>JAHTLZ010000237.1:2538263-2596773 GCA_023846285.1 Phrynocephalus versicolor | reverse complement strand
ATAAATTAATTAAATTATCACACAGCAGACAACTACGCTGGATTTTGTATTACAAATCACTAATCGAATATCATCATCGTTGTCATTATTGTTGTTGTTGTTGTTGTTGTTGTTGTTAAAATTCCCAGTTCAAGCCAGGTAGTTTTATTCCAAGCAAATGATTTCTTCTTAGGATACTTAAATTATCAGGCTATAGATGAAGACATACCTTTTACCAAAGTCCCCTGTTGCTTGGATTTTAAGTTCATCCACTTAATGCTTTCTGCATTAAGGTCCATCCAAAAGATCTTCTGCTCCACCAAATCATAGTCAATGGAAAAGATAATGAGGTTCTTGTCCGTTGTCAAGATAAGTTCTTCTTTCATGCTCCGTAATCCATATAGGATCAAGTCAAACTGGATGGTAACTAGCAGATGTGGCTCAGAGCCTACGGCAAAAGGAAGGCTGCGGTGGGTACGCTGTTCTTGAGCACTTTTGGAACCTGCCTGAGATCACTTCAGATTATGTTTATTTATACATTTATAGTTGAATTGTATGGATTTTCTTGCTGTGAACCGCCCAGAGTTCCTTCAGAAAGTTCAGTGGTATATATATAAGCATAAGCATAAACATAAACAAACAAACAAATAAACCTTTGCCTTCAGCAAACTGAGCCCATTCCCAGTTGATAATTCAGAAAGTTGGCAAGCCAAGGGATAACTGACTAGTGATGCTCCTTCACCACCAGTTTTCCGCTTGTCATCTACCATGCTACTCAAATTATATCTGGATCTATTAAAAATGGCTGAGAACAATAAATTCTAAGCCATATCACATTGCCCAGTGGCTTTATACTTGCATTATGCCCAATCCTTTTTGTTAGACCCCATTTCTGCAGTTCACTTGCAGATTCTGTCCATCACTGAAACACTGCCTGTACCAGGAACTCTAGATAAGAAGTCAAGAGTCCTCGTGCACCGAACAGCCTGAATTGCTCAATCTGTCCCCACCAATTTGCAAAGCAGAAGGAGAGGCCTTTCATCTGGGATTTCTCCTCCCAGTAATCAATCCTGCAGAGACATACATTTGAAGCCAACTGCGTCAATCTCACCTTTCCATTTCAGACTGGCTCAGCTGGCCCTCGTCTCCCCCCCCCCTCCGCATGCAGACCATTCCATTCCCTGCTGGGAAAGTCAAGCTAGGAATTCCGGGAAACCTCACCAGTCACTTTGCACGTGTGGCCATCTGGTTCCAGCAGGTAGCCTGGATGGCAAGTGCAGCTGTAGCCCCCATTTGTATTAATACAGGTCTGGCTGCATTTCTCCTCGGGCAGTTCTTTACATTCATTAATATCTTTACAGGCGCGCTGGTCACTTCTCAGCCTGAACCCCTCCCGGCAAGCACATTTCTGGGAGAGATGAAGAGAGAATCAAGGTGTGCGAAAAACATTGTATGCCCTCAGGTGAGAGACAAACAGAAGTCAGCCATGTTTACGTTAAAACACTTGCTTTCCTCAGAGATCCGTTACCATGTAAAGAGAAATAAATTGCACTTCAGAAGTCCAAAATTGATACCCACTCTGCTCCCAGACTCCCAAGTGGACAATCTGGAGGACCAAATGCTCAGAGCAGCTTTATTCCTTTTAACATAAGAATCTCAAAATTACTCCACTATAACCTGTATCTGCCAAATTCAGACTTAGAAGGACGCCAACAAACTGCAACAAGTCCAAGGGAGGCCAACAGGGGGTTAGAAAGCAGCCCTGTGAGGAAAGGCTGAAAGAACACGGCATGTTTAACTTGGACCAAAGACTGAGAGGAGATATGACCAAACTTTTCAAATACTTGAAAGGCTGTCATGGGGAGAAGGGGAAGAATCTGTTCTCAATCATCCTAGAGTACAGGGCAGCACGTAATAATGGGCCCCAGCAGCTACAGGAAGCCAGATTTAGGCTGAATATCTGGAAAAACCTCTTCACTGTTAGAGCAGTATGACAATGGAACCAATGACCTCTGGGTGGTGGGGGTGAGCACTCCAGCACTGAAGGATTTCAAAAGAAAACTGGAGAACCATCTGTCTGTTCTGCTCTGATTTGGATTTCTGCATTGAGAGCCGGGTGGGGTGGTGGTGGAATGGATGGCCTTGCTGGCCCTTTTCAACCCAATTATTCTTTCATCTAATTCTAGGATGGGCTTCTCTAGAGGAGAAAAAACACTAAAGGGCATTCATCTTCAGGCTTTGGGCGTTTTAGACGAATTTCGTCTTTTGTGGCAGCACACACGCACACAGCATCTTGTGCCCTACAGTGCCATGCCAGTCTGCTTTCATGCCCTTTGAGGCTTCATATTCCACCACCTTTGGTTCTAGCTTCCTTTTTGACAAAACAAGACTTAAAGTGGGAAGACCTGCTGCTCAGTGCTATCGAACAGGTCTGTATGCAGTATATGGGTAGCAGGAGATCCTCTGTAGACGCCACCTGCATTTGAAAGCAGAGCTGGGGTTGATGACATTTGTAGCATTCAAGGATTAACTCTTCACTTACAGGCCCCTCAGGTGACCGGTAGCAGATGTGCGAGCATGGCATCTGACACGGTGCAGCACAACGGCCACCTTCGTCCAGTCCCCCTGGGCAGTTCAGTCTCCCATTGCAGACTAGGGTGTAGTTGATACACACTTCTCCACACTGGAATTCATAGTCATGGCACTTCCTGGGTTTGCCTGCAGGACAGCAAGGATAGTTGTCGAGATCACGTTGGGCCAATGGGCCACGAACCCTGAATTTAGAAATTTGGAAAAAACTACTTCCAAAGGAGCCATTTAAGACATCAGCTCTGCATGCCAGTATTACTGAACTTCTCGCTCAACTGGATTGGAGATTAAAACACAAGATTATGTCTAAATGTTTTCAGTTTTCAGTTTATAACTTGTTGAATTCTTTATAAACTTATATTCTGGTTGTTTTAGTAGCTGCTTTAAAAACAAGTATAAAGAAAGCATGGTACAACCTCTGAAGCCATACAACTGCATTTGTACAGAAGTTAGGTGAAAAATTAAAACACAGAAAAATGTGCATAGCTGTATACTTGGACTTATAGTTAGAATGCAAAAAATGGAACTAAAATTTATTGAATTTAAAAAAAAAGAAATCAGCCTCCGAGGCACAATTAAAACAATGTTTGCAGTCCTCTAGGATGGTATCACAGAAGCAGATATTCTACACTTTTACATTTTACTGATCTAAAGCAGAAATTACATTTAGGAGGGCTTGCTGATTCTGCCCACAACCCTCCTTCCATATGTGTTCAGAGACGCAAGCCTAGAAGTAATTTATTGCCCCTTGGTGTGTTTTTTTAACAAGTACATTTTAAACAACTACTTGTGTTTTTTTTGGGGGGGGAAGGAATTAAGGGGGATAAATTACTTCTAGTAGCTGTTTTGAGGATATGAGTATACAAAGTAGCATTCTAAGATTTTTCACTTGGAAAAAAAAACCTAAACAGAAATGGTCTCCCTCCCTTCTCTCAGATTTGTTTTGTCTTTTGGGGAGTTCTGAAGGCTGAATATTGACTTCTAGAGTTTGCTCATACTTGCTTACCTGCTCACCTTATATAAGCCCAGAGAAGTTAAAGGGATGCTTTCCCCTCCCCCACCATTTGAGGCCTTAACTGCAAGTCTTGTTTCAAGGGATTTGTCTGGATTTATTTTTTACAGCAGCATGTTAATGTCCCCTCTACAGAATGTGTGTTTGGTGCCTTCTCCTGTAGAATACCAGTGGCTTTAGCAGCTCAAGACAATATGTTTTCCATGCAGCTTTTAAAGCAGATGCAAAACTGGTCACAAGATGAAAGCTAATGGAAATCGAAGACTTTTGCTCGGCAGAGGGTGGGGAAGGAAAAACACTTACAATCCCTCTCATCGCTCTGATCTTGACAATCTGGCTCTCCATCACAGAGCCAGGAGCTTGAAATACACTTCCCAGAGCTCTTGCATCGCCACTGGGTGGCACCGCAGGGCAGCTCCAAAAATCGACAGTCCTGCAAAGAAGGCAAACGTTCAAAAGAATGAAAGTTACAGTTTGTTCCCCAACAGCCTTTCTGTGCAGCAGCAATTGGTCTATCTGGCAGGACAGCAATGCCAAAAAAGCATTCAGATGAGCTTGGCAACTCTCTGCCTCAGCTCTGGCTCAATTAGTTTATGGAGTAGGAGGACTGTGGTTAAAGGAGTGCCTCCAAATATTATCAAGTACAAAGATCCAGCCTCCTAACAATTGTTTAAATTTATTGTTCCATATGACTAGAAAGCTAGGCTTGGAACAAGTTATCTAAGCCATAGATCAGGGTGTCCAAACTTTGGCCCTCCAGATGTTTTGAACCACAACTCCCAGAATTCCAAGCCTGTATTGCCAATGACAAAGGACTATGGGAGCTGTGGTCCAAAACATATGGAGGGCCAAAGTTTGGGCACCACTGCCATAGATGAAACTGGAAGAAGATAAGGAAATTTTATAAAGAGAACAAAATTTTACACATAAACAGTCTGAATCCAATTTCTTGTCTGTCAGCTGTTATTGAGGTGTAAAAATCCAATTGTGAGTACAAACTTGGGCCATGTCACTGTGGCAGGAAAAAATATCTGTGTAGAGTAAGACACCCCCCATATCTATGGGAAATCAGTTCCAATCCCCCTGCAGATGCTGAAAAATACAGATTAAAGAGAACACTATTTTAATAATGAACAGTGAACAAACACTATACAAAGCATGGCCTCTTGTTCCCTCTAGTGGCCAACTCTGATAATGACATTGAGGAAATATATTTCCCTGTTGAATGCTACTGTATAGGCAGAGCACTTAAAACAGCATGGCCTCTAGCACCCTCTAGAAGTGAGTTCTGATAATTTCATCTTTGTCTGTGTGTCATGTCATTACAGTCGTGACGGACTCTTTGTGACCCCACGTCCATGGAGTTTTCTTGGCAGGAATACTGGAGCGGCTTGCCAGTTCCTACTCCAGGCGCCTACAGCACCTGGTCTTCCCTGGTGGTCTCCCACCCAAGTACTAACCAGGGCCGACCCTGCTTAGCTTCCGAAATAAGGCAAGATCGGATGTGCTTAGGGCATCTAGGCAGTAACTTCATCTTTAGAAATCTGTAATTCTAGGATATTTCTTTTAATATTTCTATGGAAAAATGAATCCTTAGATACTGACTGAATGAATTAGGAGGTTCTACTGGCTGTGTGCTTTTCTCTCTCTACAACAAACACACAAACAAACAAACAAATAAAGAGGTAGTATATTAATAGCATGACTATAGTTTAAGAGAGCTGTTTGGATAGCTGGGCAGTTTATTTATTTATTTATCTATCTATCTATTTATTTATTTATTTATTTAGATATATGGCTGCAGAGACTGATACCCCACTGTGCCTCCAGTGAGCAGAGCCAGCCTGTGTGGCCTTGGACAAGTTACACAGGCCCATGCTGCCCCCTCCCCCCCGCTGAAAAGGGTCACCATAAGTCATAATTAACCTAAAGGTACATCATCATCATCATCGTCATCATCATCATCATCATCATCAGTTAGGAGACAGATGTTGGTGAGATAATCCATTTGAAGATGCTACAAGAAGAGTGTCACAAGTTTTGTTTCTCTTTGCTATTTTATACCCGTTCATCCGACTGGTCTCTGCAGTCTATATCCCCATCACATCGCCATTCTTTGAGGATACATTCTCCACTGACAGGGCACTTGACTTCATCCGAAAGACAGAAATGGATGGCAGGGCAGTCTTCTTCATCTGAGTGATCCTGGCAATCGCTGTCTCCATCACAGCGGAAGTTGAAAGGGACACACTGGCCACTTCGACACTGGAACTCTTCTTCTGTACAGGGGGGGCGAACTGCAAACCCAACAGAAAAACTTTTGACTTTTCCACTTATCTCAGATATAACACAGACAGACTGGACGAGAGCCTTATCCAGTAAGATTTATGAACCAAAGTGCCAACGATACAGTGAACAACGTACAATGTAGGCAGACATGTGCAGAAAGAATGTATCTGGTTGTGAAGGTGCTCTAAGCCTCATGGGGTTGGACACAGGGAGTCATTGTGACCCCACCATCACCACTACCACCACCGCACTTTGTTCAAGTATTTTTCTTTTAAAAATACTACACAATATTATGGTGCTAGCAGTTCACAGAATATGGCAGCATCTCCTTGCATTGGGTCCAGAACATTTAAAAAAAAAAAACCCTTACTGCAATACTCAAGTGGATGACACACAGTGGAAAGGGGCCTCCTGATCTCCTCCTTTTGCAGAAGACCACTTAGAACCAGATCTGCCACCGGGTTGTTTTGAGATAAAATCCATCACTTTTTAAAGTTACTTTTTCAGCAAAAGCCCACATTTTTAAAAGAATTTTTTTAGGGGCAGGCTGCAAGAGTAGTCCAGAGATGGGCAAGTGCAGCCGTCAGTCTTCAAGAAGAGTGGTCCCCAACCTGTGGGTCCTCAGATATGATTGGACTGCAACTCGCAGAGATCCTGGCCAGCACAGCTCGTGGTGAAGGCTTCTGGGGTTTTTAGCCCAGGAACATTTGGGGATCCAAGACTGGGAAGCACAGCTCTCGAGGTTGCCCAGCTTGCATCAATGGCTGCAGCATGCCATGGGATGGGTAACTGGCACTGGTAGAAGAGCTGCAGGCTACCCATTGTGTCCCATATCACACGCTGCTTTGGCTTTTGTAATCATGCCATCCTAAAAGTCAACTCTGCAAAGACATAGTCTTAGTCACTCTCCAAATACCACTTGCCTTGGAAGACTATGGCCAGTCTGGGCGATATTATGGAAGATTTTCCCGCAAGGGATGCTTTTATTTTAACTTCTGAGCTTACAAACCAAACACGAACCTATAAACTTTTCACAAGACAGCTTGATGAACTTAAAACAAATGGAAGATTATCTCCGTTTGGGGCTAGGCCCTTGCTATGCTATGGAGAAAGCTTCAGCAATGGCTATGCTACAAGTTGCCAGCTGCCAAGCAAGCCCAGCACTTGTTCCCACTTGTAGCACCTCCACTGGCTCCCTGGCATTTGCTTACCACATCCTTTTTCGTCTGCTTCATCCGCACAGTCGGGGCTCCCATCGCATATGAAGCTCTGTGGCACACAACGGGTGTGGCCATCACACTGCATGGCACATTCCCGAGTTGGCGTCCAGCAGTTGGATTCATCGGAGCCATCAGGACAATGTGGTATCCCGTCACAACGATATCGCTCATTAATACATCGGCTGCCACTCTCACACTGGAACCTCCCTATATATGAGGACACAACAGTATTCAAGACTTTCTAGCATGAAAAGTGCTAGGAAGACTTGACAAAGCATCACTACGACACTGTTACACAAACTGGAGTAATGTTTGCTGATGCACCTTCAGCCAAGTGGTCCACTCAACAGGAGGGAAGAATTCTAACCCTGGGCTTACAACAGAACACCTGTAAGCAGAAAAAAGTAGAATGGATGCTAATTACGCCACAACTTGCAGCCCCCTGGGGTGATGTGGCACATTTGAAGGGGGCCACAGACAGGAAACGATTCTTCACACACCATATCGTAAGGCCTGCAGTCCTAATTCAGCTCATGTTTCTTTCACGTTGTATTTATGGCCGTGGCTGACCTAGGCTTTGCACAATTAAGAGTAGACATGGGCACGACTCGGTGAAATTGTCGTTTCCGTTTTCAGTTGTCGTTTCCGTTACATAACGGAAACGGTAACGATAATTAAGCCGTCAGAACTCGAACTCGAACCGACAAAAGAAAAATTTGGTCGGGTTTTTCGTTGTCGTTCATGACATCGCAGTGATCGCGCAATGCCATTGGCAAGCAGCACAGAAAAAGTTTTAAAAAGTAAAAAAAAACCCCGACTCCCGACCAAAAAAGCAGGCGAACATATGCCTGCCTGAGGACACCTACCTGAGGGGTGGTTTCTGGGGGGGGGGTCCCCGGCCTCCCCCCCTCTCCTGTCCTGAGCTGCTTGCACCAGGCTGGGGGGGGGGTCATCCTCGTCATCTCCATTTGCCATGCGGTGGGGATCCAAAATGGCGACCGCAATATTTATTTTTAAATCGTGGTCCAAAAACCCACCAAAGCACAACAGAAACATGTGAAAATTAGGTATTTTAAATGCCTGAATTTTTATAGTAGCAGCAGTGGGTTTTTTATAGCAGTAAAAGGTCGCACTGATTTTATTTTATTTTATTTTTTATTTTTTTAGACCTGCCCATGTGGGCTGGGAATGGGATGGGACCATGCAATTTTTTTGAACCATTCCACCAATGGCATGGCCAGGTTTTGATTGACATTTCTGGATGTCGCCGGCCACCCGCTCACCCACCCGCACCTCCCCCCTGCCGCTGTCGCCGCCTGCCCATGGCCCCCCGCCACCGCCGCCCGCCTGCCCCTCCCCGCCCGCCCCTCCCCGCCCGCCGCCTAGGGCGCAAAAACACCTAGCACCAGCCCTGATTGCGGGACGCCCCCATGCTCCCTGGGACGTCAAATCGTGCTAAATCGCAGTGGAAACGACAAACGACAAACGGAAACGACAAATTTTTGAAAATTATCGCGACAAACGGAAATGACCCGAAACGGACCCATCCCGACAAACGACAACTCGAAAAGTCATTTTTTCTGGTCATGCCCATCTCTAATCAAGAGATTACAAGCATCCAGAGAGTCTCTGGATTCCCAAAGGCATTCCCAAAGCTTGCTTCTATGGAGTCTTAGACACAGCAATTTACCTGTTCACTTCCTCAAGAATTAAGACCAATTCCATTTCACACCTCTACCAGACACAGCCCCTATTCCCAGGCCCAACATCTAAGCAGGCAGAGAAATGCCACCCTTCCTCTTGTCTCATTTGATGCATCTGTGCTGTGCAAAACTCTTGGTGTTAAAAGAATGAAAATTAAGGATTTAGTCCAGAAAAATTACAAGGGAAAGCATGTAGGAAGCAGCAGGAACTAGGGAGACATTCTTCGTTTTTGGACTGATGAGGTTAGTTAGACATTGAACTCGAAGGGACAGGAAGGTTAAAATGGGCAAGGAAAACACCTAAAACTCAGTGATAAAGAAGAATACAGCATTAGAGGGGCATGTTCCACTAACAGCTCTTACTTCAAACAGGGCCAAGTCTGAATGCTATAGCTTGGGTAGAATAGGCATCTATTTTCTTTGCCACTGCACGGGTGTCTTTATCATGGCGATTACCCCATTCATAGCCAAATATGTTTGTGCAGGAGGACATAAAGGGCTAGTGCTATGGACCAATGAAGGAGTGTGGAGGTGGAGCCCACATGCTTACAAGGCTCAGCCAGAGGGTCATGAGAGTCAGAAGAGAGGGGATAAAGATAAGTTGAAATAGAATCATAGAATCATAGAATTGGAAAAGGCCTCAAGGGCCATCCAGTCCAACCCCCTGCCGTGCAGGAACCCTCCTCTAAGTACCCCCAACAGATGGCCATCTAATCTTTGCTTAAAAACCTCCAAAGAAGGAGACTCCACCACCCTCCATGGCAGCATAGTCCATTGCCAAACACCTTTAACTGTCAGGAAGTTCTTCCTAATGTTCAAATGGAATCTCTTTTCCTGTAATTGGAAACCATTGCTCCGCATCCTAGTCTCTGAAGCCATGGAGAACAAGCCAGCCCCTTCTTCAGTATGTCATGTTTACATATTTTAAATATGTAAACATGACAATCATATCCCCTCTCAGCCTTCCCAGATCTCTAAACCGCTCCTCGTAAGACATATATTTCAGACCTATAACCACCCTGGTCGCCCTCCTCTGGACTTGCTTGAGGTTGTCAATGTCCTTTTTAAATTGAGGAGTGCAGAACTGGACACAGTACTCCAGGTGGGGGTCTGACCAGAGCAGAATAGAGTGGTACTATCAGCTACCATGCTCTAGAAACTATGCTTCTGTTGATGCAATCAAGAATTGCATTGGCCTTCTTGGCTGCTATGTCACACTGCTGACTCGTGTTCAATTTGTGGTCCACCCAGACTCCCAGATCCTTTTCACAGGTACTATTCTCCAGCCAGGTGTCTCCTATCCTATATCTATGTAATTCTTTTTTTTTTTTTGCCTAGATGCAGGACCTTACATTTCTCTCTGTTGAAACTCATTCTATTTGCTTTGGCTCAGCACTCTAATCTGTCAAGGTCATTTTGGATTTTCATCCTGTCCTCTAGGGAATGAGCCACCCCTCCCAAATTGGTATCATCTGCAAAATTAATCACCTTACTCTCTATTACTTCCTCCAAGTCATTAATAAAGATATTGAATGGCACCGGACCCAAAACAGAACCCTGGGCCACCCCACTGGTCACCCCTCTCCATGCTGAGGAGAAGTAATTTACGATCACCCTTTGCATTCAACTAATTGCAAATCCACCTAACAGTAGCCTTATCTATCCTACATTCTACTAACTTCTTTGCAAGTATGTCATGGGGAACCTTATTGAAGGCCTTGCTGAAATCAAGATAAACAAATCCACAGCATTCCCCTCCTCCACCAGGCCTGTAACTCTATCAAAAGCCAATGGATGTTTTATTTGTGCTTTCTCTTTCATTCTGCATTTTATTTTTCCCCAGATGGCTGAAGAAGGGGACACGATCCACCAAAGCTGACAATAAAATATATTTCTTTGCCCCTCAGGTGCCACATGTCTTTGTCTTTTTTGTTTTGTTTCTTTGGATTTTGTCTGGGAAAACAGTTTGTGATCTCTTGATCTTACATTAACTTTTATGCCAACCAAACTATTCAGTTCAACATCGTCTACCAAACACATTTGGAATTCCTTCTGATCGTTTTCTTCTTGGTGAACAACATGCTTTAGAACATCTGAGATTAACTTGCTTTGCATCGCTAAGACAGCTACCTGGCCAACAATGCCACCCACAGCAGTGGGCAGCCTCTACTTCTGTCAGTTCTAGTCTCAGGAGGTTCCATCTCCTCCCCTCCAAAACACCACCCGATAGTCAACAGGGCCTATTTCTTCATCATTCTCCATGAATTAGTGGCTAAACTTGCCCATGCAGCTGCCTTAAGATTAGAACTTGCTTTGGCACTGCGCCTTCTCTTATGGAAGTAATCTGAATATCTACCAACAAGAGTAATCACCCTACTTGACAAGTGCCATTATGGGTCACTTACGCAGTCATGTAAGCCTGCAACAGTCTGTCACTAGGCCAATGGCTTGTCTCTTACCCCAGCTGGGTGGGAGAAGTGCCATCTGCTCCTTAAATACTCTTGTGTGGAATGGAGCATTGTGTGCTTTTCTTGGACAAGATTAGTTTCTTTACTATTACCTGTTCTGACCAAAACCTGACAATGGATGAACAAGCAATTCTATTCTGTTTAAGCTGTGGGTCTATAGCAGTGGCTCCAAACCCTGGGTAGCCCAACTGCTCTTGGACTGCAATCCCCAGAAGCCTCCACCACCAGCTGTGCTGGTTGGGGTTTCTGGGAAATGCAGCTCAAGAACACCCGTGTTCCAATGGCTACCACTGACGCACAGAACGCAAGAGGGGAGTACCTGCTTTACTACAGAATTCAGCACAGCCGTCTTCATCAGAACCATCGGCACAGTCCTCTTCTCCATCACAGATGTATTCATAGGGCACACACTCCTTCCCATTTTGGCAAGCAACTTCAGCCCACCCACAGGCCAGAGTGGTCAAGATCGTGGCCCGGGAGGTGCTCATCTTCACTGGCTTTGCTGCAGTAGGTGCAGTGGTAGTCGGTGGCAGCGGCGGCACTCTTGTTCTCAAAGTCGTCGCTCTTGCTTGTGTGGTCGGTGGTGGCACAGCTTTAGCTGTAGTTTTAGGAGGCAGCAATACAGCCGTCCAGATAACCACAGGTTGTATAACAGGAGCCATTTGCGCTGCAGCAAGAAAGCCAGTTACAACATTCAAGTTGTAGGGAATGGTGATTCATACACATGCTTTATGATTTATCTTTACAAATAAAATCAGAATATCTGCCTTACACAACAGAGGACACCTAGGCTCAGCTTTTTGGTGTGCCAGCCTACCCACAAACAGGACAGCAGTCCTTGAAGGTACTACTACTGTGTGACAGGGAAGGCTAATTTGCTTCTAATCCGCTGAATCTGTGCACTGCTTCTGCCTAATCTATGGAGAGAAAAGCCGGCACCTAGGCTTGCTACATGCCGTTTAGCAGCCCTTTAAGTTCTCCCCTGTTCAGAAAGAAGAGAACAGATCAGGCCTTGATAGAAATTTCTGGATTTTATCCTTCTCCCATAAATGTGAGCCAAAGACCAGGATCAAGGGAATATGTGGTTGCCCAAACTTAAGGACTTTCACTTTCATCCCATCACACATGAGGCACATAATGGGCATCGGTCACACCCTTGCTAGCAGTGCCCAGCATCTCAGAGAGGCTGTGTTTGGCTGGTCATAACCACTAACCGAACAGACTTCCATAAATCAGTCTAATTCTTTTCTTGAAATGTTATCTGTAGCATCCATAGCAAACTGAGAACCGTTGGCTTCATGTACTGTTAACATCTATTAATGGTGGAAGACTACAAGTCAAATCTCTCATGCATGCAGAGCTTGGAGGTAAGCTGGGAACCACTATAGTAGAAACAAACAAAAGAAGTGTCAGCTCTAACTCTAGAGTAAACAAAACGTAAACCTGTTTCTTTTTAAAATGTAACTAGGAGTATTAACATTTTGGCGTTTTAAGGTAATAAGCAGTGCTTGCGTATTACTACCGAAAAAAACATTTGAGTCTTTTTACATTTAATTTACTTTAGCTTTTGAAAAAGATTTAACGAGTTACTCTCCCCTACTGAAATGTGGCAACAAAACAAAACGCTTTAAAAACAGTGCATCACATCCTGCTGAACAGCTGCATAAGAGAAACCTGCAAGGCATAATTCAGACAGATGTTCCTATTCTAGGCTAAAAAATCAAAGCAGAGAGCGATACAGTCCTACTTCACAGCTAGCACTGAACTTGCTTAGCTTTAGGAGACCTTAACAGATGGGTTCATAAAGATAAGGGACATTTGCTGAACGGACTCTGAAAAGAGGTGAAAAAATGCCACTATAATAACCCTTTGTAAGGCATCGGCAGGTGTTCAAGTACACAGCCTTAACACTGATGATGGTACATAGAACCCGAGCTCACCGATCTCCAAATCCATGTTGAAAAAAAACATGGCCTTCTGCACGTGAGCTACATGCACCGTAGATGGTGCCATCAAGCTCCTGTTCCAGATGGTCAGCGTTGTATTGTTAAATGTCACCAGGTAAGGCCCATAAGCTGCTGCCACTCCTTGGGTCCAGTTCTCCTTCAGATTATATGTTCTGTGTGTGACGAGATTCAGTGCCTTAAGTGCTGCAAATCAAGAGTTTAGGCTTTAATACTTGACTGGAATGAGAAACACAAAACCTGAAGCTCTGCACCTAAGTGTTGGCAATGTGTAGCCTGCATACTGTAACTAAAAACTTTAAAACCAGCCAGAGACTACTTGAAGTGGTATGGGGCGGTAGAGAAGAAGGACACACTTTAAACCCTGTAGCTATCATTGCTACCATGGGCTAAGAGATTCTCCAAATCCAATAAAGACCAATTTCTGCCCCCGCAGAAAAAACAAACTATAATCTGTAATATCTAGGTACCTCTCCCTCCGCCTCTTATATGTCTTTGCTGATTATGGTTATTTTTGTTATTTTGTATTTTATTTGTATTTGATTTCTCTCTATGAACTGTATCTGGTTTACAATTTGTATTCTTCACCTTGTAAACCTCCCAGAGCAGCCTTTGGGCTAGAATGGTCGCAGTACATAAATCTAACAAACAAACAAACAAACAAATAAATAAATTCCTTATATCACATGCCTGTTTTAGTGTGAATGGATTTTAAGATCAATTATTTTATTAACCTGACAATCTTTTTTTGATGGTTAGCTCACCTCTGGTCCCTCTACCTCTACTAAACTGACTAAGATCACAGGGCCAGAAGAACCCAATTGTATCAAACTGCTATTTAAATCATTTTCTAACTTTTGATTCACATGGGTAAAATTGATTCAATTTGGCTAACCAGCTGGTTTTTTAAAAAACCTTACCAGCATGGACCTTTAAAAGTTATCTGATCCCTGAATCGCTTTTATCCACATGATGGGTTTCGCGTGTGTGAATGTTGCTGTTGATTTACTTTGTACCCACTTATGCTTTCAGTGCCACAGGCACAGCATGGCTGTTGCACCCATTCCCTTTGGTCTTTTCAAATGCCAAGTATATCAGCATTTTCTCCAAGAATTTACCACTGCATCACTTCCTTATTGTAACCTTCAATAGTATTATCCTCTTGTCAACATGGAGAAAGACCCCACCTGGTGTCCTTTGAGAAACAAAACAGTGTCAAAGTGAAGCACTGCCAAGGGAAACTCCCCATTATGAAGCATCTTCCAAGTTTTTCACATAAATTTAGATCCAATACATCATTTAGGCAGTTTTTAAAACAAACAAACAAGGAATTTTAGACCCGTGTACGGAAAAGAAAGCGAGCCAATTTCTCTGGGTAGGGATGTGTAGCCTTACAAAACCTATTCAAGGTTCAAGAAATGTGTCAAAAGGAAAGGTAGCTGTGTGAACACAGCAAGCAATTTATGTATCAAGTGGTTTTACATAAATATATACTGGTATAAATGAAGTAGGGTGTTGAAGTGATTCAAATGGCTAGTGTGATCAGGCCCAAGTAAAAAATCAAACTATTCTTTGGGAATAAGCAGGTGCAGCCTGCCGGCTGCCACCCTAACTCCCTCATATTGCCTGCATCCTTTTTGGATTGCCATGGAGCCCCGTGGTGCAAGGAGCCCCACGGTGCAGTGGTTAAATGCCTGTACTGCAGATAAAACTGTACTCACGACCTGGGGTTCAATACCCAGTAGCAGGCTTGACTCAGCCTTCCATCCTTCCGAGGTCGGTAAAATGAGTACCCAGCTTGCTGGGGGGGGGCAGTATGTAGCCTGCATGCTGTAATTAAAAGTGTAACCGCCCAGAGATTACTTGAAGTGGTGTGGGGCGATTATTATTGATTTAAATCAGACATGTCCAAACTTTGGCCCTCCAGATGTTTTGGACCACAACTCCCACAATCCTTTGTCATTGACAATCTAAGCTTAGAATTCTGGGAGTTGTGGTCCAAAACATCAGGAGGGCTGAAGTTTGGACATACCTGATTTAAATGATCACCTTATTGCCTTTCTGTTCTGCACACTTCCCCAAGCCATTTGCAGCTGACTAAATCTGCTCAAAACAGATTCAAAGCATTTAAAAGCAGTGAAGTGCCTTGTCAAACAGCTGTTAGTTGGGCAAGCTGTTCCTGGTGTCCTTCTCATGGGTCAGGATGCACAGTGATGGAAAGAAGCAACAAACCACGGCTGAACTTTATGCCATTACATAACTATGGGAATCTGGAATTCTACGCAATAAATGTAAATCCTTTGACAAAAACTTGTACAGTATTGAAAACAATTAGAACAGATGAGATTTAAAGATTTCCTCCCAGAGGTGGGGAAATTTCAAATTAGAAATTAATGCACATTTTACTAAGACTATTGTGATATGGGCCACAAAAGGAGCTGACAAAAATCTGAAGGCTTACCAATAACAGCCAAGAAAGAGACTGTTACTGTCTCTACTGTTACTGGATGGGGGTAAGTTTTAAGAATTATTCAATAGCTTGAAGATATAACACACTGTGAGAGGTTTTGTTTTTGGAACCTTGACTCTTGCATATGGATATCCCTGTTATGCCAGAGAGGAAGGCTCTTCAGACAAAAAGGTATGATATTTTTGATAAATATTAGCTCACATGTTTTATTATGTATTTTTTCTCCCTCTTACAAACTATTAATCATCATTGGCCACTGTAGATATACTTCCTTACATATTATTTATATACAACTACTGTTTTAATAAGCTTTTACAAACCTCTCATTGTGGTTTATGTTTTTGCAAGAAGATAATATATTATTGTTTTAAGGAATTCTATGCTTTGTCTCTATTTGTATTTCATTTTCTCTATGGGTTTTTTGTGGATCCCAATTTCTATCCACCTCCTGACAGAAGAGTTAGCAATTCCTCCCCCCTTGAGCTGCCAACTTGTTTTCGCAGTGGTAATGTTTACTGCGCATCTAATGGGAACTACATGTTACAATCTGGCATGAACTAACTGGAGACAAAACCTATTACCCATTTCTTTTGAAGTCCAGAGGAAGCTGCAAGTACTTGGGTCCAAGGTAACGGGCACTTCTTCTGTCCAGGTTTCATTCCATACATCTTTGATATTCCTGCCATCAAGGTCCATTCTTCGAATAGAATTGCCACTTTCAAGCCAGTAAAGGGATGCTCTCTGCCAGTCCAGGAACAGATGCCATATAATAACTTTGCCTGTCACTTGATAGAGAAGCTTTGTCATCATGCCAGAAAAGCTAGTAACCATAATCTGAATTCTTTCACATGTCAGCCAGTATATGTCCCCGGAAGGTGAATCAACACTTGCTGCACACACTAGGGGGAGAAATAAAATGTATGTAAGTTTGCTCTCTCTCTGTGTGCTTTAATCCTTAGTCAAGCTACAAGATTCTGGTGTGCATCCATTGCTACACAGCCAGTAAACTGTTACTCTTAGGTACAACTTCCTTAAATTTTGATGGCACTTCAGTGGCAATGATATATTGCATCCAACATTGGTTCATTTACTATGATCCCCATCATGATCAACCTCTTCTAGCCAGAGCACCATTTTGGCCACAAGCCACATATGCAACCTCCTGCTCTGCACCCAGTTGTTTTCTGCCTGCAAAACCATTACAGTTCCCAATTGATGATAGGATTCAAACCTATAGTATATGCCTAGATTTCAGTTTTCTTAGCACCCAGGCAATCCTAAGCAGAGAATGCTATTTTCAGCACCTGTCAGTCATTTGGACTTGTTGACAGATAATTTAAATCACTTACTTATCTATTTCCACCTGAGATAGTAAATTCACAAATCTCCAGCTACATAGTCAATTTGTTCATACAGTGGTGCCTCGAGTTACAATGTTAATCCATTCCTCGTGACACTTCGTATCTTGAAATTAAAATTGAATGGGGTGCAATGCACCCTGGGAACTGAAGTCTTCTTCAAAATTTTTGTATCTCAAGATATCCCATAGGAATTTTTCATATCTCAATGTTTTCACGGAAGACTTCCATTCCCAGGGTGCACTGCAACCCAGACTGATCTCCCTTTGTATCTCGAGTTTTCCACAACTAGGGGCATTTGTAATATGAGGCACCACTGTAAATCAGATCACAAAGACATAATCATACAGTTCTCTGAAGTGCTACAGGTACTAGAACCTTTGTTTTATAAGAAAACAACTCCTTATCTACAAAAATCCAGACATTCTGAGTGATATGACAGGGACTATAAAGTAGCCAAAATCAAAGACATACAGTAGCTGCAAAATCGGCTTGTAAGACACAAGCTCCAAGACTAGTTTTTATTACTCCCAGTTATGAAGTAGTTACAAGAAATTATTGAAAGACAAAAAAAATCATCATAGACAGGTCATAATGGAATGAACTCTTGATAGCAACCCAAAGTAAAGAATCTCAGGAATCCTTGAAACCTATTGATAAATTGAGCTGCAAGGGTCATTTAGTGAAAGAACAAAAAATTCCCTCACATGTGTAGGAGGCCCATTATTTTCTTGTCTTCCAAATGTATAAGGAATTAAGAGCAACTCTTTTCAAAGAATTAGGTCTTGCCTCAAATAGGTCTGATGCGTGCTGTACTTTATATATTTCCTATTGAGGGGGAATGTGCCATATATTTCTGAAAAGATAGCCTGTTTTGCTCTTAGGGAAGTAGTTTTCAAGAGGAAGTTTTGTGGTGATGTTGACTAGAATTTTATTTCTAAGCTAAATGAAATGGGTTTTTTAGAATGCTATTTTGTGGAGGAGGCTTCTAGCTGTGTTGAGTCTGATTGCTTCATATCTGAATACAGTATCCTTTGTAACGGCTACAGCTACACAAATAAACTTATTTTACCTTTAACATTTATTCCCACTTGCTGTCCCAACATTGACACTAGAAATTACTAATGGCAGAAGGTATTATATTCTTGTAGTATGAATCACAGCCGCTCACCTGGTGAGTTTGTAGGTATTATGAGCTTTGCTTTTGTCTCCTTATGGAAACGCATCAGTTCTCCTTTGTCATCAGTCCAATAGATAAAGCCCCTTTTCCAGTCTATATCCTGGAGGTAGATATTTTCTGGCCAAGCTGGCAACAGTGCTTGTGGAGGTTGTAGTGCATGTCCTTGTGGACCAACAGGCAGCCAGTAGATTTGACGAGTAGTTGAATACAAGACACGCAGCTCTACAGGAAGAATACAGGCATTGGCAAACATTAAGTTTGGTTCCAAGAATACACCAGTTGGTTGCAACTTACTGTTTGAATACTCACTATGTTGTTCCACATAGGACACTGTTCTTCCTACAAAAGGAACTAAATTACAATTTCAGTAGCCCTCTAAGCATATGGTGCCATGTTCATATCCTTACATTTTGTCCTTGGAATAAAGAAAGAGGCCCCTGTGCAATATGCCAAAGGATTGTAGAAAGTTAACACGGCCATTGTTCATGAAAGAGATAATAGAGAGAGATTCATTTTCCTATATGTATCGTAGCCCAAGTTAGTTTTGCATTTCTAAAACCAACAGAACCATTTTAGGTACTCTCACAAGATCTAAGGCTTAGATGGTCAGCCTTCCTTTGCCACCATATGTACATATGTTTTGTGCCATCAAGTTGTAACTGACTTACAGTTACCCTATGTCTGTGAAGATTCTCAGTCATCCAGGTGAGTTTATCTGGAAGTTGAGTCATGGCTACTGGATGTCTTTTTTTCTTTATAGATAGAAAAGTTTCGCTGCTCATCCAAACAGCTTCATCATTCTGAATACAGCTAGTGTGAGTCCTCCATCTTATAGTCAGCTCTGACCTCTTGTCACCCTGGTGTGAAACAGTACCCAGACAAATCAAAAAGCTTTCACCACCAAGGCCATAGCTAATGACCCATACTTTATAGGTTTCAGCACCTTAGGCCATTGTTTACCTTACTGCTATGGATACTATTGTCTACCTAACGAGCCTGTTCAGGCCATTGTTCATTTTATGAGCCTATTTCAGACCATGGTGACAACAGGTCAAAGCTGACTATAAGATGGAGGACTTGCACTAACTGTATTCAGACTGATGAAGCTGTTTGGATGAGCAGCAAAACTTTTCTATCTATACAGAAAAAATGAAGTCCAGTAGCCATGACTCAACTTTCAGATACAATGACCCTAATAGAGCTTTCTAGATAAGTGAGATTATTTAATGGGTAGTTTTAGCAGTTCCTTGGCTAAGTGGGGATTTAGAATCATAACCATTAGGGGTGGGCATTTACATATTTCTTTAAAACCTAAAACGACTAGACTGTGGTAATTGTAGTTGGATACACTGTAAGACAACCTTCACTTGCAATGACAATCATGCAGAGTAAAACTGAAGACCACAGGAAAAGAGGAAGGCTGAACTTGAGACAGCTTTAAGATTGTAAAATTGGGCTGTTGAAGATAAGAGAAAACCTATCAACATGATGTTCCCTCATCAGCTGTGTCAAAGTTTGATGTTCTGTAATTTATAATAAAATATTGAATAATTTAGGGAATAAGAAATATAACCCTGGAAATGTGAAATGTGATTGTAACATGGAGCTTTGAACAGCAATACGCTGCATGAAAGAGATTACGTCAGAACAGAGATATAACCTTGAAAAACAAAAGAAAAAAGAAGCAAAATGAATGTCCATTAAAAGTCGAAGCAAAGTAATTAAAAAACCCATACAATCCCATGAATTCTTTTAACATAACAAAGCCTACATAAAAGTCAATTGGGTCTCAAATGTTATGAAGTTCTGTCGTGCTCTCAGGCTTTATTCTAGTGTCATACTTTTGACCTTGGCAAATTAACTCAGAATGAGCCACAACCTTGAGTCTACAAGTGAACAGGGAACTGGATTACCAGATCTTTTGGAGGACACCAATTCACAGCTTTGCCATTTGTCAGTGACAACAATAGGAAAATTTTGAGAGATAGAAACGTTTCGCTGTTCATCCAAACAGTTTCATCAGTCTGAATACAGCTAGTGCAAATCCTCCATCTTATAGTCAGCTTTCACCTCTTGTCACCCTGGCCTGAATTAGGCTCATAAGATGAACAATGGCCTAATTAGGCTCATTAGGGAGACAATAGTATCCATAGCCCTAAGGTGAACAATGGCCTAAGGTGCTGAAACCTATCAAGAATGGGTCGTTAGCTATGGCCTTGGTGGTGAAGGCTTTTTGATTTGTCTGGCCATAGCTAACGACCCATTCTTAAAAGCCTTCACCACCAAGGCCATAGCTAGACCCATTCTTGATAGGTTTCAGCACCTTAGGCCATTGTTCACCTTAAGGCTATGGATACTATTGTCTCCCTAACTAGCCTATTTAGGCCATTGGTCATCCTATGAGCCTAATTCAGGCTAGGGTGACAAGAGGTCAAAGCTGACTATAAGATGGAGGATTTGCACTAGCTGTACTCAGACCAATGAAGCTGTTTGGATGAACAGCATAACGTTTCTATCTCTCAAAAAAGAAGTCCAGTAGCCATGACTCAGCTTCCAGATAAACTCACCTCGATGACTGAGAATCTGCACAGACAACAGGAAAATTTGTGCCAGACCAACTTAGTTGCAGACCATGGGATCAGAACATCAGCCCGAGCTGGATCTGGCCACTTTAAGAATGGCAAGACAGATTTCCACCATCCTTGGCACAATAATTCTATTAGTAGCCAAAGTATTTAAGGTTTATTTTATTTTATTTTATTTTATTTTTACAACTTATATCCCGCCCACTACCCAAAGGTCTCTGGGTGGTACAGTATGTACAGTATGTTACAGTATGTAACAAGATAGCATGTACAGTATGTTACAAATTCATCTGAAACTTAATGCTCATAAATTAAAAATGGTGTTCAATGCATAATGAAGGAAAGATGGTATTGTCTCAAATATAAGACATATGGCTTCCAAGTTTATGGAAAAACCTACCTGCACATTCACCAGAAGGCAGGAGAAAAATGCCCTCTGGACAGGCACACTTGTACCCCTTGGAATGCACTGGTGACGGAAGGCAAATATGGCTGCAAGATCCAGGAGAACATGCGGCTATGTTACCTATTGAGGGACCAATATGACACGTTGATCCTTTAAAGCAGATCCAGTGCTTATCAAGCAGAAGCCAACATTTTCATGAAGCTAGCAACTCTAGGGAGCCCATCGAGATCCTGCATGGGCTCCAAAGATGAGGACTAGCCACAGGATTTCACAGCCTGAGAACCCAAGACCATGGTTGGGGCTTTACCTCTTTGGTGGCCATTCCACCCTCTGACAGATGCCAAGTTGCATCCCAGGGGCCACTGGCACTTTGGATGCTTCCTTAGGCACAGAGACTGCCTACGCTGACGGCATCATTGGGGCTGTCCCGACAATGTCATATCCTGCTAAAAGAAGGCATCGCCTAGGAAAGCACAATCTCATAGCCAACGCCTGTCTGAAAGTCTTCTCTTCAGAAGGTGCATCAGCCAGTCACGGACTGTGCACCCACTCCAGGTAGCTTAAAAGGCCAGATTCCTCATGCAGCAGCAGCAGCAGCAGCAACAGCAGCAGCATCCTTAGGGGCCATGTCTGGGTCACTTCCATCCGAATTTGACATAAGATCAGCTCCACTTCAGTCCAGCTGGTCTTGTTGAGCTGATTTAGCACATTCAGCTGCCAAAACTTTAGGGATAGCTTCTCTTTCTTTAAATGCTAGGTTATCTTATGTAATTGCCTGCACTGTATATGCCTCTAAGGACACCTCCGTATCTATTGAGTTGTTATTCACAAAACAAGGGTTCGTGATAAAAGGCTTCTAGATAAGAGAGAGGTTTGGAGCCGTGCAGCCATTAAAACAAACAAAATCAAAACTAGACTATGGGTGATACCTTCATTTTTTTCTACTAGCAGCCTATGAAGGTATCACCCATAGTCTGGTTTTGATTTTGTAGATAAGAGAGCAGAGCTTCTCTGCTTTTGTCTTCATCTTTTATTTTCTTTCTAACATGTAAGGAATTATTTTTTTTACTTTATGGAGTGCTGCGGAAGGTAATGTTAGGTGCAAGAAAGCAGAAGTTTACAATGCCAGCTGCATGCTTCTGCTAAACAGAATTTCATTATGCTGTACAAAAAGACACCTATGTTCTTTTTGCAGAAATTACATCTGACAATATTACTGGCAGGGAGAAAAAATGAATGAAGTCTTCCTGCTTCACTCATTTTAAAATATCTATTTTTGTTATAATTTAAAGGAAATGAAAATGATTATTAAAAGAACAAATACGTGCCTAAAAACACAATACAGCATATCATAAATACAGTTATACAAAACTGTTCCCCTGAACCAGACCCCTTTGGAGATAAATAATGTTTCTTTCCTTATGGACCCCCCCCCAATCCTCCTCCAAAACTGCAATGACTCTTGTAAAGTTGCACAACTCTTCCCCGTTATTAATACAAAATTCATCAATTTGCCACAAACTTCAGCGTACATTTTCTTATTTTTCAAGCCCTTCTTTATTACAAATTAGCATCTCAGTAACACCTATACTCAAATTTCTTTATGCCAATCATTTACCGTAATTAAAAATCATGCTATACTTTCCAATTCTTGCAACCATTAAATTTTAAAACTGTTAATAGATTTGAAATCAATTCTTGAATTCCCCACTTCCATTGCTCATCATCAAATATAAAAAAACACTACTTATGGGGGTCCCTGCATGGCAGGGGGTTGGACTTGATGGCTCTTGTGGTCTCTTCCAACTCTATGATTCTATGACTCTATGAACTTAATTTCTCATTTATTTAGTTGAAAACCAACTGCCAAAAATTTCACATTCCCACCACATGAGGATCTATTTTCTAACATCTTCTCCAACAGAACTGGGAATAATTAGTATCTATTGATACTCTCCTATTGCTTACCTAATGCATCTAATTAACAGAAGCCTCTCCCTACTGTTAATGTCACCACCCTTCTGCGAACATAATTTCTGTGACAGGATTTCAGCCACTGGGTTAAGCAGAACTGCCAGTACAACAACTAATCAGTTCTGCAGTAGAGAAATAATCTTGCCTCTTGGGTCTTGGGGCAACTGCGGAATCCTTAGCTGCTCCCAAACACAGGATGCCCGTCTGGCCATTTCCCCCTATGCAAGATGCCCCTGGCTCTCCCCGAGGACAACAGGAATCTGTTGTCAAAGTTCTGTCTTATGTGAACGCCACGGTGTTGCTCCTAAATGCATACCACAGGCAGTGGTCATGAGGCAGAAAAGCAGAACCATCCCTGCCACCAGGGGGCACATTTTTTTTTTATTACCACCAGTCAAGAGATGTGTACTCACTTTGAGGCTGCTGCAGCTCATGAAACACTGTAAATGAGGAGATGGAAGAATTCAGCAATGCAATGATATCTGGAGTGGTTCGGGAGGAATAAACCAAGTGCTTTTTGTCTGCCCAGAAGAACCAGTTTTCAAAGACAGCAAGCCCCAGAGGGTCCTGTTCTTTCGTCAGCATCTCAGGGAACGTGTGTCTGCCAGTACTGTCTACCTTTATGGTCTCTATGGACTAGAACACAGCAATCCCAAGTTAGCTGTTGAGTTTCAGACCAAGAAGACTCTCAACTAACAAGCTTCAGACGTTGCCTGTTCACCTAACTCTTGTTCACTTCCACCTTTGTGGGTGGCTCTGACACAAGGCCAGTTAAGAAGCGCAGTTGTGGGAGACACTGTGTATAAGTATTCCAAGCCAGAGGCAAATGTGACTTGTCCTGCACACGTTCACCCTAGAACAGGCGACTCTTCAGCCACACTTAGCCCAAGCAATGGCCTCGCAGCATAATCTTTGTCCCACGGATTATGTACGTGAGGAAAGAGGAGCCTAATGTCCAACAATCCCTTCAAAATATGAAGTCATGTCCTTGTTGGCAGAGTAGCTTTTAACTAGAAGTGAGGAAAGGGTGGCCTCTTAGGAATTCTGGGACCGCAATTACCATCATCCTTTACAATTTAGTTGAGGGTTTCCCAAGTGCTATTGACATGGATGTTTAAGTGGGCAAAGCTTTAATGCTATATGAAAGTTAATCATGGTCAGAGTTCAGCCCAGAGTAAGCTGGACCATGCGGTGGAAATCTTGAGATGCAACAGCTTTTCCCAAGGTTGTGTCTTCTGGATATCTGGGCTACAGCTTCCATCAGTCTGAATCAGTGGGGTCAATGTCAAGTTATCAAAGGAGTTGGAGTCTAAAATATCTAGATGGCAACAAGTTGGAAATGCTGAGTTACGACAAACCAGGGCTCCTTCATACACTTGGATGAACCAGAAGGGAGCAAGGCATATGGCTCAAGTGTGCTGGCTCAGTTCAAGTCAAATGATGAGCTGGTGAGTCAAAATGCATGCCTACTGACTATAGAACTACACCCCTCCAATTTGATGCAACTAGGGCCCTCCAAGAGCTCATGTAGCAAAACATTTTTTTTTAATCATGAGCAGGCGCTGCAAGGCTGGCAAGGCTAGTTTTGAATGTGTGGGGGGCATCATTTGGATACCATACCTCTTTATACTCGCTGATCCAGTAAAGCCTGCTTGTGATACGATCGAGTGTCAGCCCCACTGGCTGTTCAACTGTCAGGACTGCAAGCACATGTCTGTCTGAACCATCCATCCCTGCAGCTTCTATGACCGTCCTGCCTTTGCCACCTCGATTCACCCAATACATGTATCTGTGACAGAGACAGAGCATCAGAGTGTTGGTTGCCATTTTGCAAGAGTAATGCAGGTTTTTTTTTTTTGGAACGTATGAACTCTGGAACCAACATTCATTAAAGGCTGAGCTTTTTAAAATCTTGAACAGTTCTAAGGGCTTCAGACTACATAAGACTTACAGAAATTGATTACTGTATAGTTTATGTAGTCTAGTTTATTTGAAATTTATATACCACCTGCCTGCACAGAGGCTACTCAAGATGGTGCACAAGTCCAAGGAGATAAAACACAACAACAATGACAAGGATAATCGGTAAGATCAGAACATAAGCATAAACACACCACCTGGCAAAAGAATACAAAACAATGACAACATCACTGGTCACCCAACGCCTCCCTGAAGAACCAGGTCTTCAAAATTCTCCTGAAGGCAGGCAGGGACTGCATCAGGTGGATCCCACTGGGGATGGAATTCCACAATGACAGGCCAGCCACAGAAAAGGCCCAGTTCTGTGTGACTGCTTTGCGGGCCTCTCTAAAAGTGGCTGCCCAAATCATGAGAGCCTGATCAGAACTTAAGCCCTGGAGGGTTTTGTAAACCAAAACCAGTACCTTGAACCTGATTCAGGAGTCAACAGGCAATTTGTGCAGGTGAGCCAGGATAGGGGTGATGTGCCCAATCTGCCTGCACCAACCTAGCCGCCGCCCTCTGAACCTGCTGCAGTCTTCAAATCGGGCACAAGGGAAGTCCCATGTAGAGTGTGTTGCAGTAGTCAATCCTGGAGATCACTAGTGCATGCACAACTGCCCTCAGGGAATCCTCGCCAAGAAACAGGAGAATCTGGCCCATCAGCCAAAGTTGTTAAAAGGCAGACTTGGATATTGCCACCACTTGGGACTCCAGGAACAAAGCCGTATCCAATACCATGCCCAGACTCCTCACTCTCTCAACCAGCTGGAAGACAGACCCATCAAAGCTTGGGAGAGGGCTGCTGTAACCATTGGAAGACCCCCCAAAGAACAGAACCTCAGTCTTCTTGGAGTTCAATCTGCGCCTGTTAAACCTGGTCCATTCCATGGCTGCAGCCAGGCAGCACTCCAGTGCCTGGGCTGCTTCCACTGCAGAGATGGAAAAGGAGAGAGAGTGTTGCGTGCCATCAGTGTACTGATGACAGTTAACTCCAAAACTCCGAATGACCTGCCCCAGGAGCCTCATATAGATTTTAAACAGCATGGGGGAGATCAGTGAGCCCTGGGGCACCCCACAAGACAGAATCCAAGGGGCCAACAACATATATCCCAGCCTAACTTAATGGACTCCCCTCCCAAGGAAGGAACAGAGCCAGCCCAGGGCTGAGCCTCCAATCCTCACCCCAGAAAGTCTGTCCAGGAGGATGCCATGGTCAACCATATAAAAAGCTGCAGAAAGAACTAGGTTGAACAACCTGTTGGCCCCCATCAGAAGCGTTAATGCTTCCTGTAGAAAGTCATCCTGCAGCGCGACCAAGGCTGTCTCAGTCCCATGGCATGGCCTGAACCCAGACTGGAAAGGTTCCAGGACATTATCCTCCTCCAGGAATGTCTGGAGCTGTTCGGCAGTGACCTGCTCAACCACTTTGCACAAAAAATGAGCAATGGCTATTGGACGATAGTTAGACAAATTGTCTGCAGCCAGGCTAGATATTTTGAGAATGGGCTTCACTACCATCTCCTTCAAGCGGGTAGGAAATACCCCACCCCTAAAGGAGGTATTAATAATTGACAAAGGCCATTCCAGCATGCTCCCCATCCGAGATCTTAATCAACCAAGAAGGGCAAGGGTCAAATGGAGAAGCCCCAGTTTACAGTGTGCCAGAGCCCTGGAGGCCTCAGCTGACGATACAGGCCCAAAATGAACAAATCAAGGATAACGAGGGGATGCAGTGTTGGCGACGACCAGGCACAGACCACTGCAACCAGAGTCCAGATCCGATTGGATGGCCTCAATTTTTCTCTAAAAAGGGCTGCAAATGACTCCTTAGTGAAATCACGAGGTGGCCCCGGCTGACCAAGGTTGGTGAGCTCATAGACCATCCAGAAGAGTCCCGCCTGGCGGTTCGTGGCCATGCCAGTTCTCTGGATGACATAGGCTTTCTTGGCCACTCTTATGGCCCTCACATAACACCTTGTCAGAACACAAACTGTAGCCCACTTAGTAGCCAACTCGTCTTTCCTCCATCTGCATTCAAGCTTTCTGCGTTCTTGCTTCATCGCCCTCAACTCAGCCGAATACCACCGCGAGGGGTGTGCTCTGCAGTGCAGAAGGCACTTGGGGGCGAGCTGGTCAATGGCCCGGGTGACCTCCTGATGCCATCTCTCCACCTGGCCTTCAACCGGATTGCCAGCCAGGCCAACTGGAAAAGCCCCAAAGCCCCCCCCCCAAAACCATTCAGAGTCATGGAGCCTCTGAGGGGTGGCCCAGATGGAAGGCCCAAGCTCCCTTCAGGGTGAGGGCAGGCAAATGTTTCTTTATTTTTATGACTGCATGTTTAATTTAATACAGTATTGATTTAATTATTCTTATTTTGTTAGGACTGTAAACTTCCCTGAGTATCCCTTGGGCTAGATGGGCAATAAAAAGATCTATTAAATATTCATTCATTCATTCATTTATTATACTTTTATACTGCCCATCTGGGAGCAAGGCCACGCTGGGCGGTTTACAACCTATGTTGACATACAACCTAACCAAGCAAATCAAACAATAAACACAGCTTACGTCAAAATCCAATTTACAATTTAAATGCATTAATATTCATAATACTGTGAAGAATAAATAAATAAATAAGATCGGTATCTTGACACTGGCAAGCAGATAGCTATTCTGTCTCTGCAGGAAAACGCCAGGCTCTGTTCCAGCATGTCTATGCAGATACTTTTACCTTTTTTCTGGAAATGTGGTCAGCTGCTCCGGCATCATTTCCTTCTCCAGGATCTTCACATATCCTCTGCCATCACTCAAACCGGCAAAGATAGCATCAGGAGAACTGCTGGCCCAATACAACTGTCCCGTGAACCAGTCGACAGAGATGCTGTTGACACCTCTGAGATCTACAGACAGGATTACAGAGATTGAGTAGATTCCTTCCATGTTTCTCTTTCTCTCTCTGCACTTCTAGAAAGCAAGTTGTGAGCTACCCAGTTGACATTTTCATGCACCAGCTTTAATTAGTTCTTGGGTATGGGAACAACTTCAGTAAAAACATCTCCTGTAAGAGGACTTTTATACACTTCCCCTTAGGTGAATGATTTCATTTGTCACTCATCCCATGAACTATTTTTATTTGTTTGTTTTCTATATACTGCCCATCTGGCAACACGGCCACTCTGGGCGGTTTATGATAATTAAATACCATTAAAGACACAAGTGCACAGTAGATTCAATTTAAACTAACTACTGGTAAACACAAACATTACACAAAGCAAATGCAATAAAATAAAATAATAAAATTAGAAACAACACATTAAAAACAAGATGATAGGACTGATGGTTTTAGCTAGACATCCCCTATGGTACGTTGTTTCAGTCTCTGGGAACTCCTGCCTACAGAGCCAAGTTTCTAAAGGTTGTAACTCAACCCATTTAGTAAATTACAAGGCATCAGAGTTTAGTAACCATTGTGACCCCATGTTTAGTATCTTGCTTTAAGAGCCTCACTTATTTTGCTAAAGAGAGCTTGATTCAAACATAGTGTGATCCTGACACATTAACCCTAAGGACAGCCTATTGGATCCTGTTCTCACCCATTTTTGTTTTATTTATTTATTTATTTATTTATTTATTTATTTTGAATATTTTTGCCCTCTCTTTCTCCTTGGAAAAGGACCCCAGGTGGCTTACAGTAATGAGGGACAATATAAAGCCCAGAACATATAAGACATATTCAAGTTAAAAACAGGGAATTAGAGGAGGCATCTTAGAACATTAAAAGGTAACAGTACATTTAAAAAGAGCACACAAAAATAAAAGAAAAAGGAAAGTAACATGGAAATAATGGGTGTTATGAAATCAGTCAATGCAATCATTAGGGTAATCCATATAAAGTCACATAAGGAAAGCTTATCTGAAGAGGAAAGTCTTTGCCTGCTTCTGGAAAGGCAGCAGTGATGGGGCAGTCCTGGCCTCCAGCAGGGAGGGGGTCCCAAAGTCTGGGAGCAGCAACAGAGAAGGCCCTGTCATGTGATCTTCTGAGGCGCACCTGTGAAGGTGGCGGGATCGAAAGAAAGGCCTCTCCTGATGACCTAAGCACCCGAGCCGGTTCATACTGCCAGATTCAATCTTTTCAACTCTCAGCATTTCTAGCTTTTTTTTGTGTGTGCATGAGGAACACACCTCCAAAAGTTCCTAACCCAACCAATCTCCCTTTCCTTTCAGGGCTTCTGGTAAATTACATAAAAATTTCTAATGTTTAAGTGTTTAATTTACTGTGTTAAGATGTAGATAAATATAGACTTGTCTACCTTAATTTTCCCCATTCCCTTTCCCTGAGGAACCAAGGGCAGCATGCATCGCTTGCCCAACATAATATTCACAACAGCCCTGTGAAGTAGGCCAGCCCCAAATGGATAACTGGCCCAAGGTTAGTCAGCTCACAACCAGATGCAAGTCCTTCTTATCCTAGTTCAGTTTCCCCATTAGAGAGTATTGGTTCCATCACTGCAACCTACCCTGGGCTTCTTCTGGTGGTTTGTTATATGTCATCAAGTTGTAACTGAATTATGGCAACTCCAACAGGACTTTAAAGAGCAGTGAGATATTTATTTAAGGACTGGTTTTGCTGGTTCCACACCCCCTGCCTGAATGCCCATGGCTGAGATTGGATTTGAACCCAGACTGCCTTAGTCAAGGAGCCTCGTGCCGCAGTGGTTAAATTGCTGTACTGCAGCTAAAATTGTGCTCACGGCCTGGGGTTCTATCCCAGGTAGCAGGCTCAAAGTTCACTCAGCCTTCCATCCTTCCAAGGTCACTAACATGAGTACCCAGCTTGCTGGGGTGGGGATGGGGTGTGTGGACTGTGTAGCCTGCATAACTGAATTGTAACTCACCCAGAGTGTGCTTTAAGCACTATGGGGTGGTATGTAAGAACACTTTGCTTTTTTGCTTTGCTTTTGCTTTTAGTCCTAATCCATCTTTTTCATCCACTACACCACACTGGGCATCTTCCAGTGGTTTGGGCCAGTGGTGGCGAAGCTTTGACACTCCAGATGTTTTGAACCACGACTCCCACAGCCTTTTGTCACTGGCAATGCAGGCTTGAAATTCTGGGAGTTGTGGTCTAAAACACCTGGAGTGCCGAAGGTTCACCACCACTGGTTTAGGGGAAAGATAAAGCTGTTCGGTGAATGGAGCTTGGCAAAGGAGGAGTTACATCAAGTACATCAATAGGTTTACCTGGATAGAGAAGAGTTTCATTTTCACCAGGTGTAAAAACATGCAGCCTGTAGCCTTCATCAATCCAATAATATTTTTTTCTTGACAAATCATAGGCAACAGAAGCAAGCTTGGTGTCTGTAGATGCCAGAGTCTCCAAATTGAGGGTTTTCATATCCAAAAGAGCAAGTTCATGGCCAACACCCAACAATATCTTGGTAGGACCACCTGGAAGATTATTTTTGAACAATTAGACTCTAACTTAGAAGGGATTCGTTGAGCACATACAATCTGGGCCACAGGGTTCTCTTGAAGTAGAATTTTCTCATAGCTGGCATCTCTGAAGTAGCTCTTGCTTAGAGATGCAGCACCTTCAGGGAAGCAGTTCCAAGGCCACCCGACCCACACAGATGCTGAAAAACACAGTCTATATAGCAAATGCTATAATAGCAGTCACGGCTACACACAGCACAGTCTTCGGGCAAGTTCTGGTAATGACACCATGGAAACATATTGCTCTAGCAAACGCTACATGTAGCATGGGCTTTGGTTCTCTCTAGTAGTCAGCTCTGGTAACTTCCTCATTAAATATATAGATGCAGGACGTATTGGTAACTTTTTCAGACAGTGGATAAGTGAGTCAGCGGATACAGATCCCGATCCCACAGATAAGGAGTCCTACTGTACACTAATGTCATGCTTCTGAACAGGGTAAGATTCAATCCAGTAATGGTTCCGCAGAGCCAGTTGGGTCCTGTAAAGTATTTGGATCATTTTATCTAAAATATTGTTCTTGCAAATACATTACAATGGGTATTAAATACCTACTTCAGTAGAAGGAAGGAATTCTGTTCCCTACATTCCAGTTTCCTTCCCCAGATGGTCTTACTCTCCTTAAGATCTTCACCAAAGGCTTAAAAGGGGGAGGGTCATAACAAATCCATATGAATAATACACATGGCCTGAAATCCTTTGTATTTTGTACTCTACATTTGCCAATGGGGTGGCAAATGTAGAGTAGCTCTCTCCTAGCTCCTTCTAACTTTTGGCAACTCTTAGTTTCTACAAATTCCCTTTGATCTCCTTGACAAAAAGTGTTTTATCCAGCCAGAAAAGGTGAGTTACTCTTCCTAGAGACCCACCCCCACCCCCAGTGGTCCCCAGAACCACCCCAAAGCCTCAAGATTTTTTGGAATGGCAGCTTTGCTTTTGGGAGGGAGACCATGTAGTCCCCAGAGGGTCTAGAAGTGCAAACGTAGTGGAGAGATCCACCAGAGTTGCTGACTCTAATTGAAACATACAGCACTGTCAAATGGGATTACTCTGGGCTTACTTCCTAGTTTTTCATATTATCTCATGTAAGACTCTAAAACAGCCATTTTCAACAGGGGCCCCTGACACATTTTAAGGAGGCCACAGATTGGGAATCATTCTTCACATGTCACTTTATCAGGTTCAACCTACACAATCGTGATTCAGTCTGTATTTCTTTCCTATTGTATTTAGGGACATGACTAAAAAATAGACTGAGAACAGCTGCTCATTGGATGGCACTCCAACAGCCTTGCAGTGAACTGGGAATCTGTGCCTGTCTAGTGGCTTGTGGGACTCCAAGCGCTACCACCTCCCATAAATCTGGCCAGAGGTAAGCTATTAAGGCAATAGCTCACCAGCCTCAGAAGCACTCCAGGTTCTGCACTGCATCCGCAGATTAAATTCAGCTGGCAAAAAGCAGCCACAGTCATGGCTTGGGTCATTATTGTCAGAATTCAAACCATGCCCTGGCACAGAAAGTGATCTCAGCTGCTAGTTTTGGCTTCATAAAGCTTTAATGTTTGAACCTATAAAAGTTATTTTAAAAAAAAAGGCATTTGGTTGCCTGATGATACATAAATGCCCTCAAGTGACTAATCTGCAACTGCATTCAATTGCTTTCACTGTATGGGTCCAAGATGGCAACTCTTTGTCCGCTAAAAAGTAAAGACACGGGCACCTTTCATTTCACAGGACATAAAAACAGCCATGCTGGATCAGGCCAAAGGCCCATCTAATCCAGCTTCCTGTATTTTACAGTGGCCCCACCAAATGCAACTGGGAGGGCACGAGACTAGATACCTGTCTCCTGATACCACAGCTTTAGAGTGGTCCTGAGGGCCATAGAAACGCCAGCAGTCTGTCAGTCAGGATCTTTATTGGTATCAAACAAAGCATACAATACAACAGGCAATAATACATGGACAGACAAGGAGTATGTGCCCAGTACAATTACTGCTTCTTGGCCTTTTGGCTAAGATCAAGTGTAGTGTATTTTGCCCATTCCTGTTCTACACACACACTGCCATGTGCGCTCTGATGGTACATAAGAATATAAGAAGAGCCATGCTGGATCAGGCCAAAGGCCCATCTAGTCCAGCTTCCTGTACTTCACAGTGGCCCCACCAAATACGTCTGGAAGGGCACGAGGCTAGATATCTGTCTCCTGATACCACTCCCCTGCATCTGGCCCTTGAAGTACCCTGGTTTTAAGCCTGGAGATGACACATCTCCATCATGGTTTGTAACCTTTGATGGACTTTTCCTCCAGGAATCTGTCCAATCCCTTTTTGAAGGCATGCAGGCCAGATGCCATCACCACATCCTGTGGCAGGGAGTTCCACAGACTAACAACACACTGAGTAAAAAAATATTTTCTTTTGTCTGTTCTCACTCTCCCAACCCTCAGTTTGAGTGGATGTCCCCTAGTTCTGGTATTTTGTGAGAGGGAGAAGAGCATCCCTCTATCCACTTCACTCATGCCCTGCATTATTTTTTACATCTCAATCATATCCCCAACCCCAGATGCCTTTTTTCCAGACTAAAGAACCCCAAATGTTTTAGCCTTTCCTCATAAGGGAGGTCCCCCAGCCCAGTAATCACAACCTAGCTGTACAAATATTGTCATAAGCTCATTTAAAAGCACCACAATTGGAGACGGCCTGGCCTGCATCATGACAGGACCTGTTCTCCTTGGAAGTGGCTTTGGGACATGTCTGGGACCACTGAGGGAAGAACATGGACCTTAGTCACTCAGGATCTCCACATTTCACAAATGAAGGAGTTGAAGGGGGTCTTGGCTGAAGTACCACCAATTGTCAGGCAGTCTGTGATTGCAAATGTGCCATTGCATCTACTGGTGTATTGACTTTTAACAAACATAGCAGGCCTGGTTTTTCTGTTAGGAAATAAAAGATAGTGCTTGAGAATTAGAGGCTTACCTGTAGCCTCACAAGCAGTGTGGTTGGACAGTCGGTATCCTTGAACACAGCCACAGGTGAAAGAGCCTACTGTGTTACTGCACAACTGGGTACAGGGACTATATGCCATCGCACACTCATCAACATCTACAATTAAGAAGTAGGATAAGTGCTATGCACATAACCTCAAACAGAATAAAGGGTTTGCTATTAGTGTACCTGAAGGCTATGTGGCACCACCAAGGGAAATACTACTAGCAAAATACATAACCCCAAATAGGTCATGGGAACAGCACAATAGCCTTAAGGTTTTAAAAAGGGGGGGGCATTAACTAATAGTCCACAAACAACCCATCCCCACACCAGCATACTGTTCAGTTGAGTTGTGCTAGTTAGAGCAGAACATGCCAAATATAGTTCCAATTATTAAAATCCTCCTAGGACAAAAGTGGACCAGTTGTTATTTGACCTTCAGGACTAAAGAATTAATTTGCCAGCTGGGGCCTGAGTATGAGCATAGATTCAGTTATAGAATAAGCACATGCTGTGCCCAGATGATTCCACCCCATATTTTGAACACCAGTTGATAAAGCCCTAAGATTCTGTTTGAGCCCAAGCTCAGGAAGTATTCTGTGCTGCTATATGAAAGAATTTGCTAGATAAAATGAACAGCTCCGAGGCAAATGTTCCATACATCAGGAATTGTACCACAACATCATTAGGGTCTATAGAATGAACGATTATTTGCTCAGCACACTATGAAATGCACTTGCAATGTTACGTCTAATATTAAGAAATACTGTATTGAGAAAGGTGTGGCAATATTTTTTTTAAAAATTAATAAAATGGGAATGCTCTCAGCAGCAGAACGGCATTGATTAAAGAATCCCTTTCTCATATTTGGAGTCTGCACAGCTTTGTCTCATTGTGCATCCATTGTATAAAAGACGTTTGAGTGAACTCAGATTAGAAAAGCAACTCTTTAATTAGAAGTGACCTGCTGCTGGTGGTAACGTTCTTTGCACTACTCAGAAGGAGCTACACACCAGGTGACTACATCTTTTTAAAAAATGTGTGTACCTGTACAGTTTTGACCAGTAGCATCCAGGCTCCAACCAGGGCTGCATGAACACCTCACACCCCAGTATGTATCAGTACATTTCTCCATACAGCCTCCATTGCTCAGAGAACACTTATTGCCTAGATATATAGAACAAAAGTCAGTTATTCCAATTCCTGTATCTTGGAGGCAATGAATCCATTCCAGACATTCTTCTGAACTCAAAGGTCTTTTTTCTTCATACAACATAGATATTATAATCCTGTGCATAAATACGTGCTCAAAAGTTCTACTGACATCTCTTCACTTTATAAGTTAATAACTATGTTCAAGATCATATTCGCAGTAAACATTTTTAATGCATTACAGTCATGCTTTGTTAAAACAACTATGAATTTTGCTAGGACGATTTAATTGGCAAATTGGCTGGCACCACACTAGATTACTCTACCTGGCAGATTTTTACAATTTCCTATCAAAAAGTATTTTTCCCTTCCTCCTCTCTGGCAACTTCTAATCTGAGAACAAAACAGAAAAATAGCCAGCAAGATGGTCTCCACATGCTGCTTCCTCTCTTATCGTGTGTCCACTCCTCACACGGGGTTTCACCAAGTCATGCTTTTTGTTAAAGGTGAAGGTTGTATCATTCAGTGACGTCAGGCTCAACTGTCCCAGACTGATGCAATACAACTCAGTCAGAATTTATGTGCTTTTCCCAGGAAGATAAGTTGTGTCTGGACTACAGGATATTTTTCAAACAATTATGGATGGTGGAACATTGTAAACTGTCGACTCTCTTCATGCACTTCCATTTCAGGGCTTTTAAATTCATTTAACTCTTTCTGTATTGCTGCCTTGTCTGCAGGTGTTAGCACTGCCCAGGGCTTGTTAGCACGACAATCATAATCTGGGCAAAATGTTTTAAGTCTTCCAGTTCTTTTTTTGATGGCCATTTTACAAGTTTGATTGCAAGAGTATCTCTGCGGCATATTTTACTTGCTAAAGAGCTTTCACTGCTTGTATCATCTTCACCTTCATCATCTGTGTAGAGAATAGGTCCATCTGAATTGGAGTCACCCGTGTGATTCTCTTTGCTGCTTTCACTTTCTAGACCAGTGGTTCTCAACCTGTGGGTCCTCAGATGTTCATGGACTGCAACTCCCAGAAGTCTTCATCACTAGCTGAGCTCGCCAGGATTTCTGGAAGTTGTAGTCCATGAACATCTGAGGACCCACAAGTTGAGAACCACTGGGTTAGATTATTCAGGGTTTCAGAAGGTTCATCTCTTGGTGAAGGACTTGCTTGTTTAGGGCTGCTTTTCTTGGCTCTTTTTGCCAACAGAACAGTCTAGGTCAGTGGTGGCGAACCTTTGGCACTCCAGATGTTTTGGACTACAAAATTCCAGGCCTAGATTGTCAATGACAAAGGACAGTGTGAGTTGTGGTCAAAAACATCTGGAGTGCCAAGGGTTCACCACCATTGGTCTAGGTCAGGCATGTCCAAACTTTGGCCCTCCAGATATTTTGGACCACAACTCCCACAGTCCTTTGCCATTGGCAAGACAGGCTTGGAATTCTGGGAGCTGTGGTCCAAAACATCAGGAGGGCCGAAGTTTGGTCATGCCTGGTCTAGGTCTTATCTCCCAAAGGCGTTGCCTAAGACACCACTGTCCGAAGAGTCTTCACTCTCTGCTTTGCTTTGCTACAAAGATCATTAGAATTTGTGCCAGCAACAGACAGATGTGTTTCAGTGCTAACTGGCACATAATGTTTGTCTGAGAAACCAGTGGGAATGCAGCCTGGAGACGGAGAAGGGATGGATGGAGAAAGAGGAGAGGGAACATCAGGAGGAGGGGTGAAACAATGGTTATGCTCTGCTGAATTGTTTCTCCAGCTTCAGGAGTAATGTAAAGCAAAAAAGCAGTATTCTGCTTATATACCACCCCATACCACTTCAAGTAGTCTCTGGGCGGTTGACAGTTTAATTACAGCATGCAGGCTACACATTGCCCCTCCCAGGAAGCTGGGTACTAATTACTGACCTCAGAACGATGGAAGGCTGAAGTCAGCCATGAGCCTGCTACTTGGGATTGAACCCCAGGTTGTGAGCACAGTTTAAGCTGCAGTCCAGGCATTTAACCACTGCACCACGGGATTTACCTGACTTAATTGCCATGGGACTGAATGGCAGGAATCAGAAAGTAAGTGCTATGGATGCCTTCTCTAACTGGGTGCCAATTGCCAGGTTGGCTGAGGAGGATGGGTTCTGCAGTCCAATAAATTTGGAAAACAAGGAGTTGGGGAAAGGTGTACTAAAAAATCCTTTACTGAAAATATCTTGCAGGTCGAAATGAGGAATCTCTGGTCTGCAGGCCGAAGGCTGCCCAGACTCCATTCCCAGGCCATGGAAGGCTGAGACAACCATGATCTGGCTACTTGGGACTGAACCCCAGGTCATGAGCACAGTTTAAGCTGCAGTCCATGGCATTTAGCCACTGCACCACAGGGCTCCTTAGGTAGGTTCTTCCAACTTAGAGCTTTCCACCGTTGCTTCTGAGTGGTCTGAGGCAGTATTTGAAGGTCACCATCTGCAGGTTCTTGTGGTCATTTGTTTCTCATGTTTTTGTGTGTCTGGGTGTCCTTATGCCTGGCTTACTTGAAGTTGCCTCTTTAGAGGTTTTAGGGCAAGATGATGTGGATGAAGGAGATGACGACTTGATAACTTGCACTTTTTTAAAAGCAGAAGAACTAGCAACTTCTCGACTCACCCTGAGGCTGGCTGATTTGGGCAGAGGGTTAGAGGCCTGCTTAGCAGGAGCCTTGCTTCTTTTTTTTAAGCATGTGGCACTTCATTAGCCTTATGGCTAGTGCTGGCAGCTGTTAACGTGTTTTGGAGGTATGGTTGCTCTTCTAACTTTAGGCTTAGGTGTAGCAGGTGGTGGAGCATGGGGTGCTGAGGTTTCAGGACCTTTAGGAAGAGGTTTCTCCTCTTTTCTCTCCTATGGAACTGATATTTTTTTTGCTAATATGAAGTTATTGTCCTCTGTCGTTCTTGGGACATTTTCTTTTTGTATGGCTTCTTCAGTGATTACTACTGTATGGCCATTTGAGATTTCATAATTTACTGTTATACCTCCATCTTGTTCACTTATTTCTTTCAGGATGCCCCTTCTTATCAGTTCGCTGCTTTGTCTCATTGATATTTTATATTCCAGCACTGATGTTTCAAGACATTTTTCGCTCATCTTCTTTTTTCGCCATTTCTAGGGTTTGAAGATTTAATCAATAGTAGAAAATTTGCCCTTCCTCTTGAAAGGGTGAGTTCAGGAACCTGGGGCTGGTCCATTTGCATTTGCAATTGATGCCTTGTCTATCCCATCAGTGCTCACGTGTTCAGAAAGCGTGGAGGTGGAGGTCTGGACCATCTCTCATCCCAGCTGAGGGCCCGGGTCCAACAATCAGGCAGCTCTCTTGGCCCTTCAGTAAGGCTGCTTCTGCACCAAAAGCTTCCAAGAGAGCTCATCCCACCTTCTCTCGGCTTTCTGAACTCAAAGGGGGCTGTCCATGGTGCTAAACTTCTTTTGGAGAACTAGTTCAGCATCTGGGAAAACTGCTGTAATATCCAATTAAAACCCGGCATGGCTTCACCACCCTATGACACCGGAAACAACAGCCTCCAATGGTTGAAAAAAAAAACAATAAATTGTCAACAACTTGAGCTATTAAAATGGTTAATTACCACAAGTGCTGGGTTCATCAGTGCCATCTAGACAGTTTGCTACTCCATTGCACACCATGGAATTCAGAATGCATTTCCCCTTATCACAGTTGGTCATTCCTTCTGTGCAGTGGGCTGTATTGAAAAGTTGAAGATAGTTAGGGCTACGTATACTGTTGAATGTTGCTTAAAGTTTCTTCCGTATAATTGCCAACACATTTCCAAGGAGAATAGCCTAAGCCAAGCATTTTTGTTTACTAAATACTAGTATATCTGGGTCTGAGAAGACTTGTACCTGGAGTGCATATTTACATATGACCAAATGACTTAAGTTTGCATAAGCCAGTATGTTGCCCAGGCACTACAGATAGTCCACACAGGAGTCAGTCAAGATGCTGATCAGATTTTAACCATTTCAGCTCTGCACTATGTAAAGCCGGGCACCAAGTGCAGCCTTTTGCATTAAATAGGAACTGTGTATGATGCCATCTCCAGTCCATAGGGCAGCTCAGGGCATGTTACAGTTACTCACTTTGTTAAAGGTGTTAAAGGCATCTTCACCCTAGTGGAGATTTCTTCCATTGATGGCATACAAGTAAATTTCTAGCAATTTATGAAACCAGTAGCTTCCTTTTCAGATAACTACACAAAGCAGACATTTGTCAGGCCATTATTATCTTTATATACAGAATGGGTTCTATTTAACTATTAAACTGGCTATAGTAACAGCCAATGGTACATTTTAACAAGGGTGGATTTTATTTAAATCAAATTGATTGAAATAAACAATTGCATTGTAAACATTGATTTCTAATGATTCATATTTTCTTAAAATCGTTTTTTAAACTTAAAACATGGTTATTGATCTTTTTCAAGCCTGTTTTTAACTCTCCAAGAAAATGTAATCCTGCACATGAGGGAAGACTAAGTTACTGCTAAGAAAATCTCCATGTACAAACAAGTGATTACTTTCCAGTATGCTAATGTATCTCATTGACTGTGGATGCTGTGCTCTCACAGGCTCCTCACCAGGATAGGCATTCAGATAAAGACATCTCAGGGCCCGACATAACATGTTATCAAGTGCAAGCTTTAAGAGGCAAAGTTTTAAAGACATGGGCCAAAGAGACAGCACCCTACTCTACTCACCACAGATGTCTTCATCAGAGTGGTCTCCGCAGTTGTCGATGCCATTGCACTTCCAGTCCTCCATAATACAGATTCTGTTTTTACACTGCCACTGTCCCACCAGGCAGTTGCTCAGGGGGCAGTTTGCTTCGTCCGAGCCATCTTCACAATCCTTGTGCTGATCACACCATTCCCATGGATTGATGCATTGATTACTTCCTCGGCATGGGATTTTTTTCTTTGGACACGCTGCATCAAGGGTGTAGGATGAGAAAAGCTTATTCCTCCCCCCTCCACCTGCGCTCCATTTATGTAGCATATGCTTTTAATCCTGGTACTTTGACTTTCAGTCTCTAGGAGGCCAACATTTTGAAGCACTGGACTGGGAGGTCCTATCCCGTCCACTAACAGTTTTGTCTCCTTTCTGGTCTGAACTAACCAAAAAGGGACTGTAGGTGTATAGCACTTCTGCCATATAATTTAGATATTTATGAAGCTTTATGTGCATCCAGTCAAGGGATGCAAGGAATGCGACTATTTCAAGATCCATGGTCTACAAAGCTGCTTGAAAAATCAGAATGGAAACAGGGGGGTCAGTTGAAAAGTACAGGGGGCATTGGATACTACCTAGAACTGTTTGCAGGAATGAATTCACTTCCACTAAATGTATCTGCCTACCAAGGAACACTTTCCACCTTGCACACATGTAAACCTTTCTTGTCGCCACCACTGCACATGTCACTGTCATGTGGGACTATTCCTAATAGTTTCACGTATCTCCCTCCTCCCCCCAAGAGAAAACAGGCTTCATGCAGTGCTGGAAATGCCCTGCAGCAAAGTTAGGATGAACGGCCAGGCAATCTTCCATTCGGTTTCCTCTTAAGAGAGTCATGGAACAAGTACCGGCAAAGGGCATTATCATCTTCCACACATGGACACAGGCCCCTCAAGAAAAAAGATAAGGAAAACCGGGAGGGGACACCACCAGAAAAGAGAATGTACAGTACTTATCCATAATTTTTTTTTGTCTAAAGTTGTTAGACTAAAAATTGAGGGTCGTCTTATACGCGGAAGTAAGCCAAGGAGAGAACTGCACAGTTGTGAAACTAATTTTGGATTGGAAAAGTGGTGGTCATCTTATATATGTTGGTGTCTTATAGAAAGAAAAATACAGGTACTTTCATATGAAAGGCAAACAGGGCCTGGAAGTGTTACTATTTCCTCCCTCATGTTCCACAGATTCATGTCTAAATTACAGTGCCTGGGAACAAAAACCCCACTGCTTCTTCCTATTTATGGCCCTGGCAAAAGGAAGAAAGGACAGATAATGTAGCGTCTCTGTTACAGGACAGAGTATTAATGCCAAATCTCTTCAGGCTCTAATGCTGTAGAAGCCAATGGTAGAAGCCCAGATAAAGGTGTTTCTTTCAGCCTTTTGATTTCCTGCAGAGAAAGGTGCCATTCTTTTCAGGATAGCGCACCACATAGCCATTCAAATTGTGTGAGATAAAGAGAAAATGTGCAACCCAAAACAACTCAGAGGTTGAGCAGAGAGTTTAAAAACAACACCCTAGATGACAAAAATGTATTGAGGTTTTCCAGCTTTGCTCCCCAAGGCTTTGGGTCTTCTTAAGGCTCTATCAGAGCCTTAATTAGGATGGGGAATTGGAACGTGGATCTAGGGCACCAACACTTAAGAGGGTCCAAACATTTTCTGGAAGAATCTTTCTTAGTACAGTATGTTCTACTGCAGGGGTGTGGAACTGCCTTCCCCAAGACCATATATACCACCTGTAACATTCCTGCCACATAGAAACACAAAACAGGTGTTATTCTATTGGCTACACTTTAGCTCTAAGGCTGCAACTACATGTTCAAATAACTTGGGATTTGCTCCACTTATAAAAGGGGTAAATTCAATGCACAGTATTTTTTTCTTATTGACCACATGACGCAGAGGCAGATTTGAATTGGTCCAGTCTTTTGAGCTCCCAAGGCAGCTTTTTTCTCATCTGTCTCTGAGGTACTTCTATTTTTAAATGAGGCCTTTTCCCACGTGGTTCGTTATGATACATTCCTCTTAATTTTAAACTATTTTTAAAAATTCCTCACATATATAAGATTAGTGTTAGACCACTGTATAACCTTACCATCATCAATATTTTTTCATGTATTTGTACCCTCTAAGAGGATCAGCAGAGGTGGGACCAGATGGAAGGGAGGAAGAAGGGGCTGTGGGCTAGAATGCAAATTGCACTCCATCCAATAGGAAGGGCAAAGTCATTTCACAGCCCTTATTTCAACACTGGCTTCAATTTCAAACATAATAGAGGCTGCAAACCAAAATTTCACCCAGGTCCAGTTGCACCCAAGCTGTAAGTAGATCTGATCTTTTACTGTAAGTAAGTATGAGGTACATTTTGCTTGGCCAGGAGGACATGTGGGGGGTTTCAACTCTTCTGCTTGAATTATTCTGTTTTGCTTCTGCCTTATGTTATCCCCTTCAGGGCCATTGGTAGGCTTGGCCAAGTGACATTATTGACCTTTTAGCCTAGCTTCTGCTCACACCGGGAAGGACTACAATTGCAACACAAGTTGCCAATTACATTTTTTTTTATAAAAATGCTTCCAGAGGTTCAAATGTGTATTATACTTTATGAGTTCAGCCCTGTTTCATTTCCTAAACATTAAAAGCAGGTAGGCCCACACATTCAGCTCCAGGTGTTCCTTCCTCCTTCTCCCCCTCTCTCTGCATTTGCCAATCTCAAATAATCAATAGGCCAGCAAGACCCCAGGTACCAAAAGTGTTAATGTTGCTGCACCCAGCCACAAAGTGCTAAATTTATTGAATGTCTTGCCATAGCATCGCATATCACTGTCCTCATGGCTTAAGGACAACTGTTGCTTAGAAGTCATCTATGATTTCTTGAGTTGATTAAAAAAGCTACTCTGTATTCTCCATGGTTTTTTAAAATTGATTTCTTATATACAGGGGGTACATTGGGGAAGGGGTTCAGCTGGAAGCAAATCAGTTGAATACAGTCATTAACAAATACAGAGGTAGCTCGTAAGATGAATTTAATTTGTTCTATGGGGCAATTCGTCTTACAAAAATCATTTTGCAAAATGCGGTTTCCCATAGGAATGCATTGGAAATTAATTAATCCATTCCAAAGGGAATGGATTAAGAGATTTTCAATGCATTCCTATGGGAAGACTGTCCCAAACCTCCTTAATCACCAGACAGGAGAAGGCTGTTCCCCCTGCAGCCGACAGACAGCTGATTTTGACAGCTCCAAGCTGTCTGTCAGCTGTGCAGGAGCAGCCTTCTGCTACTGGTGAACCCAGCCAAGGGGGGAAGCTTTTCCTCTTCTTAGGTGGGTTGGGGCAGGGGAAAAGCTTCATTCCCAAACAACCCAGGCTGGGCAAGGATCACTGGGTCCCTACTTCACCCACCAATTTGGTAGGCAAAGCAGGGGCCCAATGATCCTTGCCTTGACAGCCCAGGCTGTTTACGAGGGAACTGTCAGTGGTGGTGATCCATCACTGCTTCCCTCGCAAACAGCCCAAACAATGGAGGCGAGTTGAGAGAAGTGCAGCAGCAGGGCTGGGCAAGGATCATTGGGTCCCTGCTTTGCCCACAAAGTTGGTGGGCGAAGCAGGGACCCAGTGATCCTCACCCAGCCCTGCCACCGGCACCCTCGGAAAGTCCCCCTGATGCGGGGGATTGGGAGTTGCACACGGCTTGCTCTACAGCACCCTATCCGCAATGGTTATCTCCTAAGACGAATTTAACCCACAGGGAAAAATTTGTCTTACAAAACATGCTTATTCCTGGAAATTTCATTCGTCTTACAAGTTTTTCATCTTAGGGGTCATTCATCTTACGAGGTACCACTTGTAGATGCTTTGAAACTTGCTATTGAAATGTACTCTCCATGTTGAGACAAACATCTGGAATACAGCTGGGACTTTTGTCAGTCCAACATACTCTGCTTTCCTTTACCATTTAAGAGCTTGTATCTTGCCTTCCTATAACAGTCATCTAGCCACACCAGCCAACTGGCCCTATGTTTAAAGGATGCCTCCCTTCCCTTTTACCCATGTAAAACTAACAATACAAATAACCCACCCAAAAAAACCCTCCATTCAACAGCTTAATAGAGCATCTGACCATTACTCACTGGGGAGTCTGGCAACCTGATGCACACAATTGCAGCATGGCTGCTGAATAATTGCCAACTTATACAGCTTGAGTCTATGTCTACTCTGAAGTGAGGCTACCAAGTACACCAAGTCTACCTCCCAAGAGTACACAGGATCATAGCCCCTGTATCTGAAGACACTGGCACCCGGAGCAAGGAACTGCAGTCTTAGCCTCAAGGAGACATGAGCTGCTACAGGAGAAGCCGATAGCTCTGCTTTATGGCTTCAGTACCAAAGATCCTCTACAGCAGCTCCTCATCTCTTTAAGAACTAGTCTGCTGAAAGGTAAGCATTAACATCAGGCATAGAAAACAGTGTTGCTTTCTCCAGTAATCTGGCAGTTTCTGAGACAGAGTTTAGTACTCCAGAGGTTGGTACATACCACAGTTCTTTTCATCTGATCCATCCATGCAATCACTGATCCCATCACAGAGCCAGGCAGCACCAATACACTTCCCGTCGTTGCACTGCCATGCATTTGGGTCACCACCACATTCTTCATCTGAAGAGAAAAATTTCAAGCAAGTTATTTTTTATTTTAAAAAAATATGAGCTAGTTATCTATGATGTAATTTCTCTATTAGTCTAAGAAGTTGTGTACCCAATCAATATTAGCAAGTGATAAACTGTATTGAAAAAGCCTCACACATTTATTGAACAGATAACGGAAATATTGTGGCCCTCGTAAGAGACAGCATTTATCCCAAGTACAATTCAGTGTAGCCACTTCTGAAGAGACAGGCAGATTAAGCTAACATTTCAAGTTTTAAGAAGCTGGTGGGATGGCATGGATCAGTGGGGATCACACATATGATGAAAGTGGAGTTTTTACAAACTCACATGCTGCCTTTAGCGAGTTTGCTGGAAGGGACTTTTCTGGGCTTGGTGACTATCAATCTATCCAGCAGAAACCAACAGTTCCTTCCCTGCCACCGGTAAGGACACTGAATGTGAACAGCAGCTATGCAGGTGATGTCTTCAGGATACATTTGATTTGTGGATCCTGGTCTGCTTTACTGCCTTGGCTCCCTGAACAAAGCTAATCTCATCTGATCACAAAAACTAAGCATGGTTGCATCTATTTAGTACTTGAAGACCACCAGAATGGACAAAAATCAATGATTCTTTTAAAATAAAAATGATTTAAATAATGATTGAATTGAAAATAAAATATTTTTTTTCATTTAAATCAAAAACGCTCTATTTAAATTTAAAGCAATATAAATTAAATCCTCCCTGGAGACCACCAAGAAACACTCGGTAGCTTCAGCCAGAAAAAAAAATCCACTTGAGAACCAGCTTCTGGCAGTATAGACTTAGCAGTATTAGATCAGAACAAGAATAGACTTCTGCTGCATTATAAGACAGCTTCCTTTCTTGTTATGTTCTATCTATGGCACCATTCTGTGGGACTCTTTGTGAATCATGGACAACATGTTACAGAGATTAGGAAGAATATGTTTGGCCAAAACAAAAACAAAATCTGATCAAGAAGGCTTTTAGAGGTTGGGATAGTAAAATCTAAGCAGCAGATACAGTATCATGGATAGAAGAGACAACATGATGGTAGAAGTAGAGTCCAGTAATTTGAAGGTTAAATACAGTAGAGTAGACAAATAGGTGACGTGATGCCCTACTCCACTGTCTATGTAGCAATGCACACAGCATGGGAAACAAACTTAAAATTCAAGAGGGAAAGTAAGAAATCAACAAATATAATTTTGACCCATCAAGTCGATTCTAAGTTATGGCATCCTTCCCATGGTTTTAATGCAGAGTACCCTTGGCAGCCTGAGACTGTGCAGATTGCCGAAGGCTACACATCCTGACTTTTCTCCTACATGAAAGTGGAAAACTGAACGTGATTCACTAAGCTATTCAGCCAGATAAGGGATGAACCCAAAAGGCATTTGTTCAACTGCCTGTGTCATGTTCCTCGTTAGTCATATCAGTGTTTACTCCATCAAGTACTCAGGATTAGCACCAATTGTGAGTACATGCAGCTTTTTAGCATAAGTATGTGGTATATTTTGTTTGGTTAGCACGTAGGTTTTTTCAGCTGATGTCTTGTGCAATCACCTACATTGGACCTTTAATATAGGCCATTATTAGGCATGTTCAGATGACATCGTTGATGATGATGAGGGAGATGAAAATTACATCTTTTGCCCAGTGCTGGCTCACACAGCTAGGACTATAACTACAATGCAATTTGTACATTTTATATATATGTTTTAAAAAACACTAACATTATTTTGTAGTACTATAGTGCTAATCTGGCACTGCATTAAGTTCAAATGCTTAATATTTGCTGTCAGCTCAGTATTATTTAACATGTCACTTACTAAATATTTTGAAAAGGAAGGATTTGAAAGTCTAGCACATGCTCCTGCAAAACAGATACGCGTGTGTTATGAAACACACTGGGCTAACCTTCTGCCACAAAGCTGATAGCAGCTGAATCAGTGGTGGCACCTGCTGCTAAGGGGCTGACAAAAGGGGTGGGTGGGTGGGTGGGGTGGAGAATAGAGCAGTGATAAAAGAAAAGAGAAAGAAGGGCTGTGCGATGTGCAGACATTTGAAACATGCTTTCCTGCCACGATTCAACAACGACAGTTTCAGTGGGAGGGTGTGATGGGTCCTTTTCCATAAAGAAAGGTGGGGTGAAAATACTCTGAAATAATAAATAAGATATTTTCATCAAACCAGGACAGCCTTCTTAGCAGTCCCACCTAAAGATCAGAGTTGGGGTGGCACCTTTAAGCAAAAGATATTTGTCTGCTTGCTGAAGGACTTCAAAAACGGACCAGGCTGGCGTCCTGAGGGAGCTTGAGTGTGGGTTCAGCAACAGAGGTTGCTCACACCTTCCTTCCACATTTGCCTGTGAAAGGGATTGGACTGAGAAAAAAGGCCTCCCGGGCAAACTCATAAAAGGAGATAAGGACCATAAAATACCTTGGGTCCAAACCGTTTATGGCTTTGTAGGCTAAAACCAGCACTTTGAATTGTGCCCAGCACAAGATCAGCAGCCAAGTGGAGCTGCTGCAACAAGTGCGTTATGTGATCCCTGTAACCAGCCTCAGTTAACAATCTAGCTGCAGAATTTTAGACCCACTGAGGTTTCCCAGCACTTTCCAAAACCAGCCCCATGTAGAGTATGTTACAATAATTCAGATGGGATATAACTAAGGCCTATGTCAACAAGACCAGATGAGCCCTACCCCACCCCAAACAGGCATATCTGGTGCATTCCTAGCCACCACTGAAATCTGGACATCTAGGTTCAGAGATGCATCCAGAAGTATCCCCCCAACCAAGGGATGCACCTGTATTTTCAGAGGGAGTGTAACTCCACCCAGCACAGGCTGCATCTCTATTATTTGACCTGCCTTTCTGAACAAGAACATCTCCAGCTTATCCAGATTAAGTTGCCATTTATTCATTCTCATCTAGCCCTTCACCAACAGCAGAAACTGCTCTAGAGCCAAAGTAGCTTCCATTGGCTTAGACAGAATGGCAGTGTTAGTTGTCAGAAGACTTACCACAGTTCTCATCTGAGCCATCAGGACATTCTTGTTCTCCATTACAAAGCCATGTCAGAGGAATGCATTTATCTCCACAGGCAGCTTGAAGAGAGGCATTGCAAGGGGTTCCAGCTGGAGGATCAAAGCCATTTGATCAGAAACAAGCAGCTGTAAGCAGCACCCATGGAAGAATACAGAGGCCACTGCTACTGTGGGATCCTGAAGAAATGCCCCCGGATCCCAAGCTTGCACCATAGCCAGCAATGGCATGGAGACCTTGAAGAATGCGTTAGAAACACCTTATTGGATAGGTGTGCAGTAATTGTTATTAGATTATTGTACATCCAAGTCAAAGCCCTCTTGATGTTATTGCCTGCTTATCATTCCCAGCCAACATGGCAGTTCAGGAAGATGGCTTGCAACTTTCTACTTATTCCAGAAGCTAGGCTGCCCAAGAATCCTTCAAGAAAGAAATCAACAGAATCCTTTCATTGGGAATGGATGTTGCAGAATTTGCACTGCCATTAAAGACAGGTGGACCACTTAGCCAGGATAGGCTAGGGCAGTTGCATGGGGAAGAGACAGCCTGTGGGGGTGCCCCTTCCCCCAGAAAGAGGGAAAAGTTAACTGCTTCTCTATATATTCTTTACCTAAAAATCCCTGAAAGGAGGTAATAATAAATCAGAATTGACGTGACAGTACACAATTAGGATAGCATGGAATGGTCTCCGCATGCCAGTGGGATGGGTGGGCAGATTATTCAGTGCCACTCTCAAGACAGAGGCAGTTTCAGCCTGCCAGATAACTTTCTTCCGGGCTTCTCCTAAACGCCCACCCCCGCCCCCGCCCCCGCCGCACCAAGAGCCTCCCCAGAGCCTCGCCCAGCGCTCACCTGGGGCAGGGATCAAAGAACACCAGCTGGCCACCGCGGCCCAAAGGAGCAAAAACGGGAGCCTAAAACGCCCCATCCCACCCCTCAGGGTCCCGCGAGACCGCCAGCCGCCGCCGCCGCAGCTCCAGAGACGAACGCGGAGGAAAAAGAGAAATGAGAAAGGGGGCTCCCGAGACAGTTTATATTCCCCGCGCAAGAGTCCGGTTGGATGGGGACTGCGCGCCTCCCTCAGCCAATCAGAAGGTCAGGCCGTCCGCCTCCATCTCCGGGATCTTATGCGCCAGCATCCTGGGGGCGCTTAAGGCGGCAGGAGAGCAGCGGGTGGGGTGGGGAGCTGTTGTTTTACTTATGAGGAAGCAAGCCGGGTGGAGGAGGAGGAAGAAAGGAATCAAGATAGGCTGCAATCCTGTATGCACGGTCACCTGGGGATTTTACCCACTGAAGTCAATAGGGCTTACTTCTTAGTAGGCAGGCACATAGTTGTCCTGCTAAACCTTAATTCTCTCATGGTTGTATTTTTTATTTTGCAAAAATAAATAAATAAAATAAACGTACTTTATTGCTTCTGAATCAGATTCTAGTCCGACTTCCCCCCCTAACATTTTTAATAAATAGTTATTGATTCCGTCTTTTAATATTTGAAATAATGTAACGTTTTTTAGCTTTTAGCACTGGTTGTTGTTGTTTAATGATGTAAACTGCCTAGGATCCTTTTTAAGGAGAAAGGTGGGATGAAACATTTTAAAGTAAATGAAATTAAATTTTTAAGCCAGTGATTCTTAATTTTAGACTAAAACTCCCAGAAGCCTTCACCACTAGCTGTGCAGGCCAGGGTTTCTGGGAGTGGTAGTCCAAAAACATCTGGGGACCCACAGGTTGGGAGCCAGGGTTCTAATCACTGCTTTGGCGAAGTCCCACTGAATGCAATGAAAATTAATTTCAGGAAGCATCCATAACATTAAAGGGGGAAATGGGATGGGTGATGAAACAGACTAATGCAGCTGCTTCTTTGGGAAATCCATACTTAGTAGTGTATTAGGCTGTGACATTATTATCCTATATGTTACTTGCTGTCAGAGATGACGTCCAATTTATTTTGATCTTAAAGTTTCTTCTATATGTGAGAGATGTACGGGGTTTTTAAGGGTTACTTTTAATAATGCCACCCTTCAGTGAGTTTCCGTGGCTGAGCAGGAATTTGAACCCAGATCTCCCAATACATTGACTCTGTCCTGTGTACACGGACTGTAATCGTAAATGACTTTATGAGAAACGAAGTCTCATGGGACTTAAGTCTGTGTATACTTGCATAGGAATGATCTAGAACTCCAGAGAAACCTAGTGCTGCTTCAGCCTGATGGTTTTAGGGTTTTGATATGGATGATTACTAATTACAGTATAATCCCTTAAAGTCAAAGAAAATATGGGAACTATTTTCAACAGAAGGCGAGCCACAAATACAGCTTCTCTCATACAGTAATAAGGCAGGTGGTGAATGCGCCCATATTTGACCATGGAATCCAACAATTCAAATCTGGCTCTAGTAAAGGCCCTTACAGGAATATCTTGTAAAGGAGATCTGCATATATGACTTCTGTACAGTATATTCTATATTTTTATTGTGATGTACACTACCAGATTGTGTTGCATGTAACTTAATGTATTTTATATTTTGCATTTTTATTGGTTGTTATAGTCATGTGACTAAACAATAAATAAATTATTTACTTACTTATCTTAAAGTCTATTATAATTTTCCATTACTTAGTAGATAAACTTAGTTTACCTAAGGAATTTATTAATAAAGCTATGAGTCATTTTGAAGAGGCAGTGTAATCTAGTGGGCAGAGTGAGAGTGTGGGGCTCAGAAGACCTAGATTCAAGAATGTAAGAGTGTAGAAAGCTTCACCGGCTGAGTTACAGCCTGCAGTGGACATGGGGTGATCCAGCTGGGTGAAAAAATTTAGGTAAAGGTAAAGGTTCCCCACACCACATGCGTGCTAGTTTTTCTCTCTCTCTTTCTTGCCCTGCCATCATGCTAATTATTTTGATTTTTTGTGGTTTTGCATTGATGTTTTATCATGATGTCTTACTTAGCGTTTATTACTGTTGTTTGTTTTACTGTTTCCTTTGTTTGTATCCTTGCTGTAAACTACCCAGAGTTCCTTCAGGAAGATGGGCAGTATATAAGTATTTAAATAAATAAATGAATAAATAAATAAATCCGACTCTAGAGACGGTGCTCATCTCCATATTCAAGCCGAAGAGCTAGTGTTGTGCAAGTCCATGGCCACGTGGCCAGCATGGCTTCAAGAAAACACTGTTTTAGCTTCCCACTTTTTACAGCTGTGCCTATTTACTTGCATTTACATGCTTTCAGACTGCTAGATTGGCAGGAGCTGGGGCTAACTGCAGGAGCTCGCTCCATGGCACTCAGGATTTGAACTGCCGAGCCGCAGACTTTGCAGCTGACAGTTTTCAGAGCCTTAGTCCGCTGAGCCACCACGCCCCTTTTAGGGGATGTAAATTTTGTTCACACACACACAAACACCCTAGCCTAACAGCCTGCCCCCATCACCTCCCTATCTGGTCCTGTTGCCTCCTCTTCTTCATCCTTTCCCTCTGCCTCCATCTTGGGACACATGAGGCCTGGCTTCCCTTCTGGGACCTGGGCCCACACTCTCCATGCAAGCCTCAACCTGTCAGCTGATAGGTGGGCAGCAGGCCTGTTTCTCAAGGTGGCAGTAGCAAAGGAGAAGGAAGTGGTTGTGGCGGTGGCGGTAGAACTAGGTAGGGAGGTGACAAGGGCAGTGGCCAGGCTCTGGCTGTGGGCTGCAATGGCGATCCAGTGCCACACAGTGCCAGAAGGGGGCCCGTGACAGCTAATCAGGAACCACCATGCTGGATTGCCCATTTGCAGTGATGCAGGAGGAGGTGGCAGCAGGACCAGGTAGGGAGGCAACAGAGGTAGGGGCAGGCTGTAGTAGTGGTGTAGCGTGTGGTGATTGCTCAGGGACCATCACACCAGGCACAAAATGCTTGGGGGATGCAACTAGTCTTGCTCCAGGTGCTGGCAACCCATGCTTGGCCACTGCCTGGTTGTTCTTTTAGGCATTAAAGGCACAGGGACTCTGAAAAACAGGGATGCCATCACTAGCCAGTTTTTTGATATGGATGATTACTAATTATAATCCCTTAAAGTCAAAGAAAATATGGCAACTTGCAAAGCAAACCCAATGTGAGTACCAAAAGCTACACTCACACTGAGGGCAAGTGAAACAACAGGAACGGAGGTCTACTTCCACAGAAACCCGTAGTCATTGTGAAGTGTGGCCATCCTGAGTGGAGTTTCTTGGGAGGTGCGGCGGGTGTGTGTGTGAAGGGAATATATTTTCTGAGCGCCAATAGACATACAGTAGTCTATTGCGGGGAGGCTACATAGGTCAGCTGCTTTGACTAGATCTCTGTGGCTGTATGTTGTCTTGGGTGAGGGAAGCTTTGGGCCCAATAGGAAGAGAAATCCACACCAGTCAGTCAGTCAGATGCTGGAGAGAGTACTTGTATTCTCTTTTAAGAAAATGAAGCAGCTTTTGTTCCAGCAGAAGGCAGTTTCCAGTGTCAGTACAGAAATTCAGGGCTGGTTTATCATGATGGCTAGATTCAAAGGAAGATAAGGCATCCTTAATTGTGAAGAGGAGGCAATAGCTGCAGCTGTGGTTTGTATGACAAGGTACACCTGCCAAAAAGATGCTTCCATACAGCTGTTACTGACACAGAAACCTTTTGTGCCCAACCTCCCTATGACTTCATGACAAGTTACGTAAATATGGCTAAAAATAAGATTGCCTGGGTTTAAGGAAAGGCAGAAAAAGCCATTCCAAAATCCTGGTGTTAAGGAGAAGGTTGACGATCATGTCAAGGTAAATACTACTCAATGGCTTTTCTACAAAGACCAGCACTAGTGAAGGATATTATTCTGCTGTAACCGAATTCACAATTGTATCACACCAAAATATTAATAATAAAATACAATAATGGAAGACAAAAACATTGTGGCACCTTAAAGACTAACTGCTGTATTTAAATGTGAGCTTTTGTGGACAGGTCCCCTTAAATTCACTGGGGAGGTAAGGGATAATAAAGAAACTTCAGATTTGAAATTTTGGTGCTGGCCTGGTTGTCTTGAAAGTTTTATCAGTCATAAATAGTGAAGTACTCTGCTGGGAAGGTCTTGTTTCATCAGTAATTAGCCATATTCAAAATGAATGTGGGGGTAAAGCTAGTATTTGTAAGGGAGGTTGTGTTGTGATATGTACCCATTGAAAATATTATGGCAGTAGAGCAAGCAGGATTCAGTCAGGAGCAGTACACTTTAGACCACTGCTTTAAGACCATCTCATTGATAAATATGCAGATATGTACACCTATGCTTGGGGAAGATAAGATTACAGTATTTCAGATCTTTGAGCAGTCCTTCCCCTTAAAACAGACATGAAAGCCAACCTGAAGAATGAAGAATTCTGTCATAAACCATATAAGCTGTTTTTAAACTTTCTATGGGTGCGAAGCTTTGAAAAGCAGAATTGTGTCACAAACCAGTATATTCCAGTATATCAACCTTCAAATAAGGTAATTATAACAAAATGCATATCTCATTTCTCCTTTTGAAATGAATCTAGGGGGGTTGAGCTGTTACTCAGATTTGAAATGTAAATACAATTTTGTAAGCTAATTAGGAATAGCCAAGTTGGATATTCTTAAGGTGCAGCACTACAACTAAAAGAAAAATGATTTTATTTTAAAAGAAATTTGAGGTCACGTCAGTTATCATTATTATTTTTTAGTTTATATAAACTGATTTGAGTTCTGCAAAATAAATGTCCTGTTATTTGATAACTGAAACTTGGTCAGCTGGGTAAGGCTTATGCTGTACCAGCAACTCAAGAAGCTGAGTTCACCTAGAGGTCTGCTTGTCCCCAGGAGGAAAAAATGACATGTTTGGGCATCTTAATCACCAAAGACTGCAAGCATGAAATGAGATTGAGAAAATGTTTAATAAGAGTATTATGAATGGAATTTAATCATGCTTTATTTCTCTTTTGTTTATTGCTTTAGAAGCTACTCTGTGGAAAGTGGATTTGGGATTACAACCTTCTCCCAACTATCCACAATATTGAAAATAGCTCTTAACAATGAGATGCTTTTGAGTTCACTGGACTTATTTGACAATTACCTGACTAATTAGATGGCTCAGATGTGAATTGTTTGCACAGCATTCTTTTGGCCTGCCTTAGAAGTGGAGAAAGAAGACAGGTAACTGCTGTAGGACTGAGGGAAAGCCAGGAAAATGGTGTGTAGGAGATGGTGGATTTCATATTATTTTGGATTAGAATACGCATTAAGACAAAAGGATAGCCAGTTTTTCTCCTTACGATGCTAACCAGACATAAATATTTCAGTGCTATATACTTGAGGCATCAGATATACAAACACCGCTATCTCCCAACTGACTGATGAGGAAACAAATCAATTTGCTAAAGGCAGATGGATGCAAGTGGTGGGGAGAACACATAGTTTTTTTTCTTTTAAGGATACACTGCTTCTAGATAGGGAATTAGTGTCTCCTCTAGCCAGTCCTTTCAGCTCTGCCAGAATGAAAAAGGTTGCTTCCTGAATAGAAGGCAGACTCTCAACTGGAAGAAAACAAGGAACAGATTGGAGGAAAGATTTTTAGGCAGTTGTGAAGTTAGTTGCTGAAGAATTAATGAAAGATGGAAGGTACCTCCCAGGAATGGTTAGAAAAAATTAAATATTTGTCCCAGGCATTCGTTGGAATAGGTACAGGGAAGCTTATTTGGAAATCCATGGTGGTGGTGGTCCAAATTCTATGTCATTATAGATTGTTTGGTGGCTCTAACTACCTTATAGTTACAAACAATGACTGTTACCCATGACGCCTCTCCCAAGAAATCAGTGGTGGAGATGAGCCCCCCCTTTTTTATTACAGTTATTAGTCATCGTATGCTACAACTCATATCAATCTAATCAATTTCTGAAAGCATGAGGGCTCTTCTTGTGCCCTTTACCAAAACAGATAATGAATAATAACATTACGTGGTAAAAATTATGGTTTTCTGATACTCCAGCCTGGGACAAGATTAGCTTTCTGTGGAGCACATCTGATCCTAGGATGTTTATTCCAAGGGAAAATTGAGTAGTACCAACAGCAGCATCCAAGATTTGTCTCTTCCAGTGATCTAGTTACAGTATGTGCCATCAGGTTACTTCTGACTTATGGCATCCTTACGAATGAATGACCTCATAAAAGGCCTGATGTGATGCATGGGGTTGAGTTGTCAAGGCAACTGAGAATAAAACTGTCAGGAGGCTAGACTTCCTTCACTAGTCTAGACTCCCAACAGGGTCACCAAGGCAGAAATGGCCAAAGCTGTGCCACCAGACTAAGAAACATCCACCCTCTTCAAGTGACATGAACTGCTGGAGAAATTGAGAGTTTCCAGGTACTGGGAAGCAACAATAGTGGAAGTGGGAAGTGACACTGCAAGAGGATATTTTATAGATAACAGAAGCTATACTTGAGCTAATTCTTGCTAGTGCTTTGCAGAAGAAACCACGGGTAAACAGCTTCTGAATATTTTATATCTAGAAAACCCTACAAGGGATCACACTGTGCTCAGATTTTATATATATATATATATTGTATATGTGTGTGGTTGGTCTCAACAGTGCTAGTAAGAAGTGTGTGTTCTAACTGACCAACCTGAGAGTGTCAGTCAAAGACTCTCCAAGGCTCCCCATTCAGGAATCTATGTTTACGTGGGAGACAGAATTATAAAGCTTAGGCATCTTCTGCCATCTTTATTAGGACTCATAACATTCAGTGATGCTTCATATGAGCTTATTGCTATGGCATACCTTCTATATTAGCATTCAGGCCCCTGTTTAACTTGCGTTTTCACTTCTGTTGAGTTTTTGGAGCCACAGAAATATTGCTGACCTAATGCTTAAATAAACAAAAGTCTCCTCTTCAATTTCAACACAGGCAGGGCGAGCTTCCCAAGTATCTCAATCAGTTCTGTTTTATCAACACGATATTTCTTTCTGTACCTCTTTAAATACATCTTTTCTTTTGCTGTGAAAGATGCAGCCCTCTATTCCTGAATGTTTTTAAGGCGCCAGTACAGAGTTTAAAACAATTTCAGAATGTATTATAAATCTTTAAATAATTTATAGTTTAGCACAGGGGTGTCCAAGCTTCAGCCCTCCAGATGTTTTGGACCACAAATCCCAGAATTCCAAGCCTGTATTGCCAATGCCAAAGGACTGGGAGTTGTGGTCCAAAACATCTGGAGGGCTGAAGTTTGGGCACCACTGGTTTAGAAGAAACAACATGCTCAGGTAAAATGTTTCCTTCTTGCGTGGTTGCCTCAAGCCTGAGTATAAGTGGAACAAAAAGGGCAAAGAGAAAAGAGAGAGCGAGAATGACTCTTCCACGTAAGAGAAGAGCAGTTCCATGTGTATCTCACAGGAGGAGAAGAGTGGTTGAGTGGCTCCATTTACTGGGTACTCCCTATCCAGTAATTGCTACTCAGCGAGTTTCCCCTGTGGCTGTGGTTATTATTTTTCCATCAATATGTTTGTTGAACAAATAAAATGTGGAGTCCAGTGTGCAACTGCTGGCATTGCTACAGTGCTGTGCTGCCAGCTTGTTCTGTTTAGCCTGAGATGCATCAATAAATCAATAAAGACAAACAAAGCCTTGGTTGGTATCCAGAGAGAGACCAATTAGATCCGAATGTGCACCTAGTCATGAGGAAGAGAAGATTTAACAGAAAGTGCTGCCCACAAATCCAAGGGAGTATTGGTGTTAATATTAATGAGAGGCATTGTGAGCTTCCCAGAATGGCCTTGGTAGCCAGATGGGCATTATAAAAATTAAATAAATAGATAATATATAAATAAATAAATATATGATGCTGGCTCTTAAACAGATGACTGAGGACTGAAAGGAACTTGAAACAGAGAAGGAAGTGAATATTTCATTGAGCAATTAGAAGGCCTTTCTGTACAGTCCGTCATTAAAGGCACCAGGTCTGCTGGTTCATTGTTTTGATGGTAAAAAGTCTATACAGTGGTGCCTCGACTTACGAATTTAATCCGTTCCAAATGCATGCTGTTAAGCTGAACTACTCTTAAGTCAGGGTACCTATCTAAAAAATTAAAAAATGAGTTAAAAAATTTAAAAAATTGCAAGTCGAGCAGACCATATCTAAAATTTGTAAGGCGGCAGTTAAAGTGCCAACAGTTTTCTGCTCTTAAGTTGAGTTGCTCTTAAGTCGAGCTGCTCTTAAGTCGTGGTACCACTGTATAAGTGACTTACACTGCAATGTCCATGGTTTACTGGTACAGTGAGATTTTTGGAAACTGAAGAAAATGGAAATGCTTTGAAGTACTAGTGTTCCAGGAAGCTGATCTAGAAGTCCTGTGTTCATTGTGGCCAACTGTTATCATCATTTAAGTTGAACTCTTGAATAATCCCAGAGATGAGGTGCTATTTCACGATGAACAGACGGGTGGCAACTGGCCAAGATATTTCAGTGGGCAGGGTTATTATGGTACAAGAGTGGTTAAATTGCTTTACTGCAGCTATAACTGTGCTCACAACCTGCGGTTCAAGGTTCACTCAACCTTCCATCCTTTCAAAGCCAATAAAATGGGTAGCTTGTGATGTGTGTTAGGGGTGGGGTAATGCATAGCCTTCATAACTGAATTGTAAACCACCCAGAGAGTACTTTAAGTGCTGGGGTGGTATATACTCTAAGTAAGCACATTGCTTTACAATGTGTTCAGATTTACCTGCCTATCCCAGTGGATATCTATAAAGAAATAAGTCCTGTTGGTATTTAAAGGGGGACAACCTGAATTTTCAATGAATGCTGAAGGAAGTTGCTGCAGATCCACAGTTCTCCCTGTTTCTTCTTTCTTGACCTCTGTTATCACGTGTGGATATAATTTCAAAACAAGCCAACTCTCAGCCTCCACTCGCCTCTTCAAATGTGTAGCTACACTACACAATTATAATTGTCTCAGCCTAGTCATTTCTCCGCTTCAACTGATAATTTAGACTTCGTATGATCTAGATCACAAGTATTTTCTTGTTGATTATCTATGGTATCTACAAAGCTTTCCTCTGATACCACATTGTGAATTAGTTTTTTTTCCTTTTTCACTTCCATCATTATCCAGCTTTCATATCTGTTTGTTTGTTTGTTTATTTTAAAGTATTTTTACCCGACCTTTCTCCTTGGAAAAGGACCCAAGGCGGTTTACAATAATGAGGGATAATGTTGTAACTGATAGTATGGATGATGCTGGCCTTGATCTGTGGTGACACACTCTTACACTTAGGAATCTTTTCCAGTTTTTTTCATAGCTGCCTTTCCAAGTACTGTATCAGTTTGAAATCCTGTTACCATAACTTATGCCATATAAGGCTGACGACATCAGTAGCCGGGGTGATTTTTCAGAAATTGAACATTGTAGATCTCTCCAAAAGATCCTGAGGCTCCCATGTTTCATCATTGGTAAGGTGTGGAAGCCACAGGATGGGAAGGGATTTTTTTTAATTATTAAAAAACCCTGCGGCTGGTAAAGTCATCCATTAACTCCTGGATAAACTGGATAAATGACTGCTCCCACCCTTCTCCACAGTGGCTTTCTTCACAAGAGGCCAAATGTGAGCACAGTTCTCAGCTCCTGTGTGCATGTGGAGCCTCAGTCTATAGCATCAGGAGTCACTTCAGAGACAATGCATTCCATGTAGGGAAAGTGGTAACTGACAGGTGTGGGAATTCTTCCAGCCTTCTAATTGTGTCAGTAACAACTGATCAACTAATGACCGAATACTAGGAATGGGATTTCCATATTTTCTGAACTGCAGCCACCCAGTCCCATTCAGAATTCTGGAAGCTTCTGAGCCCACTCAGGTGTTTGATGTTCATGCAGCTGGTGCTTAAATGAGGGGGGAAAGCCTTCCATTTCTGAGTTCTGAGAAATTGGAATGTTTTCCAGTCTTAAGTCCAAGGCCTTGGGGGTGGAGGTGGAATCAGGGGAATGCTTCCGTAAACTGTGGTCTACCTAGTTCTTGGTAATCCCCATTCTTTTTTACAGTCTCACACATGACTCTGTTGTGCCTATGAAGTAATTACCTAGTTTGCTGTCTTTCTACTGGCTCTGTTATGCCTGCGTTCCAGCCATTTCTTGATTATGTTTGGCTAGGCATCGTCATTTTACAGCCCAAATGGGGGAAGTTTCGGCATCTTCCAAGTCTTTCACATTGGGATAAGCTCA
>JAHTLZ010000237.1:2499516-2537763 GCA_023846285.1 Phrynocephalus versicolor | reverse complement strand
ATACTTTCTCCCTATACCTGTTTGACAGACTCACTACAAAATGGCCACACTGTAGCAAATCAGCGCTATTTGGAGCAGCATTATGTAGGGAATTACTGTATCCCTTAATTTTGAATTCACTTGATTTTCTGTGCAACAGAAATTGCTGCTGAAAGAAAAAAAATATGAGTCTAAGACTCTAAAGCAGTGCTTTTATATGACAGTTTGGGTCTCCCACTGACCCAAATACTTTCCACTTGAGATCTTGAAGCCCACATTCCTCAATTTTTGTTTTCTGTGATGTGGGGTGTGAAGGATTCAAAAGTACTGTATGTTCCATCTTGATCTTGCTCTCTGCTCCTCCAGCCCCAGTATGTACTAGCCTCCACTGCAAAGTCTCTATAGTTGACCCTGCTTTGGTTCTCAGAAGCATTAAAGGGACACTTGAATGTTTGTCTCAAAATAGTGTCTGGAGTATTTTGGTGCAGAAAGAGTGGCTCAATTGGTGGCAGTGCTATTGATCTTTTGCTGTAATTAGGTCACACAGTCATGTACTGTGAATGCCTGCAGTAGCCTGAAATAATTTTCACCGGTGGGTCTGCAGATTGACAACACCGATATCAACAATTGTTGAAAGCCCCAAAGTAAAAAGAGGAGAAAAGCTTGGCTCAGTGCCATAATAATGTGGTTCTGCGACCAAATGGGATCAGCAGTCCCTTTGTAGAAACTCGAGTGAGCACTTAGCTGCCGTTCCTTTCTCCTCAACACGCCTTCGGCAGGAGAGAGAACAGGACTTTTAGGGCTGCCGTTGCCATTAGGCAGAGGGAAATCGCTGCATGCAGCAGATGCATGAGGAATAGGACAGGATACAGTAGTTGCTGCAACAATAGCTGCTGCTGCTGGTGCCGTCACCATCATCAGCTATCTACCTTACTGTGTCTGTGCTCCAGAACTGATGATTCTTGCTTGCTACAAGTCTGGAATTTCCTGCCCATTTATCCTATTCTGTCAGTGAGATCCCTCTCTGAGCATGTTGTCAGAATTGTAGCCCACCCAGGTCATGCACTCCAGTAGGCACCACATCCTCTAGTAATATATGTCACACTCCTGTTGCCATTATTCCCACTCCACCCCATCTGGATCTTCAAGCCACCTGCCTTTGGGCTGCAGAGTTTGTCTTAGAAGCCAACAAATAGCTACCAAGAGAAGGTGTGAACCATCAGGAGCAAGGTGTCTGAGGACAGAGCAACATGTGCCACACAGCTCATCTAGATTGAATTTCTTTTGTCCTGGTGGACAAACCAGTTAAGTGCTCTACATCTAGATGCATGACTTATTTTGACCAGGAGCATAGGCACACATGAAAGTGGCAAACCCCATATCAGGCAGGTTGCAATAAAAATTAGTTCCTATACTAGGTAATGTTGGCGTTTTTGCAGCTTCTCATGCTCCTTTTAGCAGGTTTGGCTGTGAAGGACCACTCTATGCAGCACTAACCAATCATCATTTCCTTGCCTGTGGAGTAAAAGAGAGTCCCATCTATGTTCATGGCTTTTTCCTCTTTCTGGAACCCATTTGAAATGGTTCTAGATAATCTGTCTCCTCCAGGAACTCCTGGAGGTGGATAGCCACAACCCACTCTAGCACCTGGCCCAAGAATGGAATATTAGAGGCTGGTGATTAATTGTCCAGTGCTGTGTGGTTCAATAATGGTATCAATACTACCTCCTTAAGCAGGCACGGATTCTACCTGGCTGCAGGAATGCATTCATTACCACTTGGACTCACTCACTCAGTCCCTCTCTGACAGCTTTTATGAGCCAGAACAGGCAAGTGGTGGCCTTCACCTCTCCAACGGTCCTGTCCACATTATCAGGCTGCAAAATCTGAAACTTGTCCATGAACACTGAACAAGCAAGGGCCAAATTCTATGGGACCTGTATTAGCTACAGCATCCAAGTCAGAGCGAATCCAAACGACTTTGCCTGCAAAAGGCTATGCAAATTTTTCATAGCAAGGTACCAAGTGGTCAGCACTATCTTCCTGTGGGCCATGATGATGGAGGACATTGATCACTCAGCAGAGCTCCACTGAGCAACTCTGTTCAGACACAATGGGGGCAGCCAAAAAAAGTCTTCTTTGCCGCTGCCGCTGCCACAGAATATAGGCCTTCCGATGCACTCTAGCCCATGTCCAATCGGATTCAGTCTGAGTTTTCTGCCATTGTCGCTGGCTATTGTCCAGTGGCTCGAGGAGATGGAGCCCTCAGTTCAGAGCAATTCTTCTTAAGTGATAGTAAATGTTGTTGCTTGGTTGTATATATGGCCCCCATCGTTGTATATATGGCCCCCATCGTCTGTTCAAAGTATATTCAGAGTCCAACAAAATGAAGAAAGCCATGAGGTCCTTGCACACGTTGTATCCTGTACTCCTGCCCTAGTCTGCTGCCATCTGGTGCTATGGAGGACAGAGAAGTGTGGGCATAGGATTCACGTCTCGATGTTGTCAACTTTTCTTCATGGAAGAGAGGGAAATATTTTATCTTTTTCCTCAGGCAAAGTTAGAGAGGTTACTTTCAAGGGTAATTACTATAATTATATCATCCCCAAGTGTGAAGTAAAGGAAAATAAATAAGTTTACTGCTGAAACCATAGTTCACAACAAATAAAGTGAAAATACAAACACTGTAAATAAAATGGTAGAATCAGAAATATAAAGTAATAAAAGTAGTCCCAATTTGGGAACAGATGAAATACTATGAATAAGGCTGATGCTATTATTTAGCTATGTGTCAAACAGCTTTAGTAGAGATTCTGCTTTTTCTAATTTGGAAAATAGCAAAGTGAAAATGGCCATATGGTAGCTAACATAAGGTTTTTCCTTTTAGACATCTAGCAATTAGCATCCTTCATTTCTGAACCCATGAGGTTGTTAAAAAAGCATCCTGACATCTTTCTTCTTCCTGTTCCAACAGAAATCTAGTATGGCAACATTCTTTAGTGACTTGAAAGTAGCTCTCAGAAATCTGCCCTCAGAAAGCCAAATGCTATGGTCTAGCCCCGTCTGTCTGTTTGACTTTGGAAGGGTTGAAAGAGGGACTGCCAAGGATGGCATCTAGTCTATAGCTATGTCATGATAGTTGCTGGTTAACAGGTTTTGTAGGTTTGTGAATATAGTACAGTAGTAGTTGGTTACCAGCAACTATGGGAACCCAAATAAAAGTGTATATAGCAGGGGTAGGCAAAGTACAGTCATGAGGCAACAAGCGGACCCCCAAAGCTGGTTTTGCTACCCCCAGCCTTCTTCTTCCCATCTTTTCCTGGGAAAACAGAGGAACTGCAGCTCCTGGACTCTTTTGGGTATGATGACTCTTCCAGGCATGTTTCTTCTGTGGTTTTTAGCAATATGATACCAGGTGGTGCTTCATAGACACTTTATTTAGCAATGTATCACTTTAAAAAATTTATAAGAAATCTCTCTCTCTCTCTCTCTCTCTCTCTCTTTCACTCACTCACTCACTCACACACACACACACACACACACACACATGGTCCATGACTCTGTTTTGAACATTCCCAAACACTCTGGAAGTTGAGTCGTGGCAACTGGACTTCTTTTCTTGAGAGATCAAAAGGTTTCACTACTCATCCAAGCAGCTTTGTCAGATAACCTCACCTGGATGACCAAGAATCTTCACAGACATCCCCAAACACTCCCTTCCATAAAAACTGAAGTGAATCTCCAACCATTTTTATTTTTATTTTCCATGTTTGTGTCATTTTTGGCAATCTATGTGGTGCTCTGAGAGTTCCCAAGAGGAGTAAATTGGTCCCTATAAAACTGGCAAAATTTGAATACCATGAGAAGTGATGTCCCCATTAGAGATGGGCACGACCAGAAAAAATTACTTTTCGAGTTGTCGTTTGTCGGGATGGGTCCGTTTCAGGTCGTTTCCGTTTGTCATGAAATTTTTCAAAACTTTGTCGTTCCGTTTGTCGTTTGGTCGTTTGCCGTTTCTGCCGCGATGTATCGCGATTTGACGTCCCAGTGAGCATGGGGGCGTCCCGCAATCAGGGCCGGCGCAGGGTGTTTTTGTGCCCTAGGCGGCAGGCGGGGCGGGGAGGTGCGGGTGGCGGGCGGCGACAGCGGCAGGGGGGAGGCGCGGGTGGGCGAGCGGGCGGCCGGTGGCCGCGGGCGGGCGAGTGAGCGGGTGGCGGCGCGGGTGAGCGGGCGACATCCAGAAGTGTCAGTCAAAACCTGGCCATGCCATTGGTGGAATGGTTCAAAAAATTTGCATGGTCCCATCCCATGCCCAGCCCACATGGGCAGGTCTAAAAAAATAAAAAATAAAATAAAATAAAATAAAATCAGTGCGACTTTTTACTGCTATAAAAAACCCACTGCTGCTACTATAAAAATTCAGGCATTTAAAATACCTAATTTTCACATGTTTCTGTTGTGCTTTGGTGGGTTTTTGGACCACGATTTAAAAATAAATATTGCGGTCGCCATTTTGGATCCCCACCGCATGGCAAATGGAGACGACGAGGATGACCCCCCCCCAGCCTGGTGCAAGCAGCTCAGGACAGGAGAGGGGGGGGAGGCCGGGGACCCCCCCCCCAGAAACCACCCCTCAGGTAGGTGTCCTCAGGCAGGCATATTTTCGCCTGCTTTTTTGGCCAGGAGTCGGGGGTTTTTTTTTACTTTTAAAAACTTTTTCTGTGCTGCTTGCCAATGGCATTGCATGATCGCCGCAATGCCATGAACGACAATGAAAAACCCGACCAAATTTTTCTTTTGTCGGTTCGAGTTCGAGTTCTGACGGCTTAATTATCGTTACCGTTCTCGTTACGCAATAGAAACGACAATCGAAAACGGAAACGACAATTTCGCCGAGTCGGGCCCATGTCTAGTCCCCATTATAAACTAAATGCCCTTTATTTCAAAGGGACTTGCTCCCTTTCTAGAGATACATGCTTCAGTCAAGATCACCTCCATTTTAGTGTTATTTAAATCAATTTATAAACTCCCAAGCACATGACATATGGGAAAAATCAATTTAATTGGACAAAGCGATTTTTTAAAGAGGCTGGTGGGGGCATGTTAAAGTACCTTAGATCCTAAGACGATTCAAATCAATGCAATTTTTAGGATGTGAACACAGCTGTGGTTTTAATTTGTGCCTATGTTGTTTTTCTGGTTGCAGGGGCATTTTTCCTTTTATTTTATTTTATTTCTTAAAATGATTAGTGATTAATCACTTCATGCAGTGTGACTGTTTATGGATTTTTTGTGTTTGAACAAGTTTACCACTGCATCACCTCATCAATTAATTTGCTATTACAACCGCCTGTCCCATCTTCTTCATTTGGTTGATGAAACCATTGTTTTCCATCATTAATCAGCTAAGATCTCCTCTCTGTTTTTTCCTCTACAGTTTTTAGCATTTTTAGTTTTATGATACCAGGTGGTGCTTCACAGACACTCAATTTAGTACTTACAGTACTTAAAAAAATTATAACAAAACCAACACCTTGCTCTGCAAATAGAATGAAAACTCAGTCAATTTGAGTGTAGCTTTCCAAACCTATTTTAATTCCCAGAAATACAGTAAAGCAATTTAAGTCAAAGTGAATGTGCCTGCTGAGTTATACTGTATACCCTTTTCAAATAGCAATTCTAAAAGGTTGGGACTGGAATCAATCTAAATCAGAAGCCCTTAGTCTTGTCAGAGGAAATATTTTGGGTCCATGGGGACACCTGCTGATCAGTGAGCACACTGCATTATATACCTCAGTTAAAAACAGATTAAAAATTGGAATTTCCTTTCACCCTTCTAACAAAGGGTTGTTTGGTCTTTCTCTCCTCTTTGATTCCTGAAGAAAGGTTTTTAAAAGTGGTAAAATTTTTGAGATATTTCTAGGAATGAGCTTTGTGGCGCAGTGGATAAATGCCTGTACTGCAGCTAAAACTGTGCTCATGACCTGGGGTTCAATCCCAGGTAGCAGGCTCATGGTTGACTCAGCCTTCCATCCTTCTGAGGCCGGTATAATGAGTACCCAGCTTCCTGGGAGGGGCAATGTGTAGCCTGCATACTGTAATTAAACTGTAAACCGCCCAGAGAATACTTGAAGTGTTATGGGGCGGTATATAAGCAGAACACTTTGCTTTAAACTTTCTCCTGAGTTCCTCCATGAGCTTTGTAGAAACTCTATTAATTCTTGCAGCTCAAATCACAGTGTAGTCTTTGCAGCAAATATCTTGGTCTATATAATCTGCCAGAAGCTGTCATGGAGGGGGGAATGGCTTTCTGTATAGCTGAAACAACAGATCTGTTTTCAAGGTGCTCCAAAAGCCTGGATGACATGATGCTGAAGTACCAATACATTTGGGGCCTGCATCTAGGAAATAACTGTTCCTAGAATATATTGAACAAGGAAATACAGTGTTTTTATAGGTAGAGATGTGCATTCAGGTTTGGAAATATTAGGAATTCTCCAAATAATGCTATAATTGGATAATTCTCAATAGATCTGAATTCAAATGTGATAGTTTCAGCTATCTGTATCTGTAATAGTTAGGGATGTCCATTGTTTTGATTCGACAGAACGGCATGGCTGGCCTGACAGACCCCTTTCTTTTGCTCCTGTTGCCTTCCAACTCTTTCTGCCTCCTCTTCCACCACCACCACTACCACTACCACCACCTCCTCCTTCTTTGCCATCACCATTGCCATTCTCAGAGGAAGCAGGCCAGGTTTCCGTGTCAGGAGCCAGATGCTGCCTCTGCACAGGTGCCTGCCGGTCAGCTGGTTACCATGGAAGCCCTAGGACTTTCCTAGCTACTAGCTGGTTGGTGGTTGTGGAGGTCAGCCTTTCGGAGTGCGGCCGAGATACCACACTCCACTCCTTATAGAGTAGTAAAAGGCCTCACTTCACTCTAGCATAGGTCCCCAGTCATCTCACGAACCATTGACCTGTACCACTTTAGTCTTGGGTTTTGCTGCCACCATTCAGGGCATCCAGGTTCAATAACTGAGTCCTAGACAAGATGTAACATGGTAAAATAATAGGTATTTATAATACCTATTTATAATAATAAATAACTTAAGCATGCAGTTTCCTTATCTGACTCTAACTACCTCAGGTGGAGCTATTTAAGCACTAGAGCTCCACCTCCACACGATATCAAGGCATTCCTTCACACTCGTGGAAATGTGCTTCTCCCCAAGTAAAAGTTTCTTGCTCTCATACTTTACCGGGTGCAGGATGTTGTGATTTCCAGGCTAGCACATCATGGCTTCAATTCCAGTGTACAGTGTCATCAGGACTGGTGAGGTCGTCAGGACTCTCCTCTGGGCATCCCAGGATTGCTGGCATGCTGCCATCCCCTCGACCATCTCGGGCTTCTTCTCTCGAGTCAGCTTTATACTGTTGGGATCAGGCACAATGCCTGATGCAACCCGTAGCACAGGATCTCCAAACTTTGCTGAGAAGAAATGCATTTGACAATCTGGAGATAAGCTCAACGAATGTGGACATTCTGGTCTGAGTACTTTTGGATGTCAATCAGGTCATCTGCTTTCTCCAACACAAATACTTTGACTTTTCCTTGATCTAGAAATTTTAGCTTGCAACACCAATCAAGCAAGGTTCCAGTTACAAGCTGTTCTTTGACCAGGGTCTCTCTAGGCCAGGCCTGCCCAACAGGTAGACCGGGGGCTGCCAGTAGCATGTGAAGGGTTCAAAATTAGCCTGCCAGCCATCAATAAAAACGTGAAGGGATAAATTCTCCACCTCTACCTCCCCAACTCAAGGACCACCACTGCCCCAGCAAAGCTCTGGGTCTACCAGCCCACTGTCTCAGCCGAGCGGGACAGTTCAAGGGCAACGACACAGTCCCCTGGTCTCCCTACCAGCCAGATGATCAGCGTGCCATTATCGTGTGACCAATTGAGTTGTTGTTGCAGAGCGGAGGAAGGGGAGTAGAGGGGACAGCGAGGGACGGGGTCATGGGCGTGCCTACCTCCTTTGCATGGTGACGGCCCCCTCTTCCTCCCCCCTGGAGAATTCCTTCATCATCATCATCATCCTCCCACCCCCACAGCTGCCTCACAGAGACTGTGACCTGCCGCTCCTCCTGCTCCCCTTCTGAGCAATCCCCTCCTCCTTGCACCACCATGGCGATGTGATTGCCCCGCTGCTCGCTTGGCCCATCCCAGCTGCACAGAGAACATGGCAGAAGTGAGTGAGAGCTATGGGCGGTGGCAGTAGTGGCAGCGAGGGGGCTGGAAGGGAGAAGAGGGAAAACAGGAGGAGAAGTAGAGTCAAGTCAGGCCCCGGGCGGGTTGGGAGGGAAAGTGCATCTTTTTAAAAAGTCTTCCAGCAGCCCGGGAAGTGGAAGGGGCAATCTGCGCAAGCATGCACGCGCCTCCCTTGCACCCGTCCACACCAGCTTGAGCAGGTGTAAGGGAAGCATGTGCATGGTCAGCCTTACCATAGGAATGCATTGAAATATGTTTCCTCCAGAAATGATTAATTGATTTTTAATGCATTCCTAATCCTATGGGAAACCGCTGCTGTACTTACAATTTTTTTTACTTATGAGCATATGCTCGGAACAGATAAAATTCATAAGTAGAGGTTTTAGTGTAGTAGCTAGTAGCCCTCAGGCACTTTCATCTGGAAAAAGTAGACCTCGGCCTGTTCAAAGTTGGACAGCCTTGCTCTAGGCAATCCATTCACTCGAACAGCATACATAACTTGCATGCTGAAACAAAATTTCCCCATAGCCAGTTCAAATGTGGAAGCTACGCAAAGGCATTGTGAAAGTTGGTAATTTGGAGTTACTCTGCTCAGCGTAACTATAAAGAAACCAGCAGTTTTGCCTGTTCCTGACTGACTTTGGACTATAAAATCTTGTGGTGGGTCAGCTAGCATCATTGGCAAGATGCTAGTCTGCATAAAATGGGTTGGATGCTTTGCTAATTTAGGGCATCCCTTTCCAGCTATGTTCATTTCCCTCTTGTTCAGGCTTCTCAACTGGCATGGTCCTGACAACAATTTTCACTTTTTAGGTGGCCTTTGAATGTTTTATTTGATACAGTGATAGGTCTTTGACTAGAAAGAAAAAAAAACTGTACGTTTTAAAAAGACAAGCCTTGGGCTAGGGTTTACCCCCACACCCCACACCCCGCTTCTCCTGCTGCAGTATAGCTACTTGTTTCTGGCACTCTTGGCTGGCTTCCCAGAATCTCAGCAGCCTTGTTATGTCCTTTTCTTAGTTTTGTTAAAGACCTTGATGTCCAGTAAATTTCACCTCAATTTCTTGAAGGATTGTCTTTCCACCTATCCCAAGAGCTACCCTCTCCTTAAGGGCCTCTGGCCACAGGCTAGTCAATCTTCCTGAGGTAAACTTTACTTTTTGAAACGACACACTACTATTCTTTCTTCGCAAGGTTTCCTCCAGAAACTGGTCCCAAAAGTTCTGTACTGGCACACTGACCTTTTGAATTCCTCTCACCAAGCCATGAGTCAAAAACCCATCAGCCTGAATAGTTTCACTTTGTCCTTCACACCTGTGAAAATCCAGTGTGTATTTCACTCAGGGCAAGGCAATGTTCCTCAAACTACCTTTCCCCTCACAGGTGTGTTTATTACGCTACACACTACCACATGCCCACTAATCCTAATCAAAATAAGGGACTAAGTGAGGTTTGGACAGTTTTTCGTAGTGTTTTCTTCTGCTTGGCTCAATCTCTTCAGTTACTTTTATGTAGGATCACTGGACTTTTGAATCCCACCGCTGCCACCAGTTGTGGAGTTCAGCCTTTCAGAGTGCAGCTGAGATACCACACTCCACTCAGTACAGAGTAGTAAAAGGCCTCACTTCACTCTAGCACAGCCCCCCCCCAGTCACCTCACAGATCTTTGACCTGGACCACTTTAGTATCAGGTTTCGCAACCACCATTCAGGGTAACCCAGTTCAGTACCTGAGTCTCAGACGAGATGTAACCTGGTAAAATAATAGGAATGTTTATTGCATACAGAAATATGTTGAATTCAAGTTCACTTGTATGCAGTTATTTAAAGTTACACAAAGCAGTTCACTCAAATACTGTTATTAGTTCTCTCAATCAAACATGACAGTAGCCTAACTGTCCGGTCTCTTCTTCAAGACGTGCCTGTCAGTTCCCTAACTTCACCCTAACTTAAGCATGCAGTTTCCCTATCTGACTCTAACTGCATCAGGTGGAGCTATTTAAGCACTAAAGCTCCGCCTCCACATTTCTTATTTGATCATAAGTGTTAACCCTTTATCTCCCTTCCTGTACAGTCACATAAACAGTAAAAGAGTGAGTGCTACAGTGGTCACATGTACTGAGGCCACAACCCAGCTCCTCTGGCTGGCTTCTCTTCTGCCACCATCACCTGGGAGGGTGAAGCGATGATGGTGGAAGAGAGATCAGGTGGGGAGACAGAGGTGGGCCCCAACCACCACAAACCACAAATTGTGCTGTTTTCTGAGTGGCTCCAGGTGGTTTGTGGTTAGTCACAAACCATGAACCATGACAAACCACCATTATTCTGGTGATAGGGACGGACGAGCATGTCTTAAAATCAAAATATATTATAAGCAGATCCAAATGTGCTGACAGGGTACACGGTCAAATTGACCCAGCAAACTTGGCATAACAGCTGGGACTTCGCACAATATCTTACAGTACGTGGGCACCAATCTCTTACAGTACGTGGGCGCCAATCTCTTACAGTATGTGGACACCAGTCTCAGCAAATATTATGTGGTTAACCAAGCTAGGAAGACTAAGGTCATGATGGCCCATCATCTAGGATTGTTGACACCTTCTTACAGTGCGAGGTGCAATTTTGCTGAGAGCAACATATGGCAGTTAGCCAGTAATGGGGAACCAGCTTTGAACTAGGAAAATAGGGTCAAGTCATTCTAGGCCTTGACAGCCAGGTGGCTATAAGCCAAGAACATGAGCTGATGAATAAGCACATGAAAGCACATGTAGACATGTGTAGAGACGAACGAAATACGTCAGTACACCATGCAAAAGAGTATAAAAACCATCAGAAACCATTACTCCTTTGTATGGCAAAACTGGAATCAAGATATAAAAAAGATAAATGTATGGGTTTCTTTGAAGGGAAAACACGGGTGGATGAACTGTGGATTTATACAAGTGAGGGAATCATCAAAAAAATGTACACGTACTTATTAGAATATGAATCGGAGGATGAAAGGGTGAAGGAGGGAATGATTAAATGGGCTCAAAATTTTAAATATAATATTGATATTGATGACTGGACTAAAATGTGGAAAGATAATCACAAATTAATTAAACCTGTCAGTCTTAAAGAAAATATACTTAAAATGTTTCACAGGTGGCATCTGACTCCGGTAAAACTAGCCAAAATGTCAAAAGGGTCTAATAATGTTTGTTGGAAATGTAGAAAGAACCCAGGGACTTACTATCATGCAAGGTGGTCATGTGATCAAGCTCAGATGTTCTGGCGACAGACTTGGAAAGTGGCACAAGAAATTGTACAAACCAAATTAAACTTTAGACCAGAAACACTGCTGTTGAATATAATGCCAGAGATTACTGAAAAATAAAATAAAATATATTCTTCTGTACATATATACGGCAGCTAGACTGCTCTTGGCCCAGAAATGGAAAACAACCGAAATACCAACTAAGGCTGAACTCTTGAAAAAGTTACTGGACATTGCAGAACTGGATATGCTCTCAGAGGCGCTGCGAGACCACCCAAGGCATTTTGTAAAGGAGAGCTGGAAGATGATATACAGTTGGGCCCAGAAGCAGACAAATGAACAAGGGGCAAAATAGACATAAAGACGTTTAAATAGTGACACCAATTCTGGAAATCTTGTAGATGGCTGTTTAAGTGTGGAATCACCAATAACTTTGTATTAGCAAGAGATAAGGGGACAGGATCTGTTTACCATAGACTTTGATCTGTGTTAACATTTTAAAGTGACCCTTAACATTGCTGAATTCTGTTTGTATATATTATGCGAAATAATAATTAAAAAATAATTAAAAAAAAAGAAACCATTACTCCTTTGTCCAGGACAGCAGGGCCGTCTGGCCTGTATGCTGTACCTCGGATCCTTGAACTAACCCATTTTCTGTATTGTCTCTGTCCTGTGTTGTATCTCTATCTGTCTTTAGTAAACCTTTTGCTATATAACTAACTCAGCGTGGCAATTTTGATGAACCACCAATGGTGCATTGGCAACTTATAAACAAACAACCAATACCAATTCTACAGCATAATTTTTGACCTTATCACTGGTTCATGCCTTTCTCTGGTGGCTGAAAGCATTATGTACCTGTGTAGCTTTGGATGAATTGAGTAGTGCCAGTGCAGAACCCGAAGGATAAAGCAGTCAATGACTTCTTTTCTAGGCATTTTATACTTGCATGATTTGTGCTGATTTGATGGTGCATCATCATTGTTGTTGCCGTTGTTATTACAATTGGTGCACCATCATTGTTGTTGCCATTGTTATTACAATTCAATAATGTACAAATTTCATCAGGAGTATTTAACATATGTGATCCCAGTATTCAATCAATGCTGGTATAACATGTACAAGGTTAAATGTGTTTTGTTTCTAGAGATTTACGCTTTCAAGATGTAGGATCACAAGTCCAGTAACTGTACTTCTCTGAACCACGTATTTCCAAATGTCTTCAATGTGCCTCTTACAGAGCATGAGGTTGCACTTATGACCTGTTTCTGCTTTTGCTTCCATACTTCATTTCAATATTTTATGAAACCAGTTCTGCTTAAAATGTCTCAACGTGGTTCCAAATCCATTCTTCCTGCAACTTCATTAATGGCAGATTGATCCTGGGAACAAAATTTCTTGATGGCCAAAGATTAGGTTTGTCTTGAAACAGTTTCAAGAGAAGGAACCACCTAGTTCAGGGCAGCCTTGTGAAAACATTTGTACTTGACTTGACGCAATACCGTTGGCTGCATCCCCTGCATCTAAATGCTAGCACAAGGGATACCAAGGAAGGAAGATAACTTATTAGTGGTCATTATACATCTGTTGGAACAATCCATACGAAGATAGTAACATAGCACCTATAAGAGTGGTTTTTATTTTTCATAGTCCTTTGTGTGTCCAAGCCCACTTCATCTGAAGATGTTTGCTTGGACACATGAACACTTAAGAAAACTAAAAAAAAAAAAAAACTTAAAAAATAAAACTTAAGTTCTATGTGACCATCCCATGAGTAAGTATAGGCAGAACTAGCAATATACTGCTCTTAGTGTTTCTGTAGCAAGCAAAAACTGAAACTCATTTATATTAAAATAATATTAATAAAATATTAAAATAAAATAAAAAAGCTCTGTGGCCATTACAAAATACAAATGCAAAAATAGACTCTAGGCCTTGATAAGCCACTGATCAAAAATTATTGCACACTTTTACGGATACATTTTGCTTCTTCAAGGCTGAGTACCAAAAGTCCAAACATGACAAGATGTGGTTTGCCAGGAGGTTAATCTTAGATGTAAAGTTCTTGGCAAGATGGATTTCTCTAGGCAGGAAGTAGCTGGGCTGTTGGCTGTTGTTATACTGTAAAGCTGCATTGTAACCTGTCCTTCAAACAAAGGGGCATAGGTCATGCATGCACACACACACACACACACACACACACTTCACAAGTGTACCTACTAAGTGTTGTCATCTATCCAAGGACATGTTATTTTCCTCACTAGGTCCTAATTTATTCTTCCATGCTGCTTGGCTGTTGAGCCCAGTCTGCCATGGAAGCTTTGCTTTCATCAACTGCAAATAAATGCAGGAGTTTCTGTAGTAGAGTTAGAATGCCTGGTTAAAATTCATTTTTTTTTTTTTTTGCTACACAGTATTACAGGGATTTACAGAGGGGAACAGCTACAAGTTCCCCAGATGGTCCAACCCTTAAGGCACTTAAGGTATTACAGTAATAACTTGCTCTCTCAGACATTTGTAGGAGAGAGAATAAAAATGTTTCATTTTTTACAATTGTGAACAGATCAACAGCAAACTAATAGGTGACACTAACAGACTAAAAAAAAGAAGCATTCAGAACAGAGGCAGGGCTCTGTTTGAATTCAGAGGAGAGAGGGAATGATTGGTTAGTGCTGGATAGATGGACTGTCATGCAATCGTAGAAAAGCCTCTGCCAGTCACTCAAACCACACAGTTTGTGAGGTTGCAAATAAACCTACAACAGTTTCCTGCTTAAGTTGAGTACATTTGCACATCTTCAGGACAAGTGGCATGGACAGCACATGCCATCAGGCTAAAATGATGGTAAGATGGTATGGATGCCATGACCAACCTTGGACACACAGTTTGAGATCACAAGGCCAGCTTCTGGTGTATTTGACTCACCATGTGCCTTCCTTCACAGGAGGAATGGAAAGGGAATACTGTACACAGTATCATGAATTATCACAACTCTTCCACCCCCTTCTTAGTTAGCACTGGGATAAAGTAAGTTAGTGTGGCATATGGCATGCAGCGGGCAGAGGACAAAGATGCTCTGGCCACTGTGGGTGTAGCTTCTCCTCATGAGACCCTTTATTTTGCCTTAGTGGTGACAGACCTCACAACAACACACCACAATCCATAAGACCCAAGAGCAGAGAGAGGAGGAAGGGAAGGGAAGTGTTAAGCAGGCAGTGAGACAGAGAAAGAGCTTGCAGTTTGGACTGCCCGAGGCATGGTCTGCATGGCTGTATTTTCTGGTGATCACACGACACACAAGAGATCACAAACCAGCCTGGCTGTGCTCTGTGCCTAAGTTGGCTCTTTTCAGCAGCAGGTTTACTACCCACTCCCAGTGAAGCAACCCTTGCCAGTGCCATTAAACAGGATCCTTTCTCACCAGCTGATTGTACCCTCAAACTCTTGCGGAACAGGCATGCACAAGGTTGTGGCAGGAATTGCTGGGGAAATACATTTTAGTAGATCGCCAGAAGCAATGTGATAATGATGTAAGTCTGATTTTTCTTATTTCAGTTCATTTTCTGCTCAAGTCACCCTGCAGTCTTTAGAACTGTGCTTCCCAGAACTCACTGAGAGACAAGAGTGGCTTAAACCTTTCTCTGGAACATCCTGCAATGTATGCATAGTAGGGGTGCTGGTGGTTAAAAAAAAAAAAACAGGTCATACAGAACACCCTGCTTAGAAAAAGAGAGCATGGTGGTAGGAGCATTGCTGCTTGTTATTGATTTTATCCATTTATTTCCAAGCTTGCTTGTGGCACTATTTACTGTGGAAGCAGCATGCAATAAATAAATAAATAAATAAATAAATAACATAAGAAAGAAAGAAAGAAAGAAAGAAAGAAAGAAAGAAAGAAAGAAAGAAAGAAAGAAAGAAAGAAAATATTCATTTACAAACAAAGCTGTCCCCACCAGACTTTTGGTTCATTCATGTAAAGGTTAGAGGTGATGTGAAAGGTATGTGAGAGAGTATATATAAAATAGGGAGAATGACATTGTTAATTATTTCTAGGAAGAGGATAATAGCTGCAATAGAGGATAAAGGCATATGCATTCAGTACTACAGTATTTTCTATCCCACTCTCGTAAAAAGTAGTTTGACAATATTCTGTTTTTTCTTTCTTTCTTTCTTTCCAAACTGGGCAGTGTTGATGACTTTACTTCCTGCCTTCAGGGTCCCTTGGCAGTGTTTTAACTGTGTGTGGAAGATACCTAATGAAAGGAAAAGGGGCCTCAAATGGCAGAGGGAGCCACAGAGAAGAGGAAAGGTCAGTGGTTGCATTGGAGGCCCCTGATGCCCCTTCGGGAACTAAATAGCCCAAATTGCCCCAAATAGTCTAAATAGAAACTGCAAGAATTTGTGTTGGTTAGTTGAGTCAATACAGGACACTAGGTTGAGTTGTATATTGGTGGAGTCAAGTGTCCCTTTCATTGTTGGGGTGAGAGCATTAGCAAATAAGATGAGAAATGCCCTGGGATTGGGACAGTCAGATTGGAATTCTTTTCTGCTGATGTACAAGTCAACGTGAATCAGCCTAAAGTCCCTCTTGCCTCTAATTTTGTCACTCCACCACTGGGGCTTCACCTTTTTTTCTGTAGTGAATACATTTGCACTGCTTCAGTGGAGCTGATGTGGAGAGGTAACAGTTCTGTTTCAAGTTGTTCTATCTATCTGCAGCATCAGTAAAAAAAAAAAGCAGGGTAGTGGGAAAACTGGCTGCTGTTTGAATTCTCTCGTTCCCAAATTCGTTGCCTGAATCTGCATGATTTCCTCTTCTCATCTGGTTCAGTTCCATCCCACCTTCCTTTTTTATCTTAAGGCTTGTTGCCACTATATTAGAACATCTAGGTGATGGGGGGGGGTGGAGCAAGGAATGCACAGAAGAGGTAGAGGAAAATAGCAATCAGCCTTGGTGTGCATTTGTTAAGGTAATTCTCCTGTAAGCATGCCTCTTGCAAATCTGAGTGGTGACAGTGGAACCACCTAAACAAGCTGCAAACAAGGCTGATTCCCACTTTTCTCTTATTTCTTTGCTGATGCTCTTGGACCTTTACACTTCCGGGGGAAATGGGAATACGAAAATACAGTATACCAAATGTATCCCCCTTCTAAGAATCTTTGTTTTCAAAGATACTGCTTGATGTATGTGTGCTACACTACAGGATACTGGCTAGACTGGCAGAGAAATGATTGTACATATCTCTGAGAACCAGCGAAATAGTAAAATTTGCCTCCACTCTTAAGATCCTGCAAGGAAATTATTGAGTTTCCTGGCTGGATCTCGACACCTTTATTTTAGTGTCTCAATGCCAAATTTATTTAGTTTACAAGGGGCACCGTTGATGGCTGTTGCTTTGGATTACAGAGTATTTAGCAACCCAGGTAGGCTATGTGTCTTGTAACCAGCCAATGCCTGAGGACTCCAGATTTCTCTTGCTCATTTATGATCTGCTTATAGCTTTTATTCCTGCCTGCCTGCCTGCCTTTACCTTCCTGATTTTTTTTATTTCAAAAGGCTTAAAGTTTTGCCCTGTTAGGAAACTTAGGAAAAGGCTTGAGGTATTTTGAGAGGCCCTCCATTTCCCTCAGAGCCCATACATCTGCACCAGTTTAGATCACAGGTAGAGGTTCATTTAGACAGAACAGCCATCCACACAAAGCAAAGAGAAATAGCTACACGCGGAATCCAAGTTTGTCAATGACAAGGTTGACTCTTCTTTAGTCTTTGTTCTAAGACTAGGTTACCTAGTTTTCGGTCTGGAAGAAGTATACACAAGCGCACAGTGTGTTCAACTTAAGTGTGCCTCCCACATTCATTCTGAAATGCATTGGTACAGGCCAAAGTGCAAGGTGACAACCTGAGCGAGAACTCAGCCCAAGCATTGCCTAGATTTCAAGCCCAGAGTTGGCTTGGCAGGGTTTTTCCATATCGGAAGCATTATTTTGCAAAAACTACACAGTTTATTAAAGAATTCTGGGCTATGTGGACTGGTCTTAGGCTTTATTATCTACGGTTGGTTGTTGTTTTGGGGGATGAGAACCAACAGCAGATCCAGAAGTTTGATTTCCTCCCTGTGCATCCTTGACAGGGACTGGAATCAATGATCCATTGGGTCCTTTCCAGTTTTGCAGTTCTAAATGATGATGATGAATATTGCTAACCCATATTGATTATTTAGAGTAACTCATCCATAGTAAAGAGGTCAGGAGGCCAGAATTAGACAACTCTATGAAACAGCAGAATCCGGTTCTTCCAAGGGTCTAAAACAGTGATGGTGAACCTTTTAGAGACCGAGTGCCCAAACTGCAATTCAAAACCCACTAATTTTTCACAAAGTGCCAATACAGCAATTTAACCTGAATCCAGGTGGCTGTGAAGGGACGATGTGAAGGGCACTGCATACTAGGACAACTAGATATAAAGATAGTTTCTTTCCAAGTGCTATCAAACTGTTGAATAATTAATTTTTACTTCTCTTCTTCCTTTTTAAATAATAGGTTGTATTGTATTGTTCTACTGTGGTTTTATTGTTGAATATATGATTCTTATATTTCCTTTTATATATGGAGAGCATATTTTACCAAAACAAATTCTGGGTGTGTCCAACCACACTTGGCCAATAAAAGGATTCTGATTCTGATTCTGTTGGGCGCCCACAGAAAGGGGTCTGAGTACCACCTCTGACACCTGTGCCATAGGTTCACCAACACTGGTCTAAAACCCCAAAAGGATCCTCAAAAATAGAGGAGGCTCCCTTTTGTAGAGCTGCATCTCCCCATTGTGTCTAGAAGGTGGCAACAACTGTTCAGGTAGATGGGCTAGAGAGACTAAACCTCTCTCCCATACTAACACGCTGAGTTAACCAATGAACAGCATGTCTGCGTGGTGCCTTTATGTTTTGCTGGTAGTCCTGAAAAAGTACATTTCTCTTCACCTCGTGAGTTCCAATCGCCAGTCACATTGGACTCATATTTCAGCAGCAGATTACATTATGGCAGAATCTTTTACAGGCAACGCCCAGAAGAAGCAGACTAAACAGGAGGAATTGTTTAAACATTAGCTACTGGTGACGCTACAAACGGCAGCGTGCCCAAAACGGTATGCAACAAACTCCAGGGTAAACCTGCAAGCTATCGAGAATTTTATCTGTTGTTGTTCAGTCGTTCAGTCGTGTCCGACTCTTCGTGACCCCATGGACCAGAGCTCGCCAGGCCTTCCTATCCTCCACTGCCTCCCGGAGATTTGTCAAATTCATTTTGGTTGCATCGATGACACCGTCCAACCATCTCATTCTCTAGAATTTTATCTAGAACACAATTATTCTTCTGTGAGGTCTGAGACAGCTGACTGCCTGTTATATTCATTTATATGATTCAGCACAGATCTGAACATCGATCTCAGCCGCAGATCAAGCTACAAGAGATATTGCAATTGTGACTTTGATGTTAGTAAAGCCTCAGTTGGGAACACTCATCCCTCCCACACACAAAACATTAAGTATGCCTTCACTTCTAAGTTCAAAAGGCTAGTCGGGCCACCCAAAGAGCCATAATGGTTTGTAGTAGCTTTGTAACACGTATTATTCACACTAACCTTCCACATGCACGTAGAGAAATGAGACTAAGTTCAGCTGCTTATCTCCACTAGAGCAGATCCACTGAATAAATGGGATCAACATAAGTATTGCTATAGCATTCAGCAACCAGTTTAGCTGCCTAGATGCCCTAAGCACATTCGATCTCGCCTGATTTCAGAAGCTAAGCAGGGTTGGGCCTGGTTAGTACTTGGATGGGAGACCACCAGGGAGTACCAGGTGCTGTAGGCGCCTGGAGTAGGAACTGGCAAGCCACTCCAGTATTCCTGCCAAGAAAACTCCATGGACATGGGATCACAAAGAGTCGGTCATGATTGTAATGACACAACACAGCCGATTTAATGGGTTTGCTTTAACTGGGGCAAAGAGATTACATTCAGGGCAAAGAGATTGTTGTTGACACCTGGATGTTGGCTGTTCAGCCGACAATGCTGAACCACTACCCTCTGTCTTGGATCCCGTTCAGTTTAGAATGCCAACATTCAGTGATGTTTAATGCTTGTTGGGAAAAGACTGAAAATAGCCACCCTGTGCTCCTTGGAAGAAAGCTGAGAGATACTGTAAATATAAGAAACAGAGACTAGGATCAGCTTCAGCTTCTATATCAACATCAGCCCAACATGAACAGAAATAGCCTTGCGACTGCTATTTCTGTTTCAGTAACCTCTTGAAGTGTTGTCAATGAAGTCAGCCTTTGAAAAAAGTCTGGAAACCTCTGCTGGCCCAAAATAGATTGGTTACATTGTTAACTGGAACTGGTTGATGGGACTCTTATATAATCTACTTTGCCATGGATTTCTGGGGCCCATTCAACATGTCTTGTTAAAAAACCATTAGAGCCCTAAATGTCTTGGAACTAGCGATGGGCACGAAGCCCACCAAGTGCTTTGTATGAACCTCTACGCACTGCACCATCTCCCTCCCACCCCTCAGCCAGCAAGGCCACTCACCATTCTCCGCATGCTGCAGGGGTCCTTCTCCTCCAGTGCAACACCAATCCGGGCTGGACCATCCCCACCTCTCCTGGCAGCTGACCACTTGTTCACTGTGCATGGAGAATCTTGGTCCCACTTCCTAGCTGGAGTGGTTGGCTGCCAGCGGAGGTGGGATGGAGGGGCTGGTTGAGCATCTGCCTGGACTGGTATGCCCCGGAGAAGGACCCCAGCAGCACACAGAAAATGGTAAGTGGGCCTGCCAGCCAGGGGGAAGATGGAGGAGCTGGGCCTGCATGGAACCTGTGGTTGTAGTCCTCATGCCCATTTCTACCTAGAACTGAGTTTCTGAGTTTCTACCTATCTGGACCCCAGGATTATCATATTCAGGTCTCCTCCAGTTTCTGTTTCCAAATGTACTGTACCTACGTTATAGTCTTTCTGATACCATGGAGGGGAAAGACATTTTTATTCTCCCAAGTATCTTTAGACTGTCGTTCTCAGCCCACTCATATTTTGCTGCTGATTTTATATATTATGATTTTTTATTTTCTTCCCTGCTGGTTTTATGTTGTATCTCCAACCATGGTTTTAATTGGAACTGCCCAAGGAACACTCTTGATTGGATGAACTAAAATTAGTACAACAAACAGATAAGCAAATGCTTGCTTAGGAATAAATCATTCTTCCATATGAGCCTGCCCGTACTTTAAGATCAGGCCAGGAGGCCCTGCTGAAGGTGCCATCCCTCAAAAAGATAAGGGGGTGGCATGTCGAAGCAGGGCCTTCTCGGCGGTCGCCCCCCAACTATGGAATGCCCTCCCTATAGCGATCCGCCTGGTGCCAACCCTTTTGGCTTTTCACCGCCAGGCAAAGACCTTCCTGTTTGGCCAGCACTTTAAGTAGATTACTCAGTTGGACACATGAGCAGCAGAGTTGTATAATCTATAATTGGTATTGTATGTTGTTTTAATTGTATTGTATTTTATAGTTTTAATAATTTTATTGTTTTATAGTTTTTAATACTTGTTGTATGCCCCCCAGAGACCTCTTGGTAGTGGGGTGGCTTAAAAATCTTGTTAATAAATAAATAAATAAATAAATAAATAAATAAATAAATAAATATGCAGAGAAGGATAATTAGACATAGAATGAACTCTAAATTCCTTGGGAAAGGGTAGGCGATCTTACTCATCCCTGAGAATGAAGTTATTTCTCTTGCCCTTAGCCTCAGGGCTAGCTTCACATGAAACATTCACTAACAACTCCTATAAACTGGCGTAGAGTGTATCCTAGTTCACATTGGCTGTAGGCTATGTCATCCTCCTGAAACCTTGAATTGGGCTGGATCTCTACAGTATTTCCCAACACACTGTGCCTCATTCCAGCAGCATGACCAGAATGCCTAACAAAATGTCAGGTTTCTCCACTGTCCCCATCAGACGGCTGCTACTAAAGAAAATAAAGCATCTAACTTAGATTTTGACTGTAATGGGTTGAGGAGGAAACCGTAATAATGCAGCTATTAGAAGCGGAGGCATAAGAGAATATATATTAAGGAGAATCTAGCTTCCCTCTTTCGATCATCTATTTTTAATATGATTACCTAGCTTCCCTATTTTGATGATTATGAAGTGTAGAACCATGATGGTATAGATTTACGGGCATATTGTCATAAAGCAATATTATTTATTTTTATTTATGCACTTATTTATTACAGTATTTGTAACCAGTGCTGTATCAACAGATCTGAGACACAGGATCACTGACACAAGAGGGTAGATTTCTGTTGTTTCTAAAGGCAACAGAATGGCAATATTGGAGATGGAACTTTTAAAAAAATTCAGAAAATTGTGCATTAAGATTCACTTCCATGAGCTGTGCACCAGGAAACTTCCTCACAGGTGGTGCCCCATTTGTATTTTCCACCCCAAGATATCTTGGACCAATTTGCTGTTGGAATCATCAGTTGAAATCCAGTAGTAGATTGCAACAATAGTAGGCCCATTGAATTCATGGGAATTTGGTGAGACAATGCTTCTGTAAGTTCCATCAATTCAGTTGGCCTTTTCTCCTTGTTACTTTCTACTGGATTTCAGCCAGTGAGTTGGAAGTGAATGTGGAAGTTGTTGAAAATTTGGCTTAGGGGCAGAAATGAAGCAGGATAATGACTTGTTAAGTTGTGCAGAGCCAACAATCTGTTCATCACAAATACATACTTGAAGAAACTGAATAGAAGGCTATACATCTCAACATCACCAAATGGTCAATTTAAAAATCAAGTAGACTATGGACCTTTTCACACGACCCCTAAGATCCGCTGGCCACGTAAATTCGGACCAGAGATCTTGGGGGTTTGTTGCTCCTCCTGCGTCCCCACCCCTCCGCACTTACTTGCTCCTGTCTGCGTGAGGGGAGGGAGAAAAAAGGGACAAAAGTCGTGGTCCTGATTCCTTCTCTTAAAGGGGCGGGAGGCAAAAAAACAACAACAAACAGAAGCAAGGAGAGCCCGGCACTCTAGGTTACATCCGGATCTGGGATTTTTCACCCTCCCTCTGGTAAAACAAGATCAGGAGCGGAATGAACTGTGGTACTGATAAACAGCTGTTAATATCCAACATTAGAGTAAAGCTGAAAAAGAAAACAAAATGAATCATAGTTCCACAATATAATCTGAAGAGAATTCCTGGTGAATTTGAAGTCCACATAAGTTGCTCACAGGAGCTGAACAAGATGGCTGAAGACAGGACATTTTGGAGAGCTCTTATTCATAGGGCTGCCATGAGTCATAGGTAACTTGATGGCATATAACTGTGAAGAAGCCACTGAGGAAGAGGTTAATTTAATCTGTGAAAACATGAGCCCCCCTCCTCCAATTTGTCAGGGTTTTTCTTTCTCCAGGCCTTCCCATGTCTACGTGGTACCCCAAACAGTGGCAGCTATGCTATCTGATGAATTATTTTTGCAGAAGTTACCAATTAGTGAGACATCATCTGGTCAGTTGAAAGGATTGCTCTGTCTAATTGAGGGGTATGAATATTTATTATTTTACAATGTTGAGGGGATCTTGTTTGTGTACTCCAATAGGAGTTATCGTGGGCGGAGTCATCATATATATTTATATACTTATATAAGTATATATAAGTATATATATGCCTGTACAAACATTGAGAGAGCCAGATAGGGGCTGGCAGATGTAGAGATAGGGACAGAGATGAAGTTTAACAAGAAGAGTATGTCATATGTCCATTATAAAATTAGTAACTTGAGTCAATAACAAAAAGTACAACTTTATTCTTTGTTCTACAATAAACCATACTTATTTGTTTTGAAAGAAAAGTCTGTGAGACTCCATGATTTGAAATACCACACTTGGGCCTAATAATAAATAAGTCATATGGTGGCAGCATAATTACATGTGCACATGACACCATGCTACTCTGTAAGTACAGAACCAGATAGCTTTCTTTCTTGTTTTCTTTACATAGTATCTGGCTCTTAACTGCCTAAGTCTCTGAATGCTTCACCTTTTGCCTTCATCGTGGAACTGCTTCACATCACTATTATTCTTTTAGGATACCTGGGCTTACTTTTAAATCTGTATGGGTTTTTAAAATTCTTTAATAAAAATAATATTCTACAGCTGCATTTGTATTCAGACAGACCAAGGGGTTGTTGTATTGAAGAAACAGTGCATTGCACCCTGAGGTTCCGAGTGGTTTGCTGTGGTTTGTTTCTTCCTAGAGCACTCCAGGTGTAAGTGCCTTACAGACAGAGATGGGCACGAATCAGTTTGTGCCACTTTGTGGGTTCTCTTCCCCTCTCCCCCCATCTCCTGGTCAGCTGGCTTACACACAATCCCGTTGCCTGCCACCCCAGTCCTCCTCCTCCAGTGGTGCTCCAGTTCAGGCCGTAACGTGACACCCAAGTTACCCTTCTTCACTTCCTCCAACAGCTGACCACTCAGATGAGGAGGCGGGATGGGGATTCTTGCTGTGCAGCCAATGAGTGGTCAGTTGCCAGAAGAGGCTGGGAAGGGAAACCCAAGCTTCTGTCTGGGCTAGAGCCCTGCTGGAGGAGGAGGAGGAGGACCCGGGCAGTGTGTGCTGTCTTGTAAGTGGGGCAATCAGCTGGAAGGTGAGGGGAATGGAACACATGACACCTGTGAGGCCTCACAAACAAAATGTTGACATCTTTACTCATGGATGTTGAGAGAACGAGTCTCACAGGAAGCTTCACCCAGTCATTAGCACATTGACCCACCTGGTCAGTATGCTAACAGTAACAACAGAAACGATGATAATAAGTTGCATTACCGTGATTATTAATATAATAAATAAATAAATTTGAACTTGTGCCACTCCATCCATTTATAAAGTGCTTTGCTAACCAGTGTGTGAGCTTGTGGGGAGGTGCTTTCAGGGCCTATTCTGAAAGAGCTTCCAAACAAGCTTTCAACTGTGGAAGAAGAGAGAGAGAGAGAAGCAGGGGAAGGAATGGAGGCGTGTGTGTTGAAATTCAGTTTAATGCTTCGTTTCAGCAGGAAACTGGGATGAAATGTTTTGTGCTGTAGATCTGATCAGTGTTAAGGAAGGTGGAGCATAAACTGCTATCCAAACATCTCCCAAGTTACATCTCTTCCATCCCTGCTGGGGAAAAAAGGAAGAGAGGAATGCTGGTTGTGTGTGTTCTGCACAAGCGCTCTGCTCCCACCTTTGTGTTTCGGAGAGGCATGAATAATATATACACAGCCATCTCCATTCAGCCGCACTCAGTCAGCAGACTCCCAAGGGGATGGGGTGGGGAGGAGGAGACAAAGAGGAAATCCTACTGGTGTGTTGGGAGCAAACTGTTATTAGAAAAATACAAAAAATGCCCCACTATTGCAAATGTATCAGTTTATATTAGCACATGCACCATTTATTTCAACAACTCTTGGGTGCGTTTCCTAGCCCCGATAAGAGTGATCCTGCAGCTGTTGCTGAGGGCAGCTGTTCCGGTGCCACCCTTCCTGCAAATCCATCATCATTCAAGAGGACAGGAGCTGCATTAATTAAATCAACTCTCTTTGAGCAAAGGATTGTGCAAAGAATTGGAAAAGTTATGTCAGACCTCTTTGTATCCAACTCTTTCTTTCTTTCTTTCTTTCTTTTTCTTTCTTTCTTTCTTTCTTTCTTTCTTTCTTTCTTTCTTTCTTTCTTTCTTTCTTTCTTTCTTTCTTTCTTTCTTTCTTTCTCTGTCTGTCTGTCTGTCTGTCTGTCTGTCTGTCTGTCTAGAAATGAACCATCATACCTAATGGATAAAGTGATAAGTGTGGTATGTAGCCATGTATGTGCAAATACACACACTTTTGTCTTCTTCATGCATCCAACAACTTGGGACTCTGGACCACAAAAACTTGTGGCACAATGCAATTGTTAGACCCGAGGGTGCCAGAACATTATTTTTCTGGTTTCTTCAGCTAACACTTCTATGGATTTTTATTTCAAAGCTACCTTAGTCTTTGTTTTGGGAATCAAGTGGAGTGTAAATAAAACCAAACCTATCAACAATGACGACATGGATCTAGTCATTTTTGAAATCTTAAAACACTGCTTAGTGCTGCTTTAGATAAACACAATCCTTACAATGCAAATAAATACATGCAAGTTACTAGTCCTCAGATTCTTTGCTATGAGCCTCATGGCGCAGTGGTTAAATGCCTGTACTGGAGGTAAAACTGTGCTCACAACCTGGGTTCAATCCCTGGTAGCAGGCTCTATTTATTTATTTATTTATATTTATTGTTATATTTATATCCCGCTTATCTTCCTTACAGAACTCTAAGCAGCTAACAAGCAACCAAAATAATATTATACAAATATGACAACAGCAATATAAAAGACACAAATAACACGTAAAATTCTAAAAATTCTAAGGCATCCCTGATCGCCGGCGAGGCGAGAGTTCTAAACAATGACACCAATGGTCAATGATTAAAAATCAGTAACGATGGCGGGGTAAAGAACAAAAAAAAAAAATTAAAGCTCGCCAAAGGCCTCTCGGGATAAAAAAGTTTTTAAGGCTTTTCGAAAGGCCTGCAGGGACTCTGCAGAGCGCACTTCGCTGGGGATGGAGTTCCATAAGGAAGGGGCTGCCACAGAGAAAGCCCGGTTCCGGGTGACCGTCTTCCGGGCCTCTCGTGGAGTGGCAACTCGTAGCGAGTGCGCTCGCAACTGCCGAACAGGACGGGCTGAGGTGGATCGCTGGACGATACGCTCTGCCAGGTAGTCCGGTCCCAAGCCATGGAGGGTTTTATAAACTAAAACCAAGACCTTGAATCTAATCCGGGCTGCAACGGGCAACCAGTGGAGGCGGGCCAGGACTGGGGTGATGTGGTCGTAACGACGCCCACCAACCACCAACCTGGCCGCCGCATTCTGAACCCGCTGCAGACGCCGGAGAAGATTCAAGGGCAACCCCATGTAGAGGGCGTTGCAGTAGTCCAGCCTCGAGATCACCAGTGCTTGGACCGCTGTTCTCAGAGAGTCAGCATCCAGGTACGGGCGGATCTGGGCGATCTGGCGAAGATGGTAATAGGCGGCCCTGGTCACCGACGCCACCTGGAACTCCATGGACAGCGCCGGATCCAGGACCACGCCCAGATTCCGCGCCCTCTCCACCGGCTGGAGGGAACCCCCCCCCCCCCAGACAGGGTAGAGGGCCACCGTACCCAGATGGTGAGCTCCCAAAGAACATGACCTCCGTCTTCTCGGGGTTGAGCTTAAGCCTGTTCGCCCCGGTCCAAACCAGTACGGCGTCAGGGCACTCATCAAGGATCCTCACAGCTTCCACTGCAGAGGTGGAAAAGGAGAGATAGAGCTGCGTGTCATCAGCGTACTGATGACAGCAGACTCCAGATCTCCTAATGACCCCAGCCAGCAGCCTTACGTAGATGTTAAACAGCATGGGGGACAGCGACGACCCCTGTGGAACCCCACAAGGGAGTATCCAAGGGGCCGACAACTCCCCCCCATGCTGGACGTACTGTGGGCGGCCCTCCAAGAAGGAACGGAGCCAACGACAAGCAGTGCCTCCGATTCCCACCTCAGAGAGCTGATCCAACAAGATACTGTGGTCGACAGTATCAAAGGCCGCTGACAAATCCAGGAGAACCAACAGGGTAGAGCAACCCCTGTCGGCCGCCCGGATTAGGTCATCTTGCAGCGCGACCAAAGCTGTTTCGGTCCCCCGACGAGGCCTGAACCCGGACTGGCAAGGATCGAGGCACTGCCGATCCTCCAGGTACAACTGCAGCCGGACCGCCGCCACCCTCTCGATCACCTTGCCCATAAACGGGACGTTGGCAATTGGACGACAGTTTGCCAAATCGTCTGGGGAAAGGCCCGTTTTTTTAAGAATGGGTTTTACCACCGTCTGCTTCAGACGGGAGGGAAAACCCCCCTCGCTGAAGGAGGCGGTGGCGATGACCGAAGCCCATTCGGCCATAGTCCCGCTGGCAGCTTTGATTAGCCAGGCAGGGCAGGGATCGAAAGGAGTGGACGCCGGCCGGCAATGAGCCATAGCCTTAGAGGCCTCGACAGCAGAAACAGGCCCAAGCACATCCAACCGAGGCGACGAAGGTGGACCAGCAACTGGGGATGCCGGGGCAGTGCCACTGCAACCAGAGTCGAAGCCGGCACGGATGGCCTCAATTTTAGATCGAAAAAAGGCTGCGTAATTCTCACTACTGAAATCAGTAGGAGGAGGCCTAGCCAGACTAGCATTGGTGAGGTCCCGAACTACCCGGAAGAGCTCCGCCTGGCGGTTAGAGGCCTCACCAATTCTCAGGGAGAAAAAAGATCTTTGGGCCTCCCTGATCGCGTTGGAGTAGCGCCTAGTCTGGAAAACAACGGCAGCCTTATTAGTAAGGTCCGGGTTCTTCTCCAGCTGCACTCTAGCCTTCTCCTCAGCTGCTTCATTGCTCAGACGTAAACCACGGCGAGGGCCGAGCTCGGCACTGGAGAAGGCGCTTAGGGGCGATCCGGTCGATGGTATGGGCAGCTGTTTCAAACCAATGGTTGGCCACAACCTCAGCCGGCACGCCAGTCAGTTCTCCAGGAAACGCCCCGAAGACCTCCTGGAACCGAGAAGGGTCCATAAGTCTTCGGGGACAGGCCAACACTGGAGGCCGATGGTCCCCGCGAGGGGGGGTCGGAATCGCCAGAGGGAAAGAGAACACCCTGAACCAGATACCCGGGCGGGCACAGCAGGGAGAGTGAAGACCCCCCCTCTGCACCCACCCAGGTCTCGGTGATAAGGGCCAGGTCAGCCCTCCCATCTAAGATGGAATCATATATGACAGGGATTTTATTATGGACTGACCTGGCATTCAACAGTAGGCAGGAAAGGTTGGAGGCGCTGGAGAAGTGGCTCCTGGACACGTGGCAGCGAGCCGAGGGGTCAGAACGCGGGACAGGCACAAGATGCCTGACCCGGGTTCTTCTGGTCTGACGAACCCCCCGGCTACAAGCGTACCGCCCACGGTCCGTCACAGTTGGTATGTGAGTCCCTGCAAACATGGCGGCAAAAAACAAACAAAAAAAAACCTCAACAATACAGTTAATAAGAATACAATACAATACAGAAACCACTGAGCAGAGCTCTAACAAGAACGACTAGATAATACAAAAACCACTGAGCAGAGCTCTAACAAGGACAACTAATAATACAATTAACTGCCAATAAAATATAAATAAAAAATAAATATAAGGACAAATAATAAGATATAAAATACAATTTACAATATACCCCTGCCAGAGAACAGATGAAAATAGCATGGGGAAGGGGAGATGGAATCTATGGGCCAGGGGAGAAAAAGGGGAGGATGCCTGGTAGCGCCGACGGGAAGGGACCAGGGTGGAAAAACGGCCCGCAGAAAGTCAGCAGCCAAAGCGCCTGGACACAACATCGGCGGCCGAAATGCCGCCCGAGATGGAATTGGCCGGTGACCCGCCATCCAAAGTTGGTTGGGTGGTGCCCCAATAACGCCTAAGGTGGAACCAGGTGAGTCCAGCAGACGGAGCACCACCCTTGTCGTCACCGGCGGCCGACCTGCCACCCGAGGTGGAGAGTGGGGCCGCAACCAAAGGCTAAGTCGCCCCCAAGACCGCGCCGGTGGCCGACATACCACCCGAGGAAGGGCCAGCGGTCCAGACGCCGCCAAGGACGACGTCGGTCCCTGGCCCGTCGCCATGTTAAGTCGAGCGGCAAAGGTTCACTCAGCCTTCCATCCTTTCGAGGTCGGTAAAATGAGTACCCAGCTTGCTGGGGGGGCAATGTGTAGCCTGCACACTGTAATTAAAATTGTAAACCACCCAGAGACTACTTGTAGTGGTATGGGGCGGTATATAAGCAGAACACTTGAGTTCACTTGTGCACATAACTCTCTTAGGTATCTACCTATGCAGCATGAATAGCCTGTGATCCATCTGGAATCTAAAAAGGCCCCTTTGTACAAAAAAAACTGAATATGGCACACTCTGCTGTTCAATGACACAACAGAAATCTGAGATTCTGGTCTAAATGTAACTGGAAATGTTGGCTTCTTGCTACATGAACAAATTGGTACAACCCACTAGTCTGTCTTTTTGTGTCTTTGACTTTTGAGTCTACAGAAGGATTTTTAACTAAATAATAATCATAGTTATTTAGTTATGTGCCATCAAGACAGAATGAACTTACAGAGTCCCAAACTGGGTTTTCAATATGAGTGATATGTTTAAGGAGGTTTTTTTTGGGGGGGGTACTACTCTACCAGTAGCCGAGTGGGGAATTTGAACCCTGGTCACTAAATTCCTAGACTGTCACTTTATCTACTATACCATACTAGGTACCAATATAGTAATTAGAGGCCTCTCAGATGTCCAAATCTATGGTTTGTTTAAACAATGCATACCATCAAACACTATTTCAGACCCTGGCTTGTTCTCAAAGTAACTATGGAGACCCAGAATTATATAATCCTGTTTAGTCTAAGCAACAAAAACACTACTTTTATTTTTAACCTACAGATCTTAGGCTGTGACACTCTGTTTACATATGTGGAAGAACAACTCCTAAAATTTGTATCTCCTGAGCTCCTGAGCATAGGAACACACAGGAACTTGCTTTCTACAAGATCAGACCGCTAGGGAAGTCCATCTAGCTTAATATACTGTAATTCCTACTGACTCAGTGTTGGGTCTCCAATGGTTTCAAATGCGGGTCTTTCCCAGCCATGCCTGGAGATGTCAGACTGAACCTTGGGAAAATTTGCAGAAGCAGTGGGTGCTCTGTAACTGAGCTGTGGCTCCTTTCAAAGAACCACACTTGCTGAAAACTAGTAACTGAAATCAGACTGTCTTCTCTGATCTGGTGAAGCTGCATTTTTCACAATCATGAGAGAGCAAAGGGTCAAGTTGAAAATACTGTACCACATTGTATTACTGTATTTGTGAATACTCTCAGTTACAGCAATGTTGACTCCTTTTTGCTGTACTTTGCTGTCAACTCCTTTTTGAACACACATGGCACCAGTTTTGAAGTAATTTACTTCAGAGTATTTCTACTGGGATTGGGTGTGTATGCATATATAAATCCAACTGATTTTGAATGAACGAAATCAATGTTGAAATGCAAAAGAATAATGCTCCTTAGACCAGTATTTGTACCTGTTATGGTCATCAAGTCATTTCCGTTTATGGTGATCCTATGCTTTCAAAAGATCCTATCATTAACAACTCTCACCTGGGTCTTTCAAACTAAGCGCCCTGGCTTCCTTTGTTAAATTTTGATATTTTGCTGTCCTTGTGAGTTAACCAGGTTTAGCAGTTCTACTTCAAGCTTTTTCTCTAGGGATCACTGGTTGCCCTTTACAGTCCACCTTCCACGCTGACCTAGCTCAAACAGCAGGAAGTCCAGATCAACCCATCTACATCCTTCCTAAACACTCCCAGGAGAGTTTGGGGGGGGGGGCTGATCCTCTGACATCTGGCTCAGTGAGTTAGGTAGAGTTTGGGAGTTCATCTCCCAGTCCCCAGTGTACATCCCAGAAGCCTCAGCCTGTGTGGCCTTGGTCTCTCCACCTAGAAAACCCTGGAAATTGGAATGACATCATCATCATCATTATCATCCACCTAGGTGCCTCCAGAGGCTGCCTTCTACAACTCCCATAACCCATGCTATCTAGAACTGATGGGACTTGTTGTCTAAAACATCTGGAATAAATTATGCTGGTATACACTGTGTCCTAACGAGTAGTATGGCTGGTTACGTTGTATAGGGATCACCTCAACAGCAGCCCAGTACCGTTTCACCTTGCTTTGACTCTTTCCACGGAGAAATGGCTCCTCGGAACTTTCCCATGAATTTCCGGGCCGTCCACACATGGCATCTAGATCAATTTGTCTCCGTCAGCTGGAAAGGAGCCATAGGTGTTTTGACGCCTGCTCCCACACAAAGGAATTTTTCATATCGCATCCCAAATACAACAGCTTTGTTCTAGACGCCAGTTCTTCGCACACCGAACACCTGACGACTTCGCTTAGCAAAGGGGCCTGATCGAACGCGTGAACCGGGCTAAATTTGAGTGATGATGAGCCTCCTAGACCAGGTTAGGCGGGACTCGGGTACCTCTACTACCTAGTGGTCGGGAGAACGCGATCGAGCCGTGCAGTGGGCAAGGCGGGCGGATAATGAAAACCAGCAGCGCGCTCGGTTGGCGCGCCCTTCCTTCCTCTCCAGGCAGGGCGGCTCCGGCCAGGCGCGCAGTTACGTGTCCGGGAGGGGCGGCGCTGCCTCTTCGGCCGCCGCCACCATCACCTCCTCCTCCTCCTCCTGCCTCCCTCCCTTCCTCTTCCTCCTGGCCCCCCCGCCCCCGCCCCTCACCGGCGCCGCCTAGTTAGGAGCGGCTGCCCAGGAGAAAGGATGCTCCGCCAGGCGCGGCGGCGGCGGCCAAGGCGCAAGCAACGGGACTCCCTCGCGGCCGTGCCGCCGCCTCCTCCTCCTCCTCCTCCGCGCCGCGCCGCGCCCAGCCCAAGGGAAGAGGAGGAGGGAGGAAGAAGCCTCTCCCATGGCGAGCGCGGCGGCGGCGGCGACGGAGCCTCCCGCTAGACTTCGGCGGAGCGGCCCGCCATCCAGAGGGACGCCCGGAGGCGGCGGCAGGGGCGATCGGCGGGCCCATCCGAGCTCCGCTCCCGGTGCCCCTTAGGGCCGATGCGGCGGCGGGGAGGGGGGGCGCCATGGCCGAGACGGAGCGTCCCGAAGAGGCGTCCCGACGGCTGTGGCGAGAGGCCGCCTGGCGCGCCGGGAAGCTGGGCAGCCACTTCCAGCCGCGGGGCGAGGAGGAGGGGGCGGCGCGGGAGGAGAGCGGCCCGGAGGAGCCCGGGGAGCCCAAGTCCTCCTCCTCCTCCCTGGCTCCACAGCCGCCGCCGCCGCTGGAGACGTTGAACCTGAGCGGGCGCGGCCTGGAGGAGCTTCCCGAGGGCTTGTGCGCCGCGGTGGGCGGCAGCCTCAGCGTGCTCTCGTTGCGCCGGAACCGGCTCTCGCGGCTGCCTTCGCCCGCCGCCCTCCGGCACCTGGGCCGCCTGGCCGAGCTCGACCTGAGCCACAACCGCCTGCGCGGCGGCGACGACGGACAGGCGCTGGCGCTGCTGCGCGGGCTGCGGAAGCTCAACCTGAGCCACAACCAGCTGGGCGAGGAGGAGGGCGGCGAGGAGGGCGAGGGGGCCGGCCGCCGCCTCCCCCTCCTCCTCCTCTCGGGCGGCCTGGGCGAGCTGCGGCAGCTGGAGGAGCTGGACCTGAGCTTCAACCGCCTGCGGCGCCTGCCCGAGGAGGCCCTGGCTCGCCTGCGGCACCTCCGCGCCCTCGACGTGGACCACAACCAGCTGGGCGCCTTCCCTCCGGCCCTGCTGGCGCTCGGCGCCCTGGAGGAGCTGGACTGCTCGGGCAACCGGCTCCTGCGCGCTCTGCCGGAGGGCCTGGGCTCGCTGCGGCGCCTGAAGACCCTGTGGCTCAGCGGCACCGGCCTGGCCTCCCTGCCGGAGAGCTTGTGCCGCCTGGCGGCCCTGGAGAGCCTCATGCTGGACGGGAACCGGCTGAGCGCCCTGCCGGCGGGCTTCGGCGGCCTGCAGCGCCTCAAGATGCTCAACCTCTCCTGCAACCGGCTGGCCGAGTTCCCCGCCGCCCTGCTGGCCCTGCCGGCCTTGGAAGAGCTCTACTTGAGCCGCAACCAGCTGACCCGGTTGCCCGCGGGGCTTAGCCAGCTGGGCCAGTTGCGGACGCTGTGGCTGGACAACAACCGCATCCGCTACCTGCCGGATTCCATCGTCCAGCTGCATCAGCTGGAGGAGCTGGTGCTGCAGGGCAACCAGATCGCCATTTTGCCCGAGGGCTTTGGCCAGCTGAGCCGCGTCAGCCTCTGGAAGGTCAAGGACAACCCGCTGATTCAACCCCCCTATGAGGTCTGTATGAAAGGCATCCCGTATATTGCCGCCTATCAGAAGGAGCTGGCCCACTCCCAGCCGGCCCTGAGACCCCGCCTCAAGCTGGTCCTTATGGGCTTGAAAAATGCTGGCAAAACTCTGCTTAGGAAGTGCCTCATGGAGGAGGAGGAGGAGGAGGAGAAGGAGGTGTCAGGGCAGGGAGATTCCTCCTTTGCAGAAGCCAGAAGTTATTCTGACCAAGCCCAAACCAGGGGCTGCTTCACAGGGCCAGTGAGGGATCTGCCCCAGCCTCGATCCTCGAAAGCACAGCCGAACCCTTCCCCCATTGTTGAGCAGCAGCCGGAGGCTTCTCCCCTGAGGGCCTCTCCCCTAAAATGTTCCTGTTTAGGATGCATCTCCCCCGAGCAGTGGGATACCCTCTTTGACCGACCCTCCAAGGATCCCGGGGAGCCCCAGGCACGATGCCTTACTGCCGAGGGTCAGGCGGATGCTCCAGGGGCCCCTTCACACACAAAGAATGGGGAAGTGCCCCTGGGATGCTACCCTCTGCCCCGGCCCGTTACCTCCCCAGTGCCACATCCGGTGGGGCTCCACGAGAGCAGCCGAGGCATCGAGGTGGCAGACTGGACGGCCGACATGGAGAGGGGCTTGACCTTCATTGTGTACGAACTGGCAGGAGACCCCAGTTACGACGTGATCCAGCCCTTCTTCCTCTCTCCCGGAGCCCTCTACGTCCTGGCGGTGAACCTGAGCACCTACATGCCCCAGTGTTTTTATCCTTCCGTGGGGCACTTCCTCCACTGGCTGGGGGCAAAAGTGCCACACGCCGTGGTGTGCATGGTTGGCACCCACGCGGACCTGTGCGCGGAGCGGGAGGTGGAGGAGAAATGCTTAGATATCCACCGCCAGATTGCCTGGCAGGAGAAGTGCGACTGCGAGGGCCTGCAGAGTTTGGCCCAGCAGGTGGACGAAGCCCTGGGGCAGGACTTTGAGCTGCGCTGCTCCAGCCCGCACGTGGCCTTCTACGCGGTGTCAGATAAAAACCTGCGGCGCAAGAAAGCTCAGTTCCAGTACCTGCTGAACCACCGCCCCCAGATCCTCTCCCCGGTCCTGCCCGTCAGCTGCTGGGATGGCTGCCAGGTGCGCCGCTTGCGAGAGAAGCTCCTCTCGGTGGCCGAGCACCGGGACATCTTTCCCAACCTGCACCGGGTGCTGCCCCGGTCCTGGCAGGTCCTGGAGGAGCTCCACTTCCAGCCCCGCGCTCGGCAGCTGTGGCTCAGCTGGTGGGACTCGGCTCGGCTGGGCCTGCAGGCGGGGCTGACGGAGGACCGCCTCCAGAGCGCCCTCTCCTACTTGCACGAGAGCGGCAAGCTGCTCTACTTTGAGGAGCACGGGACCCTGCGGGAGTACGTCTTCCACAACCTGCCCCGGCTCATCGACATCCTCAACGTCTTCTGCCAGCGGGATGCCGGGGTGCTGCTCCAGAAGCTGCTCCGCAGTGGCCCCACGGACGAGCTGAAAGTGGCGCAGCTCCACCACTACGTGGAGGGTTTCTTGCTGCACGGGCTTCTCCCTGCCCACGTCATCCGCCTCCTCCTCAAGCCCCACATCCAGAGCCGAGAGGACCTGCAGCTCATCCTGGAGCTGTTGGAGAAAATGGGGCTCTGCTACTGCGTCAACAAGCCCAAATCCAAACCCTTGAACGGGGCCACCGCCTGGTACAAGTTCCCCTGCTATGTGAAGAATGAGATGCCCCATGCCGAAGCGTGGATCAACGGTACTAACCTGGGCGGACAGTGTTTTGTGGCCGAACAGCTGCAGATTGAGTACAGCTTCCCTTTCATTTTCCCACCTGGGCTGTTTGCCCGTTACAGCGTCCAGATCAACAGCCACGTGGTTCAGCGATCGGATGGGAAGTATCAGATCTATGCATACAGGGGGAAAGTGCCCGTGGTGGTCAGTTACAGGCCTGCCCAGGGCACCCAGCAGCCTGACACGTTGTCTATCGCTAGCCACGCGTCTCTGCCAAATATATGGACCGCCTGGCAGGCCATCACCCCACTCGTGGAAGAACTGAATGTATTGCTTCAAGAATGGCCAGGCCTGTACTATACCGTGCATGTCCTCTGTTCCAAGTGCCTTAAAAGAGGGTCACTCCAACCACACACCTTTCCAGGTAGGAGACCTTGGTTCTCAATCGCGGCGTTCCAACATTCCACACCTGACCAGGTGAACGGAGGTGACTGCTAGCAATCACCTGCCTCTGGGTATGTGAAATGGCCCCATTAAATGGTTGGGAGAGGGATACAGATGATCCTCTTATGGAGAACTCGGAGGAGTTCTGTGCGTGGAGTACAATTCCCAGTCCCCCCCCCCCCCGCAACCATTCTGACCCCTGTTGATGCCAGCTGGGGGTTTCTGGGAATTGTCCAAAAATAACTTCTGGACTCTGGTTTTGCTGTGCATCTGCACCACTTTGCAGATTATGCAAATATTGTACTCTGGTGCTATCTGTCTGATTATTGTAAGGTGACAACACTTATCCCAGACTATGTCTGGTCATCTGTATGTTTACCAGTGAAGTGATGAAGGGTTTGGCAGTTCCTTCTGGTTTCGTAGGTTTCTGAGTGGATACATTATGATTAAATGCAGTAAAATGGTCCTTTTTATTGTAGCCGCAGCCCCATTTTATCAGACGTGTGACTTTTTTTCCTTACTAGAAATAGCTTACACAGATTTTCACACTGCCCTGGATCATTGCTTGATCATCTGTATTCTCCCATCAAGCATCAAGTAGGAGTGTCTGGTATATTAGATGCAGATCGGCCCTGAACCAAAATGGCTGTTAGTATCACCTGCGCATAGCTGTGATCACCTGGACTGGTTTGATAGCCACTGTCTCAACTAATTGATCAAGAGGGTTATGTGCAGTTTGAAGAAATAAATTACTTGTAGAGAGCATGCGAGGATTCCACCCTGTCTTCTTTTGTGCTGCTCTTGCATATCCTGGTGTGTACAAGGACTTAAGTCACTGGGATGCAGCTTTTTATTTTATTTTATTTTATTTTATTTTTAGATGTGTAAACTTCTCTGCATGTTTCCATATCCGCCTTTGGATTGCCTGTTTATTGAATCTGTACCCACATCCTTTTGTTGGTCTCTGTCCTTCACTCTCATCTGCAGCTTACCATGTGTTGGCACACTCACACCTGTTGCTTTTCCTCTTAGGAGGCCTGCAAAAAATACAACACAACCACCCTGTGTTTCAGGCAGGGTGAACCTGATGATTGGCAGTCTCTCCCCCACCCCACTCCTCTCTCCCATTGTTGCTGCTGCTTCAAACAGAGTAATTATGGTGGTACCCAAGGCGTCCTCTCAGGAGCACGACTGTTTGAGTGAGTGTGACTCTACCCCTCTCCATGCAACATTTCTTTTCTTCCTCCTCCATGCACCCACAGCCGTCCTTTCCAGTCCCTTCGGTTTCAGCTGCATCAGAATGCTGCATGTGCTGTGGGGGACAGAGTCAGGTGCATGTGGAGTGAAACCCTCCAAGTCAGGCTGAAAATCAGAGTGACAGTTGGTGGTACCAATATTAGTGATGGGTTGTGTTCACTCAACTTGGTGGACTGTGTGCTGTACCAGCCTGATACCTGATTCTGCAGAAATATAATTGGCTTTCAAGACGTGTAGAAGCATAAGAACAAATAATATCTGATACCAGGGCGTTTGTTGAAATAATTCTAAAAGTGAAAGTGTTAAATCAGTGAACACACATGTGGATTATTCCATTACCCCAAATCATTAAAGATGGTTTGAAAGCACTTCCAGCTGTGGCATACATCTCTCTCTCTCTACCCCTCTCCCTCTCTTTTTCTCTTCATGCTTCTGGTTTTTGTAGGTTTCCATATTGAGTTAATAGAAATAGAGTAGACCAGACAGCAGCCAAAAACAAGAGTGTGAGTGTGGGTGTGTTTATTTACTTTACAGAGTATTGTGACACCTGGGCATCTCTATCTTCATTTCTGCACTGGCCATTCATCCCATCAGTTACTTGACTTGACTCTGCTGTCTGCTCTAGAAATACTGTACTTGGGATTTAAGTGTTTAGAAAATGTCTTTCCCCAAATTCAGCTCAGGCATTATTCCATCACTCATCTTGATTTAAAGCCATTGGGTTCATTACCGAGTCCATTACAACACTGATGTAAACCCCACAGAGTAAATAGCTCTACTTTAGTTGGAACTTGGAAGTAGCAATAGGATAATCTCCACTAAGCTTGTGCATGCAATTTAGGTGTGGGCACTTTGTTGCCCTCCATGTGCTCGACCCACAGCACCCAACAGCTCTCTCCTTTGGCACTCCGGGCTAGACCAAAGGGGGATCTACATCCCTGTGGGATAACGGAGTGATACAGATTACCCATGCCTGATATAAAGGCACAGATGTAAGGAGAAGCACTCATTATCCCCCACCCTCACTGCCAGGACAATCTTGATTTGTCCTATGTTCAGTTGAGAGGCCCCAAGGGTATAGAGTAGCATAATTTCATTCTTTCTCTCTTTGGTCTGCTATTAATTATTCTTAGGCATTGTACTGTAGAAATGCAACTCTTTGGTTGAAGAACTAGAGCTTAGGAGCCACTTTTAAATATGCCTAGGCCTTAATACTTCTGATGTTTTCTATGGTTTAGACAGACAGACAGACAGACAGA
>JAHTLZ010000237.1:2488987-2499506 GCA_023846285.1 Phrynocephalus versicolor | reverse complement strand
TACTTCTGATGTTTTCTATGGTTTAGACAGACAGACAGACAGACAGATAGATAGATAGATAGATAGATAGATAGATAGATAGATAGATAGATAGATAGATAGATAGATATAGATGTATCTGTTAACAGGACCAGTGGGGTGCCCCAGGATTCTGTTCTGGGTCCTGTGCTAATATCTTTATTAATGACTTGGATGAAGGAATCAAGAGTATGCTGATTAAATTTGCATTTGATACCAAATTGGGAGGGGTTGCTAATTCCCTAGAGGATAGGATGAAAATCCAAAATGACTTTGATAGATCTGAGTGCTGGGCCAAAGCTAACAGATTTTAACAGAGAGAAATGTAGGGTGCTGGATCTAGGTGTTAAAAAATGAATTGCACAGATACAGAATGGGAGACACCTGGCTGGAAAATAGTACATGTGAAAGGGACCTGGGGGTCTTGGTGGACCACAAATTGAACATGAGTCAGCAGTGTGATGTGGCAGCCAGGAAAGCCAATGTGATTCTTGGTTGCATCAACAGAACCATAGTGTCTAGATCAGTGGTTCTCAACCTGTGGCTCCCCAGATGTTCTTGAACTGCAACTCCCAGAAACCCCTTCCAGCACAGCGAGTGGCAGAGGCTTCTGGGAGCTGCAATCCAGAAACATCTGGGGATCCACAGGTTGAGAACCATTGGTCTAGATCAAGGGAGGTGATAGTACCACTCTATTCTGCTCTGGTCAGACCCCACTTGGAGTACTGTGTCCAGTTCTGTGCACCTCAATTTAAAAAGGATGTTGAAAACCTTGAATGGATCCAGAGAAGGGCGACCAGGATGGTTAAAGGTCTGGAGGAAATGTCTTTCAAGGAATGGCTTAGGGAGCTGGGAATGTTTAGCCTTACAAAAAGAAGGCTGAGATGGGATATGAATGCCATGTTTAAATATTTGAAAGGGTGTCTTATTGAAGAGGGGAGTGGTTTGTTTTCCATGGCTTCAGAGACAAGGACTTGGCAATGGTTTCAAAGTACAGGAAAAGAGATTCAATTTAAACATTAGGAAGAACTTCCTGACCGTTAGAGCTGTTCGGTAGTGCAATATGGCAATATGCTGTCACGGAGGGTGGTGGGCCCTCTTTGGAGGTTTTTAAGCAGAGGCTGGATGGCCATCTGTCGGGAGTCCTGTGATGGGGGGGGTGTTCCTGCATGGCAGGGGGTTGGACTGGATGGCCCTTGAGGTCTCTTCCAACTCTTTGATTCTATGATTCTATACTAAGTTGATTGTGATATCTGCAGAGAGTGGGAGTTTTTTTATGCATTAGTCTCCCTCTCCATGATTGTATTTCTAAGTATTCTGTTTGTAGTAAGATGTGCATGGCCACTATAACACAGAGGAAAGCAAAGGAAGTGTTCAGACAGAGATGATGATGATGTGGGAGGTAGATGGCGGCGGTGGTAGAGAGATGACTTTCTGATGCTGGTTTGTTTTGAATTGAACGCTTGCGTGTAACAGGCTGATATTTTTCTGGCTTTAGTCACGCAGACTTGAGTCGGCATGCCAGAAGATGATGTTGGCAGAAGATCAAGTCAAACTTCTGACCCTAATAAGCAATGTGTTTATGGAACTTTCCTTTCAACCGTCCACAGAGTTGGAAGTAGATTTTTATAAAAATGAATGGGGAGGGGGGAGGTTGAACAGTGTTCGCCTCAGCTCCAACGGAATGCTGTAGCAGCTTTTTTGACTTTGTTATACATTTTCGTAGGCCTCTCATCCTTTTGGCCTAGCTTGCTACTGCTGTTTAGACATGGTTGATGGTAAGCAGAGTGTGAGTTGCTTCAGAAGGTTCTGTCAGACTCATTTATTCTCCTCCTGATTTGTAGGATAAAGATCAGACATGAAGAAAGAACAAGGTCAGGTTCCGGGATTGCAAATGTACTGCACTCTATACAAGCAGCCATTTCCATGTGAGGAAGTGTTTTGTTTAATAGTTTACCCCTAACTTTTCTGTTATATACCGTAGAGAGCAGAGATGATAAGATTCAGTTTAACGTAGGTGTTGTCACTAATGTTGGTGGCACTAAAACTTCCTAGTGTCCTCAAAAGCAGTTTTATTAAGTTATTTTAAATTTATTTATTTATAAATAAATTTATTTATTTAAAATGTTTTTACACTATCCTTTCCCTAAAAAAGGACCCAAGATAGCTTACATCATTGTCTTATGGTTTTTAATAGGTTCACATTATAATAATATATATTTACCTATTTACAAGGAAACTTCAGGTCATGTGTGGCCATGCTGTCGTAGAGCATGCAGGATCCCGTGACCTTTGCTCTTGACTTAGTATGTCTCTTATTGCTTTTATGGCACTAGCCATGGGTAGCAGACCCTTTACAGGGTGGCAGGAATGAAGTAGACTGATTCTTGCCCCCTGGAATGTTGATCTATGAAGGGGCAATAGATTACGTAGGAAGGGGTAAAATTTAGAAAATTTCTACAGTGCTCATGAACAGTGCCTGTGTCTCTGAAGATTACAAGTCTTTAATCTTATGTGGTGAGCCACAAGGAAATGAATAACTTTTGATCAACAAAGTTCCTAGTACTCCTTTGAGCTGCTGGAAATAATCGACTTTGTTCAGTTGTTTTCCTGTTGGCAAGTAAAATCTATTTCCAGGCACTAATAATTTTGCATTGACCTTATGGGTGAACTATAACTTGGCTGAAATATAAGCAAACAACTGCAAAAAAGTGCTGACCCAATGCAGATGCAAACTGAAATCATTTAAGCCAGGGCATCATGAGTCCTCTGAACCCAGAGGTTACTGATTAAAGGCTCTGCTATTTTCAGGCTACCTTCATCATAGGATTACCCGCAGAGGGAGTTTCTTCCTGGGAAGAGATTAGTGAAGTCCTAAAAAAATTAAAGTGCCTGGGCATGCCTTCCCGGGGCTGAAGTAGTTCAGCTGAAGAGGCGGGGACCATCCCCTTGCTTTGATCAATATTGCATAATTATTCTTTATCATGTCCCACCCACTTTCTTTTTCCTAAAGAAGAAAGAAGTACTGTACTGCAGTTGTTTATAGCAAAGACCAGCTGACTTTCAGAGAAGGAATAAAGGAATATTGGCTTGCAGAACAGGTCATTCTTAGGTGGAGTAGTGGTGGAGTGTTCTCTTGATTAATCCTCATTTATGTATACAGATGCAAACAGGTAATTCGAATCCTGCAGTACTCCAAGGACAGCACAAAAAATATGTTTATTTTGCCTTACAATCTGGCCTTTGTCACCCTCATTTTTGAGTAACAACATGTAAAGAACATGTAAGACTTGGTCTTAGGTTTTAAACACTTTCCAGTGTCATGAGCCCAGTGGGTGATTATTGCAACATCTTAATTTTTCATTTAGGCTGAATATAAAGTAAAGGGACAGCTTTTCATAACATTATCTTTATTTTGTTGGCTTGCTTGAATGCTGAATGGATGAAAGCCAAGCAGAAGCATAACACAAACGTTATGCAGATGCCTAATATAAAGCTCAGTGACAAGTTTGAAAATTGTCACGTGAATCGCTTTATCAGGAGAAGGGCTAAAAAATACAGGTATTTTCACTCAGGAGAGAAGAGGCTGCTATAATCTTAGTTCCCTTAGAACTGTGAGTGGCAAGTGGGAAGCACTCATCAGAACATGTGTTCCTTCCCTTCCCTTTTGTTGTCAGGAGTCCTAAAAAGTATTTGTTGCTGCAGATCACATTTCCTCATAAGGAGGGCTGGGAAATTTGTTTGAATTTATGGTTTCGTTATTTGGTTTACGATTTTATGTCCTCATCAAGGCCTGATAGGAGATGGCGGCAAGGAATGCATTTAAGATAAGACCAGGCTCCTGCTTCAAAAACGGTGTTCTCTGGCAACGCCATTGTGGTTCTGCATAGGGACATATTGTGTGTGGAGATGCAGAATTCCTTGGAGAGGAAGAGAAGTCCAGCTTCTTAGAGATCACATTTGGGGGACACGAGGAATGCCCTGAAAGATTTGCTTATTACTGTACCTACTTTCAGGGTATAATCAACAAAAAACATCTTGTGTTAAAGAAGCTTACAAAGCACACCACTTTCACTGTTCAAAGCAGAAGGTTTTCATTCTGAACTCAGAATCCTAACTTTCAAGGTCATTTTCTTGTTGATTTAAGAACATAGGGCGGGCTCTTCCCATTATTCAACAGTTTTGCTCATGTGGAATGGATAAGGCAGATTGTTAAAGGTAACCATGGTAAACCCAGTCCATAGCTTGGATAATCCCAGATCAAAGATGCTTGTGGGAGCACTACTGAGGAACTGTAAGAGTGTTGTTCCCGTTTCTCCCAAAGTGTGTAGCTTACAGAGCATTAAATGAATGCTTTGCTCAGTTGCATGGCCTCAAAGAATGAAAAGAGTTCACCCCTTGATTTCCCCAGTCATTGTGACTGTTCTTATGAAGAGATGTGGGTTAACTTGGATTGCTTAAGTGGTTTTAAGAAAGTCCTGTGAAGTATGGAATGATTATTTAAATGCTAGTTAGTTGAACTGAAGATAGAGCTGATGGTTGATGTTTGGTCTGGGTTAGTTTGTGTACAGATTAGAGATAGGCGTTTTGTTTCAGAAGGGGACTGGTTCCGAAACAAAACACGCCAGCTCAGCTGGTGCTTGGGACCCATTCCAACCCTCCAGAACAAAATCGACCACTGTCTTCTTACCTTGCTGTAGTTCGCGCTAGGTGAAAGTCCAACCAGGAAGCAGCCTCTGATGTGTCATCTTTCCCTGGCCCTGGCCAATCAGGAGCTGTGCAAGGACATGCATCATCCTGCCTCCCTGTCTGATTGGCCAGGGAGAGGGAAAGATGTTGCATCAGAGGCTGCTTCCTGGTTGGACTTTCGCCCAGCAGGAACTATAGCAAGGTAAGACAGTGGTTATTTTTGTTCTGGAGGGTGGGATTGGGTTCCGAGCGCCAGCTGTGCTGGCATGTTTCATTTTGGAACCAGTCCCCTTCCGAAAGGAAATGCCATTCTCTAGTTCAGATCGTGTGGATACCTCCCCTGAAATGCGCAGACCTGTATATGGATTGCATAACAACAGTGACTTCATCTAATACTCGGGATGACTTTGGTTTCATTGAGAGTCTTTGTTGAATTTTTTTTAAAAAAAACAGGAGAGAGTATTCAGGTAATGTTCTGAATGTATAAGGTGACAATATAAGAGTCATTTGGATTTATTTGCAAGTAAAGGTGAAACGGAGGTGAGTGTTGCCCCTAGAGTTGGACACAACTAGCTTGCATGTGCGGGCTTACCTTTAAAGATGAAAAAGACCTGGCTTTTAGAAACCTAGCCTATAACTACATAACGTAGTTATGAAGAAATAGGAAGAAGAAATAGGAAGAAATAGAAATAATAAGAAGAAATAGGAAACAGACAGACAGCTTGCAACTGCACAATAGATTCCAACCTCTCTCCTCTATCAGCCAGGAACTGCACCCAGAGCAGCAAGGGCAGCTGGAAGACACTGCACAGGGAAATCCAGCAGTACAGCAAAGGGCACCTACCGAGCCTCGAACGAGGAGAGTGGTGGTGATTGGAGACTCCTTGCTTAGAGGAACAGAAGCGGTTATCTGCAGGCCTGACAAAATGAATCGAGAGGTCTTCTGTCTCCCGGGAGCCAAGATTCGGGATGTAACACAGAGTCTCACGAGACTCATCAAGCCCACAGATTCTAACCCCTTTGTTTTGGTCCATGTAGGAACTAACGATACTTCCAAACGCAGCTTTCAGGAGATCGCAGAAGCGTACAAAGAAATGGGTAGGAAGCTGAAGGACATGGGTGGACAGGTGGTAATATCATCTCTCCTCCCTGTAGAAGGACGTGGTCCACGAAGGGAAAGATTAATAGTGGAGGTAAACAATTGGCTTCGCAGATGGTGCCGGCAGGAACGATTCGGATTCTTGGACCATGGTGGGCTTTTTCATACAGACGGGATATTGGGCCGGGATGGGGTGCACCTCACCACTGTTGGTAGGAATATTTTTGCAAAGAGGATTGCAGATTTAATAAGGAGAGCTTTAAACTGAGTTCGCAGGGGGAGGGAGAAAATTCTCTTAACGGGAGAGATTCAGAAGGGGTTGAGGTGACTAGCCCAAATGTTGAAATAGGAGCAGGACAAAAAGTAGGACAGACCACCAGTGAGAGGAAAAGCAGGGTAAGCAAAGGACAGGTTAGAAGTGCTCGCAGCCTAAAATGTCTCTACACCAATGCACAGAGCATGGGGAACAAACAAGAAGAGCTGGAACTCCTAATACACCAAAATGAATATGACATAATTGGCATCACTGAAACATGGTGGGATGAGACGTATGATTGGAATGTGGCCATTGGTGGGTATAACTTGTTTCAAAAGAACAGGCCGACTAAGAAAGGAGGAGGTGTAGCTTTATATATTAAGGACATTTACACTGCTGAAGTAATACAAAATAAACAGCAGGAGAAGCAGGTTGAGAGCATTTGGGTTAAAATCAGGGGTGTAAAAAACAGGAGGGATGTCACTGTAGGAGTATATTATAGACCCCCAAACCAGCCCGAGGAGTTCGATGATGCCTTCTGTGAGCAGATGGCCACACAGTCAAAAGGGAGAGATGTAGTAGTAATGGGCGATTTTAACTATCCTGATATATGCTGGCAGTCCTACTCAGCTAGGAATGCAAGGTCTAACAAATTCCTTACTGCCCTTGCAGACAATTTCATGGTCCAGAAGGTAGAGGAGGCAACCAGACGCAAAACCATTTTAGATCTGGTCTTAACCAATAAGGAGGACCTTGTAAATGGGGTCGAAGTGGTAGGAACGTTAGGAAAAAGTGACCATGCCCTCTTGGAATTTGTTATGCAGTTGGAAGGTGAAGCTAAGCATAGTCAGACAAGAATCCTGGACTTTAAGAAAGCCAATTTTGGTAAACTTAGGGAATTATTGGCTGTAATTCCATGGACTGAAACACTAAAAAAGAAGGGAGTCCAAGATGGATGGGAGTTCCTTAAAACCGAGATATTAAAGGCACAATTTAAAACTGTTCCAACAAGAAAAAAAAATAGGAGAGGTCTAAAGAAACCACAATGGTTTACTAAAGAACTTTCAACTCAGCTGACTATAAAGAAAAACAAGTACAAGGAATGGAAAAATGGGAAATGCACCAAAGAGGAATATAAACAAACAGCTAATATATGCAGGGGGATGGTAAAAAAAGCTAAAGCGCAAAACGAGCTTAAACTAGCCAGAGACATCAAAGATAATAAAAAGGGTTTCTTTAGTTATGTCCGCAGCAAAAGGAAAAATAAGGAAGCGATAGGCTCTCTGCGTGGCAATGATAATCAGTTACTAACGGGAGACAAGGAAAAGGCAGAACTACTCAACACTTTTTTTGCCTCTGTCTTCTCCCAAAAGGAAGAAGGAGATCCGCTGGGACAAAGAGTAGATGAGGCAGGACGGGAATTGCAACATAGAATAGGTAGGGAGATAGTACAGGAACATCTGGAAACATTAAATGAATTTAAGTCTCCTGGACCAGATGAGTTACACCCAAGGATATTAAAAGAACTGGCAGAAGTAATTTCAGAGCCATTGGCAATAATCTTTGAGAAGTCCTGGAGAACAGGGGAAGTCCCCATCGACTGGAGGAGGGCTAATGTTGTCCCCATCTTCAAAAAGGGGAAAAAAGAGGACCCAAATAATTACCGCCCAGTCAGCTTGACTTCAATTCCCGGAAAGATCCTAGAACAGATTATTAAGAAATCAGTCTGCAATTATCTAACAAACAATGCTGTCATTACAAAAAGTCAACACGGGTTTCTTAAAAACAAGTCATGCCAGACTAATTTGATCTCTTTCTTTGATAGAATTACAGGCATGGTAGACGAGGGGAATGCTGTGGATATTGCTTATCTGGACTTTAGCAAGGCCTTCGATAAGGTTCCCCATGGTATTCTTGCTAAGAAGTTAGTAGGAAGTGGGATAGATAGTGCTACAGTGAGGTGGATTTGTAATTGGTTGACTGATCGCACGCAAAGGGTGATCATAAATGGTCTCTCATCATCTTGGAGAGACGTGACCAGTGGGGTGCCCCAGGGTTCTGTTCTGGGTCCAGTGCTGTTCAATATCTTTATTAATGACTTGGAGGAAGGAATAGAGAGTATGCTAATTAAATTTGCAGATGATACCAAATTGGGAGGGGTTGCTAATTCCCTAGAGGATCGGATGAAAATCCAAAAGGACCTTGACAGATTAGAAGTCTGGGCCAAAGCTAATGGAATGGATTTCAACAGAGGGAAATGTAGGGTGCTACATTTAGGTAGAAAGAATGAATTGCACAGATATAAGATGGGGGACACTTGGCTAGAGAATAGTACCTGTGAAAGGGATTTGGGGGTCTTGGTGGACCACAAATTGAACATGAGCCAGCAGTGTGATGCGGCGGCCAAGAAAGCCAATGCGATTCTTGGTTGCATCAACAGAACCATAGTGTCTAGATCAAGGGAGTTGATAGTGCCACTCTATTCTGCTCTGGTCAGACCCCACCTGGAGTACTGTGTCCAGTTCTGTGCGCCTCAGTTTAAAAAGGATGTTGACAACCTCGAGCGGGTGCAGAGGAGAGCGACTAGGATGGTTGAAGGCCTGGAAGAGATGTCTTATGAAGAACGGCTTAGGGAACTGGGAATGTTTAGCCTATCAAAAAGAAGACTGAGAGGGGATATGATAGCTATGTTTAAATATTTGAAAGGATGTCATATTGAAGAGGGAACAGGTTTGTTCTCCATGGCTTCAGAGACTAGGACTCGGGGCAATGGTTTCAAACTACAGGAAAAGAGATTCCATTTGAACATTCGGAAGAACTTCATGACGGTTAGAGCTATTCGGCAGTGGAATATGCTGCCACGGAGGGTGGTAGAGTCCCCTTCTTTGACGGTATTTAAGCAGAGGCTGGATGGCCATCTGTCGGAAATATTGTGAAGGGGTTCCGCTTGGCAGGGGGTTGGACTCGATGGCCCATGAGGTCTCTTCCAACTCTATAATTCTATGATTCTAATTCTATGATTCTAAAACATTCTAGACTAGTCTTCTCCCTGAAGTGGTAGTTTTCCAAATGCAAGGATTTTAATGGACAAATCAGCAGCTGTATGTTAAGCCGCAGCATATAAAATAAAGGGACTTTCAGGGAACAGTTATATGATTAGAAGCAGATGTGATGGTTCAGAATTGAAGCTTTGTTTTCAGAATTTGTTCATATACTTACAGGCTGCAAAAGTTTTTTTTTTTAAAAGAGAGACAGAAGTAGCCTTTGTGGGGCTGCTTGTTTTCTTGGTTCATTAGTTTTTGTTTTTTGTTTTCTTTAATGGGGAGGTGATTATTTATGATAAGTGAGATTTGTTTTTGTCTGACAAAAGGAATCAGTGAAGTTGTTTATTCGGACTAAATAGTCCAGCTGATCTTCAGAACCCATGAATCCAGCCTTTGCCCTGCAGGGCGCTGACTCTGAAATACAGTGAGGCTCATTTTCTGAAAATATTTTGCCACTTCTCTTGTGCAAAAAAAAAAAAAAGTCTTTTAAGAAGAGGAGAACATAATACAGTCCCTGTGAAGAGTCTCTGTAATAGGCAAATGGATTAAAAGGAAGAATAGCCCAGTTACCCTGTACTCCATGTGGAGAGTAATTCAAGGTGCTGGTTTTCACCTAGAAAGCCCTAAATGGTTCAGATCTGAGTAGCTATCTCAAGGACCGTATCTTCCTATATTATCCAGCCCAGGGTGTGTATGCATTAAGGTTATCAGGGGAGGTCTTCTTCTCTTTCCCACCACCCTCACAGGTGCAGCTGGTGGGGACAAAGGGGTGATCCTTCTTTGCCTCCCACAGGAGGCCAGGATGGCTCCATCATTATTCGTTAGCCTTCAGCAAGCAGGCAAAGACCTTTCTCTTCAGGCAGGCATTTTACTTAGTGTCAGATTGTTAGAAAACATTTTCAAATGAGATGCTTTACATTTTATTGCTTCTAAATGTGCTTTAGTAACACCTTACCTAACATTTCTAATATAATGTTATACATTTATTTAATACAGTATTTGAAGAATCACTGATTTCAGCTCTAATATTGGGTTTCAATGATGTATGTTGCCTTGGGTCTTTCCTGAGGAGAAAAAGGGGATAAAATATTTTAAACAAACAGTCAACTAACATACCTGTGGTAGCAAATAAAATGATTTAAGATAATGCTGAGCAAGCTTAAGGAAAACAACTACTCAAGAGCTAATTGTAATCCTGTTTGGAGAGTTTATTAGAGGCATAATCCTTGGTTTTCAAGAATTTAATTTCCATTTTCAGAAAGCATTTTACTTGAATACAGTATATCATATAGGGTTTTTTAAAGAAATAAAACCTTTCAGAATGTAGGTTGCAATTCATATGGCTGAACATTCCTACATATAAAACACACACACACACACACACACACACACACACACACACACACACACACA
>JAHTLZ010000237.1:2460334-2488977 GCA_023846285.1 Phrynocephalus versicolor | reverse complement strand
ACACACACACACACACACACACACACACACACACACACACACACACAGGTCTTCCCATAAGCAGGATATTAGAGGGGAAAAGCTAAATTAACCTTCCTCTTTAAAACAGTGAAAGTCAGCATTATTTAGTACTTCATTCTTTTCAGTATAATGTGCAAGACAAGCCACACAGTTCAGAGAAGATCAATTAATGTGGCTGAATCTAGCAGATTAACAGAGCAGTCCATTGCATGTCTAAACCAAAATAAACCCCATTAATTACACTGGAACAAAGTGAGTGTGGGTCAGACTGCAGCTTTAGCTCAGCATTTTATTTTATTTTGTGTTTTTTTTGTGGGAGGGGCACTTCAATATTTTTTTAAAAAATTATATTTTTAAATTTGACAGGTTGTATGATGTATGGCAACTATTCTTGTAAAGGGAATTATTTGTTACTGAAAACATAGGCTTCCTTCTCAATAATGTTTGGGCCAAATTAAAATGCCAACACAGTCCTAGTCTTCCCCTGAACCTTAATAACCCTTTTGATTGAAGTTGCAAATACTGTACCTTCATGCATTTACAGAGCTTAATGAGCTCGCGGTGGCTTTCCCAAATGCCTCATGGGAATATGCAGTGTGCCATGTGACAAAATGCTGTCTGCTCTGGGTAGCAGTCTGTTTCAGGACCATTGTGGATTATTTGTAAATTAAGGGTTGAGGTTGCCAGGTTCAGAAGTTCAGTATTATTGTTCTTCCCTACATTATTTTTTTGCAGTCTGTAACTCAAACAAGTTATTATTCTCAGTTATTTAAGCATCTCATTTTCTGGTGTGTAACCAAAGACTGCATGAATTACCAGGACAAACAAAGAGTATCTGATATATACTTCAGAGGTCATCACATTTTAAAATTGTATTTGGGAAACTACCTCTTGTTGCCTTATTAGTGTTCTTTAAAAAAACAACCACCTCTGGATGTTTTGAAAAATCAGCTGATTTATTTCAATTTCTTAATTTCCCAAAATTGATTATTCCTCCAGGAGAACTTAGATTTTTGTCTGTATTATGTTTCTAAAAATATGCCTGTTTGGTTGCTGGGTCAACCATCTTGCATGCCTGTTCCAGAGATTTTCTTAAAAGACCAGCCAAACATTCATTTGTCCTCATAGTAAAATTGATTATGTTATAACTGACTAGTTCAGAATTGCCTGCTGTCGATTCTTATGCATGTTATGCAAAGGAAAGTTTCTGTATACCTTCACCCATCAGGTGATAGCAGGGACTTCCACACACATTTATTACTGAATATACTGAGACAGACAAAGTTAAATGTTTTAAAATTTTAAAAGTTAAATTTTAAATGGTAAAATGAAACCATTACTTTTATTTCTATCATGTTGCCATATTTTGACTTGAAACTTGCTTGGTTGAAGAATAAGATCCTGATGGTAGTGAAGGTGAGGGAAATGGAAAAGTTGGGAGCTGCTGAGATCAATATACTGCTATCATAATTACAGAAGGAGTTTACAGACTTCAGTACTAACCTTCAGTGTTCAAGTCTGGTGTTCCTGGCCCTTTGACTCATACAAAGTCTTGTAACACAGTGCTCCCCAACCTTTTTTTTGCCGCGGACCGGCAAATGCTCGACAATTTTTCCGTGGCCCGGGGGGGGGCCATGCACTCCTCCACGCCCGTCCCCCTCCCACACTCGCGCGCGCGCACGCACACACACACACACACACACACTCCCCTCCCCCCCACCCGCTGCAGCAAAGCGGCTCCGCGAGAGGACCGTTGGTTGCCAAGGGAAATACGCCCAATCAGAGCAACAGCCGCGGAATATTTTAGACCGGGAGTTCTGGGTGGGGGAGAAGGGGAGAACGAAAGACAGAGGGCGAGAAAACAAAGTCTTAGGGACTAGAAAACCCAACCTGAGAGCGCCGCATCAACGGGGCTTCCGATCACCATAAAAGCAGGTGGAGATAGATGCGCAAGTGGGAATATTAATAACGCCTCCCCGGGGAGCCGATCATTAAGCAAGCGGCCGCGGGGGAGGGGAGGCTGGTTGGGGCGTTCCCAGGCACTTTCTGGAGAGGCAACGTTTTCACACACACACACACACACACACACACACACACACACACACACACACGGGTTCCCATTCCGGACCTCCTGCCTTCTTGGCCCCGCTTTCCCGTCCGGCGCGGGGGAGGCTTGCCAAAGGCGATACTAGGGATCCGGGCAGCCCCCCCCAAGCATTGCTCCTGCTCCTGCCGCCGTCGGCAGGGTCCTCTCCGCGCCCGCAAGGACATCTCAGGAAATATTGACGGCACTGCGGAGGGGGGGGCGAACCGGGCGGGCGGACTCGCTCCCCACGAGCTCTCAACACGGGTCGCTGGCATCGGCGGCAGCATCGGCGAAGGGGGGGGCGGGAGGCAACCAAAGAGAGCCCGCCGGACGCCCCGCCAAACGCAGGCGACAGCTGACGCCGGGAAAGTCTTCCTGCCGCGATCGCCGCTAGCCCAAAGCGGCTGGGCATTAGCCCCGCTCCTACCCTGGCCCGGAATACCCCCCCAACACACACACACACACACACACACACACACACACACACACACACACACTCCCCTCCCCCCCACCCGCTGCAGCAAAGTGGCTCCGCGACGAACCCCAAAGGCGGAGGAGCGGCGGGCGCACGGGCGACGACCCTCCCCCACTCCCCACCCTCCGGGGTCCGTCCGGGCGAGTGAGCCCTCCGCCGGCCCCCCTCTCACTCGGCTCCGCCCTCTCCCCCTCCCCACAAGCCACGGGGCACGAGGAGGAGAAGGAGGAGGGGGGTCACGGCGGCGGGGCAGGGGTGATTGCAGGGGGGAGGCGGCGGCGGGGGGGTTGGGAAAAAAGAGAGATCGAGAGGCAGCCTCCCCCCCGCCCACCCTCCTTCGCGCCTGATCTGCCGCTGCCGCCACCGTGGCTGCTGCTGCTGCTGCTGCTACTGGTGGAGGGCGAGGAGGAGGAGGGCGGCGGAGGAGGAGGATGCGCCGCAGCTGCCGGCGGGCGGAGGAGGGAGGCAAAGGCGGCGGCGGCTCGTCCTGCGCTCCTTCAGCCTTCTTCCATTGCTTGCCGGGGGAGAGAAGAGGAGGAGGAGGAGGGCGGAGGAGGAGGAAAAGGGGAGGCAAGCTGTCATGCCGGTCGCTTTGGCGGACACAGCGAGGCTCCTTCCCGTGACCCCCCCAGCCCTCCCTCTCCGCCCTCCACACACACACACACACACACCAAGAGGGAGGACAGCGAGAGAGGGGAGAGGCTGGCTTACCGGCGTCCTGCCTTCATCCGCGCCGCGACAGAGAACCCCCCTCAGCGGCCTCCTCCTCCTCCTCCTCCCTCCGCCGCCGCGGCCGGAGCCGCCGCCACCCCCATGGCTGGCGGGCTGGTGGGTGGGTGGGCGGGCCGCCGCCACCGGTTGCTAAGGGTCGCTCCCGCCTGGCGGGCAGGCGCGCGCCGCCTCCGCCTTCTTCAAGCCCTACTGTTCGTTGTTCCTCCGCAGCCCCCCAACGCAACAAGCCGCCCGCCCATTGGGCAGCGGGCCGCCCCCCCAACAAGCGCAGCGCTCATTGGCTCCCCTGCCTCCTCCTCCTCCCTCCTCCTCCCGGGGCACGTGCTGAAGAGATCAGGGACGGAAGGGAGGAGGAGTTTCCCCTGGTTTCCTCAGGCGGCCCGGTGCCGATTGGTCCACGGACCGGCACCGGTCCGCGGCCCGGGGGTTGGGGACCACCGTTGTAACATATTAAGCCCACCCCCTTATGTTTAATCTTTTGGTCTGTGTTAACTTTTAATTTCCAAGTATTATTGTCACATTAAAAACACAGAGCAAAATCCAGTTGTTAGTCCCAAGCAGAGCAGATTCTGCAGCCAGGTACCTAAACCAAGGTGCGGACATGGACTTCTAGGCAACTTCTTTTCTGAGTTTTAGCATTTTGTGTCTATAGCATGTGGTCTATGGAACCCCAGAACGATTCATCTCAGTTTCCATTATTTCGTATGGGGAAATTTGCTCTCATATAAGAGTTTTTTTGGTTTACAAGCATGTTTCCGGAATGAATTATGTTAGTAAAACAAAGTAATACTGCATATAGTAATTACAGCTTGCTGAACAAATTAAGTGTAAATGAAACATGTAAAGGCACTTTCCAGATAATCAACTGCATTAATAGAAGGAAAAGCAGTTTGATGTGAAAGGCTATGTGAACTTCCCTTTGATTTAGTTTCATGGCTGCTGTAGCTGCAGTTGTGTAATAGATGATGACATCATTAATCCGTTTGCCATTACCAGGAGATTTAAAACTCTTCTAATCAGTGGTGTTTTTTTTATTTTAAAGAAATTGATTTGTTTGCTACCTTTCTCTTTTGGAGCGTTCTGCAAGCAGAACATAGTTGGTTAGAGCACAGCAGAAGGGGGATCTGGAAGAGGGGAGGGGATGATGGGCTCTTATTCTATTGAGTGTTTGAAAAGTCGCTGTCCCTGCCACTTGCCTTCTTACCTAGGACCGCACTGTGTTTGCCCAGAATCACATTTGTCTGATGTATCTGAAGACATGGGTTGCAAGGCTCAAAAAACCTCCCACGGAATGAATATTGTTTATCTCAAAGATGCTGGCGTACAATTGCATTTTGTTTTCCCTTTACCTCTCTAAATTGACCCCATAAGTGCAGCAAAAACAAAGGGCAAATCTTTGTAAAAGAATGATAGTTGTCCCTGAATTTTCAAAAACGGTCCTGTTCATACCTAACAGAAAAATGCAGCAGTGTGTTGATGGAAAATTTCCCATCAGCAGACCCCCCCACCCCAAATTGGGCATCAGTTTAATTCAGTATGTGTATAAGCCTACTCAGTGAGTCTGTTTTGGGATATGGAGTAATCTGGTTTTTGCTCCCACATGCAAATAAATGTGCATATTTCAGGGTTATGATGGATAATTCCAATCCAGATCTTATGTCCCTAAAGTCTATCATGGGTGTGAAATGGGTGAGGGGGGCACTCTGGCTGTCCATGGCTGGCCGTGTGCTCTTGTTCCACATCTCCCCAGTAGACCTGGGGGTGATCCCAGCAGCCAGCTGCCAAGATGGTACTGAAAGGAGTGTGTTGTCTCAGTTGGAGGCTCCAGGTAGAGGAGCCACACCTGGGGAAGGGGGTAGAGACCATGCCAAACTGACAGGAGCCTGGTGTAGGACCCCTTCCTCCGCGGGGTAGGGTTTCATTTTGGTATCCTGAATCTTTTCAGGTGGAGGGGCAGACGGGCACTCCCTCCTGCTTGGGCTTCTCTGAAGCTGCGGCTACACACTTATTTTAAGTCAGGCACAAAGGAGTTGAGCCATGTGGCCGTCACAAAACACAATTGCAAAAATAGGTTACAGGCGATACCTTCATAGGCCACTATTAAAAATAAAAAAAGGAACATTGCAAGCTTTCAAGTGCAGTCAGTCAGCCTTCTTCAAAGCAGGTCCCAGAAGTTCAGACATGGTGAAAGATGTTCTTCACCAGGAGGTTATTTTCAAAGTCCTTAGATGATGTTCTTAAAATCCATGGCTAGGTGATGTTGTAGCCAGGGCAGGAATCTTGTTGGAGGCAAGAAGGGCAGTTGTAAAAGGCTGTTTCTTAAGTCACACCCCCGTTCTTCAAACAAAGAAACATGGGTCCTTTTTATCAACCCTTTTCTCCCCCCCCCACCCCAGGCCAAAAGGGATTTGTATGTCTCGGAGTGCCAAATGGGTCTGGGTAAGGGAGGGAGGTCATATATGACCCATGTTTCTTTGTTTGAAGAATGGGGGTGTGACTTAAGAAACAGCCTTTTACAAGCTTTCAATGTTCCTTTTTTATTTTTAATAGTGGCCTATGAAGGTATCGCCTGTAACTTATTTTAATAAAATCTAGTTCCAGCAGCACTAGAAGTTCTGCCACTCTGAACAGGGAGAGTGACCAAATACAGAACACAGAAAGCTATCTTTTGATAGACAAATTTACAGTACAGGTACATCTCTTGAAGACTGTTTAGAGAGGACCTAGCTGATGCAGTCGATTCAAGTGGGTTCCCAAGGTTAGGATATGACACAGGGTCTACGGGTTCAGTGTTTCATTGTGGGCATGATATGAGCCCTCCACCTGTTTTCAGAACTGCAGCATCCCTCAGCCTTCATCATGGACTGTGGCAGCTACTGATGATGGGATTTCAGAGCCTATAAAGGACAACAAGCTCCTTTCCCCTTCCCTCAGTGCTGACTTGAGAATATCCTGAATGGCAGAGAATTTATGTACCAAGAGCAACCCATGGCTTTCCCCTGGTTACTATCGCCATAAATGCATGAACAGATCAGACTTGTGGCAAGACATGTGAGCCCTTCCTCAGTGGGGCATGGTCTGAGGCAGGAGAGAGATAGGAGAGGCACACGGAGAAGGGGAGATATCTCTCTCAGTTTTGGCTTCATCCAGGACCCCCACATAGGCCCCATTGCTACAGGGAATTGGAGTATATGACGGTCAGATGCAGACCAATATATCTTCCCAGAGAGTTTACTGTTGTCTTAATCACGGTTGTTTACATTCCACCGGACGCCAACGCTGATTTAGCTCTGGGTTATTTGGATGACACGGTCAGCAGGCAGCAAGATAAGTTTCCAGATGCTGTGCTTATTATTGCGGGGGACTTTAACCATGTTGATTTGAGGACAACTCTCCCTAAATTCTATCAGCATGTGAACTGTGCCACCAGATGAACAAACATATTGGATAAGGTCTATTCCAATATAAGGAATGGCTACAGGGCCCTGCAGTTTCCACACTTGGGTCTATCAGACCATTTGTCCCTGATTTTAGCACCAGCTTATATCTCTTTAAGGAAACAAACTGCAATTGTAACAAAGACTGTGAAACACTGGCCTGAGGGAGCCTCACTGCAGCTGCAGGACTGCTTTGAAGAAACAAATTGGGATGTTTTTGATAACTCAGACCTTGAGGAGTATACTGCAGGAATTCTGGGTTATATTAAATTTTGTATAGATACTGTTACTGTAGATAAACGTGTCCGAATCTATCCAAATCAGAAACCATGGATGACCAAAGAAGTGAGGTGCCTCCTGCATGACAGGAATAAGGCTTTCAAGTCTGGTGATGTAATCAGGTATAGCATTGCTAGAGCAGATTTGAGGAGAGGCATTAAAAAAAGTGAAGGTGGATTATAAGAAGAAGATTGAGGCTTGTTTTTACAGTAATAATAATGTGAGGCAAATGTGGCAAGGGGTTCAGCAAATCACTAGTTATAGATCTTATTATGCTGCCCCTTCTGCTGGAAATGCTTCTTTGGCTGAAGAACTGAACAATTTTTTTGCTAGGTTTGAGACAGAACAAACAGAGGTATTTACATCACAGCCATCAGCACAGTTTAGCCCCTTCCTTCTTGTTGAAACGTGGGAAGTGAGAAACATCTTGAGAACTGTGAACCCAAGGAAAGCTGCAGGACCTGATGGCATTTCTGGTCGGGTGATTAGGGAGTGCGCAGACCAGTTGGCTGGAGTTTTTACTGAAATTTTTAACCGGTCTCTAGCCCAGTCAACTATTCCATCTTGTCTGAAGGCCTCCATTATTGTTCCACTGCCAAAGAAGCCATCTATTAACAGCTTAAATGATTATAGACCTGTGGCACTTAACTCCATTGTAATGAAGTCTCTGGAACGATTAGTCCACCAGCATATCATCTCTTGCCTCCCAGGCACATTTGATAAATATCAGTTTGCTTACAGAGCAAATAGATCCACGGAAGATGCTATAGATATCACCTTGCACACTGCTCTTACCCATTTGGAGCTGCGGGGGACCTATGTAAGGATGCTCTTTGTGGACTTTAGCTCTGCTTTCAATACAATTATACCTCACAAGCTGATATCTAAACTTAAGGACCTTGGTTTCTGTCATTCCATCTGTGCCTGGATCATGGATTTCTTATCAAATCGCTCACAGAGGGTCAGATTAGGTGACTACATGTCGTCAGCCCTCACTCTCAACATGGGTACTCCACAGGGCTGTGTGCTGAGCCCACTATTGTTTAGTATTTACACCTCTGACTGCACTCATACTCATCCTGAAAATAAAATCATCAAGTTTGCCGATGACACAACAGTAGTGGGACTCATCTCTGGTGGAGACGAGTCAGCCTACCGAGAGGAGGTGCATCGGCTGCTACGGTGGTGCAGAACCAACAATCTGATAATAAATATCAACAAGACCAAAGAACTTATAGTGGACTATCGAAAAAGGAAATCAGACACTCAACCCCTGATTATTGATGGAGTTTGTGTAGAGCGGGTGACGGACAGTAGGTTCTTAGGAGTTATTCTACAGGAGGATTTGACCTGGAGTGCCAACACTGAAGCACTGGTTAAGAAGGCCCAACAGAGATTATATCTTCTGAGACTTCTCAGGAGGGAACAACTGTCTAAGAAACTGTTGGTAACCTTCTACCGGGGCTTTATAGAAAGCACTATCACTTACTGCCTCTGTGTCTGGTTTTCCAGTTGCACAGTGGCAGATAGAAGGGCACTCCAGAGGGTCATAAACACTGCTGAGAGGATAGTGGGCTGTCCTCTTCCTCCTTTGGAAGAATTATACAACTCAAGATGCTCGAGGAAGACATCTAGAATTTTGAGAGACCCTTCGCATCCTGGCCACCAATTTTTTGAACTGTTGCCGTCTGGCAGGAGATACAGGACTCTTAGGTCAAGGACAAATAGACTAAAGAACAGTTTTTATCACAGAGCGGTATCCAAGTTAAATGCGACAGTTTTAGCACTATCTTAATCAGTTTTTAAGTAGTGTTTTAAATTTTGTAAGCAATTTTAAGAGTTTTTAATATTTTGTATGGTGTTTTATATGTCTTATGTGTTTTATGTGTTTTGTATGCTTAGAGTGTGTAGTGGAACAGCACTCTAATTTCGTTGTGCATATCTTGCATGTGCATAATGACAATAAAACTCTATTCTATTCTATTCTATTCTATTCTATTCTGTTCTATTAGGAGATGATGCCGGGAGAAGGTGCCCTTGGCAGAAAAGGTTCCTTACCCCTCATCTGTACCAAGAAATCCTGCTTGGGTTGTTTTCCCCCACCTCCTATTTTAAGCAGGTTGTGTAGGGCAGCTTTCAGAAAGGTGCCCTTTTAGGTTGAGGGTATGTTAGTATTGTTGGTGGCTGCTTCTTAGCTCTTTATATGGCCCTTAGCCAAAGTCTGATCTTAGCCGTTTCTGGGAATGATGCATCATGTTTTAATTTTAGCTTTCTTCTGTTACAGAAGAAAAAGTATTAAGAGCACTGGCATTTAATGCCATCAGAATATGTACTTTCCACAGCATTGCAAGGTTGTTGCTTTTTTTAAAAAAAGAATTCTGAAACAGTTGTTTCTCATGGAGTCCAGTGTTTAAGTATGCAATCTGAGTAGGTAGTTGAATAGACCAATAAAAATCCCAACAACAATTAAAGGGCCTGGACCTTTAAAGACACAAAACACTCAACACTGGCAGTAATATTTGAGATTTTTCTATCTATATCTATGTATTTATATTTTACAAAACATTTCACAGAGTACAGTACACAGTATATTGTCCCAGTGCAGTTATTATCCCCATAGTTCTGATAGCATGAGATCAGAGGTTGAGGCCAAAAAGCAGTGCCTTGCTTACAACCATCTCACAAGTTTATGTTGATATCAAATTTGAACTTAATCATTCCTACACTTACTGTACCTTTATAGTAATAGATCATACAAAATCCCAGTGGCACTTCTGTCACTGAGATGCCACTGGACCCTCCTTCAATCCTATTACTCTCTAGACTCTGTATGAAGTTCTTGCACCTCGCCTCGGTAAGTGAAGGCACAATGGAAAGAGGGGTGAACCGTTGTAGCCAGTCCTGTCCTGATTTACAACTATAAGTGAACAGGAGTAGACATGGGCACGACTTAGCGGAATTCCCGTTTCCATTTCCGTTCCTCGTTTCCGTTACGGAACGGAAACAGTAACGGGAATTACTCCGCCAGAACTCGAACTCGAACCGACTAAAGAATAATTGGGTCTGATTTGTCGTTGTCGTTCCTGGCATCGCGGCGATCCTGCGATGCCAAGCGGCACAGAAAAAAAGTTTTTAAAAGTTAAAAAAAAAAACCGATTCCCGCCCAAAAAGCAGGTGAAAATATGCCTGCCTGAGTGAGTGCACCTAGAGGGGTGGTTTCTGGGGGGGTCCCCGGCCTCCCCCCCTCTCCTCCTGTCCCTCCTGGGCTGCGCTGGGGGCGGGCATCCTCGTCGTCCCGCCAAAGTCGCCGGCTCGCCACCATTCAAGCGGCACAGGAAAAAAAAGTTTTTTAAAGTAAAAAAAACCCTGATTCCCGGCCAAAAAGCAGGCGAAAATATGCCTGCCTGAGTGAGTGCACCTAGAGGGGTGGTTTCTGGGGGGGTCCCCGGCCTCCCCCCCTCTCCTCCTGTCCCTCCTGGGCTGTGCTGGGGGCGGGCATCCTCGTCGTCCCGCCAAAGTCGCCGGCTCGCCGCCATTCAAGCAGCACCAAAAAAAAAAGTTTTTTAAAGTAAAAAAAAACCCGATTCCCGGCCCAAAAAGCAGGCGAAAATATGCCTGCCTGAGAGGGCACCTACCAGAGGGGTGGTTTCTGGGGGGGGGGTCCCCGGCCTCCCCCCCTCTCCTGTCCTGGGCTGCTCTGGTGGGGACTCGCAGAGTCGCAAGCAACAAGCCGGACTCGCCATGCCATGCGGTGCGGGCGGGGGATCGAAAATGGGTCGGCGACCGCAATAATTTTTTTGAAATCGTGGAGTGGTCCAAAAACACACAAGCACCACACAGAAACATGCAAAAATTGCTATTTTAAAACTGCCAGAATTTTTACAGTAGCAGTGGGTTTTTCTTGCAACAAAATGTCTCCTCTTTCCTCTCTCCATTGATTTTATTTTATTTTATTTTATTTATTTTTTTACACCTGTGCAATGATGGGCTGGCCATGCGGCCATGGGAGTGGACCATGCAAATTTTTGGAGCCATTCCACCAATCGCATGGCCACTTGGCCACTGAGACTTCTAGGATGTGCAAAAAAGCCCACTAACCCTGCCCTAGCCCTAACTCTAACCCTAACCCTTACCCATACGCCACACTGGGCCACAGTACACTGTCCTCTTAGTGGGTCAGAGAGGCACCCAGAGGTGCACCCCACTACCCCACCCTAACCTCACCAGTAACTAGCCTAACCCTAGCCCTTGCGCTAACCCTGTCCCCTAAGCCAGATCTGTACTTGCATTGCACTACTACGCAAGTACGCTTCCCTTCTTAGTGAGACACAGCGGATGCAGAGAGTCTGCCAGTTCGTCACTTGTGGCTCTGGCTGACTCCTGCAGGCTCCGCTCGGCAGCATTTGTGTGCCATGCAAACCATGCCCGTCGAGGCCTGACTGATGCAGGGAAGGCACCCCAAAAAGAGGGGTGCCTCTGCCAGTCTGCTGTGTCTGCAACTTGGTATGCATATCCATATGGCTATGCATGCCCTTTTGCAGCAGGCGAGGAGAGGAGGCCCCCATGCCATGAGGGGTCTCCAGGAGCCTGCTTTCCCTTCCTAGCGGGTGAGGAGAGGAGGCACCCCCCCCAGAAAGAGGTGCCTCCAGGAGCCCACTACCCCCCCTAAACCAGTATAACGACAGACGAAAAAACAAAAAACAAAACGACTATTTTTTGCGAAGTTTTGCGAAAAACGGAAACAAGCCGACACGGGCCGCCTCCGACACACGACAACTCGAAAACGTCATTTTCCCTAGTCGTGCCCATCTCTAGGAGTACTGCCTTTCGGATACAAAATGCTGAAAAATCAGCTTCCATATTTTGGTTAGAAAGTCCTTAGATAGACTGTTGCTGTAGACTGGGAATGCAGATTTGAAAAGCCATGCTTTGAAACTTACTTAGTAGTCTTTAGGGTTCTGATCTTGCCATTCCTCCCAGTAATGCTTCTGCAAAAATAGGCCATTACTGGCACCCCATTGCCCCTCTCTTTGTCTGATGTCACAGCTGATGTCAACTTTGTAGGGGGGCGGGCAGATGAACCAAGTAATTATTTTAGAATTTGAATGTAATTTGAGAGAGGCATCATTACCATTGAATATGTATATATTTGTGATACCCCCTTGTCTTTAGTCAATATATGTACCAAAACATTACACAAAATTTACTTATAAGAGTTGAATAGTTTTTAAGCTTTAATGATGAACCACTTTGGATGTTCTTTTTTGGGACACAAGGTGGGTCATGATATCAAGTTAAAAATAACAAAATAAAAGTGGCAATGGTGGAAAAATCATGAGAGGAAATGCTTTACAGTGTTATGCAGCCATCTGGATGTGAGGGTTAGAACACTCTATGGTTATTTGTTTCCAGTCAGCTCTGAGTAGAACATATCCTGGAATAATGAAAGAAATGCATTTTGGAGCAGACCTTTTGGTATGTTATATGCTCCAAATTGTAAAACAGATTACCAAAATGGGTGGCTTCGATATTTATTGGAAGCCATGTCATAAATATCTGTGTCTGGGGAAATGGTTTGTAGCCACCCAAGCAGGTTCTGAAATAATTATGAACATAAGAACATAAGAAGAGCCATGGTGGATCAGGCCAAAGACCCATCTAGTCCAGCTTCCTGTATCTCACAGTGGCCCCACCAAATGTGTCCGGGAGCGCACGAGACTAGATATCTGTCTCCTGATACCACTCCCCTGCATCTGGCCCTTGAAGTACCCTGGTTTAAAGCCTGGAGATTACACATCTTCTTCATCATGGTTTCTAACCTGCGATGGACTTTTTCTCCAGGAATCTGTCCAATCCCTTTTCTTTTAGTCTTACTGACGCCACATTTTATGTTTTGTTTTGTTGGTGCTGTTGAAGCAAATCAGCACGATGATCTCTCTGAAAACTTATATCTGTCATTCTATAATACTTTAAAAAACTGACCTCTCAGTGGAATTCCTTGAGGGGGACGTCTGCCCACAGAGATGCTTCTGTCAACAGCAGTGCAATGACCTTCTCCGCTACATCCCTCTATGCATTCCCAAAATGTTCACCAGCGGGCAGGGAAATCCTTTGAAACGGATCCTGGGGTGGGCATTGGTGGATGTAGGACAGCTTGGAAAGGTTCTTTTCATGCTCGCAGCTTGATATTGGGTTTTTATCCCCGTGTCTTTCAATATGAATTATTTAGGTTCTGCTTTGTCATCACGGACACCCTCATAATAATTTATACTCTGCTTGTCCTTTGAAAAGGTAGCCTTAAGATGCAATCACTTTCATTAGATTTTTCTTGTTCTTCTCTTTCCTCTCTCCTGTTGTCTTTGCTTCAGTGACTTACCTTCCAAAGTTTGCAGCTCCTTTAATCTGGGCTTTGCTGGTGTGGTTTTCCAAACATATTACTTTCCAGACCACCCATGAGTTCAGGCTCCATCTCTGGACAGCACGGTCCAGAATAGTCCCATCCAAGCTCTGGCTGCAGATTAGAACTGGGGCAGACCTTTGTTGTGTTTTAGGGATACTTGCAGCAAACCTGAGATGTGGATGAACCCTGCCCAACTTAGAGGCTGCAGGTTGCCTCTGTGTTCTGCTTTCACCTACACGTGCTGGGGAAGCACTGTGCCAAAACATGACTGCCAAACAGTGAGAGAGAGAGAGAGAGAGAGAGAGCGAGAGAGCGAGAGCTCTTTGTGTTCTGCCTCATCCTGACTCTTTTTTGCTTTCCTCCCTTTCTTGTCACTATAAATGAGAGCAACTGTTATCTCAAAGCTTGATCAGAAAAGTGAAACCTTATACGTACTTAATTTAGGTGTAGTTTTACCTGTGCTTAATTAACAGTTCTGTTAAAGTTTAACAAAGAGTATTTGTGAACATTCATGGTCTGTTGTTGCATCCTTTGCCAGACCACAACAAAGAACCCCCCCCTCTCTTTTGTAGAAAGGATGTGATGTGGAAACGGTTGCATATTGAAGCTGTAATTCATGAACAGCATGTATGAACTGATATGTAGACTCATGCTGGCAGTTGAGGAATCTGTGGTTCTATGATACATTTTTGACTTTCCAGTACTGTAGCTTCCTTTCTGCTTCGGATGACCAGGAGTGGCAAAGAAGTGGTTTCTTATTTTACTACTCGGAAGCAAGGAGCAGTGTGTAGTGGCCTTCCTTAGTTTGGTGCCTACCAGATGTGTTGGGTTCAGTTCCCATTGTCGTCATCTGTTGTAACCACAGGCAGTAGCTGGTGGTGGTGGCAACCGTAACATAGCACAACATCAACGGCTCCAAGGTAGAGAGAGGGTGCCGCAGTAAAGCCCAGTATACACTCTGGAAGTATACAGTACTTGCATCTTGGCTGCACCACAAAGCAAAGCTAGCTTTGTATCTGCAAGAGGATTTTATGGATGGAGAAGCAATGTACAGTATCATGATGCAAGTTACATGTACACTGTCTCAAACAATCCAGATCGGAGTTTCATTTATCCTCTCAGTGGGTGGTAGGCCTAATTTTCAAAATGCATCTACAAAACACCTTTCTGGGAAACTCGGAGTTCCTTGATAAGTTACCAGGATTTCATTCTTAATGAAAACTTAATCATAGTAGCATTTATTTATTTGGGATTTTTAGTGCAAACCACAAAACTACTGAAATGATACGGGTAGAGACTGCAGTGCTTTCAAATCTGCTCCATTTTCTGTTTTGCATAACAGAGAACGAGAGCACTTAACGCATGGGAAATATGAAGGCCTTTAAGTGGCACAGCAGTTTTATTATGCACATTTGACTTGGCCTCTAAAGCTAATGGAGTGTTGGAAGGTGTCTATTTCTGGAAGAGAATGTCTCCATTTTGAGTAGAAAATACCTAGAAGTGCTAGCCCTGCAGCGATTTTAAAAAGTAGGATAGTTAGAAATCTAGTGGTATGGGGGAGGTCAATACAGAATCAGAATATTTCTCCAAGGTCTAGTATTTCCCATTTTCAGTCATGAGTGATATAATTTTTTTAAGATTGATTGTGCTGCAGGTTAGATGGATTCTCAGCCTGTAAAATGGTAGGTGGGGTGGGCTTGGTTTTGATTGATCATTGATATTCAAGACTGCTCTCCCATAACTTTCAAAGACATGAGGTAATTTTTTTGCAAGTCACACCTGCAATTAAAGTAAGGACAGTGATTGTTTGCGAAACAAGTGGAAACCTGTTATTTAGCAAAGATTATATAGTTGCCCCCACCCCATAATATACCCCGGACAGTCAAACTTCAGACCTGTAGGCATATGAAACATAGGCTAGGACCTACACTGTTAATATCAGTCTCAGAGATGGAGCTACAGGATTTTGGGGCTCTTGGTGTACCTTGATGTATCTTGTATCTCAGTAACCATGCAGTAGCTTTACTGTAGCTGTGGAGCAAATGTTGGGTGTTACTTCAGTGACAGTCAAATATAGAGGGAGCAGGGAATATTAGACTCTGCTGTGGTGGCATTTTACCCTGTTGAACTGCACGGAAGAATTAAATAAAGAAATCTAGGGAACAGTGAGGACATGTATAATTCTTGACTTAATATGAAGAGAAGAGCCAAACATGGCAAGCTGCTGCGTCTGCTGCTCTTCAGGTATTGTTTTGCTTTAATCCACAGGCACTCACGGATGGGGATGGCATGCATAACATACATCAAAGGCAAGGCTGATTAGAAAGGCACTGAATCTGCCTCCCAGCCCCCTCCTCTCTGTCCATTACACTAAGCACTTTTTTTCCTGTTTCCAGCTCCCTTCTGGTTTTGACTGCAAGAATCCTTTGAAGCAATTTTAGTAATGCTTCAGTGAGCACAAAATTAGGTTCTAGAAAATGAGGCATAAACTGGCCTCTTCCATAAATGGTTCCAAATAGTCCCCCCCCCCGTTAAAAGCATAGCTTTTTACGTTTTTTGTCTGTGGCCCAGGTGCTGACAGATATTTAAGTGGTGGGAAAATTAACATAAATTGGTGCATCTGGGCCGAGAGCATGGAATCTATCCTGGATTGAGAATTATTTTTCTTTTTCTGAGACACCCCCCCCCCTCATTTCCCTTCCTATTGTTGTCTGTTCTGTTCTCCTTCAGTGATAACAGGGTATCTGTTGGTGATGAAGCAGAGAAGATATCTGGGCATAACTTATGTATACCTGAGAAGGCTTGCCTTGGCTGGCAGAAGCCAAAAGGTTAGTTGTTGCCCTGGATATAAAGAGCTTTTCTGCCACATTGATATATTTTCCAGATGTTGGACTCAATATGGCAACATTGACCTGCCTTTCCTGCTGAGCCCTTTGCTGCTGCTGTTGGGATGTTCACCCATTTTTTGCCCATTTTACATACATAACACACACACACACACACACACACACACACACACATTATCTATTCTCACTTTGGCCTGCCCTTTGTAGCTATGTTTCTGTATGTTTCCAACCTAAATTCTAGCACCTTTAGAACTGATTATAGGGACTGATTTTGTACAGCAGATGTTTTAATTCAGGTGATGTAGAACACTTACTATCTGTTCTCTGTGGATTGTTAAATAAAGACCATGTCTCCAATCTATTACACTAGTAATATGACAGGGCTGAAAATTTTATCTCCATAAAGTATCAGTGGGCAGAGCAGATTTGGCTCTCTTGAACCTCTTGAGATAAGTCATGGACAGAAGAAACTGAAAGTCATAAAATGAGATGGAATTAAAACAGAAGAAAAAATATGGAGTGAAGGATTATTATTTGTTTTTAATCTAGCGTTTTGTCAGATTGAGTTAAAATGATTGGATGATGATGAAACCTGTTCCTTTCTGTTTGTATTGTAATTCTCTGCTGTAAGTGCATAGGATGCTCTAATAATAATGGCTAGGTCATTTAGGATATCACAACCTCTACTGACCTCAGATCTTACACAAAAAAGTAAATTGGATAAATCAGAATATGGATTGGACTGTTGGATAGTTTAAGAATGTTTAATTTGTGGTGTTATTCTGTATTATATGTATAACAAGCTATATTAGGTGGTATGTATTAAAACATATGTACTCGAAAATAGTGATCACAGGTACAGTAGGACCACCGTAGCCGCAGGGGATCAGTGCTGGGACCCCCCATGGATAGTGAAATCCAAATATAATAGTGGTGACAGGGATGGTGGGGTGCTGGGTTGAAAGCTTTCCCCCAGACACATCCCAAATGCTGGCCAGTGGCGGCGGCAAGGGGAGGGGGTAAAAAGATGCCAAGCCCTCCTCAGTGCCGCTGGCCAGTCACCCTTTTGACCACTGAGTTTGGCAGCTGGTCTATGGGGGCGGTGGCGGTGGTGAGGAGGGCTTGGTATTGGTAAGTTTCCCCTTCTCCTCGCCTCCGTGGCTGGCCTGGGGTGTGGAGACGAGGAGAGGGAAAGAAGAAAACTTAACGACGCTGCCCTCCCCGTTGCACGCCAGCCACCCTCTAGGAGTGGTGGGGTGGGGACTTAAAAGAACCTGCCTGGCCAAGCAACTCAGATTCCAGGCGGAGGACCGGAGGTTTGAGCTTCAGCGAGAACCTGAAATCTCTCTAAATTTGGGGGGCTTATAGGGAAGAGCTTGAAGAAGCTCCCCTACAATTTCCATGCTGCTACATACAGTAAGACCCCCACATTCGCTGATTCACCAATAGCAGATTCGGTTATGCATGGTTGGTAATGATCAGCGGGTGCAGGGGAGATCCGAGCCCAGTGGCGAGGAGGGAAAAGAAAAGAAAGAAAGAAAACTTATTCATGCCGTCAGTAAGTTTTCTTTTGTCCCCCTCCACTGCCGCCACACCGGCAGGCCAGCCACAGCAGCAAGGAGGGGGGGACCTTACCAATGCTGAGCCCCCCTTGCCGCTGCCCCTGTTCCTGCAGACTGGATGTCGAGCCCGGTGGCAAAGAGGGTGACTGGCCAGCAGTGGTGGCTGCGAGAAAGGCTCAACATTAGTAAGTTTTCTTTTGAGGAAGCTCATTTATGGCCCCTCCCCCCAATAAAGTTGTTTGTTTTGTTGCATCATGAAACAGTTTGTTATGTAACAAAACGATGAAACAGCATTTCGTTTTTTGTTTGATGCCCATCTCTAATGCATGCTCTAATGATCTTTTAATAGTACAGTTGGTTAAGCGTATGTTTATTCCAGGTATTTACAACATTGCCCTCTGAGATATTCTCCACTGTCAATTTTGTGTGTGTGTGCAATGCATTTGTTGTATTTTCATTAAAATTGAAATAAATTAATAGGGCAAAACAAAAAAGGAGGAGGGCAAGCATTCTTGTCTGTTTCAGAAGTCAAACACATTCAATGAGCCATACTCTAGAACAGGCTTGCCCAACAGGTAGACCGGGGGCTACCAGTAGCCCGTGAAGGGTTCAAAAGTAGCCCTCCGGACGTCAGTAAAAAATATGAAGGGATAAGTTCTCCACCTCTACCTCCCCCATCATCCCAAGGACCACCACTGCCCCAGCAAAGCTCTGGGTCTGCCAGCCCACTGTCTCAGCCGAGCGGGGCAGTTCAAGGCCCATGGCACAGTCCCCTGCTCTCCCTACCAGCCAGATGATCGGCGCACCATTGTCTCGTGACCAATTAAGTTGTTGGTGCAGAGCAGAGGAAGGGGAGTGGAGGGGACAGCGAGGGGCGGGGTCATGGGCATGCCCACCTCCTTTGCGTGGTGACGTCCCCCTCTTTCCCCCCGGAGAATTCCTTCCTCCCACCCTTCCATCCTCCTCCTCCTCCTCCTCCCACCCCCACAGCTGCCTCACAGAGACTATGACCTGCCGCTCCTCCTGCTCCCCTTCTGAGCCATTCTCCCCTCCGTGCGCTGCTATGGTGATGTGATTGCCCCGCTGCTGGCTTGGCCCATCCCAGCTGCACAGAGAACATAGCAGAGGTGAGTGAGAACTATGGGTGTCAGCAGCAATGGCAGCGAGGGGGCTGAAAGGGAGAAGGGGGAACACAGGAGGAGAAGTGGAGTCAAGTCAGGTCCTGGGCGGGTTGGGAGGGAAAGTGCACCTTTTTAAAAGAGTCTTCCAGCAGCCCGAGCAAGCGGAAGGGTCGATCTGCGCAAGCATGCACGCGCCTCCCTTGCACCCGCCCACACCAGCTCGAGCGGGTGTAAGGGAAGCATGTGCATAGTCAGCCTTACCATAGGAATGCATTGAAATGTGTTCCCTCCAGAAAGGATTAATTGATTTTCAATGCGTTCTTATGGGAAACTGCTGCTCTACTTACAATTTTTTTTTTACTTAAGAGCATATGCTTGGAACAGATAAAAATCATACGTGGAGGTTTTAGTGTAGCAGCCCTCAGGCACTTTCATCCGGAAAAAGTAGACCTCGGCCTGTTCAAAGTTGGACAGCCCAGCTCTAGAACAGTGATGGCAAACCTTTTAGAGACTGAGTGCCCAAACTGCAATTCAAAATCCACTAATTATTCACATAGCGCCAATACAGCAATTTAACCTGAATACAGGTGTCTGTGAAGGGTCATGTCAGGTGCCCACAGAAAGGGCTCTGAGTGCCACCTTTGGCACCTGTGCCATAGGTTCACCAAGACTGCTCTAGAATGTCTCAGACCTTCTACCTCCTAATGGCTTTGCCATGAAAATTCCGAAAATGATTAAGGCCCACCAGTCTTAAAACAGAAGTAATGGGATGGAGCCAAACACAAAAACAACAGCAGTTTGACATCATCAGTGGACAGTTATTGATATAATTGAATTTCCCCCAAATGGCTGTGTTCTTGGCTAAGGGATTTCTGTAACTCGGCTTTCTCCTTTGTGGTCTCAGTGGATCATACTGATGAGTTTATCTGTGCCTGCATGGAGAATGTCTGGACCCCCCCCCCACCCCAAGCTGAGTAATAATAGCCTTTTTGGCAGTCACTCTGCCTACTTTCCTGGTGGTGTATAGGAGAGAACCACACAGTTGTGAAACATAATTTTGGATTGGAAAAGTAGGGTTTTTCTTATACATGGGGACATATTATAGATGGAAAATTACGGGTAACTGCACCCTACCCTAACCCTTCAGTTCCCTTTAATGATTAAATGATTTAATGATTTAATCTGTCGCCACAGTGCTGGTGCTTTGGAAATCTTTGGCTGAGTGATTAACTTTTCTCTCACCATGTGCTTTTTCCATTCCTGTTTAATTTATCCATTAAACTTCATTCACTGCTTTTATTTTCATTATTTTATTTTCATTTATTTTCATTTATCGTACCCTGGTTGATATGTTGTTCATCATATGCCTTGATTTTTCCCCCACTTTCCAAACTCTTATGATTGTGGGGGCCATGCAGACAAAGCATAGATAAAAATCCAATTTCTCCTCCGTGGACAGAGTAGGTGGGAAGCTAGATCTTCTTAGTGGCAGACTTTGTTCTTGTGCATGGTTAAGGCTTCAGATCAACTCTACCTGGTGGCCAAGGCTGCATGTCAACAGCTGCTCTGGGAGAAACTGAAACCATTTCTCCAGCACCTTCAGGAGGACCTTCAGTGGCCATTACCTTTTTCACAATGGACACCACCTTGCTAGTCATCAAATAAACTCCACCAGCCATATTGTGCCTCTCAAGTCATTACTGTCTCCCTGCCTAGGCACTCCTGGCTCAGAACCAACAGTATTCCAGAAGACTATCTCTCACTAAAGATCTGGCTTTCAGGGTCTTTGAATTGCCAAAATAAATTAAGTTATGGACCATCTTGTTAGAACACATCATCCTGCCAAAAAAGGGCGTTTCCTCACATTTTGGCCACCCACCATTCTCAGAAGTAGTCTTGCGGGGGGGAACAGTAGTCAGTATCACACCCACTCTTCCACAATGTCTGCCTGTTTTTCCTCTAAAATTACTTTCCCAAAGTAGTACAGTATTTTAAACACAGCAAGCAGTTTCTCTCTGAATCCACTACAAGGAAAACTCCCACTTTTTCAAAGTCCTACTTTTGACTGTTCTTCCATTCCACAGGTCACCATATACCCATCCTACCTGATGAGCCATTTAACAACTTGCTGCACCTTCACCTCTAACAGATGGATTTTTGAAATTATTCAGGATGGCATTGCCAAAGAGTTCAATGCTCCCTCAACTCTCATGGGTTTTTGCTCCACCAGAGCATCTGCACCCTCCGAGAAGAAATGTCAGCTCTCCTGTGCAAGGGAGCAATAGAACCCATTCCATGGAGGTGCAGCTCCACAGGTTTCTTCTCCCTGGACATCACAGTTCCGGAGCATGACGGAGGCCTCTATCCTATTCTGGATCTAATCTAAATTCTCAATCAATGTATCACCAATGAATGTTTCAGGGTGGTGACACTATCCTTTTTTCCCTCCCCTGCTACACATGGACGACTGGTTCACATCCATTGACCTCAAAGATCATTATCATCTTAGAACTCCAGAGCTGGAAGGGACCGTGTGGATCATTGAGTCCAGCCTCTGCGAAGAAGCACCATAGAGATTGAACTCCCAATCTCGAGCTCTGCGATCAGGTCACCAAACCACTAAGCTATCCCATGTCAATATCTGTCCATTTCAGAAGAGGTACCTCTGGTTTGCTTTGGACATGCAGCTTTGCCAGTTCAAGATCCTTTTGTTTGACCTGGGAATGGCCCCAGTGATCTTTATGAAATGCATGTCCCTGGTGGTAACCTATCTCTGTCTCACGTTACAACTCTGTATGTATATTAAACTCTGTTTAATATAGCACACAATTCAAAATGTTCAAGGCTTGCCACTAGGGATAGATATAGGTGTCACCTGCGAAGGCTAAACCTTTACAATGCCATGGACAAATGGCCTTCAATGTGTGTTTCTCCCATTTCCTCTTATCCTGAGAGGTGTAGCAAGGCTCCATGAGCAACCCGTGCACACCATACTGATAATGCCATTGCTTATCCTGGTTTGCCTCCCTGAAAATAAAACAGCCAACATTATAATGCCATTATACAAAACGATAGTAAGGTCGCACCTGGAGTATTGTGTACAATTCTGGTCACGACATCTCAAAAAGGACATAGTGGAACTGGAAAAGGTGCAAAAGAGAGCAACTAAAATGATTACTGGACTGGGGCACCTCCTTTATGAGGAAAGGCTAAAACATTTGGGGCTTTTTAGTCTGGAAAAAAGGCGCCTCAGGGGGGATATGATTGAGACGTACAAAATAATGCAGGGGATGAATAAATAATGGATAGAGGAAAGCTCTTCTCCCTCTCACAAAATACCAGAACTAGGGGACATCCACTCAAATTGAGGCCTGGGAGAGTAAGAACAGACAAAAGAAAATATTCTTTTTTCACCCAGCATGTTGTTAGTCTGTGGAACTCCCTGCCACAGGATGTGGTGATGGCATCTGGCCTGGATGCCTTCAAAAGGGGATTGGAGAGATTCCTGGAAGAAAAGTCCATCAAAGGTTACAAACCATGATGAAGAAGATGTGTAATCTCCTGGTTTAAAACTAGGATACTTCAAGGGCCAGATGCAGGGGAGTGGTATCAGGAGACAGATATCTAGTCTCATGCGCTCCCAGATGCATCTGGTGGGGCCACTGTGAGATACAAGAAGCTGGACTAGATGGGCCTTGCTCTTCTTATGTTCTTATGCTCAGATTATCAAGATTCATGCACCTTCTGGACAGGTTGAACCTTATCCACCAGTCCCATGGGTAACTTTGGCATCCAGATGTCTATTAACCAAATTCTCATTCCCTTTACTCTCTCTTCTAGCCAGCATAAAGTACTTCAGGCATGTCCAAATTTCGTCCCTCCAGATGTTTTGGACCACAACTTCCACAGTCCTTTGCCATTGGAAATACAGGCTTGGAATTCTGGGAGTTGTGGTCCAAAACATCAGGAGGGCCGAAGTTTGGACATGCCTGAAGTACTTCTCTTCCCATCCATTATTAACATAGGGCTACAACTGAGGATCCATGATTTTCCTTCCTGCTGCTTCTTTGTGACCTTCGCCGCACAACCTGTCCCCTTGACTTGGAACACCTACATACAGGGTCTGTGACTATGCAGTTCCCTCACCTTCTCTTCTCCCCACCCCATGCATTATTTGACTTGCATTGGTCATGATAGTTACAGAGTGGCATATGAAGGAGGCACACATCCTCTTCCTTGACGGCTGAAGTACTCTCCCCCTCCCCGCTCCGTATGCATGGTACATGTTATTAAAAAAACATCAAGATTTGTGAGGAGCATGATAACCGTATGGTCACTTGCCTGCCAGGTGTAAAGGTTGCAGACATCACGAGAAATCTATATAGCTTGTTAGAGAGAACTGGGAAGGAGCCAGTGGTCATGGTACACGCTGGTACCAATGATGTCGGGAAGGCCAAGCGGTCAGTCTTGGAAGCCAAGTTCAGGTTGTTAGGTAGAAGATTGAAGTCCCGGGCTTCCAAGGTAGCATTTACAGAAGTGCTACCTGTTCCTCGTGCAGGACCCGCCAGGCAGGCAGAACTCAGAAGCCTCAATGCGTGGATGAGGCGGTGGTGTCAAGAGGAGGGCTTTAGATTTGTCAGGAACTGGAGGACATTTTGGGACAAGCCAAACCTGTTCAGGAGGGACAGGTTGCACTTGAATCGTGATGGGACCAGATTGCTGGCACTCAACCTCAAAAGGGCAGCAGAGCAGCTTTTAAACTGATAACTGGGGAAAGCCGACAGGAGCTGAGTGACATCCGGTTCGGAACACCTCATCCTCGGGGAATGAGGTTGGAGAGGGTAGAGAACAGAATGTGACAGTTTGTCTACTGAAAATAAAATCTATGGGGGGGGGGAGAACAAGGCAGCAGCTGTTGTTGCGGGACCCACTGTACAGGTGATTCTACGCCAATGCTCGAAGCCTCCGAACAAAGATGGGAGAACTTGAACATTTGGCAGCTAGGGATAACATAGATATAATAGCCATAACGGAAACCTGGTAGAATGTGGAGAACCAGTGGGATACAGCAATCCCAGGCTATAAACTCTATAGAAGGGATAGAGAGGGGCAGTTTGGAGGAGGAGTGGCCATCTATGTCAAAGAAGGGGTAAAATCCAGTAGAATGGAGATTGACAGAGGGTCTGACTCCACCATAGAATCACTGTGGGTTAAACTACCAGGTCCCAGGAGTGATGTGGTAGTTGGAGTATTCTATCGTCCTCCACCAGATCAAAAACTTGAGGGGGACCTTGAAATGAGGAGAGAAATCATGGAGGTGGCTAAGAGGGATGGGATAGTAATCATGGGGGACTTCAATTATCCCCACATTGACTGGGCCAATGCGAGCTCCGGGCAAGAAAGAGAAACTGGGTTCCTCAACTTGCCGAATGACTGTGCCTTAGAGCAACTTGTCATGGAGCCCACCCGAGAACAGGCAACTCTGGATCTAATACTGTGTGATACTCAGGACCTGGTCAGGGATGTGAATGTCACTGAGCCACTGGGGAACAGTGACCATGCTGCAATCTCCTTTGGCATGCATGTCGGAGGAAGAGTGTCAACCAAATCAAACATAAAAACCCTTGATTTTTAAAGGGCAAACTTCCCTCAGATGAGGAAACTAGTTAGAGAGAAATTGAAGGGGAAGGTTAGAAGAATCCAATCTCTTCAGAGTGCATGGAACCTGTTTAAAACAACGGTAATAGAGGCCCAGCACAAGTGCATACCACAAAGAAAGAAGAGCTCATTTAAGTCCAAGAGGACACCGGCATGGTTAACGAGTGGAGTTAGAGAGGCTCTAAAGCACAAGGAGAGGTCTTTCTGTAAATGGAAATCCTCCCCAAATGAGGAAAATAAAAGAACACAAACTCTGGCAAAAGAAATGTAAGAAGATGATAAGGGAGGCAAAGAAAGACTTTGAGGAACGCATGGCTAGCAATATAAAGGGTAATAATAAATATGTTAGAAGTAGAAAATCTGCCAGAGAACCAGTTGGCCTCCTGGATGGTGAGGGAGGAAAAGGGGAGGTTAAGGAGGACTTGGACATTGCAGAGAAATTGAATGACTTATTTGCGTCTGTCTTCACGACAGAAGACCTTGAGCGGATTCCGCTGCCTAAGCCGCCCCTCTTGACTAAAGAATTAAATCAAATACAGGTTAAAAGAGAGGAGGTTTTAGGACTAATCGACAAATTGAGGATTAACAAGTCACCGGGCCCAGATGGCATCCACCCAAGGGTTATTAGGGAACTGAGAAATGAAATTGCAGATCTCTTAACGGTTATATGCAACTTGTCTCTTAAAACGGCCACAGTGCCGGAGGACTGGAGAATAGCAGATGTCACACCAATTTTTAAAAAAGGAAGGAGGGGGGACCCGGGAAACTATAGGCCAGTTAGCCTTACATCTGTCCCAGGGAAGATGGTGGAAAGCCTCATCCAAGAGAAAATCTTAAAACACATAAAAGAACAAACCTTGCTTAGAGAAAATCAGCATGGCTTCTGTAAGGGTAAATCTTGTCTGACAAACGTTTTAGAATTTTTTGAAAAGGTCAACAGGCACGTGGATTTGGGTGAACCGGTAGATATAGTCTATCTGGATTTTCAAAAGGCTTTTGACACAGTCCCTCACCAAAGGCTGCTGAGAAAATTGCACAGTCAGGGGATAAGAGATAAGAGGGCAGGTCCTCTTATGGATTGAGAGCTGGTTGAGATCCCGGAAACAAAGAGTAGGTGTCAATGGGAAATTTTCACAATGGAGAGAAGTGAAAAGCGGTGTGCCCCAGGGCTCTGTCCTGGGACCGGTGCTTTTCAATCTGTTCATAAATGACAAGGAGACAGGGATAAACAGTGAGGTGGCCAAGTTTGCAGATGACACAAAACTTTTCCGTGTGGTGAAAACCAGAGAAGATTGTGAAGAGCTCCAGAAGGATCTCTTCAAACTGGGGGAATGGGCCGCAAAATGGCAAATGCGATTTAATGTAACCAAATGTAAAGTAATGCATATTGGGGCAAAAAATCCAAACTTCATCTATCAACTCATGGGCTCTGAGTTATCCGTGACGGATCAGGAAAGAGATCTAGGTGTGTTGGTGGACAGCTCCATGAAGGTGTCTCCCCAATGTGTGGCAACAGTGAAAAAGGCCAATTCCATGCTAGGGATTATCAAAAAGGGGATTGAAAATAAAACAGCCAACATTATAATGCCATTATACAAAACAATAGTAAGGCCCCACCTGGAGTATTGTGTACAATTCTGGTCACCGCATCTCAAGAAAGACATAGTGGAACTGGAAAAGGTGCAGAAGAGAGTGACTAAAATGATTACTGGGCTGGGGCACCTCCCTTATGAAGAAAGGCTAAAACATTTGGGCCTCTTTAGTCTGGAAAAAAGGCGCTTGAGGGGGGATATGATTGATACATACAAAATAATGCAGGGTATGAGTAAAGTGGATAGAGGGAAGCTCTTCTCTCTCTCCCAAAATACCAGAACTAGGGGACATCCACTCAAATTGAGGGCTGGGAGAGTAAGAACTGACAAAAGAAAATATTTTTTCACCCAGTGCGTTGTAAGTCTATGGAACTCCCTGCCACAGGATGTGGTGATGGCACCTGGCCTGGATGCCTTCAAAAGGGGATTGGACAGATTCCTGGAGGAAAAGTCCATCACAGGTTATAAACCATGATGGAGAAACCAGGGTACTTCAAGGGCCAGGTGCAGTGGAGTGGTATCAGGAGACAGATATCTAGTCTCATGCGCTCCCAAACGTATCTGGTGGGGCTGCTGTGAGATACAGGAAGCTGGACTAGATGGGCCTTTGGCCTGATCCAGCATGGCTGTTCTTATGTTCTTATGTTAATATGTGAAAGTTTCATTTTTGAGATTGATCTGTGATTAGCCAATTCTTACATTTTGTGTTGAAGAATAGGCATATAGCAACCTGAGGCAAGAAGCTGCTCATTGACTTATGTGCTCTCCCGTTTTGTTTGTTTATATCGATATTTCTGAGGTGCCTTTCTACACAAAGGCACACTGCAGTTAAAATCAGTACACATCCCCCATCAACAAGGAAAGCAATCTGGAGCCATGTAATTCCAGCCAGGAGGAGAGATGCCTTCCCCCCACCCCACCCCCATTGAGTGCCTTTGTGTTGTTTTAACAGAAGACCTTTCCTGGGAATAGATGGGCTTCTAACATATTATCTCTTTTTTTCCTGAAATGGCTTGTGGTCAGGGGGAGGGGTCTCTGATAATACATGACATGCCTCAGAAAGAATGTGCTATCCAAACATGTACGGGTTGAAAGAAGTCTAGCCAGTGAGAAAAGCAAAAGGATTTTTAGTGCTTCCTACCCCCTACCCTACCCCCTTTTTTGAGAGGAAGGGGAGCCGGGAGCCCGCTCTGCCTGTCTGACCTTTCCTGACTTTGATCTCCAAAGCATGTCTAATTCCTCATGGACTCCAGTAGGGCTTAATTCAGCCAGACAGGAAAATTATCTTTTCCTCCTTTTAGACTGAGTTTATATAATGCTTCACGTGGATTACTTCAGGCATGCGCGAGACTTTATACTGTAACAGGGAAGAAAGCCCTCAGAGAAACAAATTAGGGAGTAGAAAACGGTTCATAAATGAAATCACCGTGATCACTCCAAAACCCTATTGCTTCTGGACTGTGGGTCAGGGCCACCTTGTTGATGTCAGGACTATACAGTGGAACCTTGACTTACATACTGCTTGACTTACAGCATATTTGACTTGCAGCAAGAAGGGGCCTGTTTGACTTGAGTCGCAGGCTTTGACTTACAGCTCGGAGCCCCGGCGCAAGGCACCGGAATTGGGCGGCAGCCACGACACAGCATTATGGCTGCCGACCCCAAACTGCTCCTGTTTTCCTCCCCTCCTCCTGCCGTGGCAGTGGCGGCTTTGGCAAGGCCAGCTCAGAGCACCTGGAGCTGGTCCTCGGCCTCACCGAATCCGCCGCTGCTGCCGGAGGAGAAGAAGGGCCGGGAGCTCGGGGCTGGCCTCGCTGGTTAGACAGTCGGCTCAGTCTTGTAAAAAAATCTGGCTGGAGAAGTCTGGTCCACAATGGAAGCATTTTAGTTGAGGAGCTGTACAGTTGTGGGACTCTAATGGTAAGCATAGAGTTGTTCAGAACTTGGAACGTCAGGTTAAAAATCAGTAAAACTTAAATGTTAGACATTGTTGCTATGAACATTAAAAAGTGGAGGTGTATAACTTGTGGACTATAATTCCACTGCCTCCCCCTCTCTTTGAGGAGACATTTTATTTACATCCCCGAAAGGAATCTCCTGTCCCAATCAAATTTGTGTTTAATTGCTGTTTTCGAGGGTCTTTTTCATCATCTGGAACGGATTAATCCACTTTCCCATTACTTTCTATAGGAAAAGTTCATTTGACTTAAGTCATGTTTGACTTAAGTATAGACCACTGGAACGGATTAATGACGTAAGTCAAGGTTCCACTGTAGTCATATCTCTAGTGGGGAGCAGAAACAAGGAATCAAAAAAGGGAGCTTGCGTTAGCTTTGATGAACCATGCATTGACGGAGACCAGCTCGAATAAGAATAAGAATGGTGCGAAAATAATAAAGAGCTCTTGAAGAAAATGGACACTGCAGCTTGATCT
>JAHTLZ010000237.1:2438112-2456767 GCA_023846285.1 Phrynocephalus versicolor | reverse complement strand
TATTATTATTATTATTATTATTATTATTATTATTATTATTATTATTAAAGAATACAGAAAATAGAGGGGAACTAGACAGGGGGTACTGTATAATTTAAAATACAGTGGTTCCCCCCCCCCAAGTGATTCAATTGAGCCAAAAAGTTGTGGTTTACAGCCAAGAATTGTGAAGGTTGTTTTTGTGACTCTTTTTAGCAGAGAACATGAGATGAAGCAATTTCTTTACTTAAAACACATGAATTGACTTGAGAGTTCCTGTCCTTTGCTCATAATACTATGACTAGTTATTATTAGCCCCTGGCTTTTATTTACTGTAGATAAAAAAAATCCCTTCTCTGAACCAAATTTGTTTAATAAAGTTTAATCTCACTACAGAGTGTAAAATACTTCCATATGTACTTCATGGAACGGTGACTTTCAAATTGGGAATCCTAAGGCAGAAAGGATGGATGAGCACCTTTCCCCTCAATGGCACCTCATCCAGAATTTTTCCTTTCCAGAGATGTTGAGTGTGTTCTAGAACCTCCCCAAATTTCATGACAGATGAGGGATTCTTATTTATTTATTTATTTATTTATTTATTTATTTATTTATTTATTTATTTATTTACCGCTTCATCTAGGTACCCGGCTTCTCTGGGCGGTTCTAAGGCCCATCACTACCGATAGGACTCGACACAGCCACTCTTCATTTGCCTCTCTTTTTGTTTTAGCCTCTTCATTTTCTAAGACTAAACAGGCCACTGGAGTGGGTCAGTTCAAGGGATTATGTGTTCATCCTCTGGAGGTTGATCAGGAAGCGTTTGATTCGCACTGTTGTGGAGCAGAAGGACTGTTCTGTTAATGTCAAATTTAGCCTTCAAATGTGGACATATATTTCACGATAGTGAGAGATGCTTTGACAGTGATGTGAGGAAAGTAAAAGTGAAAGAAAGCAGTTTCCTTGGAGGCAGTGTTTCGCACAGACTCGATATTGAATGGTATTAGAAAGTACTGGCTTTCTATTTTACCAAAATATAGGATTTCATTTCTTTTTTTCCTATTAAGTTTGTATTGATTTCCTTCACAGTGCAACCATTTTGGGGCTGATATGTTTTTCACGTGGGGAATCTGACATCCTCATAATTGGAAAAGCATGGGATAGCTGGTGCTATCACAAGATGTGGTATGCAATAAATTGGAAGGATTGTTGCTTTGTTGGGGGGAAAGGGTTGCATGCAGACAAGCTTCTGTCTTAGTGTAGAAGAACGTGTCAAATTTGCAAATGAAAGTTGAGGACACTTGCAAGTGTTTCCTCAAGAGAGACTAATATTAAATACTACTGTAGAAAAGGGATTTAAGCAATTCAATAGAATTTAGTAACATCAAAGCAAAGCAAAGTGATCTGCTTATATACCACCCCATACCACTTCAAGTAATCTCTGGGGGGTTTACTATTTTAATTACAGTATGCAGGCTACACATTCCCCCCAACTCCCAGCAAGCTGGGTACTCATTTTACCGACCTCGGAAGGATGGAAGGCTGAGTCATCCATGAGCCGGCTACCTGGGATTGAACCCCAGGTTGTGAACACAGCTTTTACCTGCTGTATAGGCATTCAACCACTGTGCCACGGGGCTCCATGGTGCAGTGCCATAACACATTATGCATTTGAAACAAACCCAGTTATGCTGTGAAATAGATAAGACCATAAGAAGAGGTACAAACTAGCTTCTGAGAAGTTGACAGGAATGGTCCTGTCCTATTGTTTACTCCTGGTATTTATATGTATACTTCCTCTAATCATGGAAGCATTATTTAGCTATGATGGCTATAAGCTTTTAACAACACCTCAAAATAATTTGCTACATTCTGCTTTAAGTTGTCTCAGGTACTGGCCATCATGGTCAACATCATCACATAACAGTTCTGTGTTAATTATGCTACATTGTACAGTATGTAAAATAGCTCTTTTTGTTCCTTCCAGATTGGTTCATTGAACTTAGAATGCAACTACACTGTTCAATCAGGAGCTAGTTCAGGTGTTTTAGAAATCAATATTATGTCGTATTTTGTGTCAGCACATGCATCCTCTAGGAAGCTGCCTTTTTCCATTGCCAGGAACCTTGAAGAGCCAAGAGGGGGAGGCGCAGGTGAGGGGGAGTTTCGAGGAAGTGGCATCAATGCAGAGAGGAGAGGAGAGGAGAGCAGGATCATAGCAAGACCCAAAGGCCACCCACACTCCATGACAAAGGAGGCAGTTTCAGGGCTCCTGGAAGATGTTGCGAGACCGGGGCAAGAATCATGAGTTTTGGTGCAGCTGCAGGGGTGATAGAAATGGACTATCTCCGGTTTCCTCACATTTTTATAAATTTAATTTTTATATATACGTTTTGAACTGGCATAGTGATAGATTGACACAGTACTAAAATAGAAACAGATGGGAGGGATGAGAAGTTTGAGGACAAGACTGCAGGGTACCATCCAAAACCTGTTGTACTTGGCACCTGGCTTGGTCAAAATACCTTTTAAAATAACTGACCAGAATTGATTTAAAATAAACAGTCCCCTGGTATGTGTTTTTAAAAGTCCTTTCCATCCTCAACAATTCTGTGCTTAGCTGTAAGTCATGTACTTGGATATTTTTTCCAGTTCTATTTTTTATTTAATATTTAAAATATAACAAACATACAAACAACATATAACAACATCATCAACAAAACATTTTGTGGTACAGAGTTACCAAGGCATTGTATTTGCTAACATTTAATTCTGCTTCTCCTTGTGATGCCACACGTGTTGGATTATTTATCAATAATATCACATAAACCACAGAATCATGTACAGCAGGCCTGCCCAACAGGTAGACCGGGGGCTACCAGTAGCCCGTGAAGGGTTCAAAAGTATCCCACCAGCCATCAATAAAAATGTGAGGGGATAAGTTCTCCACCTCTACCTCCCCCACCCCAAGGACCACCACTGCTCCAGCAAAGCTCTGGGTCTGCCAGCCCACTGTCTCAGCCGAGTGGGGCAGTTCAAGGGCCATGGGACAGTCCCCAGCTCCCCTTACTGGCCAGCTGATCGGCATGCTACTGTCTCGTGACCAATTGAGTTGTTGGTGCAGAGCGGAGGAAGGGGAGTGGAGGGGACAGGCAGGGGCAGGGTCATTGGCATGCCCACCTCCTTTGCGTGGTGACGACCCGCTCTTTCGCCCCGGAGAATTCCTTCCTCCCACCCTTCCATCCTCATCCTCATCCTCCCAGCCCCCCAGCTGCCTCACAGAGACTGTGACCTGCCGCTCCTCCTGCTCCCCTTCTGAGCCATCCCCTCCTCCTTGCGCTGCTTTGGTGATGTGATTGCCCCGCTGCTGGCTTGGCCCATTCCAGCTGCACAGAGAACATGGCAGAAGTGAGTGAAAGCTATGGGCGGCAGCAGCAGTGGCAGCGAGGGGGCTGGAAGGGAGAAGGGGGGAAACAGGAGGAGAAGTAGAGTCAAGTCAGGTCCTGGGCAGGTTGGGAGGGAAAGTGCATCTTTTTAAAAAGTCTTCCAGCAGCCCGAGCAAGCGGAAGGGTCGATCTGCGCAAGCATGCACGCGCCTCCCTTGCACCCGTCCACACCAGCTCGAGCGGGTGTAAGGGAAGCATGTGCATAGTCAGCCTTACCATAGGAATGCATTGAAATATGTTCCCTCCAGAAAGGATTAATTGATTTCAATGTGTTCCTATAGGAAACAACTGCTCTACTTACAACATTTTTTACTTATGAGCATATGCTCAGAACAGATAAAATTCATAAGTAGAGGTTTTAGTGTAGTAGCCCTCAGACACATTTGTTTGGAAAAAGTAGACCTCGGCCTGTTCAAAGTTGGGCAGCCCTGATGTACAGGTATATATCTTGGGGGTTATTTTACATCACATCCTAAACTATGTATATATTTGTTTGGAGCCAAACATAAAATACTTTCCACTTCTCATTCTATATCTACCTTAGGTTTTGTTCTAATACTTCTAAAGGTTTTTCTATCTCTACAATGTTCATTATTGTTATTAGCATTATTATCATTACCACTATTATTAACATCATTATTTCAATAATTATTATCATAATTATTATATTCTATTAACTCATATTTTGCAGTAATTCCAGGATTTTCCTAGTACTTGGCATAAAAAATTATAGCTATTTTGACATCATAATAGCTTTTTGCTTTCTTTGTAAACACACATATCCAGATCCAATTTTGTGTTTAAAAACACTTTCCTGTGCTTTTAATCTAAGTGTAGTAGTCCATTGATGTTGACAGAGGTGTAGCTAGGGTATTCAGCGCCCATGGACAAAGTCAGTTTTCACGCCCCCTCCTGGTCCCCTCATGACAAGGTGTGAGCCACAAGGGGATCCATCATGTTTTCCTGGAAATTTTTGAGTTTTAGAACATGAAAACCTGCATTTTGTGGCATATTTTAGGGTATGAAGAGGATGAAAAAAGTAAAATGATTAAGGTAGCAATGGTACTTTGAAGCATGCTGTAGAGAGTGTTTTGCATTCCACCCATAGATCAGGTTGCTGGTCTAGGAGAGTGGCTTCTCAGAGCCCTGTTGCAGCCCTGCTAATGAGTCACCTGCCTAGATTAGCATATTCCCTACATCAGGGGTGCACAAACTTTTTGTAAGGAGGGCCAGATTTGGTGGCTGAGAATGTGTCAGGGGCCGGTTGCTCCCCAACCCTGCCACCCCACTGCAAGCCCCACCCACTTTCTTTAAAAAAACATGGGGTGAAAGAGGGGGAGGGAGGGGCAGGCCAGCCAGCTGCGGGCCACTCAGAATGGCCTGACGGGCCGGATTTGCCCCCGCCCCCGCCCCCCGGGCCGGACTTTGGGCAGCCCAGCCCTACATAATGGGGTTGGGCCTAAGACACTGGCTTTGCTGCAGAGCTTCCCCTGAAGCGCTGGAGAAGTGGCAATGGCAGCCCCTATGGCTGCTCTCTTTTCTCAGTGTAAACTGCAACCAAAGGGTGGCACCCCCCCCCCAAAAAAAACCCTGAAGTCCCTTACTTTGGCATTCTGGGGCTGTGGCCCACCTGCTATAAACACAATGACATTTTCAGCAGCGGTTTCCCTGTATCCAGCTTTGAATGTACCTTGCTTGCAAACTGAGATCTGAAGCTTAACACTGTCTGTCTACCCTGTTTCTCCCAGGAGAGTTATTGAGTCAGCCCAGACCAGAGGGAGTGACTGAGATCATCTGTCCGAAGAATGGGAACGAGCGGGTGAATGTCGCATTAGTCTACCCCCCCACACCGACTGTGATCAGCCCTTGCTGCAAGTGATTGCTGGAAGATGGCCTGCCTTTGCCCCTCCGTAAGGAGGACACACCACACACCCTTTAATCAAACAAAGCCTTTGCTAAGCATTTTTGGAAACATGCAGCCCAGAGATGGTTCTGATTCTTTCGAGGTGCCTGGATATTGCAGCTTGAGAAATAAAGGTATAGTGAGGCTGTTTCTGTTGTAAACGTGGAACGTTTACAAGGCTTTTGCTTTGTTTTTCCTCTTGTGTGTTTGTTTGATTTGTGTGTTTTTGTATGCTAGAGCATTACAGTGAAACTAAATGTAGACCAAGGACTAGACTTTCATGAGGGCTCTTCGTTTTCTTTTGTGGATTTGACACAATAATGGTACTAAATGTGAATGAAGTACTTCAGCCTGTTGTGAATGGCACAATGTATCTGTGCTTGGCAGATTTACAGCTGCATTGAATTCTGCAGCACCTTGTATTATGGGCAGGCAGTGATCTGGGGTGTACTCAGGAGAAAAACCTTTACCGGGAATCAGCTCACAATTGCTACTACAGTGGTACCTTGTATAAAGGAATTAGTTTGTTCCAAATGGAATTCTGTTAAGCAAATTTTCCTTTATACAAATTTCCCATAGGAATGCATGGAAAACAGAGTAGTGAAGTCCCTAATCGCGACCATTTTTATGTTGTACGGATTCGCCCCATAGGCAATTCTGTTAAGCAAATTTCCCCTATCTCTGGAACTTTTTATGTTGTACAATTTTATGTTATACTAATCGTTTGTTATATGAGGGTCCGCTGTACATGGTTCTGTTAAGCACACCTTCCTCAAGGCCTGCAGGGAGTACTTCCTGCATAAGCTCTGGTAATGTGTGGACAAGTCACCATGGCAATAGTATGCAGCATAGGCACAGTGTGGCGTTAAGCACAGGACAGCTACATGCCAAAGTACAGTTATCCTTATTTGAGCTAACCTTTAATAGCAACAGCTCTTACTAATCCATGCATTTTATTAGTGAGCCTAATAAAATAATCAGTGCCTTAAAAATTGTCATCTCAACTTGATTTTTAACTTTCATAACAGCCAATCAGAAAGGATTGCTTACTGCAAATCCCAATTTTACAGAGTCTGCCAACAGCTCCTGGTTATTCTTTGAGGAGCACTCAGTAATACTGAGGGAGGAGAAACTACATCAAGTGACCATAGCAATCATATTACAAAGACTAAATAGCTCCGAATTTCAGGAGGTGTCCATCACTGTCACATTCAGCATACAAACTTCATTGGAAGTACATCACTTGCCAATGTTTAAAACCAATGAATGTTGGGCTGTCTTGTGTTTTCATGACAAATAACCATATATTCTGCCTAACTCTCCTTAACATTGAATTGATCTTCATTCCGGCACAGGTACAATAAATGAAACATATATTTAAAATCAAACTTACATCTGTCTTTTTGTAACATGCAGATTAATGGGAACAGAATCGTGGAATGTTGTACATGGGACTGGACACAAATTTGAAGCCTGCTCACATTGATTCTTAACATCCATTGGGCTCAAAGTGTTTGTTCCTAGAATCTCTCTGCATTGGCTTATTGAAGAAGAAGACACAGCAAAGCATCCTTTTTTTTGACTTAAACTTGAACATATATACACTACAGTCTGAAGGCTCTGGATGGTTTTAACTGTGTCACAAGTACCAAAACAGGAGCATTGTTCATGAATGATGATGCACTGAGCTGGAGAACTCTGTGGACTTGGTTTGGACCCACTGATGAATGTAAGAACTTTTTCAACATGGTCACCATTTATGTGGACCTGAGGAAGTACCTGATTAAAAGGAATTGTTGGCAATTCTGGTGGTTCCCATGCAGGTAAGTCTCGTGTTGCTCAGTCTATTCTTCAAGGTTTGTAGCTTCATTTGCAGACAAGAGACCTACTGCAAGGAATGTGCTATGCTTGTACAATTCTCAGTCCCCTTGACTAGCAAGAAGGATGATCTTGGGACTGTATTATGCCCAAGATAATATAGTCCCAAGATGTGTGTTAGTGTTTTGAAGTCAAAATCGTTCTGGCGCTAGTCCTCAGTAAAGGCAATAATTTGTAGACAGATTCAAAGTACTGTAGTTTTCTGTGTGCAATCTCTTTATGTATATACATCAGGATCTTCACTCTTCAAGTATATGAGCAATTCACTGTTGGATAACTTACAATATGCTCAGTGGAAATAACTCAGTCATCTAAATACAAAAGAAATCTAACCACATCCAGCCATCTTCTTCAGAGATCAAATTAGAAGTATCAGGTAGCAAGTATAACAGCAACAGTCAGCAATCAAATGACAAGGGAAAAATTGGGTGTCTGATCTCTACCCTTATACTTTGGCCTCAAAATACTCACTGATCATATACAGTACTTCATTATTTTGTGTACATTGCCTCATCTGGATTATTTCACCTAGATGACTCACCACTCAGATTCCACACTATAAGTCTGCACTTTTTAATTACACACACCTGGGATTTTTGTTCTCCATTTTAATTCTCTATTTCTTATCAGAAAATACTGGAATTGATTCTCAGTTGTCCTGACTCTGTGTTCTCCCATGGGTTCCTTGTTACGTTCTGGTACTAGCTTATGTTGCTGTTTTAAAGTTTGGTAATGAATCAAGTGCATGTAAATAGAAATTATATACTCTCAGTTCCCATGCTAATTAGTCTGTATTCAATATTCATATAAACTACATCATCATCAAGAACCCTTTTTGAATGTTAGTTATAGAATTAATAATATAAAAAGAGATAAATGTTTATAAATAAATTAAGGCTAGCAGATGGAGACACCCTTCAAATCAACAGGAAACAAAATGCATAGTGGAAGAGCTGGTGGCTGGACGTTGGCAGCTGCAGGCCGGGCACCGATGGGCCAGGCACGGGGGCAAGAAGGCAGGTGCAGACCCAGTGCAAGGCCTAGGGGCCTCCACTGGGCACTGCTGGAACCGTGGTGAGGGCCGGAGGCTGGGATTGCAGCCTCAGTTTACGTCAGAGGCCACCAGGACCACAGCTGTGGCAAAGGTCTGCCAGCCACACAGGCCGAGGCGCCTGCCCAGGTCCTTGGCAGTGGTGGGGTGCCAGGGGTCCCTCTTTTTCCTCCCTCTCTCGCAGCCCAGGCTCACCTCTTCTTCCTCTGCCAGCGCCATCTTGGCGGCCTGCCAGGCAACATCCAGGTGCCATCGCAAGATTGCGGCAGTGGCAGGGAGGAGGAAGAGCAGGTGATCCTTGTAAACTAAGGTACTCATAAACTGAGGTACCACTGTACCTTTAAATGTTCTCAAAAGGTTTCAAGTAACTGCCCTTAAATCTGCTGAGGTTTATGAATATTTCCCTTTAGTAAGGTTAATGCTTGTACAGTACTGCTTCAGGTTATTTATTATTATTATTTATTTATTTATTATATTTGTTCATAAATGCCTGAATTTTTGTTTTGTTGTTGTTGTTTGTTTGTTTTATTCTATTTTTTGTGAGGTGGGGAAGAAGTTTGGTTTTTTCCCTTTCTTTCCTTTTTGTGTGGGAAGACAAATATAAAAAGATAATGCAGGGATTCAGGATGGCCCTAAGGCTGGAAGGTGCTTTTGATTATAGTGGGTTTTTCCCATTGGCAGATTCTAGGATCAAAATAAAGATGATTCTTATTATAATATTTTTACTACAGTATTAAAGAAGTATGTATTACCAAATTGCCCATTTTTCCAAGTACACAGAAACCATAATTACAAATTAAATGGAATTGGGGGGGTGTTAAAATAAATGATTATTTACAATAAAATTGATTTAAATTTTAGTTTAAATAAAAGGTAAGGTATTATATTTAAATTACCCAAAATCCAATTTTTAAAATTTAAATAATGTTTAAAATAACTCAATTCTGTAAAATTTTAAAAATTTATTTTTAATGTTAAGTGATCTGGTCAAGGTAACATGCACACATAACTTGGTATCTTCAAATTAAAATACTCCTGTAGCCTCAAACATTTGTAGTGGTTAAATTCTACATCTTCTAGTTATTATCAGGTGCATCGGTTTATTTATTTATTTATTTTGAATATTTTTACCTCACCTTTCTCCTTGGAAAAGGACCGAAGGCAGCTTACAATAATGAGGGACAATAAACCGCACAGGACATTTAAGACATATTCAAGCTTAGCAACAGGGAATTAGAAAAGTACAGTGGTACCTTGAGATATGAAATTAATATGTTCTTCGGGATGCTTGGTATTGAGAAAATTTCATATCCTGAAGCACGGTTTCCTATAGGAATGAATTAAAAACCAATTAATCCATTTGAGAGGTCAGAAAACATTTTTAAAAGGGAATGGATTAATTGGTTTTCATTGCATTCCTATGGGAAACCATGCTTCAGGACACAAAATTTTTCACCCCCTCATCACTTGTTCTTACCCACTCCTGAAAAGGAGGCAGATGGCATGGAGCATGACCTGTGACCTGTTTGAAGGACTGGGACAGAAAAACTCCACCAGTTACTTCAGATGCAGGTTCACAACATCTCATCTCGGGACCTGAGCTTAGCAACTACCTGCCATTTTTTTCATCTTGCAAAGAACTTTACATCTACGAACTAATTCCTTACAATTCCATGTTTTGCCATGTTTAAACTTTTGGTACAGCTCTGAGGAAGAGGGTGTTGCCTCCAAAATATTAGCAACTTTTTGTTATTTTACTAGTAGCCTGAAGGTATCACCTGTTCTACTTTTGTATTTGAAGCAGCTGAGGGAAGAGTATGGGGGAGAATTATAATTCTTCCCCCAGAATGGGAATGGGTCTGGATAAAGGATTCCGATATGTGTAGATGGGAGAAAGTGATGATGCTCAAGGAGGAGGCGGAAAAGAGGTGAGAATGTACAGAAAGAGAAAGTTGTTTTATTTTGGGGACAAAGAGACTCAAGTGGAAGAGGAGACTTTAAAAGGAGAAAGCCAAGGTGGGAGAGAGAGAGAGAGAGAGAGAGAGAGAGAGAGGAGGAAAACAGAGAATAAGAAGGTGTACCTGTGACAGAACCCCTGGAGTGAGACCCATGAATATGCTAATGCAAGGCCAATCCCAGAAGGTGGGCGGGGTTAGGTCCTATAAAAGGAGTGACAGTTGAACTGTAGAGAGAGAGACCTCAAGCCAGAGAGCAAGTAACAACTATAGAGTAGTTGGCATCAGGGCAAAGTGTTTGTCAGCGAGAGAGGGTCTGGTCAGGGACTTGGTTAAGGGAGTTAGGGATTGCTTATATATAAGTGTTAAGAATACGTTTAGATACTCAATATGAGGTAAGTCATTTATTTATGCATTTCAGCTGCTTCAATAAACTAAAAGTGTGTTTTGGAAATATTAACATCAGTGTCAGTCCCACTTCTTCTGAATAGGAATATAAGATAGTGAATGGTGGCAGCAACATAAAGAAGGAGATGCTTTCACGGTTCAAGTGTGGGCCGGGTAGTCAAAGACAAGGACCCGTCACAAATTGGTGGCATAGTGGTCAGAATGGCTTTTTAGTGGGATGGTGTTGGGGGGGGGAGGCTCAGCCAATTTCATTGTACACTGGTTGTACAATGATAATAAATGTTATTATTATAATAATAATTGATGCCCATCCATAGAGCCAATTGTAAAAGGGGGAAGAAAAAGATAGAGGCTTAAAGAGAAAGTCTGTTTGAGCAGCAGAAATTGGCTTCTGAGGGGGAAATGGGAGACCCTCAGGGAGAGCAGATTCACATTAGTGCTCAGGAAACTGAGAAAACCCCAGATATTGAGAGATGGCAGATGGAACAAGAATATAAATTACAACAATTACAAATTGTAACATGAGAAGGAAATGAAATTAAGAAAAATTGAATTGCAAGCCAGAGACCAAGACCGAGAAAGGGAATTCCAAAGTGAAATAAAGAAGTTAGAGCTAGTGATGTTAGCTAATTCCAGCAACAATAATAATAACTGCACTGAAGGGCCAAGCAGAATTGATTTGAAGAGATTCCCTAGTTATAAAAAGGAGGATAACATCAAGGCTTTTCTAGTGTCTTTTGAAAGAACATGTGAGGATTTGTTGGTAAGGGAGGAAGATTGAATGTCCTATGTACATCCTTTAATTTCAGGGATTTTGGAAGAGATATACTGTATGCCCAAATTGATAGTGAGAGAGCTAAGGATTATCAAAATTTTAAATTGTTAGTTTTTATCAGGATTGGGATATCAGCAGAGCAGCTGAGGAGAAAGTTCAGGTCTGTGAATAAAGCTCCCCAAGAAACCTATACCCAACTAGGATACAGATTAACAGACTTGCTGGCAAAGTGTTTAGAGAGTGAAAAAGTAACTTATGTAGAGGAAATCAAACAGGTGCTTGGTCTGGAACAGTTTTATAACCTGTTACAACCTGATCTGAGGTTCCTAGTATGTGATAAGAAACCTAAAACAGTCATAGAAGCAGCTAAAATTGCTGATGAGATAAGTGTCCTGGGAGCAACCAAGTTTTCAGAAGTGAAATATACAAAATTGGGATTATATGAAGAAACCAAGACAGGGGGATTACAAATCTTTTAAGCACACTCAGAGTAAAGGAGGAAAATGCCTGAATCCAAGTCTCCAAAATCAGAGGGAGGTGGAAAACCCAATAAATGGAGTGCTGGAAATAAACAGAAATTAACGTGTTGGGCGTGTCTAGAAGAAGGACACAAGAGGCAATTTTGCCATAAGTTAAAGAACAAACAAAACCAGAATGAGAAAAAGATGTTTTATGTTCAGAAGGAACATAAGAGGAAAATTCAAAACCCAAGTTAGAAAGAAACTCAGAGGCTGAAGAAGAAAGGATGTAAAAAGTCAGAGTTACCTTTAGCTGAAGTGGTCCACTGTTATTTAATCAACCCATACCATAAATTATTAGCAACATCTTGAGAAGCAGTCACCATAAATGGGAAAGCTTATTTAGGGTTAATCAATACTGGTTCCAGTGTAACTCTAGCACATTTATTTATTTATTTATTTATTTATTTATTTATTTATTTATTTATTTAACATGACAATTAACAAAGGAATACATTTTAAAAACCAAAATACAAGGTGCATAATAAAATGAAAGTATACATAAATCAACAACGAAAAACTAAAATTAAGCTAAAATGAAGATAAAAATGGCAGGAGATTGATAAAACGGGGGTGGGGGGGAGAAGAGAAGAAAAATGGTAAAAAAAATAGTGCCTTACTACATGTTTGAGAAATCAGGGAAGGCCATTCTATACAACCAGGTCTTCAATAGTTTTTTAAAAATTTGAAGCGAGGGTGCCAGCTGAATTTCAGGGGCTAGGTAGTTCCATAACTGGGGAGCAACCACCAAGAAGGCCCTACTCCTTGTTACAACTGAGATATTAAAACCTGAGAATATAATACCAGGGGAAAATTTAATTGTAAAAGGAATTGGAGCTCCGAAAGTGGAATTGCCCATGGCAAAAGTTAGAATTCAAGTTAGAAATTGGGAAGAAACATGGGATGTAGGAGTCTCAAATCAAATTCCTAGTGCATGTTTGGTTGGGATAGATATCTTAGATCAGGGCTGTCCAACTTTGAACAACTGGCGGCCTACCTGACATTTCTGAATGTCTGGCATGGTCGACTTTTGGGGCGTGCGCGTGCAAGTGCAAATTGCGATCGCGTATGCGCAATTGCGGGTGTGTGCACACAAATCTGGAGCTCGGGGATGGGGGCTCCAGGACCCCCGGGAGCTCTTTCTTTCGCCCGAGTTTGTTACACACCAAATTCAAAGGGACCAAGGGAAGGCTTGGCCCTTTTGAATTTGGCACAACGTGAACACCCTCCAGGCTGCTTCTTCGCCCGGCACGGCCACCAGGGCGCTTATCTGGCTGGGGAGGGAGGGGAATGGGGGACTTCACCACCGCCTCCCACCCTCCCGCTGGCCCTCCTGCCGCTTCTCCACCCGGCTCTTGTCCCCGCCCCTCCCCCCAAGGTCCCCGACACACGCTGCCGGCAGCAGAGCCCAGGCCGCTCACTTGACTGCCAAGGTTCCCCTCGCATGCTACCGCTGCCAGCACAGGTACAGGGCGCTGCACACGCTCTCCCTCCCTCCATCCCTCCTAAGGTCCATGGCGCATGTTGCTGGCGGTGGCAGCAGCGGAGGTCCCTGGGGTTGCACACGTGCTCTCCCCGCCCCGCCCCTCCACCCCTCAAGGTCCCCGGCAGCAGCGTAGGTCCCAGCGCTGCATGCGCATCCGCCCCGCCCCTCCACCCCCCAAGGACGATGGCACTCGCTGCTGGCGGGTAGCAGCGGACTTCCCAGCGTTGTACCCACACCTTCCCTGCCCTGTCCCTCCACACACACACCCCAAGGTACACGGTGTGTTACTGGTGGAGGCAGCGGAGCCTCAGCCGGGGGGGGGCCCCCCCCCCCCCCCGATGGAAAAAAATTCCCCCCCCCCCCCAAATAGCAGCGGGTCGGGAGGCGGGCAGGGACCTGACGCGCGACCTCCCAGGACCCCGCGGTTGACCAGTCGCCCGCGGTTGACGGGTTGGACAGGCCTGTCTTAGATCATGTACGGAGTGTTTTTGCAGTGACACAGGCTCAGACAGTCCAAAAATGCCCAAACTCTTGAAAACTGTACAAGTACTAATAAAAACTCTTCAGAAGATTCTGAGAAGGAGAGTGAACAATCAGCAGTGACACTTGGGGACCGTTTAACAGAAATTCCAAGGGGGTAAAATCATCCTCTGCAATAGAGCAAAAGCAGGATGTCAGTTTAAAAAAATACTTTGAGGCAGTGGAGAAAAATAAATCCATGTTAAGGCCTGAATGCCTTGAAAAGTTTATAACAGAAAACCAACTATTATATAGAACATCCATGTCCTTACCCAAAGGAGAAAAAACCAATATGAAGAAACAATTGGTAGTTGCCTGTAAGATATAGAGAGCAGCTGTTTAAGAGGGCTCACCCTGATGTGTTTGGAGGACACAAGGGGGCTACCAGAACCAAACAATGGATTAACCAGAACTTTTATTAGCCAGGAATGGGAGGAAAGCAGATTAAACTGCTAGTAAGAAATTTTGATGGGTGCCAGAGATTGGGGACAAAACATGACAAAACCAAAGCTAAGTTGAACCCATATATCCTAACTATTATAGATTGTGCAACCAAGTATCCAGAGGCTATTCCTCTAAAAAATATCAAAACAGATACAGTTGCTGGGGACTCGATCAATTACATGTGTCAATTGTTTCAGATTTGGGAAGCAATTTTACGTCAAAATTGATGAAAAAGATATGGCAAGGGTGTGGTGTGACACACCTAACCTGTTTGGCTTATCATCCTCAAACCAAGGGTTTGCTAGAGAGATTTAGTCAAACATCAGTAAGAATGATTAAAGGGTATGTCCATGAACACCAGAATGTTTGGGACATAAAACTACAACCATTACTTTATGCTATAAGTCTATTCCCCAAGAAAGCACTGGGTTTAGTTCCTTTGGTCTAAATTTGGTCTAAATATTTGGTCGACATGTTCGTGGTCCTTTAGACATCATAAGACATACCTGGAAAGGGAGCAGAAATGATGATGAATCCGTGAATGTGATAGAATATGTTGACAATTTAATGAACACATTAAAAACAGCAATGGAGGTTGCAACCAAAAATATTGGAAAAGTGCAACAGAAACAAATAGTCTGGTATGACAAGAAAGCCAGGACCAGAATATTTACACCTGGGGAACAAGTGCTCATGTTGAGACCAATAAAAGAGGATAAAATGCACCTATCCTGGGTTGGACCTTTCACCATTCTATCCAGACAAGTGACCAATGTGAATGAATATAATTCAGGATACAGATGGAGGGACCTGACTAGTTCATATGAATATATTAAAGCCCACTTTTAAAAACAATGAAGCTAAATCAGTTTTTTATGCATGAAAGAGGTTAAGGCTGAAGGTCCTGAACTGAGATATTGGGAGAAAAGAAGAACAGAGGAATACAACCCAGAAGCATTGCAATATAGTCCTACTTTAACAGAAAGGCCAAAGGCCAAAATGCAAGAACTGCTAAACCAATATAGGACTTTATTTACACCTAATCCAGTGAGGCCTAAAGGGGTGAAACATAGGATAGATACAGGAAATGCTGCTCCTATAGCTGTGACTCCATATAGAATTACTGGGGAATATGTAGACAAAATCAAATTTGAAATAGAAGACATGCTACAAGCAGGCATAATAGACCCATCACTAAGTTGTTGGGCTGCCCCAATTGTGTTACTAGATAAGCCTGATGGTACTGTAAGGTTTTGCGTAGATTATCGCAAGCTGAACAATGTAACTAAGCCAGATGCCTACCCCATGCCAAGGCTAGACGATCTAATTGAGACAGCCGGAATATCTAGTTTCAACAGCTTGTTTGATCTAAGATGGGGATATTGGAAAATCAGAGATGCTAAGGACCAAGAGAAGACAGCTTTTTGTAGTCCCATTAGGTTATTTGAGTTCTGTGTGATGAACTTTGGTTTAAGAAATGCACCAACCACATTTCAAAGATTAATAGACCAAAGACTTCAGGGTTTAGCCAAATTTGCAGTGGCATACCTAGATGACATTGCTATATTCAGTTCATCACGGGAAGAACACCTGATTAAAGAGGCTGGCCTGACCATCAAAGCTTCAAAATGCCATTTTAGAAATACAGAGATAAATTATTTGGGACACGTTGTGGAAGGAATCATCATCAAACCATTACAGAAGAAAATCAACACAATTGACCAGTGGCCCTGACCGACATCTAAGAAGAAAGTCAGGTCATTCTTGGGATTTGCTGGATATTATGGAAGATTCATCCTGTCAACAGAGCTTACCAGAAAGAAGAGTCTGAATGTGTTGCAATAGTCACCAGAGTGCCAAGCAGCATTTGATAGACTGAAACAAGCATTAACATTGCAGCCGGTTTTATTGGCTCCAGACTTCGACAAGGACTTTTGGATCTACACAGATGCATTGTGCACAGGACTTGGTGTAGTGCTTTGCCAGGAGGGAGAACAAGGGACATAACAACCGGTAATGTTCATCAGCAAGAAACTGCAACCAAGAGAATGTCATCTGTCTATCATCAAAAATGAATGCTTATCAATAATGTGGGCTGTAAATAAACTGAAACCATATGTATGGGGGAGAAAATTCATGTTATGTACTGATCATTCTCCATTATTGTGGTTAAACAGCATGAAAGCCAACAAAAATAAGCTTTTACATTGGGCTTTACTGCTTACAAGATTATAATTTTGAACGGAGAAAAGTAAATAATAAATAATATTGTTGCAGATGCATTCCCTTCCCGCCTTTAAAAAAGCCTTGAAAACCCATTTGTTCAACGAGGCATATGGCTACCTTTTTGTTAATTTTTTTTGTTAATTTTTTTTTCTCTCTTTCTGTTGCCGCCCATGCCATTCTGTGCGGAGGGTATTGTACCCTCCTATTTTTACTGATGCCTCTGATTTTATGCTTGCTTGTTGTGGTTTCTTTTCTTTGTATTGTACACCGCCCCGAGTTCCGTCTCGGAAGATGGGGCGGTATATAAATATAATAATAAAATAAAAAAAAATAAATTGTCGAGGAATCCATTTGAGGGTTAAGAAAACTAACTAAAAGAAGGTAATGTATGCCAATACTGTTATAGTAATGTAATGTAATATAAAAAAGATGTTGGAAGCCTAAGATGAATTATATAATATAAGTATAAAGGTAAAATGATAGAATATGATGTTGTATAATAATAAATAATTTGTACAAGGTAATGATAAAATGTAATGTGGATGGTATATATTGTACCGGGTAAGTAGATAGCCCAAAGATTAATTTTAAGTAAGCAAACTGACGAAAAGTTTTCTCTCTTAAAATTAATTTTATAAGGGGAGAGGTGTTGTGACGGAATCCCTGGAGTGAGATCCTTGAATACGCTAATGGAAAGCTAAAGGTGGGCAGGGTTAGGTCCTATAAAAGGAGTGACAGTTAAACTGTAGAGAGAGAGAGACCTCAAGCCAGAGAGCAAGCAACAACTATAGAGTAGTTGGCATCAGGGCAAAGTGTTTGTCAGAGGGAGAGGGTCTGGTCAGGGACTTGGTTAAGGGAGTTAGGGATTGCTTATATATAAGTGTTAAGAATACGTTTAGATACACAATATGAGGTAAGTCATTTATTTATGCATTTCAGCTGCTTCAATAAACTAAAAGTGTGTTTTGGAAATATTAACATCAGTGTCAGTCCCACTTCTTATGAATAGGAATCTAAGATAGTGAATGGTCGCAGCAACATAAAGAAGGAGGTGCTTTCACAAAGTTTAAGTGCAGGTCCGGTTGTCAAATACATGGGCCCATCACAGTACCTCTTCAGTAAGCCAGCTGATGAAGAAACATGTGGACCCGAAACCCCTTCCAAAGGGACTGGTTATGTGAGCCAGGATTGGAGGTGACGAGCCAGGATACTACCACGAGGACACCTGCCTCAAACTCATTGTTTGAGCTCCTCATAAATGTTGAATCCACTTAAGGACTTAATGTGTTTGACTTGGTATTTCTTTTTCAGGAAGCAATCTATTCCTTGCTCCTTTGATGATGTTATACAAAGTGGGAACACCTGTTAATACTTCAGTTTTCTATGCACCAGTTATAATAAATAACAAATCTTTTAAAGATGAAGAAGCCTCTTTATTGTGTGAATCAGACATTCTTGTCAGGCTTAAAGAAGAACCCTCATAGGGAGAAAAAAATCAACTAAGTCGACTCAGCCTTTTTGTTTGTGTGTGTGCAGATTCTTAACTGGATAGTTTAGTTGTTGGCTCAATTTGTCTGCTAGATGTCCATGGAATCTGCGTTCTTTACAGGCTTAGGGATTGGGATTAGAAACATTTGTGAAGTGCAGACATAAGTGGATATCTTTTGTCCTGAAACGGATATCTTTGATCCTGGAGAATACTTGAATGTTTAAATTGTGGCTTACAGGAGGGGCAATGGCTGGCAGCTTAAGAGAGGTTTTCCTTAATCAACTGGTGTTTGCCATCAAGTCACTGAAGCAAAGCAAGGACAGAATTCCAGGTTAATAATTGGCTGTTGAAGAACATCAAGTATGCCATTATTCTGAGCATGTTCTCAAATGTGCTAACCCAGTAGTTCCCAGCCTTGGATCCCCAGCTGTTCTCAGACTGCAGCTCCCAGAAATCCTGGCCAGTTTTAGTCCAAGAACATCTGGGGACTCAAGGTTGGGAACCATTGTGATAATCCATTAACTTTATAACTTATTATTATTATTATTATTATTATTATTATTATTATTATTATTATT
>JAHTLZ010000237.1:2422703-2438102 GCA_023846285.1 Phrynocephalus versicolor | reverse complement strand
TATTATTATTATTATTATTATTATTATTATTATTATTATTATTATTAGCCAATACATCACATAGTCCTAAATGCTTGGGAAGCATTCGACTAGTGATTTGTAATACAAAATCCAGCATAGTTAGCTGTGTGGTTAATAATAATAATAATAATAGACTTGGTACCGCATAGTTGGATTATTAAGTGCCTGGATACCATTGGAATATGTAAAAGTATTAGTGCCCTAATTGAAAATGCGATGAAGAACTGGAAAACAGAATTGTTTGTCAGGGATGAAAGCTATGGATTGGTTAGCATCAAACGAGGGATTTTTCAAGATGACTCTTTGTCACCTCTGCTATTTACTATTGCCCTGATTCGACCTCTCAATAATTTTGCAGAACACAAATTTAGGGTACCAAACTGCTAAAAATTCAGGGAAAATTTCTCATCTATTGTATACGGATTACTTAAAGTTGTATGGAAACTCAGAAACTGACATACACTCACTGACCAACACAGCCAGAATTTTCAGTACTGATGTTAGTATTGAGTTTGGACTAAACAAATGTGCCCCAGTGGCACTGAAAAAAGGAAAAATAATTGAGAGTGAAGGAATTGAAATGCCAAATTTCAAGCTATTAAGTATCATCAGTCTGAAGCCTATAAATATCTGGGCATACTGGAATTAGATAATATCAAGCATGTGCAAGTGAAAAATGTGGTCAGTAAAGAATATATCCAAAGGGTCAGAAAAAGTATTAAAAAGTAAGCTGAATGGTGGTAACACCATCAAGTCCATTAATAGCTGGTCCATACCGGTCATCAGGTATACCGCTGGCATTATAAACTGGACTCAGACGGAGCTAGATATTCTAGATAGGAAAACAAGAAAATTTATGACCATTTACTATGCATTACATCCACGCAGTGATGTTGACAGGCTGTATTTACCTAGAAAATCAGGTGGTAGAGGTCTTCTGCAAGTGAAGCAGACAGTTGAAGAAGAGAAACATGCATTGGCAGATTATGTAAAAAATAGTACAGAGCCAGCATTATTGGAGGTTAAGAACAGGGAGGTGTTTAAAGTAAATCAAACAAAGGGTCAATACAGGAAAACAACAATGCAAATACGAGCTGATAGCTGGCATAATAAAGCGCTGCATGGGCAGTTCCTCAAAAAAGTCAAAGGAAAAGTAGATGAGGAAAAGACCTGGTTATGGCTCACCAATGGAACACTGAAAAAAGAGACAGAAGCCCTGATTTTTGCAGCTCAAGTACAAGCTATCAGAACAAATGCAGTTAAGGCTAGAATAGAAAAATCAGCTGAAAAATCAGCAAAAGAGGCAGATGAAACTATTGACCATATATTGAGTTGTTGCAAAAAAATTGCTCAGACTGATTACAAACAGCGTCATAATGTAGTTGCTCAAATTGTCCACTGGAATTTGTGTCAGAACCATCATCTGCCCATAGCAAAGAACTGGTGGGAACATAAGCCTGAAAAAGTGACTGAAAATGAGCATGCAAAATTACTTTGGGACTTCCGAATACAGACAGACAGGGTTTTGGAGCATAATACCCCAGATATTGTGATTGTGGAGAAGAAAAAAGTGTGAATCATTGATGTTGCTATACCAGGAGATAGTAGAGTCACTGAGAAACAACTTGAAAAAATTACCCGATATCAGGATCTCAAAATTGAACTTCAGAGACTCTGGCATAAACAGGTGGTCCCAGTGGTAATTGGCACGCTGGGTGCAGTGCCCAAAGAGCTAAGCAAATATGTAGAAGAAATTGGAGTTGACAAAGTTACCATCAGTCAGAATGGTATGCTCGCATAATTCGCCGATACATCACTGAATCCTAAACGCTTGGGAAGCGTTCGACTAGTGATTGATAATATAAAATTCAGCGTAGATAGCTGTGTGGTTAATAATAAATAAATAAATAAATAAATAAATAAATAAATAAATAAATAGTCTGAAAATTAACTATATCCAGTCCAGTTGTAAAACCTAAAAACATGAAAAGTATAAGATGTATAAAATAGTATAAAATGTCCAGCTCCCATCCATCCGTCTCAAAAACGCTCTCAGAGATTATATTTAATCATTTTCTGAGAAAGTGAAAGGGTCTCTAGAAGAGATGAAAATAGAATAGGTAATTCTTAAAGGTTTATTCAGTTTGGGACTTCAGAAATAAAAACTTAATTTCTCCCAGAAATCACATTTGACTCCAAGAACCAACACTACTGTAAAATGACTGCGCTGTAAGAACCAGTGGGCCAAATAAAATTCCAAACAGTATTCAAGAGTAGCCACATTTAAATACATTATAGTAATCTGATCTGATTCTTGGGGCACCACTGGCTTGGCATATGTCTGGGAATCCCACCAGGGACTCTTTAATTGCTGTCTAGAAATGAGTGAATGTTTCCCCATTTGCTGTCTAGTCATATTAAAAAAGCAGCACAAATTTAGCCATGGTGTAGAATAACTTAAACTGATAAATATTTTACGGAAGAGGATTTCATAGAGGACAATAATAGGCAAAAGACGAGTCCTACTTCTGGTAAAAACTCACATCTGAATGGAGTCATGTTCAAAATGAAAAAGAAATCATTCTTCGCATGCCCTTAATGATCCTACCTATGTTGCTTTTTTGTTCTGTTATACTACTTGGTCCATGTTTCAAAATTCCATATAGTGAATTGAAATGTTTCTTTTTAAGTAGCAGAACAAGCATCATAAGACTGAGCCTGTTTAAAATGTGGGGTGTTAATGGCTGGAATGAGTTTTCTCTAAATATAGAAATGATCTAGATTCTAAAATGTCTCAGGGAAGAATTTCTTCAGAACTGAGGTGATCAGATTGTTAGCTAAATTCTCGGCCATCAGCCAGAGAACAGACAGCCAAGCCTGCTGGTCTGATATCTCAGTTGGTGAGCCAATTAACATAAAAAGATAGTCACAGAAAACCAGATCTCCTGAGATTGCGGGGACAGGAATTTATGTTCTGGGAGAGTCAGCTTCTGTTTCATATAGAGTCAGAGAAGGGTAGCACTGGAAGGAATCACAATGTTGAGTCCAGTCCCTTGCTAGTGCTGAGGCATTCACAGCTAAAGCCTCCATGATAGTTGGCCATTCAGCTTCTGCTTAAAAATCTCCACTGCTCTCAAGGCAGTCAATTCCACCTTGGACTGGCTCGCCATGTTAGAGGCTTCTCTAATGGTTAGTCGAAATATCCTTTCTTCTAATTTATTTCTGGTCCTGTCCTCTAGAGCAGTGGTTCCTCATCTGGGGTGACCCAGGTGTTCTTGTATCACAACACCCAGAAACTCTGGCAAGAAGTAGGGAAGGCTTCTGAGCGTCTTAGTCCCAAGAACCCCTGGGTTACCCAAGATAGGGAACCTGTGCTCTAGGGCTACAAAAAGTACACCTCCTCCATCTTCAGTGTGACAGCCTTTCACATACTTGGAAGATGACTATCTTATGGCCCTTCAGCCTTGTCTTCTCCGTGCTAAACATGGCACGTTCAGTTCTTCCCTGCTCTCCAGAGTGCATTTCGTGTTACACTGGAGCCTCAAGGTACATGGCCCTCCAATATCCTTCTCCATTACTATTGATCTTCACAAAGGGGACAGTAGTTTATCCAAGAAAAGAGGGTGGGTAAGGGGGAAAGGACTGTGCATCCTTGTAAATTGCTTGTCATCTGAACTGTGAGAAACCTGATGCGTTCAATGAGTCTTTGGCCTCCACGGGGAGAGGTTTGTGCTTGCCCTCATACTTCCTGAGTCCTTTAGAAGGCAGGTCCATTAGGGTTCCGAGGTTTAGGAAACGCTGCCACTGCCTTTTTCTTTCATTCATGGTTCCATCACACTGCCTTTTTCTTTTGTTTAATTTCCCATGAAACAATTGTGTTATCCAGTTATCTTCAGTTGTATGTACTGAACACAGTACACATTATGCTGACAATATAAAACATGCTCAACCTTTTTCACCTCCTAATTTCAGTTTCATCTTCAGGTTACAGTCTCTTCCGCTATGCATGTTGTTTCCTGTCAATTTGAAGGGTGTCTCCATCTGTTGGTTGTCTTCCATAGGCTGTGGGAGCAGAGGAGCGGAGTAAATCCTCCCCTGCCAGGGTTGTAACACTAGAAATCTGACTAAGAAGGCCTAAATCAGGGATTAGCAGGATATTGAGTATAAGCTCCTAAAAACTTCTTGAGCTTCTTTTGAGAAAGGAAAATGCTTGTTTGGGGCTTCTTGCCTTGCCGACAGGAACCATTCCTCCTTAGCATTCTTCCCCTCTTCTTTCCATTGCTTGGAATGGATTTGGAAGTCCTTTACAGGTCTTAGGAGGAAATGGTGCACCACTACCACTGTCTCCTGTGTTCCCTTTTCTGCCATTTTAGCTGTATGTAGAACATCTCAAGGCTCTTTGTGTCTGTCACCAGTTTCACTAGGACAGTGATGGTGAAACTTTTTGAGACCAAGTGCCCAAACTGTGATTCAGAACCCACTATTTTTTTGCAAAGTGCCAATATAGCAATTTAACCTGAATACAGGTGGCTGTGAAGGGGCAATGTCGGGTGCCCAAAGAAAGGGCTCCGAGTGCCACCTTTGGCACCTGTGCCATAGGTTCGCCAACACTGCACTAGGAGCATGCTTGGAGTAGCTGCCATCTGGGTTGATTTAAATGAAATTGATTTAAATCATGATTTAATTTCATGAAATTCAAATTTGTATTGACAATGTTAATTTTAAAAATTGATTTTTTTAAATTTTAAATTGTGATTTATATCAATTTGATTTTTAAAAAAAAACATTGATTTTTATCCCTTCCAGCTCCCATACTGCTTTAAACTAATTGAGACTGCCAAACTATGGGGAAATCCAGGAAGTTAGCAAAAGGAAAAATTAAGCTAGATTTGCTATCTGTTCTTGTCCTTGGCAAGTTTGAGTATGGCAGAGATTACACTGCTAGTAGCTAGCAGCGTGGGGTTGCATTCCAGACTGTTATCCATCCAGACGTAGGGTAATGGCATGTTGAAACAGAGACAAATTTTGAAACTAGAAGAGCTCAACCCTCCCTTAGCTTCAAATGTATTTGGGGTGTTTGTTTACAAATGTCATTTGAAGTGGGAGGAAGCTATTGGAAAGACACTTGGGTTTTCTTTTTGCTACTCTGCACACATGCACTTGCACTGCAGGTGTTACAGAAAAGGGGTTGCCAAGGCCTTCTGAGATGCTACCAAGAAACAGGGCTCAAGGAGAAGCAATATGAGGTCTAGAATAATATCCCATTTCTCAGAGGTGCAAAGAATAGTAGCTACCTCAAAGGACAGAGGATTAACTCTACTAAATAAATAAATAATAGTGCAAAAGTAGGACTGTATAGTCTGATCAGCACCATTGAAAACCACCACCACCCCTTTGTAACTGATCTTGCAGCACTTCTGCAGGATGAAGATACTGTCAATCAAGTCAGAACAGGACAAGTATGTGATTTTTGTTCTACTTTGCACCAATTCCTGATCTGTTCGTATGGACTGCAGTACTATGTTGAAACAGGCTGATCCAAGTACTTTGTGCATGGGATGTCATTGGGTGACATTTCCTTATGGGTATATTTCAGCTGGTCATTCTCCATCCCTCCAAACCTTACTGTCATTTCTATTTAGCTTTCTGGGGACATCAGCAGTCCCTGCATTCTGCTTATAACATACTTTTATATGCTGTCACTTTTGCACCATAACACACAACTGAAAAATAAAGATAAATAAAAATTTGAAAGCACTGCAGAAAAAAGATCAAGGTTTGAAAACAGTGGATGAGTGAAAGAAGAAGGGAAGGGAGGAAAGAGTGATCGGGAAAGGCTGCTTCTTGACGGACTGGTCAACCCTCAAGCTTTTCCCCACTGAAAAGACTTGCTCTGATTTCTGCAACCCCCCCCCCCAATGGATAGGTGTTTTGGAAGGGTGGAGGGCAGTGAAAGAGCTGCCAGAAAGGAAGAGAAACAGGAGGGTGTGTGTGGAAGAGAACCCAACCTGATGGCAGTGAATTTGCTGCTGGAAGGAAGGGAAACCTCAGTGGGGCAGGGACTCGGCTCAGCTCAGGGACTGCCATCAGTTTGGGTTTTCCTCCCCCCCCCTCCACTGTTTCCCTTCCTTTCTGGCAGCGCTTGACGGTCCTCCACTTTCCCAAAACGCCTTTCTGCTTTGTTTTTGTTTGTTTGTTTTTGCAGAAATTGGACCCTATCTTTTGAAGGGTGGGGGAGGCTTACTTCTGCCTATAAGATTACCCTCAATTTTTAGACTAACAAGCCTAGAAAAAATATTGTGTTATAGATAAAAAAATATTGTATTTAGAACAGGAACTCAGGAAATAGTTCCTGCTGTGTGTGGATAGACAGTATCAGAATGATCCATTACCTCCAACAATGAATACTCCCCATTTGTGGCCACAGACACCAGGAAGATGTATTCAAATCCACTAAGAAAAAATGGAATGCCCTAGGCCTAAAGAAAACGTAGGACGATAAGGGACAACACCACAGTATGGATGAGCCCCGAAAAGCTTTGTGAACACAGCTTTTTGATACCAAATGAGGACTTTGCAAAAGCTTCCCTAACTTCACCCTTGAAATAAATGTGTACTCATCATAAAGCCCTTTTACATGACCCCTAATGGTAGCTTAAATTCAGACACACACACCCCCAGCCAGATAAAACAGAAGGCGAGGAGAGCCCGGCATCCACACCTTTACAATCTGCATCGGAAATTTTTTTACCTCCGGAGACCAGGTACTTGTAAAGTGTGCTGGGGCGCGCTTAAGTGGGCATGGGCGTACTTTTTTTTTAAGTCCGCTGCTGGTGGGAAAACAATTTTATGCTCCGGATCTGTAAGTGTTTTGCAGCGGATTTTAGGGATCGTGTAAAAGGGCTCATAGATAGCCAGTGTAGTACCGTTTTGCTAACAGGGATCTGTGCAAAACCCAGTCCTGTCAAATGCACAAGCAATCTGCTGCTATTGGATAGAATCTGGAAAAAAAATTCTTTCCCAGCTGGGAACTCTCCTGACAACGATGCTGATTGGGGAGTGTTTCTCTTTCACTTGGATGTAAATGTCCTTTTCCTTCCCCCCCCACAGGAAGAAACTACCAATTCCGGGGCTGTGATATACTATGGAAAAGGACATGAAATCAAAACTGGAAAAATACCTCTTCTGAAGAATACGTTCCCAGGGACTGAACCTACAACTCAAACAGACCCCCCTCCAAACTGAAATGGTTATTAAGAGTAATATATTTGTGTGGAGATGAACATTGAACAAAAGGATTCATTGTTTGACCCCCCAGCCTCAGGATCATTCTCTAATAAAGAGCTGTTTTGCCAACAGAATGGGCTGAAAATGTAGAAAGCTTCTCAGGGATTATGTTCAATGTGCAGTTTAAAGTGACAGCTGCCATCAGTGGCAGCAGCAGTGTCGGAGGCAGTCCGTTTCTGGTTCTGTCAAATGTGAAAATGGGGTCACTGCTGAAGCTCACTGCTGTTCGGTAATTTTGGGTCTTTTTGTTTTTTGGGGGGAAATGTTAATATTTATTTTTGTAAGTTTTTAATTATCTATGCAGTACAGAATTCAGTTGACACTAGGAGCAAAGCTCAGCCTAGAGGTTGTGCTAAAGCGGATTCTGGGTTCTGGTTCTGTTATCAAAATAATGCATGTATGTATCATCACACTTTAAACATCTGTCACACATACACACCAAATATTTACTTCAATTTCACTGCAAATTTATGTGGTTAAATTCCACCCAAATAATAGAATAGATTTTTCTTGGACTACATTTATCTCCCTCATAGTTGTAGAACTAGAAAGAAACCTTTTGGAGGAGCCGTCCTCTTTTGAGTACACAAAACGGTGTGGAAGACTGAGAAGGCCGACAACTATTTTGAGGTATATTCAATATGGTAATAAAATAAGCCAGAAATCCTTCCTCCCTGAAAAATGAATGAGAAGACCTCCCACAAGCATTTGGCAGGGAGCAACAACTTGCAGGGAGACGTACCCCTCGGTACTCCAGTGACTTCAGAATAAAACAAGGTGGCACCTGAAAATGTAGAAATCACAATTCAGTGCATCATGTTGATTTGGCTTCCTTGCTAGATAATGTGTTTTAAGATGATTATGTGCTTCACATAAGCAGGTAAATTCAATTCCTGCTGCAATAGATCTTACATTCTCAATTTCACACAGATTTTTTTCCCTTGACTAGAGGTCATATCAGTTTTTAAAACACATCTCTGTTTATATTGGGATGGGCAAGAAGTGCATGTTTTGTAGAGCAATGCAGCTTGGTTTCAGAAGAAACTCCAGATCCAGCTTAAATGTTAGTTGACTAGTATAAATTGCTAGCAGTTAGTGGCTGCTTCTGTGTGACTGAGGAATTGAATATTACCCATCTGGGTGCAACAGATTGTGTGTGGATATGCATCCTTGCCAAACTGGAGAAAGTCAATTCTGGACTTTTCTCCCCACAACATTCTACCCTAAGTCCATGAATAATCTGTACCCCTTTAATATTGTTGGAGTGGTTTGAAAAGAACTGCAACATGGAAGATTTAATATACCAGGCTGTCGAAGCTTGTCGCTTTTTCTGTTCCTGAAAGACATGTCAGTGTTTCTGTAATATCCTACATTTAACATCACATGCAAATATTCTGGCTGCATTTTAAGGGGTAAGTAGAAGTTTGAGATGGAAAATGTAAACAAAATCTCTGTTTCACGTTTAGCTTAGTATGTGGCAAGTGTTTGGAAAGGTGGGACATGCATCAAAAATGTTGTGTTTGATGTCTTCAAGTGAGCTTTTTAATGCCAATGATGTATGTCTGTTTTTGAAAGATCTGGTGTTTTCTCTAGAATAGTCCAGTGGACAAATGCAGTGCATGGGAAGTTTAGCTGGTGCTGAATTGCAGTTCTATTTCCAGTGGATCCTGTTGGCCAGTTTCTATCTAATCTGGTTTAAACTGGGGTATTCCCAGTGAAGAACATTCTTTGCTCCCATTTCTGATGGTTGAGAAGAATTTTCACAAGCTGATTTTGTTGTGACATCACTTTAATAAACCAGTTTGAGAGTCTGAAATGTATTGTTTAGGTCTGCCTTAAAGAGGAACTAGTAAGGGTTGTTACTCTGTGGTTAAAGTGCCAAAACAGTAATACTAATCTGGAGCGGTTATAGACTGCAATGTGACTGAATTTCTGGCAGATGTTAATTGACATGGCATGTCTAAGACTACCCAATGTCCAGCTAGCTGTGGTTTATGTATAGGATAAAACCACTGGTAAGTTTTCCTCTGAAAGATAAAAGTAAACAATTTAGGGTAATCTCTGAAAGTAGATATTTCCCACTGATTGTACATTGACTCTCATACATTGTCAGCTTTTAAAAGCTCTGCTTTTGGTTCCTTATCTTTGTTTTCAGGCTGAATCGACAACACATGCTTGGTATCACTGTAATGCAGAAACCGAATCACTATCGCCGTTCTTTCTGTTGAGATCTTTAAACACCAATGCATTTTTCTTTTAAAGTTCATTTGCCATGGAGCACATCTCAACACAAACTGCATCCAGACCTGAAGATTTTGGCTTGGAGGATGTCTTGATGGGATTTTCTGGTGGTAGTAATTAGTGGAAGCTGCCTGCTAATTCTTCTGGGAAGAAGGCAAGATTTTGTTCTTGTGAAGCACAAGACTCCATCAAGCCATTGATCTTAATTGCTGAAAAACATAAGTTTTGTGACAGAAAATCTGTTTTCCTGCCAAAATAAATGTCTGTTACTGTTTTTTGATTCCTGAAAAGGTTTGCTTCATTAGGACCCATCTTTGGGATGTGGAATGGGCAAGGGAAAAACGGGGGGGGGGAGGCATTGGTGTAAAATGGGTAAGATTTTTATTCAGCAAGGGATTTGGGAGTGATGGAAACAGCTATCTTGTTAATTCTCCATATTACAGCACAAACTTTTTTTTTTTTTACAAAAAAGAGAATAATTCTCACTGTGCTGAAAAACACTGAGAATAAAAAAAAATCACCTAAACCCTGAAGCATCTTTGGTTATTTATTTACTTCAGAACTGCATGTGTTTCTAAAGTTATTTTCATTTTTAAAAGTAGGGATGCATCCTCCCCACCCTTCATGTAATAATTAGCACGTGCCATCAAGCCAGTTCTGACCTATGATGACCCTTTTCTTCAGGGTTTTTTCCCCCCAGGAAGACCGTTCTCACAAGTGGCTTCCCGGTCCTTTCTTTTGTGGGCAGCCTGGGACTGTGTCGCTTTCTCTCTCATGGTCACAGAGGTTGGCTCTACTTTTGGCAAAGTGGGAATTGTACTCCCGCCCTTTAGCTCCTCAGTTAGAGATAAACTATCGAGCTATGCAGCCAGCTCACCCTTCATATACAAAGCTTTTAAAACAAAGCAAAAGAATTTCTTTGCAATTAGATCTAATCATCTAATCATGATCAGATTGCTACAATCAACTTGAAACGGTTCCATTTTCCTCTTTTGAGATTTGCAGTGAAAACCGAGAACATCAGTAATAAATACACCTTTATAGGGAGTGATAAAAAGATGTAACGTAATGAGCAAGTTTAATTTAGTTACCCAGAATGCTTCTATAGCTTGTATGTCAAAGAGAAAAAAACTGAAGGATTTATATAATGGATTGAAAAAAGTGCTGTGTTGACTTACAGCACAGTCCTACATGTATCACCTTAAAATTCAGGTAATTTACATAATCCTGTTTACATAGTGGTCCTCAATACGTATATTCTGCTCCTACAAAAAAAAGCTTATCCAGTATCTCCTCCTGCAAACAGGAGGCTTGTTTGTCTTAGCAATCTGGGGACCGCACATAATTCTGTTGGCACGGCATCCACAGGGGCATGAGTATTCTGACCTCTGTATCATACTTAAAGATCCGATCTTGCAACCAACATGAAAACAAGGACTGCTTAATATATGTGAAAGGGAAGCTGTTTACTTGTCTGAAAATACAAATGACAGTGGTGATTCAGATCTGCTGTTGGGATTGGGCATATAAAATGGTATTTTTAAACAGAAGAACATTTTATCTTCCTTTGTAGATTTGCTTCATATACAGTATAGGTCTGGGGGAGAGGATATATTATTAACAATGCATCTCTCCTTTCTTCTCTCTGTGTAGTACATTTATTCCACTTTAATTAGGCAGTTAGCATGTGCCCACAACTGGAGCAAGTCCCTCCTGAAAGGTTGGGATGAGTACCTTACCTGGTACACAGGTTCTCCATATAGGTGTCGTGTGTGTGTGTGGTTACAATCGTGATCGACTCTTTGTGACCCCATGTCCATGGAGTTTTCCTGGCAGGAATACTGAAGTGGTTTGCCAGTTCCTACTCCAGGCGCCTACAGCACCTGGTATTCCCTGGTGGTCACCCATCCAAGTACTAACCAGGCCCCACTCTGCTTAGCTTCCAAAATCAGGCAAGATCGGATGTGCTTAGAGTTAGGCTATACAGCATCTAGGCAACTCGATACAGGAGTATTTCGAGATCTCAGTGGGGGAAATCGTGAAACAAAAGTACAATACAGTACTCTTCAAATGGCAAATGCTCTACATTTTGGAATGTTTCCTTTTGATGTGCAGGGTGACTCCAATGAATTAGGGGATTAAATTTCAGTTTTATCACCAACTTCATTCCTACTGGAAAATGCTTGTGCTTCAGCCTCACATCAAGGCAGAGGGTCCTGCCAGATTGGGCAAGAAAGTCCAAACTGAGCCTCTTGATGCAGTGGTTAAATGCCTGCACTGCAGCGAAAACTGTGCTCACGACCTGGGGTTCAATCCCAGGGAGCAGGCTCAAGGTTGACTCAGCCTTCCAGCCTTCCCAGGTTGGTAAAATGAAAACCCCCCCTTGCTTTGGGGGGGGGGGCAATTTGTAGCCTGCATGATTAAATTATAAACCACCCAATGAGTGCTTGAAGCACTATGGGGCGGTTTTTCCTTTTCCAAGGAGAAAGGCAGGGTAAAATACTCTGAAATAAATATAAATAAATATAAACAGAACACAGAACACTAATAAAACACATTCCATCAGAAGTGTTGTTTGTACAATAAAAAAGAATGAAGCTCATGAAGTCATATATGGAGTTGTGAAGTAATACATACATAAAGTAAACCTCTAGATGCAAGTGGGAAAGCTGTCAGACCTGGGAAGATGTGCTTGTTTTAAAAGAACTAAGCTTTTTTTGTATTATAGAACAGAAGACAGAAAAATCATGGTAAGCTCTCATTTAATCAGCTTATTATACCTGTGAGCCTCGCAAGATGCTACTGACTGTGTACTAACATTAGCAATAACCAATAACAGCTCTTGATGAGGTAGGCATAGCAAATGATACAGGCAACTGTGGTTGCCTAGGCAAACTGAAAACACGTTGCTAAGGAAACCAGGAATGGCCCTGTTCACATAGCTCTCTCTTACCGTTTTTGATTCCAGTCCATAGAAAGGGTTACTATCGGAAGGCTTGGGTTTTCCTTGTTTCCTTCGATCATCCAGCACAGAGAGGAATGCTACTTACAAAGAAACAGTATTTTAGGAGAGCAGTCCATTACAGGGACTGCTTGGTACACTGGTTCTCCATCGATTTAGCTGGATAGCTCAGTGGTTTAGGTATCTGGCTGAGGAGCCAAAGACTGGGGGTTCGAGTCCCCAGTGTGCCTCCTTGATGTGGGCTGGACTTAATGATCCATCGAGCCCCTTCCAGCCCTTCAGCTGTAAGATAATGATGATGATTTGGAGAGTGAATCTGATCCCTCGGCAAACTCGCCTGGGAAAATGGCTAGCAGAACTCAGTTCCTGTGTTGTTCTCTTTGGAGAAATTGTCACAAAAATGCCATGTAGTATTGATAAACCTGAATTACATTTTTGATATCATTTCTGCAGTGCACTTGCTAGGTGACCCTGTGTAAGCTATTCCCTGTCAGTCCCTCCATCTACACTAGGGGCACAACAATATGAAAATACTGGGTTCCGAACAAGACCACATAAGTGTGAAGTATGTTGAATGCTAAGGAGTGTTGCCTAACATGGATTTATTAGGAAAAATAAGACTATCCCTGGCCAGGGAATGCAGTCCATTGTACCATGTTTCCTTTTAAAAAAAAGATTTCCTTATGTTAATTCCCTGTCAGGATGAGTTATACTACAAATCACATCATGCTCAGGCAGTTCTTCTGTTAACTCTGTCCTAGTTCTGACAGTTGCAACAGGCTTCTTTCCTTTAAACATTGAGCTACATTCCTGCAGGGTTCAGGGAAATTCAAAAAGAGGCCGCAAGCTTTATCCACTCCAATATCCTTGATGGTCCACATATGTTTCCATAGTCCCCCTTACAACTTCTTCTACTGCATATATTATTATGTAGGTTAATCCTCAAGCTGATTTATGTATTCAGACCCAACAACTTATTATAATACACAGAGATTAATGGGGGCCTAGCAGAGGGGATTTGTGCCAGCAGAGCCTTACATTATGAATATGTTATTATCCTTTATACAGGAACATAACTTGAAAATGGTGTGCAATTCAAAAGTATATTCATAACAAAACAGGCTGTCATCACTATCATAAAACTTGTAAGGCAGATCACAGGTCTTTTAAAAACATTCATTCAATTTACATACAGCCGCATTCATTCATTTGATTTATACATCACCTCATTAGTGGAAGTCCAATTATTGGGTGGTTTGCAAGATTAAAATGTAAAACTCGAAAACACTCCAATTTAAAGAAAACATTCAAAACAATACAATGGTAACAGAGAGCAATTAAATCAAAAATACTGTATAAATAACCCTATAAAATCTAGAATTAATAATAAAAAATAGCATCCAGGAAATTCCGTTATTTGAGGCAGCTCTAAATAATTTTGACTTTACCACCTTTCTAAAGATGAGAGGAGGAGACTGGTGTAACTCTGTTGGCATCTTGTTCCAGAGACTAGGGGCCACAACCAAAAAAGTAGAGTGACCACTTTTAACAGAAGAGATTGAGAGAAGCGGGAACAGATAGCAAATTTCTGGGAGAGATGCTCCAACAAGTATCAAGATTCTAATCTAAACCATTAAAGAGTTTCGATTACAGTACCCAGCACCCTGAATTGACCATAGAAACTGACAAGGAACCAATGAAAGAGCACCAAGGCTGGGGACAAATGATTAAATTTACTAGTTCTGGTTGATGAATTTTGGTTCTGCTGAAGTTTCCATACTGTTTTCAAGGGCAGCCCTATACAGTCTAAAAAGCTTTACAGTAATCTGTTTTTGAGATTAACATGGGAACCACTGTTGCTAAACAGTTTTACCCAGGTAAGGGCTTAACTGGGTAATAACTGAAGTTGATAGAAGGCACTCATGACCACAGCAGGTATTTGCTCCTCCATAGAGAGGGTTGAGTCTAAGTGCACTTTCCAAAGGCAAAAATCCAGTCCTCTTGCTTGCTGAACAACAAAAAATGAATGCCCATGTAAAATGATGGAGCTTCCCCGCACCACTCGGTCCCCTCTGGGGTTCTGTTCTTTTATCTGTCAGTTTCACTGGCTGAGTCTCAGGTTTAGTAACATGAGAGGGAGGTCTTGGCAGATAATTTTCCTGATCACTTTCCCCAGAGAGCCTTGCTTTGAAGATCCTGATTTTCCAACCTCAGAGTCAAGCTTTTGGGAAACAGCTGCTGCTAGAAACTGATCACAACTGGCTGGTCCTTCTCCTGCCACTCCTGTAATCTTCTCCTCTTCCTTGAGCATGGGACACAGGGCGTACACACCAAAGGCTGCAACCACTCCTTACCACTATATGGTAGGGCAGAAGAGGGCCATGGTGTCCCCTGTCCTTTCTTTAAGAACATAAACTTTCTTTGGTGGTGGTGGTGGTGGTGGGGAACAACTACATTTTCCTCCTCATTCGTGGGAAGAGGCTCACGCCCATGACTCAGGGCAGACTGGGTAGAAGATGGTGCTGTTTGCCGCAGGTACCAACATGGCTATTTATGACTCTCTGATTCACCCAAGAACCTAAGCACAAACAAGACAGTAGCAGAGACTGAGCCCGAAAGCAAAAACTCACAGTAATATGAACCAGTGGCGTAGCTAGAATTGGGAGCACCCGGGGACAAAGTCAGTTTTTGCACCCTCTCCTCCCTCCCAGCCATGTCTCACCCATCCTGGGGGAACAATGGGGGAGGAGAAGAAGGGTCTCTCCTTCTCATGCCCTCTTTGTGGGTCTCCTTTCCCGTTAAGGCTCTCATGTGCAAACTGCAGAGCATGCGGAGAGCGCCAAGCAGGCAATGGGATTTTTTTTTTCAAATATCACCTCCGTAGCCCC
>JAHTLZ010000237.1:2386033-2406989 GCA_023846285.1 Phrynocephalus versicolor | reverse complement strand
GGGGGGCCATCCCTGGGAGAAGAGGGGGGTCCCCACCCGCCGACACTTAAGGCTCCCCGCCCAGACTCCACTGAGCCCATCGAGGTGGTGTTCCCTCCACCCCACCCCACCCCCACCCCATTTGCCCCTCACAACAACAGCCCCGCGAGGTGGTCCAGGAGGGGTGCCCTCCGATGAGAGAGCGAGAGAGAGAGCGGCACCCCTTGGGCGACAGCAGGCCGGCCCCCTTCCTTCCTCCCTTCCTTCCTTCCTTCCTCCAGCGCTTGCTTGCAAGCAACCAACCCTGGCCGCGCGTGTGCCTGCCTTCCTTCAGCTGGAGGTTGCGGGTCACCTTTGGGGAGAGGAAAGTGTGGCCCACGCGCGGTTTGGCTCCAGTGAGGAGCATAATTAGGAGGCCGCTGAGACTTGCCTGTGGTTATTATGCCTGCTGCTGCTGCTGCTGCTGCCAGGAAAGAAGAGTTATAGATTGGTCAGGCTGGGAGGCGGGAGTTTTTAGACCCTCAGTCTCTTATCCTGATCAAGGACTGTTGTAAAAGAATACAGGTTGAAACCCATGGGTACCCGCCTTAGCACCTTAGATGTAAAGTATAACTGGAAAAAGTGATCTACAGACATGACAGTGACAAAACATAATCTGCATGCCAACTTTGTTTTGCATTCTTTCTTTTCTGATGTTGTCTAAATAGCCTTTCCAACAGAGTAAGCAGTGCTGTAGGTTGGATAGTCAAGAAGATAGTAAGAAGAAATCCATGTCCAGTCCACATGACTTTAGTGACCCTATTTACAAAGAAATTTCACTGACAAATGGCTATATCAATAGAATGAGCAGAGATCAGCTTAGAGCTAAACTTGAGGAATTCAAGCTTGACACTCGGTAAGCATTTGTGAAGTCTCTTTTTTTCCTTCTTTAAATGAAACGGTCTGTTTTGATTAAATATGCAGAGAGGTGAGAGAGGAATTGTTACCACTTTGGAGTCTCTGCTCTTAGAAGTTTACAATCTGGAAAAGGAGTTGTGTGAATGGTAATTTGCACCTTAATCTAAAACATGGGCTGTGATTGCTTTTAGGTTCTCATTTGTTCCTCAGGCAAACACGACACAATAAGGGTAACTTTCTTCACTGGACTGTTGTAACAAAGCAGAGAGCTTCTTAAACTTCTCCTTAGAATAATGTATTAGATATGCAACTGATATTTTCAGGAAGAGTCCGTGTATAGTTGGAAAGGTGAATGTGTTGATTTGTCTGTTCAGGAGAACATTAAAATACCTGCATAGGTCACAAAAAACCCTATGTTTTGTTTTCTGTTGGCAGAGGAGTGAAAGATGTGTTGAAGAAGAGACTGAAAAACTACTACAAGAAAGAAAAGTTAATGCAAAAGCAACCTATGAATGCAGATAATTACTATGATTATATCTGTGTTATTGACTTTGAAGCAACATGTGAAGAAGGAAATCAGCTTGAAGTTACACATGAAATAATTGAATTTCCTATTGTCTTATTAAACACCCGGACATTAGAAATAGTAAGTAATTCTGTTTCTGCAGTCTTTCACTCATGCAGATTTGGTACAGTCTCTTTTTGAGTGAGACAATATTTGTAAGAAAAGATTGATTAATAAATCCAGTGATCTAAATCTAACATAGTGATAATGCTACAGTTCTAGCTGCTGTATTCTTCCATGTATAAGAGTATTTTTAAATTAAAACTGTTAGACTAAAAATTTAGGATCATCCTATACACGGAAGTAAGTCAATGAGAGAACCTGTTATTTCGGGCTGGAAAATTGGGGATCATCTTATACACGGGGGGCATCTTATAGATGGGAAAATACAGTAATCCTTTGTGTTAGGTCCACTCTCTACTAACCAGGAGGAACCTTCATGGTGAGTCTAATTTTAGCTGAAGGGTATGTGCAGAATCACTGCAGTATTTGTGTATGCAAGCATACTGTAGTTATATTGTGCTTGTAATCCATTGCTAACTACTGTATGTTATAAGTATTCCATCCTATGTTTGAATTAGTGGAGAGTATGATATGGGAATTATGAGAATGTCCCTGACTGAAACAGCAAGTGTGGCAAGATTACTTTTTTCTAAAAGATGCTTGAAGATGTTGGAACTTCATTATTGAGATTAAATCTTATTGTTATTAATATTTATTTTGTCCAGTTATTTACTAGTTATTATCTTAACCTTGTTTTCCTTAGCAAAAATGTTGCAAAGTAAACAGTAGCTCTGTTCTTCTGCACTGTTGCCAAGTGATCTGTGTATTAATTTAATCTTTTAGGAGGATACATTTCAAAAGTATGTGAGACCAGAAATTAATCCTCAGCTTTCAGACTTCTGCATTAATCTGACAGGAATTTCTCAGGTAATGTTCTCTGCATCCAGCCACAATTACATGTCCTCATTGACAGTGTCCTGCCATCTCTGTTTGGGTTGCTCATGGTGGTACATAGTTGGGGCAAACACAGTTGGGGCAACGGACATACCATGCCCAAACTTATAGTTGAATGCCCTCTTAATTTGTTCGCCAGAGCCACCACTTTGGAGTGGACATGAGGAAAATTGCTGTTCTTCCTTGATGAATCCCCCATCCAACTAGAGTGTCCCTTTATTCTGCCCTATGTCTTAGCAGCCAAGCCCCAGAACATGGAGATCACCTAGCTAAGGATGGTGGGCTTGCATCTTGCAGTGCTGCTGCCACCATATTTGCCCCACTGTGTCTGACTTAGAGACCTTGCCTTTCTGTAGGGAGACTCCACTGCTGCAGCAACTCCCTCAGAGCATCTGGAGTGTTGTGAGCTGTTTGGCTGCCCTCCATATTTAAATTCAACAAAGCCCACCTGCATCCTTCCCCTTTGTGCTGCCCTACCCATCTACCAGTGTCCAGTTAGGGAGAGACAGGCATGTTAGGTACCTTGACTGCTGCAGCCATCGCTTGTAAAGTATATCACCTGTCCCCTACCCAACCATTGCTGTACCAGTTGCCTGGCACCCCAGTCTAAATCTGGCACCACTCTGTAGCTGTAGGTCATTTGGAATGGATGTCAGTTCTGCCACAAACTTACCAGTATTCTCCACTACAAAGAATAGCTGATCATCTAGGGCTGTCATCTTGCCCTAAGCAACCAGTAATCTTGACATTTTTACGTTTGCAGAACCTCTTTTTAATGTGCTCCTCCAAGTTCCTCCAGGATAGCCTGGAATATTTTTGATATTTGGGTCTAACATTTGCTTCTTCCCACCTCTTGCTATTTGCCAATGTCCCTCCCTGCTTCCCTTGCCTAGTAGCTCAACCTCTATCTTCTGACCACTTGTACTATTCACAGAAAAGAAGCCACTTGCACCCCCACAGTACCCACTTCATTTCCCAACAGTAATGCCCTGTGCAGAGTCTTCAGGTGCCTGAACCTGCTACTATTGGAGAGGTGGCCCAAGTGCTGCCTGCACCTGTGTGTACTCTGCTGTGCAAGCATATCTTCCACACTGTTGAACGTTCTTCCAGATTATTGTCTTCTTCAGAGTTCAAGGTTTTTTCGTGGTGTTTTTATTCTTGAGAACATGACAATGAGTTTTATAGTAGATGGCATCTGAAGAAGCGGCCTGCAGTCAAAGAATGTGTGTGTGTGTGTGTGTGTGTGTGTGTGTGTGTGTAAGAGTCATCAAGGCAACTCTTTGTTGCAATAAACAAATATGGCTACTCACAAATTTTTATAATGTGCAAATATTCTAGAAAACTTAGCAGCAGAGCAGATCCCAAGTTCCAGTTTGTGTTAATATTTCATCTGAACAGTTTTATCACTTTTTTTAAAAAAATTATTCCTAATACAGGTTTGCCACTTTCTGGAAAATCAGGGGAATGGAAATTGGTTAGGGAAAGTCAGAGAAATTAGTCTGAAGTCAAGGAAAGTTAAGGAAATTGTGATTAAAGTATATGATTTCTAACTTTATTACTGCAGTTTCAAAACTATATGTTTTGTAATGTGGCTTCAGAGAAACTATCTTAGATAGAATGCTTATTTAATGTTTAGTGTGCCTTTAAAACAATAACAAATTCAGTGGTATCTCGGAATACGAATGCCCCGTAAGACAAATTCTTTGTAAGACAAATGAAATTTTCCAGGCATAGGTATTTTACCGGATGTCTTGCAAGGGGGTTATGGGCGCATGAAATTCAAAAGCCTAGTCTTCCATCCTGGCTTTCTTGACGTGTAGCACCCAATCTGTGGGTGCTACTTGGTTGGGAAAACCAGGATCGAAGCTGCCACCTCTGCCCCCTATGGAAACGGCTCTGTGCGCTGAGCCCTTGGTGAAGGGGAGGCAGTGCCTTGTGTGCTCAAGCCACTGCCTTGCTTTCACCAGGTTCTGTGCATGGCCGCCGCGGTTCCCCCCTTTGTCCAGAAGGAGGGGTGGCTGCCCCTACACAGGAAGGGGGCAAGCGGGTGAGTCACCCCCTCGCCCGTTTCCCCCACACACACTTGGGGCAGGTAGCAAAAGGAGGAAAGCTTTTCCCCTGCCCCAACCCAGCAAAGAAGGGGAAATCTTCCCCCTCTTTGCTGGGTTGGGGGTAAACTCCCTCAATCAACTCAACTCAATCAATCAACCCTTGGCTGCCGGTTGATTGAGGGGGTTTGGGACAGCCTTCCTTCCCATAGGAATCTGGAATGCATTAATTGGTTTTCAGTGCATTCCTACAGGAAACCGTGCCTCTTAAGACAAATGTTTCATAAATGAATAGGCCCCGGAACCAATTAAATTTGTCTTGGGAGTCACCACTATATGTTATGTCGTTTGTTAGCATTAAGAGTTTATTTGAATTCATGTTCGTGTCTTGGTGTAATTTTTGGTGCAACTGCAAAACGTGTTGGTGCAAACAATGTAGAAAGAAGCTGATATTAAGTCTCTTACTATGACAAATATTTTTGCAGTTGAGACTTGTGTAGCTGTAGAGTGGAACATTTGCATTAACACAACACAGCTTATTCATTTTAAAACTTGTTATATTTGAATGATGGTCAGGGAAAATGACAAATGTTGGTCAGGGGGATGAAAAATAAATTTTTTGTTAATTGCTGGTATTGGATATTTTCAGGACCTTGTAGACAAAGCAGATGAATTTCCCAAGGTTTTGCAGTGTGCTGTAGACTGGATGAAACAGAAGGGTCTGGGAAGCCGATATAGCTATTGCCTATTAACTGATGGGTAAGGAACAGAAATAATTGTACAGGTGATCAGTTGGTCCAAGATTTACTTTATAATTGAGAAAAATCTTATTGCTGTTTGAATGATATACATTAAGCTATGCTGGTGGTTTTAATTATACATTCTTTTTTTTCCTTTGTGCAGTATTACATCTTACATTTTCTTCACAGTAGCTGAAATCCTTTGCTTAATGTAATCTCAACTAGAATGGGTCCGTAAAATCAATGGGGATTTGATGAGTCAGTCTTCAAGTACAGTTGATTTAGTGGACCTATTCTAAATGCGACTTACTGTTCTAAGCAACAGGATTTCAGTCATTTTGTCATGGGAGCTCATCCTGAACTTTCACTTTTGGCCTGCATAGAATTACAGGACATTCCTCGACCTTGCTGAGACTACTTGCCTTTTCCTAGGCAGAAAAAGTACCTAATTAAAGAGAAAGTCCATCTTCTTGGAATGTCAGGAGAGTAATATTATGCACCATTTACTACAATCCTGAATCCGTTATATGCTTATTGTCCATTTAATTGAATCAGTGATAGCTACAGATAGTGGCAAAGTTTTTAATGTTATTTTTGATAATTATAATAATGATGTAAATTTTACCTTTTTACCTGTTGGCATAGAAGTTGCAATCATGCATCTTTTATCTCTTATTTTAAGAATTTATGTGTTGTCTCTTGACTTTTAACACAAATTCCATGAAGGAGTTCATATCAAATAATTACCGTATATACTCGAGTATAAGTCGACCCGAGTATAAGTCGAGGCCCCTAATTTAACCCCCCAAAACTGGGGAAATATTTTGACTCGAGTATAAGTCTAGGGTGGGGAATGCAGCAGGGCCTGGCAGCTCCTCCTTTGTGAGCTGGGGGAGTGGTGTGTTATGTTTAAAATGACTTTTAGCCACTGATGCAAGTGCTTGGGTCAGTGGCTAAAAGTCACTTTTAAACATCGTGCACCGCTCCCCTGTGATGCGGGGTGGGTGGGTGGGCACGAGAAGTGGCACACAATGTTTAAAATGACATTTAGCTACCGACCCAAACACTTGTCTCGGTGGCTAAAAGTATTGACCTGCATAAGTCGAGGGCCCCTTTTTTCAGCCCAAAATTAGGGCTGAAAAACTAGGCTTATATTCGAGTATATACAATATATCACATTATTAAGGATTACAAAAATACAAAACCAATTTCAGTATTAATGAAGCATAACATTAGTGAAGTTGTTAAGATAAATGAAGTAGCAAATTCATGAATAAAACAGCAGATGGCATCAACCATATATACAAGTAAGCATGAAAAACATAGAAGTAAAAGCTTGTGAAAATGAAATTGATGTAAACTAAAGGTTGATGCTGTCAAAGAATAGAATTTCTACTGTGCCAAGGTGTCACCGCAATGAAGGCCCTATCTCTGGTTTCCACCTGTCTAAATCTTTATAAATTAATAAATATTATTAATATTTATTTATTAAGTCAAATAATTAAATAAATCATGAAATAATGACTACTTTAAGACTGTAACATCAAGGGTACCAGCAGTGGGCCTGCACATAGGTTGGAGAACATTTTTTGGTCAGAACACCAAATTAACTCTAGACAAACACATTGAGTGTCTTACATAACAGCAGTGTTTTTCCACACAGGAAGGAAACAACTTTAAAGTACCGTGCCTTTTTTCCCTTCTAAAGGTCTTGGGATATGAGTAAATTTTTAAATATCCAGTGTCGGGTTAGTCGTCTGAAATATCCTTCTTTTGCTAAGAAGTGGATCAATATTCGAAAATCCTATGGGAACTTCTACAAGGTTTGTGTTTTGATACTCAATTTTCTTGAAAGTCAATCCACACAAGGCAAAACCTTTACCCAGTCCATGAGTGGAATGCCAAGTTAAGCAAATTTCTTTTCTGTGTTAGGCAAAGAAAGAACCCTCTTTGTCCATTCTAACTAGTAAAGTCCTGTATAATAATGGTTCAAATTTAGATCTGTTAGAAGTAGCATTCTTTTCAAATTTAGGACCTGACCTTTTCAAAGTCTCTGTAGTGGCAGACCTGTAACAGTGTAATTAAACTCCTGTCTAAAGGGACAGGGAGAAGGAACAAACAGACCTTATTTTTTTTCCTCTTGAACTTTATTAAGAAATGGTCTTTGCATTCTTCACTATTATGGTCATTAGACAGGTTATTTAAAATTGTGATTTACAGTGAGAGGTTGCATTTCTTCTGTGCTCCACTTTTTTAACTATAAAAGTGTTGTCTGAGTCCAGTAGTCTGGAATTATGTGTTTCATGCTACAGTAGCATCCTAAAGTAGCCACTTAATTTCCAAGCCCCTGTTCAATAACTTCTAATTAGCTGAGACACAGAATGGCTGAGTTTACAATAGGCAGATTAGATTCTTTGCTGTTGTGGCCTCAATATTATTGTCCACACAAGGAGCCTCGTTTATTTTGTGCTTGGTCCCAGAAAGAACTCTTTTAACTGCAGTAGGAAAAGATGAGGCATTTTAAACTTAAAGACTTAACTTTCAAGTCTGACTTGCCATCTGATTTACTGAAGGGCCAAAATCAAACAGGAACCATGTTGTTCCATCTATTATTACAGGCATACTAAACTTTAGCCCTCCTGATGTTTTGGACCACAACTCCCAGAATTCCAAGCCTGTATTTCCAGTGACAATGGGCTGTGGGAGTTGTGGTCCAAAACATCTGGAAGGCCTAAGTTTGGACATGCCTGTATTATTAAAAACTAACATTTGCCTGAAACCTAAGTTCATCCCAGCTTTGAGACTGATACCTTCCTGTTTTTGCAAAGCAAAAAGCAAAGTGTTCTGCCTATATTCCACCCCATGGTGGTTAAAGCACTCTCTGGGCCGTTTACAATTTATTTATACAGGATACACATTGCCCCCCCCCCCAAGAACTGGGTATTCATTTTACTGACCTTGGAAGGATTGAAGGCTGAGTAAGCCATGAACCATTGAACTCCAGGTCATGACCACAGTTATAGCTGCAGTATAGCAGTTCACCCACTGTGCCATGAGGCAACCTCTTTCTTTAAAAAAGCTCAGACTTCTTTTATGTTGGGACACCTGAGTCATTGCTCATAGTATTGTGTTCTTTTTTTTTTTCAGGTACCCAGAAACCAGACTAAACTATCAACTATGCTTGAAAAGCTTGGAATGGACTATGATGGACGGCCTCACAGTGGGCTTGATGATTCTAAGAACATTGCAAGGATAGCAGTTCGCATGCTTCAAGATGGATGTGAGCTCCGGGTGAATGAAAAATTGTACGATGGGGTGCTGCTGTCCGTTTCTTCCTCTACCCCAATAGAGGGCGCTCCTGTACCACAGATGCCCAGGTTTCGATGACAATTAGGACTGTTTTTTTCTTTTTTCTTTGCTGTGTTCAGGACCATGTGCAAAGCCAGCCAGGACTTCAGCTGAGCCATTTTGGTAAAGTCAAGAACTGGTGCTTCTTTCCCAGTTAAACCTCTCTGAAATGTAAACTTTGTCACAACATTAATGTTATGACCTTCTTAGTTTATTGTACTTGCTTGTTCAGATAGTTGTTTAAATAATTTAATAAAATAAACATAAAGCTTAAAATATGATCTGCAGATATAACACCATTCTTTACCAATTTCTTTAAAAAGTTGCTGCTTACAAAACTGTTTAGCATGGTATGATGCAGTTTCATTTCCCAAGTTTCTGTTAAACTTTGCAGAACATGTTGACTTCACTTGCTTTTTATCTATCATATTTTCCCAGTCATGCTCACTTGAGGCCTATTCGTTTTTTTTTAATTTATCCTTTCACCCAATTAGTAGCAATTTAGTATAGTGATAATAAACACTTAGCTTTTTTGTCTCAAAAGGGTTTAGAGCTGTGTCCACTTTTTAATTTCAATTCAGCAGCTCTGAATTGAGTTTGTTATTAACACTTTTCTGTTGAAATTATTGGAACCAAAATGCTTTGGCTAGATCATGTTTCTGTTTATTTTTCTTTCTTACATTCTGTATCATTTTGCATGGTATAAAACCACTCTACCTCCTTTGTAATAGGATAAGTGGAAAGAATCATCTGTGTAATAATTTCAATGTAAGAATTAGCTCTTGGGCTTGGATGTTGGAATTTTATATTAATTCTTATGACCAGGAAAGAATTTGTTGCTGTTGTATGTATGTGTAAATGACTATTTTATCACTTGGAAAAGTCTATAAACCCATGTTTTGAACTTGCAAGCCATGCAAAATTTCTTCAGATTCTTCTTTTTTTCTAGTGTTTCCCCAAAGGTACAGGGCCTGCTGTTCGGATCCAAGATGCCTCTTTTTTCAGGGTGCAGGCGGTATTTTGTATGTCCTCGAGTCCTGGCATTTGTTTTGGTTGCCCAAAATAGCTCTTGATTGTTCCTTTGGCCGCCACACAGTTCTGTTGATTTTTATCTGTCTTACGTTCTTGCCATTTCTTAAAGGCTCTCTTCTCTTGTACTTTCTCCTGCATGTGTTTGATCCACAGCCATGCCTGCTTGCCAATATAACGGTAACCCAATTTTGTGACACTGAGGATTTCCCTGGTGGTGGTGGTGGTGGTTTGGGCAGAATCACAAAAGGCTGCCCTGATGATGTCTCTTGAAGCAGCATTGATGGGTGGGAATATGATATTTCTGATAATTGCTGTTTTTTGGTCCTGTAGCTGCCACCATGTGGTCTTCTTTGGATACATGATGCCATCTATTTGTGATGAGTGACCTATGTTGTGGGTTGAGGAGATCATGTTGGATATGATGGGAAAACTGCGTTCTCAAAAGGATAAAATCAATCTGCCATTGGTGAAGGTGATTAGATGGTTATATGTTTCTTGAAAACTGTGCTGCGGATTACAATATCATTTGCTTCTGCGAAATCAAGGCTTTGTAATCCATCTTCATTGCACTTATAACCTTGGTTCACATGGTACTAGTATCCATCCCGAGTACTTCCCACGTGGTCATTCGAGTCACCACTGAGGAGTAGATGATCTTCAGGACAAGCAAGAGATTTTGACCTGTAGTTCATTCCAGAACTGATCCTTACTGTCTTCATCAAGTCCTGTTTGTGATGCATAGGAAGAAAACATCTGGAGTCAGTGGATGGGGCTGTCAGTGATAGACATGAACTGGCCAGAGTGCCTCTGGACCTTAGGCAAAGTGGGTCTTTGCTCCTGACAACAGAAACACCATTGTTGGATGGGCCCTGAGAAATCAGTTTGTAACCCTCTCTGATGTCCATGGATTTCTGGCCCTTCCATCTGGTCTCTTGAAAGCATGTTGATATGGTTGCATTCACGGATGTATTTGGTCAGTGTTCCCATGTTGATTCTAGCGATTCATGGTAGTTTGGGTTTCCTTTGAGCTAGCTTCTTTAACCAGTACTTTTGCCAACATGAAATTATTCTTTTTACAGTAAAGATTGTCAACATGAGTCCCTTATAATATTTTATTGTCTTGGTTTAATTCTTAATTAAAAACAACAACTCTACAGTTTCATAGACCATTTTAGGATATATTTGCAGCATGTGACAGAGATGAAGGAAAATAACTTTCAAGGCCTCTTTTATAAGTTTAGATAAATGTTAAAAGTTGAACTGGGTATTTTCTGATTTAAAATCTATTTGTTAACCTTTGTAGTTACTTTCTGTTAATCTTTCTTGCATGTTTACAGAAGCTGTCAAGAGATCAGCTTTTGTTTTTCTGATTAAGACCACAGTGTTGTATTTATTTTTCAGGTTTGGCATCATGTTCTATCATAGCTTTAATGCACCGCAATCATTAGAGTGCAGATTAACCAAGTATGTTCAGCTTATCTGAAAAGCTTCCACCAGCATTGGTCTGCATGTGCCCACAACGGGTAATGCACAGTTAATATGTAAATATGCAGATACAGCTAGCTGTAAGACTTAATACAATTTAGATAAGAATTGCATAGTTGGAAAGGCATTCTGGCTACTCATGACTCAGCTCTGTTGGTGCATACATCTGTACTTGATCTGCAGTAGTAACCTGGTGTAATGCTGCCACAGTAATCATGATAGAGAACAGAACAGTCTAGCCTTGTACGTAATGTATCACTGTCACTTCATACCACTGGAAGTGATTCATTGAGAACTGAGACAAGTATAGCCAGGCATATATCCGTTGTATCTTAAATGCACATTCCTCTGTGGAAGATTCTCATTTATCAAGACCTCCTCTTCAAGAATGTAGCGTTTCTTGTGAACTAGTTAATTTTAACTCTCTTTTGTGGGGAGGAGAGCTCAAAGTAAAATTCCCAATAGTTCATTTAGTTACAAATTCTACTGATTTTTTTTTTGTTCATTAACTATTTTGCGTTGCCTCTGGAAAGTTAAAACCAATAAATTGAAGGATGTTAAATGTTAGACTCCATCGTGCACTTTTCTTAGATAGGAATGCCCATTTATTCACAGAACAGCAAAGACCTGTGCACCAAACTAGGTTGATGTACTTGAGATAAGATTTTGTCCTGAGCAGAGAGCAACAGCCGAAGTTTGTTTACTTACAGCCTAAGCTTGCTAAAGCACTACAGTTCTTGAGGACAGATTTACCAACAGTAAATACCACGACAACATCGCAAATACTACTTTGTGAGTGAGTTATTTCTAACCACTAAAGAGGAAAAACCCTCACTGTACAATATACCGAAACCACAGGCTGGGGCACAATATCATGTGAGGAAACTCAGGGGGCTTTGACAAGTGAAGTCACCTTGCTGGGTGGATCCACTACCCTGTTACTCTCAAAATGGAGATGGGACCTGCAGTACTAATGTAAACCATCCCCCTTCACTAATCTTACAAGTAGCAACGTCATGACAGGAGGACAGAATAAGGATCCAGTGCAGTTCCTTGACACAGGCAAGTGATAGGAGGGCACTGGGAAATCTCTGAAAAATGTTTCATCTCTTGCCCACAATTAAGTAATACGAGCCAATTTGGGAAGTAGCTTATATTTGTATGTTTTTATTTAGAAAAGCCATGGGTATCACATGTTTGGGGGAATATTACAGTATTTGCTTTCAAGTTGGAACCAATGTACAATATAGTGATGCTAATTGGTCTTGCAAGGCAAGTAAGATATTTAAGGAGAGGCTTGTCCAGTTCAACTCCACCAGTGAATTTCCATGGCTGAGCAGGGATGAGAACCCAGAACTCTTGAATTCTAGTCTGTTACTGTCCAGTACACTACACTGGGTATATTAGCACAATGGAATGCATTATGAAAGATAAAACTACTGTATACATTAACTTCCCAGTACAGGAGTACATGATTCATGAGTTGTGAGTGCTTAACTCTCTCATTATTGTTGCTCCTGTTGCTTCCACAAAAATGCAGTTTTGGTAGAAAGCATGGTGAGGAGTGTATGTCTTGTTTACTAATGAAAGTTTGGCCAGCTTTGGGGGGGGAGTATGTTTTGTTCTTATACGCATTTCTTAAAGTGCAGAAATTACCACTTGCTAACTCCACTAAGATTTGTTTTATGCCAGCTGATTTCAACATTCCTTTCCACATGAAATCAGCCTTATTTATTGACATCGGCACACCCCTATCCCTGTCTGTCTGCCTCTGCCAAATACTCTGCCCTGTTCTCCACTCTTTTAACCTGTCCTCCTTCCATATCCTCAGAGTTAACCTTCCCTGCTTTCCACAAAAATAACAATGAACACTTGGATTGAAAGAACAAGTAATGCAAAAGTTCTTAAAGTCCTTGGAAAAAATATCCTCTCATACAGCCCATATCAGGCAGCAAGGTCTTGGGTGGCTTGGTTTCAATGTTAGTACCAAACCACTTACAAGACAAAACCTCTGCCCAGAAAGTCATTGTTTTAAGTGTGTCCCTAATCTTTTCCAAAGCATTGATGGGTTAAACATCTGTATTCCAAAGAAGGTTAAGACTGGAGTGAGCTACAGTCAAGGGCTGATATTGAAAGCTATCAAAGATAACATTGATCTACCCACCCCCTTGCCCCAACATAGGAAAACCCAGCAGAGATAATATTCTTTTGCGTTGTCCCCAAGGTTTTACAAAGGGTTGGTATGAAAGACTTCTGAGTGAGATTAGAAGTAGAGTGATTGTTTTCAGTGACAACAGTGGAAGGCAGAGGCTGGATGGCCATCTGTTGGAAATATTGTGAAGGGGTTCTTGCATGGCAGGGGGTTGGACTAGATGGCCCATGAGGTCTCTTCCAACTCTATGATTCTATGATTCTATGATTTCTATGCCTTCCGATACAAAGTACAGGTAGTAGTAAACACTGCGGCAGCAGCAAAAGAACTCCATACATGTCAAACTGAAGAGAAAGAGATATATTTATTCCTTCCTGGGTGTGGTCTGGGACTGTGGCACTTGCCCAAGGCTATACAGGCTGACCATTTTCCCAAGTGGCACTGTGGGAAATCAACCCCCACCCCACCCTTGAAAGCAAGTATGCAACTCACCAAACGATCCAGTGCTTCATTAAATATTTTGTCTGCACAACCCTTTTGTAAATAGATGCAGCTTTTGATTACATAAAGCTCTTCACCTGGGGAATGTGGTCACAGATGATGCAACAGTTATCACTTTCATGTCCTGACTGGGCTTCATTTGTTTGGGCATCCAGCAAACAGCATGTAAAACTGGACTGACCTTTAGTTGGATCAAAGAAAACTTTCCTGATGTTCCCGTGTTCTTATCTTTGCACTTCAGGACTCCTGATGTTCCCTAAACATTACATTATTGCATAACGGAGTCATTTTAAAAAGCACATGAAACATGGCAGCACACTGTGTTACCTAAAAAGTTGCCAACTGAGAATACACACAGAATTGTCAAAAAACTAATCCAGAGGGTCAGCACAAGGTTATCAAACTTTAAGCAAACAAAATAATAGACTGCCAACAGACACTAGTCTGCTAAATGTATTGTTGGCTTAAGGGTTAAAAATACCATCGGTAAAGTAGCCTTGACTTCTCTCCTCATTTTGTTGCACAAGCTTTATTTAAGGGCAGGGTCCAGGCTACATTGAACATGCTTAAATTCCACTGGTTTCAACCAAGTAGCTTTTAAGCTCACCTCTGGGTCAAATTAAGACATTCCCTGTGGTGTAAAGGATACTGCAAATTTCTAGGACTCAGTAAATCTGGACTTGAATTCTTACTCGGCCATGGCGGCTCCCTGGGGTGCTTAATGGGTGATGGAACTGGGAAAACCACTCCTTAAATGTTTTTCCTTAACCAGAGGGGAGGGGAGGGAGCCGGTGAGTTCTTGGGGGGAGGAGGAGGAGGGGGAGGGGGAGAAGCGGAGGCCATGGGGGGGAAAGGGGGGGCCGCGGATTTTTTACGTTGCACGGATTTTACGTTATGCAGGTCTTACGCTATACGAGGTACCACTGTATTAGGGTTCCTGTGGCTTGGCTCCTAGTTGACACGCACATCTACTGAAATTAGTAGGATGGAAAACCCAATTACTTCAAGAGGTAGTGAATGCTCCGACACTGGAGGCATTTGAGATAAATCTGGACAACCACCTGGCAGATATTCTTTGATTTGTAGGCCCCATCCAACTTCACTATCCTATGATACAAGGTTTGATGAAATTGTCTTCTAAGTGTCAAAAATATTTGGTAAACTCACCCTGAGCAAACAAGGAGGATACATACATAAATACTGTCCACTATGTAACAGCTGGAGGCACTGCTCTTTCTGAACTGCAGTGTTTGGGTGCACCATCATAAAGTGGTAAAATACATATTTTGAAAAGGGGGAAGTGGATCCGGGGTGCCCTTGGTAGCTATTATTTCTGTGACTTTATTTTCCTTCAGCGGGACTGTCAAATATATCTGTCCATCCATTGCATCCTGTAGAAATGTGACTATTGATATACTCATTTTGTGTCTCACATGGTTTATTTACTTCATTTTTCCTGTGCCAGAGCCTTAGAGAGATTACCTAACAGCCAGTGCAGGCAACCCAGTCTTCCTAAATACTGGGTCCAGATTTTTATTGTAAGAGTAATACAATTAATATAATAATTATACAATTATTATATTAATTGCAATAATAATCTAATATAATTCTCAATGATTTTTATATTTTAATTCCATTAATAATAAATACTTATTAATTATTTATGATTATATTAATGATGTTATTAAATAATATAGTAATTACCACTGGATCAGTTCTGACTTGCAGAGATCCTCCCAGAATTTTCTAGGTATTAAATACACAAAAGTGATTTGCCACTCTCTTCTCCTAGTGCTGCTCTGCAACTGTGCCCCTTGTCCAGTATCAAAAAACCCTGTCAATATCAAAAAGATACAGTACTGTAGTTTATCTCAACTGGCTCCTTTGTACAGAGCCACAGTGGGGATTCTAACTCTCAACTTAATAGACCACAATTTCATCCCAGTTGAGTTGTTGACAGCATTACTGATTTCACTAAGACCATGGTTAATTCCCTCTCACTGGAATCAACAGGACCCTGAAGTGCTTCACTTTGGCTGGTTTGTGTCACATATTAGTTTCATATTTCCACAGCTAGGTTCTAGCTGGGATGGGAGGAGATTGCTGAGCAGACTGCGAAAGCACAGTTGGGAAAACAGAAGTGATTTTACCATTTGAAAATTGAAAGAAGGCTAAAAATAAAACAGCAAACATCATAAAGTCATTATATAAATTCCCGTAGCACGCCCATGGGAAGATTTGTATAACGGAAGTGCACATGAACAGATACTGATTGCTGCTGATTTCATATTTTCAAACTCTGTGCTTTCAGTGGTGGCCTTTGTAATCTGAGACACTTTCCCCAAGGTCCCTGTGTTAGCCCACTTATTTCAATTTATTTGACTTGATTATATCCTGTCTTTCTTCCAAAATAGGGGCTCGCAACATCATTACAAACCATCATTACAACATACAGTATACACTATTTTAAAATCTCACTATAAACATTAGTATTACAACAGAATTTTTAAAAGTATTGAAGTACAATTCCATTTTTAAAAAATCAATTTTAAAAGCACATACAGTGTACATTTTTAAAAGGACAAGATGTACAATGGTACCTTGTATAAAGGAATTAATTCATTTCAAATGAAATTATGTTAAGCAAATTTTCCTTTATCCAATTTCCCATAGGAATGCATTGAAAATGGAGTAATCCCATTTTTAATGTTGTACAGATTCTCCCCATAGGCAATTATGTTAAGCAAATTTCCCCTATCTCTGGAATTTTTTATGTTGTACAGATTTTATGTTATACAAACTGTTTGTTATACAAAGGTCCACTGTACTTACTAAAAACTCCCCTCAGTTGTCAAAAGCCCACCTGAATAAAGAAAGCCCTCTCTTGTGTCAGCAGATTCCCTCCATCCCCATTTAAAGATTTAACACACCAAATGATGCCATTTTCTCATTTTAAAAAATCTTTTCAAATATACATATATTTCAATATATAACTATGACTAAGAAAAACTTCTGGGAAACTCCTAAAGTTGCCCAAGACATCATGAATCATGGTTGGTTCTAATAAAAGGCCTTTAGTGCTCTCGTTGCTTGTGCCAACTCCTGTGCCAACACTGCAGCTTGAAACCATGTTAAAATGCAAGTAGAAAAATAGGTATTACTTCAGCGAGAAGGTAACAGCACCCCCCATGCACCTGGGTGTTAGTCATGCTGGCCACAAGACTGGAAATATGTCTATGGACACCCAAATCTGCACCTGAGAACTCTGATCTGGCAATACCTAAAGGCATTGGTAGAGAAAATAACATCATTCAAACTACTCCATCTGAAGCTCGTACCTTAAATGGCAGTGGGTTACCTGATGACTGTGCAGAGACCCAAGCCCAGACACATGTCTGTTTCAACCAAAATTCTCTAACACCACCTGCTAGCCCATCTTCTAAGGGTTTGTTAAACCCCGAGCAGTCTTCACCTCTGCCTCTGACAATACAGCAAACTTTTTGCCCCCTTTCACCGTCTCTTATGGATTTATCCCACCATTCAGTGGCAAGTTCAATGCCTGACTTAGAATCTTCCTTGGATTACCCCACTTCAAATTGACAATCTGGGTCCCAGAACAATCACCATCTAAAATGCATTTCATGGAATGTGACTGGCTGGCTGAGCAAATCTGAAGACCCATCCTTCCTGCTGTTTATGAAAAGTTTTGATATTATCTTTATTCAGGAGACTTGGCTACTATCTGAGTTACTATTAAATGGGTTTACTTCTCATACTCTTGCTGCCTCCCCTTCTACAACTAGAGGTCGACCAAGTGGAGGTCTGGCTTGTTTAATATCTACCTCAGTGGTCTGTGCTATTTTACCATTACCACCTTTAAGAAATATTGCTATGGCTGTTTTGACCTTTAAAGATTGGGAAATTGTGGTTGTGAATGTTTATATTCCCTCCCATTCATCTCCTTTCTATTACGAGCAGTGTTGGCTTGACTTGGAAATGTATATATATAATCTTGAGATAAAATTCCCCAGAGCACAAACAATATTACTTGGAGACTTTAATGCACGTTTGGGCAGTGGACACTATAGATCTGCTTATGCTGAGCATATTGGTGATCTTTACAATCAGTCAAGGAACACAAAAGATTGTATTTTGAATAATTCTGGGAAAAATTTTTGGCAGTTGATTGACAAGTTAAATCTGGTATTACTAAATGGTAATTTTCAAGGAGATGAACTGGGAGAATATACATATTATAGTCACAATGGAGCTAGTTTGATTGATTATGTAGCCATTACTCCCCCACTACTAGCTAACATCCTTTATTTCACAGTGGGTACACAGCCAGAAAGTGACCATCAGCCTCTTATATTCTATATCCTTACCCCTAAAGTTATACTAAACAATAGGGCGGACAGCTCCTTCCCAATGGATCAAGCATTGGTAACACAAGACACTAGGCTTAAGTGGTGCCCTATACTCCAGATAGAAATAGGAAAAATTCTGCACAGCGCCCCTGTGCTTGAACTGAAAGGAGAGACTGAGGCAGCTTCAAATATTAATATTGCTCTGGTAAATTATGGCAAACTAATCGACACTTTAAGACCCGCCCTAACAAAGAGAGTAAGATCCCTGCCCAGAACCAGACCAACTAACAATAGTTGGTATGATAAAGAGTGTGAAACTATGAAGCATCAATTAAACAGAGCCCTCGGATTGCATAAACAAAAACATTCTAAAAACTTGCCCAGTTCTTTCTTTGAGCTCCGTAACAATTATAAACGGCTCCTTGAGAGGAAAAAACAAGCTTTCGTAAAAGAATCCTATCAGAAACTTGCCCTGGCTTTGTCCCAGAAAAATATGGCATCCTTCTGGCACCTGCTGGCATCAGCAGAAGGAAGGTCTCACCATGACCTTGATTCCTATGTACCCATTAAGTGTTGGGAAGAGCATTACTTTAAACTATTCAATGATCCACCTTATATAGGTGCAACTGTTCCACCTCTAACATCATCTCCCTGCAGTCTGCCAAGGTGGCCCCCGGTCACATCCAAGGAAATAAAATCATTGATTTCATCAATTAGGAGCAATAAAGCCCCTGGGGAAAATTTCATCCCCCCAGACATACTTAAATGTTTTCAGGACTGGTGGGCTCCAATTCTGGCCACTATATTTACTTATATAGACAGGGAGGGCAAAACTCCTAAAGAATGGTCTTCCTCGATTGTTGTGCCTATCTACAAGAAAGGTGAGCGCAAGGACCCAGCCTACTATAGACCTATAAGTTTGCTTGATGTTGTAGGCAAACTATATGCAAGACATCTCCTCTTAAAACTGGAAGACTGGATAAGAGAAAATGACATTTTAGCTCCTGAACAGATTGGTTTTAGGGAAGGACATTCCACGCTGGACCATATTCTCTTGTTAAACCATCTAATCAATAAATATTCTATTAGACCTTCAAAGCAGCTATATGTAGCATTTATCGATCTGAAAGCTGCCTTTGACTCCATTCCAAGAGGTCGCATGTGGGAAAAACTTACTAACCTTAAAATAGACCCCAGATTGTTGGAAAGAATTAAAGATCTGCACACTGACTCTTCCCTTAAGATTAGAGTCGGCATCTCTGGCCAATTATCCAACACTGTTAAAACATCTAAAGGTGTTCGCCAAGGCTGTGTTCTTGCTCCTTTGCTTTTCAATCTATATGTTAATGATATGGTGGTTAGGTTAACAGGTTTACAATTCTTCCCTGTCAGACTAGGTGGAAAGGCTATATCAATATTACTTTATGCAGATGACACTCTGCTAATATCCCACACACAAATAGGCCTCAGAAGGCTCCTGAAACAATTTAGTAACTATTGTACAGAAAATCCTCTCAACATCAACTATGAGAAAACCAAAATTATGGTTTTCAGTAGAAGACCTCAAGTTCATAAATGGATGATGGATGGGAGAATACTGGAACAGGTAACCCATTTCAAATACTTAGGTGTGATGTTCCATCAGTCAGGCTCCTGGGCTTCACAGATTGACTTTGCAAAACAGAAATTTGAGAAGGCCATGTTTGGATTACTAAGATTCTGTAGGACCAAAGGAGGCCTCCTGATTCCTCCCATCTGCGAAATTTATAAAACCAAGCTACTTCCCCAGATTTTGTACGGCGCTGAAGTATGGGGAATGGGAAACTTACACCCCCTTGAAGTAACCCAAAATAAATTTGCCCGTTTATTGCTGGCAGTACCCCCATCAACTCCTTCTGCACTAGTCAGATTAGAATTGGCATTAATGTCAATAACAACACTAATTAACAAATCAATAATTAATTATTGGCTGAAAATCTTCTTTATTACCCGCTCTGAATTTTTAACATCATCCTATGGGGAAATGAACTCTGGATCATGGAAATTTTTTGTACTGAATCTAGTAGCCAAACTTGGTTCTTCCCAAGAGCATGTGAGACACCTTGGACTGACAGCAGCTAAACGCTTACTAAAGCAAAGATTATCTGATCTCTGTGTTCAAACAGACATAGGTTCGCTCAGCACTCTAAAAACAGCCCTTTTTTACAAGAACATTACACCTAAGCCTCTAAATCGCCCATCTTATTTTACTGATTTGATGAACTTTGAATATAGAAAAGCATTTACTCGGGCTCGTCTTGATATGCTACCACTTGCCAATCTAAAGGGCCGTTATACACAAACCCCATACCATACGAGAGTCTGCTCTTGTGATAATAAATCCGTCGAGAACTTGGTACATGCTGTGCTTTATTGCCCACTATTTGGAACCCATCGTGAAAGACTTTTGAAATTCACCTTAGAAAAATATCCTGGTAGATCCGACGAAGAAAAGCTCAAAATTTTACTCTGTGATAGAGATAAATTTGTTACGTTCCGAATGGCAAGGTTCTGTTCTTTACTTATTAAAACGAAAGTTGTTTTAACTACTTCTAATAGTCAAATTGATATCTAGGTCCCTGTACCCCCAGCCCCCCTTTTATCTATCTGTATTGTTATTTTATTGATATTTTTATTGTACTGTTTTTACTTGATGCACTTTGCAATGGCTCTGTGAGCCACGCAATAAAATTTATATGATGATGATGATGATGATGTCTATGGACAAAACGCCAGCTCTTCAGCTCACAAACAGAGAGGAAATCCAGCCCCTTGAGTTGGAAATGACTGGACTTCATTGTCAGAGGGAACCTGAGCCTTAACATATGTGCATGCGTGCACTCATG
>JAHTLZ010000237.1:2358123-2375913 GCA_023846285.1 Phrynocephalus versicolor | reverse complement strand
CCACACTTCTGCTGCATATTAAGAGGAGATTCAAACGAATTTCCCAAGCTCTGCCAACACGTACTGGTGGTCAGATCTGCAGAATAAGATCTAGTTTTGTTGAAACGCGTCTCTGAACAGTTCCACGCCCTGCTTTTCCAACAATGTATATTTGAAGCATTTTACAAAAACAACCACGAATCAGGCTTAAGAAAAGGCTAACAAGAGGTTTGCTCTGGCTTTCAGGCTGAGAAAAGGTTCCCTCCTGGAGTCACTAGAGGGGCAGCAGGGCAGTCATTTCTCCAGTGGCATCAACAATGCATCTTTTCATTGGTATCCCAGCTAATGAGAGCCTTTCACTCCACAATGGAGATGTCAAGAAACAGTTCCAGATTCTGCTGACTAAGAGAGGCCATCGCGGAGAATGCGCTCCCAACATAGTACAATAACAGAAGGTCAGCTGTTTTGGAAGAGATCCGTAGGTCCAATTATAAACTGGGGAAACACAGTCATGCCTACAATCCCTCTATTAATGAAACTGGAAAGGTGGACTGGACGCTGTGTAACTGCTTCCCCTGCAGTGTGATGTGCAATTTGAGCTCTGACAGCCTAGTAGGGTTTTCCCTGATTCCATTCAGTCTTGCTACCCTCTTTCCAAACAAACCCCACGGTCCTGAAATTTTGCTAAACTGTTCATGCCGGCAGCTGTGTCAGGTTTTCCTCCCATCAGGACCGTGGCAGGGACAGAAAGAATAAAACCCAACCCCATATATAACTGCACAGATCCAGCTCATCTCCCGTTTCCCTAGAATTGAAAAAAGTTACTTGGCCCTCTAAAATGAAATAAATAAATAAGTAAATAAATAAAACCAGTGCCGACCTGGCTCTAGGGGCCGTGTGGTCCTCTTCCTGGTCCGGTCCTCCTGGCTGCAAGTAGGGGGCTCCAGGAAATTAAGGTCCTTGAACATGGTTGGCAGTAAAAAATATATAAAAAATAAAATAAAAATAAATTAAAAATTAAAAAGGAGTGCTGACCCAGCCCCATAAAATGAAAAAATAAAAAATAAAAAAATAAATAAACCAGTGCCGACCCGGCACCAGGGGCCGCGTGGTCGGCGCTTGAAAAAAACACACCACAAACTCCATGGGCCAGCAAAACAAACAAACAAAAAAAAACACAGTGGGCCCAGTACCGGCCTGCGAGCACTGGACCTGGCCCGCAGGCCACGGAACTGGCCCATGGCCGGCAAAAGTAAAAAAAAATCAAAGCTGACCGGCTCACGCTACAGCTGTAGCACAGGCCATGTGATAGGCAGTAAAAAAAATTAAAATTAAATTAAAATAAAAATAAATAAAATAAAATAAAATAAAAAAGGAGCAGGGTGGCCGGTTTGGCGCTCCAAAATGATTTTTTTTTTTTTAAAGTGCCGACCCGGCCCCAGGGGCTGCACGGTTGGTGCTTGGAGAACAAAAACAAAAACGAGGCGCTGGCCCGAAGCCAGCATCTTTTAGCTGAGAGGCTCTGGCTTGGGGCCAGTGCCTTGAAAAGCCCCCGTTGGGGACTTTTAACCCCTCCAAAACCCAAAAACAAAAACAAAAATAAAAAATGAGTGCCGACTCAGCCCCATGGGTGGCCGGGTCGGCGCTCTAAAATAAAGGAAAAAAATAAGCGCCATCTGGGCCCCAGGGGCCGTGCAAGTCGGTGCTTGAAGGGGAAAAAATGAATAACGAATCAAAACGAACAACAAAATGAATATTTTTTAAAAATTCGTTAAAAACGAAACGAAATGAACCTTAAAACAAAACAAACCAAAACGAATTGCCATTTTTTCAGTTTGTGCCCATTTCTAGTGGGCAGTATACCAGGTCCTGCTGAAGTTGCAGGAGGGCCAGTCTGGCTGAATGTGGTAGGAAGACCAGGCCGTCCCCTTCAGAAGACAGAAAGACTAGGCCTCTAACCCTGGTAGTGCAGCTGAAGTGGCCTCTTCAGAACACAATGCCTGGGTAGATTAATATGGAAGTTAAAACTGTTACCCAAGCAGCAAAAAAACAAAACAAAACAAAAAAACCTCTCTGATACAATTAGTTTCAGCTGTGTCGCAGGAATTACCAGAACATGATTGTACAGTATACACAGTCATGAACTGCCTCTGAGACTCTGGCTCTGGATTTTGCCTAGACTGATGTTAACTCCTAAAGCCTTTTCACATAATGAACTTAAATAATAAAACAGTCAGCAACAAGATCCATTTTACTAATGTTTCTTTGATCTGACCTCTCCTATTTGTGACATGCATCATTTTGTTCCGTGCATTATTGTAGCTTACACGCAGCCTTCCCAGAGAGCCAATGCAGTCGCTTCCTCCTCTGCCTGGCTTGCTCTGGACTGGATGGAAGGTATGGATGTACCTGTGAGCCGCAGGCACAGCTGAGGAGGCCATCTATTTTTGGTAGAGGAAGCTCGGGGAGCTGTCAGAGGCACCATAGGAAACATGACTGACTGTGAAGGCCGGCCAGAGGTTTCCCTGTCCTAGCGACCCTGTGAATCTGCTTCCTGCCATTTAGAGCTCTGCTCCTGCCTTGCCAAATAAAGCTTCTGGACTCCTGTACTGATTCAACCCATCTCACATTGGTTCGCCATCTTTCCCTGCCGCCTTCCACTTCTCCTAGCATTCTTTCTAGCATGTTATGTGCAATCTATGTAATGTGCCATTAAGTTGCATCTGTCTTTGCATCTGAGCAGTTCTAGTAGCATCTGCAAAGTATGACAGATTGTTAAATGGTTTTACCATTGCCATGCCAGAGTGGGATTTAGAAGCCAGGTCTCCATGCTGGCAGGCATTTAGTACGGATGTAATTATTTGTTGCATTGTCTTTACGTCATTAATCACAAGGTTGATGTGTGGGCACGTTTTATGCTGCTTGCCCTGGGTGCTCAAGTGGTAGATGGATGGCTCTAAATTTTATTCCTCACATCTGCCACCAGAGAAATGTTAGGACTGGTGAAAGCCCCCTCTATGTCCCTGCAGCTCAGTATGTGTTAAGGCATCCAAAACATACTGGTGGAATACCCAGCTTGGAGAGGAGAGGTTCTGGTGACCATGGAGTGCCAGCAGAAGAGCAAAAACGAGCAGGAGTCAGGGATGGCCCAGAAGAAGGGACACACTGGTGCCATCTTCTCCACCTCCTGAAATACTAAACCTTCATGCCACCAAAACAGCCCAGTGTTAAACTGCTCTGTAACTGATCCCAGAAGTTCTGCTTTGTTGTAAAATCAAGATCTGGACAAGCAAAGAAATGATTAAATTGGTTGGACCAGTCAAGCTTGGCATATTTCTTTGTGAGATAAACTGCAGACAATGTCAGTGTCCTGAGAAGTTAACAGCTATCGGGTTGCTTTGAGCAATTGACCTTCTGGACAACAAAGAAGTAGATTGGGATGGTCTGAGAAGATATCCTACCGGAGACCTTGAAGAGCCATGGGCGTTCATCAGACTTGGTGATACTAGACAAGACACATAGATGGTCTAAGCAAAAGACAGTTTCTAATGTCCCAAGACCTCCTAAAGAGAATAAAACTCATGTAGCAAAAATAAAACAGAAATAACAACCAAAACAGAAGTATTGTGGCGCCTTAAAGACAAAGCGATTTATGTCAGTGGGAGCTTTTGAGGATTACAGTGCACTCTCCCCAGACACACGGAGTGAAGTATTAAGCCACAGGCTTATATACAAGTATAAGTTGGAGGGGTAGGGAATCAGCGGAAATGGATACAGGTGCAGAAAAATAAACTTTAAAATAACACTAGTATAATTAACACCAGGAATGAGTTTTGAGAGTGCAGGATTTCATAAACAAGCATAGCTTGAGTAGGCCGCCTTTGAGGCACAATAACATCAGCCCAGGAAGTGGTATGCATTTTCCTGATTTAACTTTTGATTTCTGTATAGTAATTATTTCTATTGGGGTAATGTGGTTACTAGAGCTGCCTAGATGCCCTAAGCCAGGCCTGCCCAACAGATAGACCGTGGGCTACTCGTAGCCCGTGAAGGGTTCAAAAGTAGCCTGCTGGCCACCAATAAAAAAATGAGGGGATAAGATTTCCACCCCTACCTCCCCCATCCCAAGGACTACCACTGCCCTGGGACTGCCAGCCCACTGTCTCAGGTGAACAGGGCAGTTCAAGGGCCATGGTGTGGTCCCCTGTTCCCCCCACTGGCCAGATGATTGAGCGGGTGCAAGGGAAGTGTGTGCATGGTCAGCCTTCCCATAGAAATGCATTGAAAATCAATCTGTTCCAGAGGGAACAGATTTCAATGTATTCCTATGGGAAACCACTGCTCTACTTACATTTTTTTTTATTTTATGAGCATGTGCTTGGAATGGATAACATTCGTAAGTAGAGGTATTAGTATAGTAGCCCTCAGGCACTTTGGGCCAGAAGAAAGTAGACCTCGGCCTGTTCAAAGTTGGACAGCCCTGCCCTAAGCATATCCAATCTTGCCTGATTTTGGAAGCTAAGCAGGGTCGGGCCTGGTTAGTACTTGGATGGGTGACCACCATGGAATACCAGGTGCTGCAGGCGCCTGGAGTAGGAACTGGCAAACCACTCCAGTATTCCTGCCAAGAAAACTCCATGGACATGGGGTCACGAAGAGTTGGTCACAACTGTAATGACATAACACACACACACACACAACTCCTACTCTGTTGTAGAAAGACAAAGCAGTCTTCTGGCATCTCAGAGGCAACCAGGAGAAAATTAGGCAGTCATCAGCCACATACACTTGCAATCAAAATGATTCAACCCCCATTGCAAAACAGGTTTATTGTCAAAATTTAGACTTTAAGCTGTTGGCAATGAAGAATTCAAACAAAAGCAACTGAATGTCTGTTAAGATTCGCAGTCATCCAGGTGAGGTTATCTGGCAGTTGAGTCATGGCAAGTGGACTTATTTTACTGTGAGATCAAAACGTTTCACTACTCATCAAAGCAGTTTCATCAGTCTGATGAAAGTTTGTGGTGAGGCCTCCAATTTATAGTTCACCTTGGTTTCACATTACCCTGATATGAATAGGCTCATTACGTAATGTGAAATCAAGGTGAACTATAAATCGGAGGCCTCGCCACTAACTTTCCACACACTGACAAAGTTGCTTGGATGACGAGTGAAATGTTTTGATCTCACAAGAAAAGAAGTCCAGTTGATACGACTCACCATCCAAAAGCAATTGAAAGAGCTCAGCACAATGCATGCTTCAAGTGGCTTCCCCAAATTCAGCTGAAAACAACAACAAAGCCTGACCGTATATACTTCTGGGTGGAATGTTATTCCACCCAAAATACATTTCATTCCCAATGCTTGCATCCAAGGTGTTCATACACCAGTGCTTTCTGCTGTATTCCTCTGTTTAATAATTTTTACACAGGACTCTTAATTGGGATTTATTCTCACACTTTTTTTGCAATGTACATTTTGAAGCCTTCAAACACCTAACCAGGATGGTTTTGGGACTGTACATTTTATCCACATACACACCTTTTCTGAAATAGTCAGCCTGATAAAAAGACCTACTGGACTTTGCAAAGATCTTTCAGTGGTCCAGTAAATATATTTACAAGTGTGGTGAAGTGGATAAAATGGAAGGAGACTTGGGTTCAAATCTCTGCTCAACCATGGAAAACGTAGTGGGGTTTCTATTGGTAATACCACTTGAATGCCTTCAAAACTCTACTAGGGCCATGGTAATTCAGATGCAACTTGATGGTAACACATGTGTCACCTAAATCTGGTTCTAAACACTTGACCAGTCATGCTAACTGTTGACTGGAGAATCACAGCTTTGCTGACCCATCCTGAGGGGGCATAAGGAGGACTAGGGCATACTGCTAATGGAAGAACTGACTCACCAAGGATAATTGGCAGAAAGAAGCCAGGAAACAGGCATGTTTTGGGAACAGCACATGTGGAAAGTCTATGCTACCAGAGGACTTGTTCTTAAATGTTAAAACTACTAATTTACCTCACCTTCTTTATAGCTGCATAACAGTTCAAAGCACTCATTGTTTCCTACTGTTCCACAAGCATATTGTACGGGTAAGACAAAAGGATATTTGTTAATTATGTATTTTGTTTTTATTCTCTTATTTTCAAATACAGTAATGTCAAAACTTTAATTAAAAATAATATTGTGAATTGTAGGTGCCCAGCAGGAATGCAATCTTACACAACCATTTGTAAAATACATCTGTGGAACCCACTTTCATTTTTTTCACTGCAGTATTGCCCTTCCAAAGTTGAAAGCAAAGGATTTTGGGGGGAAATCTTGAATACATATATTCATGCCTCTATGTAGCATTTATTACATTATTATGTAAATTAACTGTCTGGACAGTGAGGTAGATATCTGGCTGTGTAACCAGGGGTTTGGAGTTCAATTCCACGGGGTGCCTCCCCGAAGAGCCAGCCTGTGTGGCCTTGGGCAAGCTGCTTAGTCCCAAAGACGCCCCCAGGAGAAGGGAATGGGAAACCACTCCTGAGTATTCTCTACCTGCAAAGCCTTAAAAGGGTCACCATAAGTTAGAATTGACTTGATGGCACATTATTATTATTATTATTATTATTATTATTATTATTATTATTATTATTATTATTATTATTATTATTATTATTATTATTATCATCATCATCATCATCATCATCATCATCATCATCATCATCATCATGATCCAAACACAGCTGCCAGGTGTTAAGCTGGAGTTGGCCTTCTTTCCAACAGCCTAGGATGACTGGAGATATCTTTGTAGAAGATACGCTGTTCCTAATAATGTCGCCATTTGTAGTTGATCTATGTTGATATTGTCAATGCCAAGAGTTTTCAGATGTTGATCCAGGTCTTTTGAGAGTGTACCCAAGGCGCCTATTATCATTGGTATTGTTCTTGTTTTCTTATTCCATACTTTTTCAATGTCTGTTTCTAAGTACTGATATTTGGTTGTCTTTCTAACTCTTTGCCATTGACTTTTGTGTCTCCTGCTATTGCCACATCAACGATTTGTTTTCTTACTTGTATACTATCATAATATCTGGAGTATTGTGGGCAAGGTGTCTGTTGCATTGGATTTTGAAATCCTAGTGCACTGTGATGACTTTATTATGACGGACTAAATAACCAGTCTGAGCTATTTTTGGGCAACAGCTGATTATGTGATCTACAGTTTAATCTTTTTTTTGCATAATCTACATTTAATATCTTTCGATGATTTAACAATTTTCACCTTTATGGCATTTGTTCTTAAGGCTTGATCTTGAGAGCTGCCATTATTACTCCTTCAGTTTCTTTCTTCAGTGTTGCTTTTTCTTAACTAAAGCCATGTTTGTTCTGGGTTAATCTTATAATTGGTGTCTCTTATAAAGTGAACATGCAGTGCATTACAATGCCAGTTCTCTATTCAGTTTTGCATATGTTGACTTTTAAATTCTTGCTTTGTTTCTGGATATTCCTTTATTATGCCTTCAGTAACTATTGACTGAAGCACAGCGTTTTCACTATGGTGGAGATAGACAAATATTCCTCATTTTTCTTCTTTCGACAGTTTGATGGACTTGCAAGAGGCCTCTGCCTCCTATTTTCCTTGGCAAGTAGAGCCTACTGACGTCACTTTGTGGATGAAGTGCATGGTTTATTGTCATCGCTTTTCTTGTCTTTGTATTTAATGCTTCTAATTCTGCCAGGGTCCAGTTTATAACACCTGCTGTGCATCACAAGAATGGAATAGCCCATGTGTTTATAGCTTGGATGGTATTCTTTCCATTTAGTTTTGATTTTAGTACCTTTCTAACTCTTCTAATGTATTCTTGGCTGACTTTATTCTTTACTTTATTCTTTATTCTTTATTCTTAATGTTATCTGCTTGTAATACTCCAAGATACTTATATGATTCTTCTTCATCCAGTGTTTTTATAAAATTATTAGACATATCAATTCATTCAATAAATGTACATGTTAATGCTTATCGTCTTCTTCCTACCATTTTCCAAGAGGTATGATGTCTGGTTTTTGGATCCTAAAATGCCACTTTGCCTGATCTACTGCATCTTCAGGGCTCAGGAAGACTATATCTCACTATAATTAAACCTTAGATATGGGCACGACTAGCACACATGTGTGGGAGGAACCTTTACCTTATTATACTGTAAATACGTGGGATGGTGGGTTACAGGACTGGCCTTCCAAGGTTCAGTGGTGGGCCCCTGGCAGTTGCCCAGCCTCCAAATATTATCAAGATCATTTATTATTATATTTATCATTTATTTTATATATCTGCTTTGTATACTCCCCCATTCACAAGACTGTAAAAGAAAAGAAAAATATAATAATAAATGTAAAAGAAACAATGACAAACATAAAAGTGAAAACAGTCAAAAAACTAAAACCAACGGCACTGGAAGCACATTATCTCTGCAAAAGGAGGCATCTGGCATTGTTTCATTGAGGGAAGGCCCCTCTGAAAGGCAGTGTTCTGAGTTGCCCTCTAAACATGAGCAGTGAGAGGCCCAGGTGTAGTTCCATTGACAGCTGGTCCCAGAGAGTCTTTTCTCTAAAGATCTTTCTCTAAAGGTGATCTTTAGGTAAAATAACACCTAGATATATAAAAGTACACCCATCTAACTATTCTTGGGCATGGTATTAGTCACAGACCAACTGCATAACTGTGTGTGTGTGTGTGTGTGTGTGTGTGTGTGTGTGTGTGTGTGTGTATTCATTCAGGAAATATCCCAAAGGAGCAAAAGTGCCACTTGGCCCATAATTTCATGCTGCCTGCACATGAAAATTATTTACAAAACAGGTAAGAGGCAGATCCACAGGGATCCTCATCAAAAGGCCTGGAAAATGACAAAGGATGTGAGACAATAAGGGAAAAAGCTGTGTCTTGTGTTTGTATCCCATAGAAAGGAAACAATATTTTCAGCAGGCATTTCACCATCCATGCCCATTTTCTCCTTCCCCCTTCCTCTCTCCGTCAACCTCCTTGGTTAGTTTATCTTTTCAGGACAAGGAACCTCACTCTGATTGCCAAGAAAGCCATGGGAAAACCCACATTTGTTTCTCAGAACAGGGCTGGCTGTAAAATTTCTGACCCTCCTCCACAGTAGACCTCAGAGCAGCATTTGCACATGTTTGTCCTTGTGTGACCCAGAACCCTTAGTAGACGGGCAATGGAAGCAAGCTGCACTCTGGTCTCCAAAAGCACAAAGGGATAATAAGATATCTGACCAGAAAAATCACTTTGGAATATGTGGCAATTGATCCAAACAGAGCCAACGTGGCTGAGGTATGCAGTGAAAATTCAGGAGGAGGGGTTGAGAAACAGGGCTATAACCTTTAAGTGAGTGTGTTTTTAAAAAGAAAGCTGTGGGGATTTTGGTTGGGGGATGATAGCTCAAGAACCGAGTTCTCATCATGCTTCCATGAAACAAGGAGGCACAATGGAGCACCAAGTCCTTGCAATGGGCAGATGTTTATCCCAGTTTCACCTCCCGAATGGAGCCCCAAGTGCTCATGTGCGCACGCAGCACTGACCTGGTCCTGTTTTGGTTCCCAACCACGAGAAAAAGGAGAAACTGTGCTACAGGGGAGAGGGAGTTTGATGATTCATATGGTGGAACCCTCGGGAAAATTCTGGTAGTGGCTTTCACTGGTAAGGCCAAGTTCAAACATAGAAGGACTTTCCAAAGGCAAACTCACAGACACTGTAAGAAATAATAAGGAAGGAAGGAACTGGCTTGTTACAGCAACTCTCAGGCCATCATAAGTAGCCAGATTCCACATGGCCCAGCTGCAACTAACTGAGCTGGCCAGGATTTCTGGGAGAAGCAGTCCAGGAACATCTGGGGACCCACAGGTTGAGAACCACTGATGTAGCCAGTGCATCCTTACTTCTGAGTAGCCCTCTATTTTCTGAGAAGCCTGATTATTCTCCTTCTTCAGGAAAACAGCCCTTGTTCTTCCACTTACAGATTGCAGTGTTTCCTCTGGGAAGCAGGAAGAAAGTTCAGTCTCTCTCTCTCTGACACATAGATTAGTTCTACAGGCTAGCTATTTTTCTTTCTCTTGTGTTTAGGTGCTACTAAGTTTGCCACCAACTTTTAGCCTAACCCTAACAGAGTTTTCAAGGAATGTGAGCTATTTAAGATTTTACCATTGCTGCTCCACGGAAAATGTCTATGGCCTAATGAAGTTCCATACCCAGGTCTCCTGAGTGCTGGCCCATCTGTCTGTACTGCACAGGCCAGCAAGGAGCTCACAAGCCTCTCTGAAGAACGGAGTGATGCTTGGTTCAAGGGTGGTGCCAGGAAGCACCACATCTTCTTCAGCCCCCATGACACTACTAGGTTCTTTCTTTGAGAAGGAGTCATCGCTGTGTCACAGGTGCATCTTGTTTGCAAGACTTTCTTTGGAGGAAGGGACAGGAAGTCGATGTTGCAGGCTGTCACTACGAAGAGATTGCTTGGGTAGATTTGGAGGGCTAGGCATCTCGTCATCGAGTTCGAGATCTTTACAAAGAGGTGCCTCGTCAACCATTTCCGCCGAAGATTTTGAAGGGAAGATGTTCTGAACTCCAAATGAAAGGGTATGGTCTGAAGGGAGCACATCGGCTCTACAAAGCTTTATGGGGAATACAGTTTTTGTACTTTGTTCATGCTTGAGGGCCCACATTGAGCCGGTATTGGAAGGAGAGTCAAGCATATTGGAGTAACACGGAGCCCAAACTGGAGCATCATACATTGAGGCTGATGGATCTAGTGCTTTCATACTATCAAACTTGAAAAGGTTGATATCCTGGGTTAAAGGTATACTGTAGGCGGTGATGGTTTTTGCCATTTTTCTTACGTCTATGAGCTGCGATTCTATTTCTGATAAGTACAGGAATGGGGTGTCCAATTCGAGATCCAGAGATTTCAGAGGGTTGAATAGGCCGAGCAGAGTCCAATAAAATTGGTTGTTGAAGACTGTTAGCAACGGGTGGAGGCTCCTGGCCCAACAATATGTGGGTTAGAGGAGGCTTGACAGGTGGCAAATTCGGTTTAAAAATGCTCCCCTTCTTCAGAGACACATCTTGAAGAAATTTGAAAGTGATCAGCACAAAGGCCATTCTGAAAACCAGTTTAAAACCCCTAGAACACTTTTCAGCTCAGGAGCACTGGGCTTGGGGGACCTAGGAGGCATCTATTCTGAGGACAAATCTACTCAATGGGCTGTCTCCAAACTTCTTAGAAGGCAGTGCTGATCTCTTTCTGTAGTTGCTCTCTCGAAGGGGAGAGGGACATATTTATAGAGGAGAGGGTCCAGCATGAGCACAGGCTCTCAGCCTGAGCCAGGAGACATGCTCACACAGAGAATTTATGGACCAACAGGAATCTTCCCATTCCCAAGACATTTCTTTCCATGTGGGCAAAGCAATGATGGAGTAGCAAGGAGCCAAATGTGTTGGAGAGAACTGCATAAGTCACAATTTGAATAGGCCACCTGGCTGCTGAAAGAACTTGGCTTGGCATGGTAGAGTGAGAAGTAGGAATCCAGAACACGCTGTTGAAGGAGCTAAGAATATGGCCATGCTGGCAATGGCTTGAGTAGGGGAGGGCCAAGATTCTTCCCATTATCCCTGTGGGGGATACAGGCGTTTGTTTCTCAAGGCCTAAGTCAGAGGCTGCTCTCTGGTCAGTTTGCTCCTCTTACAACTTCTCAGTACTGGTATGAAGCATGGAAGGCATGTTGGACTACCAAGTGGTAGCAACGAAAGCCTTCATAGTAGAAGTATGGGAGAGACAAAGAGTTCAGAAGAAATGGGCCATTATGCCTCATCAGCCTGGGACACGCATGCATGCACACATCACCAGCATCTTAAACCATCTCCCGCCTTTTCCAGGACCATAACAACCTTAAGGGAGCCTAAAAACCCTTGGAGAGGTATAGGAAACTTTTAGTTACTGAAACACAGCCACAGTGGATGAAGATGATCCAACTTGTGCCTCGTTATTGTACTTACTGGATTTCAGCAGGTGTGTTGTGAGCAATAAGGCAGCTCACAATTTGCAAGGTTCCAGCTCAGGGCTCCATGTGGCTGGCACATAATCCCACCCAGCAGGATCAATTTTTTAATGAGCTTTTTAAGAGCTTTTAAGCAGAGCCACATAATAGCAGTGGACGCGGCTTAGATCTGACTTCTGAAGCTGGATTTTTTTGTTTCTCCTTTTGCTTTGAACTGAAATAACACTGGGAATGTGATTGCCATATATATTAATAAGAAAACATATAAGCAGTAAAGCATCTTAAAGAACTGGAGGACTCTGAAGGGACTTTAAATTACAATTTATTTTTCTTAAAAATGGCGTCTGGAGCAGTTAAGAATATACAGTAGATGGGTACTGCATCAAGAAGTGCTCCACCTGCTGGTGATTAAAGAAATGAACATAGAACTGTTGGAAGTTTGTATTATTCCCACTGAGACCTTTCCATTCTTCTTCTCTGATTAACAATAGTGAATAAGGTTATGGTTTTTGCTGAGGCCCTATGCGTAAGGGGTTCAAAGGGCGTACTCAACCTACTTGGGTGAGGAAAGAGGAAAAGGAAAAACCTGGTCCAAGTAATAAAACCTTTGGAAGATTGGTACGCTTAGAGGCCTCTCAACAACAACAACAGCAGTACCAACAACAATCTTCTCCCAATATGGATGTTCAACAATCATTGACAGAAATCATTTCCAACCTTAAACAACTGGATTCCAACACAGGCAAAGTTGCTGACACGGTTGGTGGCCTGGACAACAAGGTGGGTGGTCTAGAACAACAAATGGCTGCCATGGAACAGTCCTTTTCTCAATCCTTGGGGAAGATGGATCAGAATGTTCTTGCCCTTGATAAAAGAGTTGAAGGAATGGATGCTAGGATTGTGGACTTACAAAAGGATTATAAAAAACTGGCAAACAGTGTGGAAATGGACCTTAAGAAAATGGGAGCAGCGGATGAAAATACCCAGAGGCAACTTAAATATTACTCAGGAAAAATATTGGGTCAAGAGATGGCAATTTCTGATCTAAGAGAACAAATGATACAGCAACAAGATTTTTCGAGACTAAATAATATTAGAGTGAAAGGTTTGCTGGATCTGGGTGCGGATGAGAAAAACTTGCAGCAAAAAATCTTGGACTGGCTTAAGAAGGTAGTGCCTAATACTCCTCTTGATCATTATGAGCCTTTTTACACGACCCCTAAACTGCGCCGCAAATGGCTCCCAGCTCCAGAGCTTAGAAATGTTTCCCCACCAGCTCCGGAGCTTACAGGAAATTAAGTGCGACCACGCCCCCATAAGCACGTCCCAGCGCACTATTCTTGTACCTGCTCTTCCCCGGTGAAAATTGCTTGATGCAGTGTAAGGATAGTGAGTGCGGGGCTCTCCTCCCTTCTGTTTGTTGTTTTTTTGGCTCCCGCCCCTTTAAGAGGTACTTTAAGAGAATGAAAAAAAAAGAGAGAATGGAATGTTGCCGGGAGCAGAGAGGTAAGCCGATCTTTTCTTCCTTTTTTTTCTCCCTTCCCTCACGCCGCCAGCAGCCAGGAACCGGGAGGGGGTGGGAATGCAGGAAGAGCGACAGACCCCCAAGATCTCTGGTCCGAATTTAAGGGACCAGCGGATCTTAAGGGTCATGTAAAAAGGCCCTATGATTTAGAAAGAGTGCATAGAGTGGGCCCAAGAAATAGAGATGTCCCGAGGCATGTCTTGGTGAGATTTCCAAATTTCAAGAAAAAGCAGGAAGTAATGAATGCCTTAAGAGAGAAGCCAGAGAATTTAAAAATTTTGCAACATAATTTTCAAGTCTTTTCTGATTTTTCTCACCTTACGATGAATTTTCGAAGAGAACTGAATCAAGTAACATCAATATTGAGGTCCAAGAACATCTGCTATCATTGGGGATACCCAGTTTTTTTGAAAATTGTCTACAAGGGTAAGACATACAAAGCGAAAACATTTCAAGAGGCTTGGAACATACTGAGAGACCAGGGGATTGTCACAAAGAAAGAGTGGGAGTCATTTATGGAGAAGATGAGTGGAGAAGAGTCATCAGAGGGTGAACAGGAAGGATTACAGGTTCTGGAGTTAACAGAACTGGAAGAAAGAATTGAACTGACAGGGGCAAGACCCAAATAGCAGAGAGTTGGTAAAGCATCAAAGAAGACAAAATAAGAAGAGTTAGAGGGTCTGTGGGGTATTTTTTTTCTCCTGAGGGGGTTAGTAGGCTTTTATACATTCATGTGAGAATATATAAGTGAACATGTGGGACCACATTGATGAGTAGTATGGGGGGGATAAGAATACAGTATAGGGAGTCAAGTTGAAAAAACATTGGATACAGTGGATGAATTTAAGGGGTAAAGATTCAACTAATTCAGCATTTGTGAGTATATCCCTCCTCATGGAGGTACTAACTATTAAGGGGGACGTCTGGTAGAAATGATAACTGCATAGAATATAATCATTGAACCAGAATTAATTGGTTAATGTGCTGGGGGTATTAAAGGGAGACTATCTGGTAAAACTGTTTTAGCTGTTTGTTTGTTTACTTGTTTTTTTCTAAGGGGTAGGATCCAGAAATAACGGGAGTTGCTTATTATTGGGGAATATTATTTCCCAGTAATAATGGAGTAATCCCCAAGTAGATAACTATGTTAGATTAGGTAAGACCACTATGGATTGTATATAGCTCTGAATGTATATGTATATGGAATCTATGATGCAGTATTAGAGTTACATTTAATAACAATGTATATGACCGACAGCATTATTAAGATCATGGCCAGGATGCTGGACCTTGCCTCCCCCCCCTGGAGTCAGCGGACTCATTGACCGAAGAAGACATCGGAGCGAAGAGGGGGAGATTAAAATATAAACATGTTGGGACTTTGTTGGGGATGTGGGGAAGAAGGGATAAAAGGAAGGGGGTGATGGTATGTCTTTGTTTTTTCTTTGTTTTCCTTATTTGTTTATCTGCACCTAACTCGGGATTGTTAACTTTTAAATTAACTCTATATAATGGTTAACAAACTTAAGATAACATCTTGGAATATGAAAGGCCTAGGTTCTACTATTAAGAGGGCTAAAGTTCAAGCAAAATTTAACAAAACTCAGGCTGACATTGTGTTTTTACAAGAAGCTCATCAGAATAAGGATGGGATGGATGAACTTAAATGTAAATGGGTTGATGTGTATGAAAAATCATGTGGCACATCTAAGTCAAGAGGGGTAGCTATATTGATTTCCAAAAGAACAGAATTTGAAATCTTTAAAGTGGATAGAGATGACCAAGGTAGGATGTTGATAATTCAAGGGAAATTAAAAGGAGAAAATTGCACCCTTGTGAACTTGTATGTGCCAAATGACAATCAAGAAACTTTTCTGAGGAATGCCTTGGAGAAATTAGATAAGATAAGGAAAGGATATGTTATAATGGCAGGAGACTTTAATTTGGTTATGGATATTAGCAAAGACAGGTCCAAAAGTTGGAAAGCAGAAACAAGTGGAGTTCAAACAATACTGGATAAACTTATTAAAAAAACAGACTTTAGAGATATTTATTCCCCTGTACATAAATCCTGCTCTAGAATAGATTACATATTTGCATCTAATGATCTATTATCCAGAATAAATAATGTAGATATAAATATAATACAAATTTCAGATAATGCTATGGTAAACATGGAATTTATCCCAGGGTCTGATTATAGAGAAGCAAAAAGATGGAAGGTGGATGAAAGGATTTATTTACATAAGTCGATAATAGATAAAATGCATAAAAATTCGGAAGAAACTTGGAAGATAAATGAGGCAGGGGGAGGAGAAACAAGCATGATTTGGGACACAATGAAGCCAGTAACAAGAGGGTATGCATGGAAAGAGGCCTATATTTTAAAGCAAATTGCATTCAAAAAAATTCAAGATTTGGAAAATGATATTAAAAAACTAGAAACTAGTTGCTAGCAAGAATTATGCAAATTAAGAAAAATAAAAAAATGATGGGGTAATACAGGATCAAAGGGGTAAAAGATGTAATAAAATGAAAGAAAAGCTAGAGGCATTTCAAGAGTATTATAAGAATCTTTATACAAGTAACAACCCATCTATAAGTAGAATTTATGAGTTTGTAAGGGAAAATACCATAATAAAAATTCAAAATGAAGATAGTGTAATGATGGATCAATTAACAACAGATGAAGAGATAGAGAGAATTATAAATAAATTGAAGATAGGTAAAACACCGGGAACTGATGGAATAGGACCAGAATTTTACAAAGTGTTTAAGAAATTACTAATACCTAAAATGAAATAATTATTTAATAATATTATTAAAGGAGGGGGAATTCCACAGTCTTGGAAAGAATCAATAATAGTACTGATTTTAAAACCGAATAAAGATCCAACATTTATGGATTCATATAGACCAATTTCATTGATTAATCAAGACGCAAAAATATTCACAGGAATCATGGCCAATAGATTAAATAGTTTTGTACAGAAATATATAAATAATGATCAGAATGGTTTTGTTAAAGGTAGACATATGGCAGATTTGGTTAGAAGAGTTATGAATAACATGTATTTAGCAAATAGTAAAAAACGGAAGGTAGGAGTAATCTCATTATATATTTTTAAAGCTTTTGATACAGTAGAATGGAGTACAGTACATTAAAGATTTTAATTAATCAGTTAGGTCTTAGCGCTCAATTTAGCAATAGAATAAATCAACTGTATTCTAATAATAAGGCTAGAATCTTAGTGAATGATGGAATAACAGAAACTGTTACCCTGGGCCGAGGAACTAGACAAGGTTGCCCATTATCTCCAGTTTTGTTTATACTTATAATGGAAATGCTGGCTAATGTAATAAGGAAGGATAAAGAACTAGAAGAGGTTGAAGATGGGAAGTCAAATAAAATTAACTTATTTGCTGATGATACATTATTAATAATTAAAAACCCATTGATTAATATTTATAAATTACAGAAGCATTTAAAGGGGTTTGAGGCAGGAACAGGATTAAAGGTTAATTGGAACAAATCTGAATGCATGTTTTTAAATTACAGTGAAGAAGAGAAAAAGTTTAGGGAAGTATTTAAAGGTAAATTAGTAAATAGCATTAATTATTTGGGGATAAAATTAGCATGGAGTTTACAAGATATGTTTAAAATAAATGCTGAGAAAGTTAAGAAAGAGATTACCAAACAAATAAAAGAGTATCAAAAACTAAGGATTTCTTGGTTTGGAAGGATTTCAGTATGTAAAATGAAAATTATTCCCAAACTAAATTTCCTATTCTGGATGTTATCTATAAAATGGGATGAAAGTGAACTTAAAGGGATTCAGGGGGAAATTAATACGTTTTGCAACTGCAATAAAAAAGCTAGGATCAATAAGAGGTTATGGTATATACCACAAAAAGAAGGTGGTTTAGGGTTACCTAACATTAAGCTATATTACATAGCCAATCAATTAAGACATATTCCAGATTTAATAATAGGGAGTGATAACCTAATTTGGAGAGACTTAGAAATTAAATCAAAAGAGAATATTTTTTTAAGGAGGATGTTAAAGTTCAGGTGAAAAAGATAAGTAATCCATTCTTGAAAAATACTATGGAATGTTGGAGTAATTTTAGGGAGACTTGTTTAAGCCCATTGGTTTCACCTATACAAATAACAGAAATTAAGGATTTCCCAGAAAATTTAAAAGGGAAGTAAAACAAGCTACTGCATGAT
>JAHTLZ010000237.1:2328714-2358083 GCA_023846285.1 Phrynocephalus versicolor | reverse complement strand
AAAGGAGAAATTGGTTGGAAATATTTCCTGGCTGAACATTATACAACTGGAAAAATGGACTAAAGAATGGATAACTAAAGTAGGAGAGTGTAGAAAATTGACCAGATTTGAAGAAATTATAGATAGGAGAAGAAATTAGATTGAAAATAAAGAACAGAGGAAAGGAATTGTAAGTGAGATATATAAAATATTAATTCAGGAAGATAATGAAAAAAATAATAAGTTAAGAGAGATTTGGCAAGAAGACATTAACAAAAAGATAAAAAAGGAAGATTGGGGAAAATTGTGGAAGAAAATAATAGTGAAAAATATGTCAGTGAGAGTTAAAGAAAATTGTTATAAAGTATATTGGAGATGGTATATAACACCCGCAAAGTTAAATATAATAAATAAAGAAATATCTCCTATTTGTTGGAGATGTAAAAAAGATAAAGGGACATATTTACATATGTGGTGGACATGTGAGAAAAGGAAATTGGAATGGAATTTGGTTTTCAATGAAATGCAAGAAATACTAGGGAAAAAGATTCCAATGTCCCCCCCCCCAAGTTGGCACTGTTAAACATAGTTGCAGATATTCAACTGAAGAAAGAGGAGGGCAAATTGGTAATTATAATGGTTACGACCACAAGGCTGATGTTTGCCAAATATTGGAAATCTAATAATCAATTAGTAATGGAAGAATGGTATAAGGAGTTCTGGAATTTAGCTATTAATGATAGATTGACCTGTGAAATTAAAATTAGGAAAGGGCTTATCAAATCTAATGATTTTAATGGAATATGGGATAAATTATTGGTATATGTATTTCAAAAAGGCAAGGGATATACACCTGGAGAAGACTCAATGTACTTCTGGAGAGAAATGGGCTGGTCAATACCATGAAGTTGTAATCTTGTTTAAGTCCCGAGGGGGGTGGGTTGCACTGGGTTTATGTCTGTATATTTTTATATTTTTGTATACTGTTGTTTTGTTATTTTTTATTCTTACATTATTTTGCTGTTTTATCTGTTCTTTTATAAATTAAAAAATTAAAAAAAGGATCGGATTTTTTAAATGAAAATTGCTGAACTCTCCCCCAAGCCCTGCGTCCCCCACATTTTTCTCTTGGCTCCAGTTTTTCCATTGCTAACCGAATGTTGGTTTTTCAGTTGCGTACAAAGCATAAGGGGCCCTTGCACACAGTTTCAGAAACTCAGCGTTGGCACATTAAGACAGGGGTGGAAAACCTCAAGGCAAGGGTAGAGAAAGCAACTTTGATCCCAATCTCATTAAGTTACTTTTATCTCTGGCTGCTTGCCACCATCATGTAAATATGACTGTTGATCTTTCAAGCACAGCAATGTTGGCTGCTGGTCAACAAGACATTAGCGTTTTCCTGAAGGAAGGGTGGGGAACATAAGCATTTGCTTGCTTCAGCCTGCCAGTGAAGTGACAGCAGACATAGAGAGGGCAAGACAGGGGGTTTCTAGTCATGGTGGCTATGTATTATTTCTGTTCTCCACTCTCTGTTAATTCTAGTTGGCAGGGAACTTGACTACCTTTTTTGGTCTCGAGTTCCCAGAATATGTTAGCCAGTTTGGCCATTTCTTTCTGCAAGAAAGGAAAATGCCCTTGTTAGGCTGACACATCTCCATGGCCTTCCCCCCAAAGACTCAGGGGTCAGTCAGTCATCAGCCAAGGCATGCTGATTAGGGATTGTCACCTCTTTGTGAAGTTTCCTCCACTGCAAAAGCAGAAGTAGCAGTTGTAGGCCTCAAAAGTAACTTTCCCAAGCTCTGAAACTGAACAGGAGGGCACTTTTGCAGTCACAGCCTGTCGTCTGGCTTCTTGTAGACATCTGATTGGCCATGGGGGTGGGAGAAGGATATTATCCCAGAGAGACTTGATCAGCAGCATCTTCTTTTTATTGCTTTTTCCTGCTGCCATCACTCTGTAGCTAGCCCTGTGGGACTGCTTTGTGATTGAAGCTGGTCACTGTAGGTCAGGATTGTGTGCAGTTGGTCTAGAGGGGCAGCTGATTGGAAGCAGGGATCAGGCAGCATAATTATTCCTCAAAGTGAAAGGAGCTTTCCTTTGAAGGAACAAGTGATGGTGAGAGTGTTGCTGTGATGTACAGCCAAGTTCCTTTCCTCATGATCCTCCTACTAGAATGTTCAGTGTATGGGAGGTTCTTGTGGAGTGGCTGATCCCTCCACCTCACTCAGTGAGTTTATATGGCTGAGGAAGTATTGGGACCCAGATCTTCTGAGTCCTAGGCCAACACTCTGTGCACTACATCACAGTGGCTCTCAGCGGTTGTATCCACACCCTCCCAAAATAAGTTCAGGCCACAGATCTACCCCATTCCTCACTCCAACTACACTGAAGTATATAATGCCACTATTTCATTGCTTGCCATAATCATACTACACCCATGAGACTGGACAACATTTTTAGTTGTCAAGAAAATATTGCAAAATAGGTTGGGGGAAAGATGACAAGTTCAAGATTCAACCACTCAGCTTCATGTCTGAGCTGGTGCTTGATCCTGTGTCTGTCACCTTGCCTAAATCCAATATTTTCAGCATGTCACCCTTACAAGGCAGATTAGACTGGAGGCATAAGCCTCGTGTCTGCCACAGGATTTGAGCTGGCTTTCTCCATGTTAAACTCACCACACTTGGTTTCTGTTTTTACCCCCTGTCCCCCTCAATGGCACAGAGACTGTCTACTACAGTATATGTTCCTGCATGCATTCAGATGCCCATCGAGTGCTTGTCCATATCTTCTATCTTTTGGATTTCCATTTCAAACTGTCCCTCACAGCAAGCAAGAACATTTACTTATCACAATCTAGATATTTTTTACTGCAGCCCAGCCCAGCCCAGCCCAGCTAGTTTATTTCCTAGCAGTAGAGTCTGACATGAAACTGATGTGAGGGGCCTAAGGCAATGTACCTACCTGACACTTGGCTGAGCACCACCCACAACTCCGTGCAAGAAAACTGGAAGAAGCAATATTTCACAGATGGATGGATCATGGGGAGCATTTTTAATCTTCTTTCTGATTCTCTCCTCCCCCACCACCACCCCTGTGCTAGAAGAAAACTCGTTCATTTTCAGTTCCTTCAGTGTTCCACACTCTAAAGCCAAACCCTGCTGAGTACAACAGGAGATCCTTGAGGAAGGCCATCTATGCTTTGGAGACTTCATTATGAAGTCTAGCTCATTTCTCCCCTGATAAGCCAAAGGCAGAATCCAGCTTCCCCCTACACCCCCGATTTATCACTTCTTCTCTGGTGCTTGGTTGAGACGTCATGATTAACAAACCATGAGAGAGAGATGGATGATGTGTTCAACTACTCCTGCTGTAAATGGGAGGACACACCAGGATGTGGCCTTTTTAGCCATCAGCCAGAATTCTGAAGGGCAAGCCACTTCCAAAGCCAGTCAGAGTCTCACTTGCCACATTCCAGAAGAATGAACTGCTAAACCCCAGGCTGAAGTTTGGACCCAGTGTAGCATTTTGAAACATCAAAGCAAAAAATGTGAAAGGGGGGGAAAAGCATACCATGCCGTGTGTGGTCAAAGCATCCATTTAGGTTGTCAATGTTGTTTTGTTGCAAACCAACACATTATGTTTTGCTGTGGTGGTTTGGACAAAACAATATAGCAAAAAAAAAAAGTTTGGTCAAAGTCTCATATTTCTCTTTTTAAAAAAGGAAATGACTTTTCTGGCAGAGGTAGAGGTACCTCCCCCTAAACATGTCAAATAGAACTTCCAAGTAAATGTAAGTTCCAAGGTCAGAATCCCACTGGAAGTCTCAGTTTAGGCTATTAAAACAATAGAACGTACAGAAGTAGCAAAGCACTAATTAGTTCAATAGGTCTACTTTACTTGGGAGTGGCAATAGGATGATGTTCCAAACCTAGATCTGCAGCAACAATTGCCTTCAATGACTCTGTTTAGCTGTGGCTACTGTAGGCTTCTAGTATCTGCCCCTGGTAAGTCTTTACAGCTATTTTGGATTTTTGGTGCAATGAGGAAGGAAGACCTTTGCAAAATTGCTCCTGGTGTGTTTTGTGTTTCCCCAGATGATTGTTTTGCATACATTCTGGCCATCCACAGAGAGATGCTCATTGGAACTACTGTTGACTCCAATTTTAACAAGGGTAATTATCCAATATCCTTCCCTGTGCTTTAGAGCAACAAACACATGTAAGGAAGACAAAGAGGCCAGTGGTCAGGAGCAGGTATAAGGTAACTGGAACTGTTTCTGTTTAATAAGGAAAATGGTAAAATAGGTCCATAGCTTTTGGAATGTTTTTATTTTAATATCTATGACACTTTATAATACAATCAAATTGTCTCCTTTCTACATTTAATTTTGGTCATGGCCAAAAGAGACCCTCATATCAATTTGCAGTGTTAACATCAGATCTTACTCCCAGGTATTTGGAAACAGAAGTCAATCCTTTCCAGATTCTGTCATGAATCTTGGATCTTTTTTACTGTATGTGTTTATTTAAAACAAAAAGCAAAACATGCTGCTTCTATATTGCTCCATAGCACTTTAAGCACTCTCTGGGTGGTTTACAAGTAATTTTGCAGGCTACATATTGCCTCCTGCCCCCCTCCACCCCTACAAGCTGGGCACTCATTTTATTGACCTTGGAAGGATGGATGAACTTTGAACCTCCTACCCGGGATTGAACCCCCGATTGTGAGCCCAGTTTCAGCTGCAGTACAGCCTTTTAACCAATGCGCCACAAAGCTCTAATGAGGGATGTTTACTGTTTGTTTGCTGGATGGCTAGGGTTATTATTTTATTGCTTTGTAAACTACTTAGAGCAGTGCTTTGCACCAAGTCAGTGGTATATAAATACACAAAATAAAAAAATAAACTCTTAGGAGCGTAAAAAAGTTCCCAGAGGGGACTATAATTCTCAGTTCCCTGGCTAGCAATACCAATGAAAACTGTACTGCAGAAATCTTCTTTTTCAAAGTCTGCTATGGGTAGACATCAGAGACTGGAATTCATTGTCGCAGATTTGGGAATCTAGGTTCAAACATTTGGATGTGTTTGCTGTGTGCACATTCCTTACCAGTATGTGGACACCTTGTGTTGTCCAGAGGTTGGGGAACTACAACACCCACCAGGTATAGAACAGAGACAGTGGCAGTGGAATGACCCCTCTAGGTTTGTTTTCAATTTAGCTTCTTTTGCCTGTGTCAAGGCACCTTTGTTTCTTCCTGTCCACAGTAACAGCATTTTAAAATGTAAAAGAGGTCCATAGGATCTGGGTCTACTTAATCTGAGCCTGCTGCCTGGGATTGAACCCCAGGTCGTGAGCAATGTTACCTGCAGTACAGGCATTTAACCACTGCACCACGGGGCTTCTTGGACATGATGAGAATTTGCACAGATCAAAGGATGCATCATCACCTGTGATTGCAACCCTGTATGGTGGCTTAAGCATTACTGAACCTGGAAATACAAAAATGGGATTGAATTATAACATTCTGCGCCATTTTCTCTACAACCTGTTATTTTCCCCTATTCAAACTGAAACTTTTAAGCAAAAGCTGTGGCAAAGTTACACTTCTGTGACCTGCAAATGTGGCCTCTACCAGATGGGCAGTATAACAAACAAACAAACTCTTCATGGAGCAGATTTGGCCAACAGGCTAACAGTCATCAGTTTTCTCATAATCAATAACATGTTTCACAGCAGTGCAAATTTGCTTAGACTTATGGAGCATTCCTACAGATTGCTTCTGAAAAAGCAATTACTTGAGCAGTACGATAGGTTTTACTCTCAGATAAACAGATTATAAGAGATTATAATCTCTTGTTTATCCTCAAATGACCAAAACCCTTTAACCCAGATTCACAAAACAAATAGGAAACAGCATCTCCTTGTAATATTTTATTATTTGATATCAGATAAAAACCACAACCACTGTGACATTTCAGAAAATGGTACAGAAAATAAATCCATTGTGATGGTAAAGTGCATTTTTCAATTGTGTACAAATATTTAAAAACATGCAAGGCACGCCAAAGCACAGAATTCAAGAGAACAACATTTCTCCATTCCAATCATACTGACAAAAAAGACCAGAGCACTCCAAGAAGTTAGCTTTAAAAATTGTTGAGAAGGCCACGAAGATATGAAAGTGCTTTTGGGGATAACCACTGTGAGTTTGCTTTTCACAGTATCATTTTCCAACCTTTTCCTCACAAGGAGCATCTCTCTTGCACACACCTTCAACAACAACTACTATACCTGCCCTCCCATCCAGCACAATTTTAAAATAATTTCATTATAACTAATTCTCACAAAGTCACTCGAAGCAGCAATTTGGGCTTGTCCATTAGGCCTTCAGGAAGACAGAGCGAGGGAAGACTTTGGATCCTGTCTTTTGAAATGAACTGATTTATGTACCTGTTTTGCTGGGTTTCCACTAACCTTCTTTAGTCTTCATTCCAGTTCCTGTACATGCATCTAGAGTGTGTGGAGGAATATCATGTGTCTAGAATTTAATTTATGAGCCTTTCCAGGATATGAGGGATTAAGGCTCACTCTTCCATCCCACCTCACGTAAATCCTGTTTTATAGGAGCATAGGATGTGATTCAGGCCTAGATAAAGTAGCCTTGAATTAAAGAACTAACTAATCATAACTCAATTTTCTGCCAACAAATTTAAAAACAATTTGTATCAACCTCTGGGATATTTTTTTGAATAGCCCAAGATACTTTATTTCTGGGGGTGAGTGGGAGGGATGCTTTTTACTGAATAATAAAGTGCAATTATGATAATTATTTCACAAATGTGAGAATCTGTCACATGTCTGGTTGGTAAGAGTTTCATATGTTTGTGGAGACCAGACTTCGGAGGGAAACACTTTCTCCTCACCCCCAATAATGACTTTTAAGATATGGAAGTCAATAGTTTGAAGGGGTGGGAGTAACCTCTCCACATGAACCAGTCTCGCTTACTTTATAATCTAGAGCACAGAGAGAACTCCTAGTTCCCTGAGCTCCTTGCCCTCTGATGATGCCAGCCACAGAGTCTGGCGAAACGTCAGGAAGAAAAACTTCCTGAACATGGCCAAACAGCCTGAAAAACTCACAACAACTATCAGATCCCGGCAGTGAAAGACTTCGAGAATACTTTTTGGGGTTCATATTTGACATGGAAAGCCTACACTGACAGAGTAACCTGCCCTTCTTTAGACTTCCATGTGTTGAAAACAATGATGGAGATTAGAAAGGGTGGGTTCTCCTCAAAACATGTGGGTCTCCAAACACTGAGGTAACGGAACAGGGTTGTAGTTGTAGTTTCCAAAATATACAGAAAGATAAAAATATGCAACATTGCCTGTTGTTTTCCCAATAGCAATTTTGAGCTTTTATTTTAAAGTATGTTTCTGCTGTTTGAGTGGAATGGAATCTTATATGGCTGTATTTGGCTGTAATTCCCCATGTTCTATGAGACTCGGGTCCTAAAAATGGGGTAGCCTTACTACCAATAGATTCAATTCGTCCCTGACCTAGGCCACCATTATTGTGACATGGAGTAGATCAATTGAAATGAACAGGACCTACATTCATTCTAACAACTCTAATGAATTCTAATTAACTTCCATGGGCTATTCTAGGTAGGGCTACAATTGGCTTTAGATCCCCATTGATATTCCTCTATTTAAGAGCTCTAAAAAGGTGAGCCATGTGATGTCAACAGTTTAGCTTATTGTTTAGTTCCATTGGGAAATAGTTTATTCCCTCAATCCGCCAGGCTCCACACAAACCACTGCATTCAGCTGGTTCACATCCCCATAGAAGAAAGATTAAATCAACACCTTAGAATAACTAAGACCCCACTGCTTTCTCCCAGAACTCAAATAGCAGGGGCAGAAAAAATAGTAACTCAAGAAGCCTAGCTTCATCTAGGGGCCTCCAGCTGCTGATCTGTACTCTGATATGATATTTGTTTAAATTCTCAATACGCCAGTCTTTTGACAGTTCAGTTACTGTATGAAATATGATTTCAAGTTCCACATACATAAAACTGAATACACATGTGAAATGGCCAGCTCCTAGATCAAGATAGTGCTAAAATGTCAGCATTTTCCTAAGAAACAAGTAGGGGCATTCTGAGAACCTTTCCCAAAGTTAACTGCAAGGTGTTGTTCTAAGAACCTTGCTTCACATTAATTCACACTTAATAACCTTTGTAGAAAGAAGCTTTCTCATTGTGGCCTATCTAGAATGCTCAGCCTTGCTGTGCTTTCTGAATCAAGATTCTCCTAAGCAAATGATGTAACTGTAAAAAAGAGGAACAAATTTATTTGACCAGAAATAAGAGGAACAAAGTGCAACACTTCAGGGAAGGGAATCCTTTTTTGTTAGGGACTACAATTCTCAGAACCTCCCTGCCAGAGTACCTAGTAGATTTTGGGAACTATAATCCAAAAATGTCTCTTTTCAAAGATCTGTTCCTTGGTCTGAATGTCTGCTTGGTAACATTGGGGAAAAGATGCCTCATACAGCCAGGCCATTTTCACAGATAACAGAGTTTGCTTTGTACCGGAGTGGCAACAATTCCACGCGTTAATTATTTCACATACTTTGGGTGTCAAGTAAGTCCCTCCTCCTGGACGAAAAAACAGCATTCATGGCACCATGCAGACTTGGCAGGGCAAGCCAGAATGTCTAAATGGCTTTCTTTCGCATTCAGCAAATTGCACCCATTAGAAAAGCAGGTCCCCAATCAACCATGAAACTCTACGGGACAACTGGAGAAAACCTTATTCAGAAAGAGAAATAATGACATGGGGGGAACTCGAGCAACCAGGGAGGGAACTGTTTGGCTTTACAGTCAGAACTAAGAGATGTAAACTTGGTGGACTACAAGTCCCAGAATCCGCTAGACTGGATCGGTTCCCTCCTATTCTGACTAGCAGCAGCTCTCCACATTTTAGGCAGAGGCCTTTCCTGGAACCTCCCTGGAGAGATACGGCAGATCCAATGTGAGGCCTAGGAAATCATACCAGGCAAACCACAAGCGGCTGCACTAAGATAAGCCCTGTGGGAGCAGTAAAGCAGGAGCCATGAAACTGGACCTAACAATACTTGTTATATGACTCAATAAGCTTTATTTGATTTGTCAGTAGCATCCATTTTATAGCCATTGGATAAAATCACTGGAACCCCCCTCCCTACAACAACAAAAAAATAAGTTTTAAAAAGTTATCCTGCCATACAACCTATGCCCACCAGGGAGAACGAAAATATCTGTATAGCATAGTAGGAGGAGGAGTACAGCATTTAAAAAAAAGAAAAAAAGAGAAAAAATGAAAAAACAAATTCACACCCCTGTCTCCCAACCCGAAATTGCTACCAGGGCACATCCATAATATTAACAGCCCCTCACCTCTCCTAACACACACTTGCTCTGTAGCTACATGATTACATGGCTGAGGTGCAGGGGGAGTCTTTTGCCTCAGCAACTGCAAATAATTTACACATATTGTACTTTGAGGCCAAATAATGAGAGGCACAATAGTGAGTAAGCACCCTGGTATCTTCCCACAAACGAAGACATTTCCTAAAATGGAAAAGAATGTAGGCAGGATTCTAGCTACAATTACTATCACTCCCATTTCCATGTCATGGTCTCTCACAGAACAGACAACGTGATTCTGTACATAAAGCCTCAGGTGCCGAGGCCGCTGGGCCTCTCCATGATGGTTCCTTGTCTAATGTAACAGCTTTTGAGAGATGTGTAGCAATAGCAAAGTTAGACTCCACAATACAACTGGCCCAGACAGAGAAAGGCTTCCCTGGAAGAGCTCACAATACTGCAATGTACCTATGACAACATATAAATAAAACAGAAGTGAAATGAACGTTGTAAGGCAATCAGGGCATTTTTCTTTTCGATGTTGAAATTCATAAGCAGGAGAGACGGACAGAGACCATCCCTTTTTAAACACACTGCAGTTGGGAGTTTCAGAAGTCTTTTCATTTCATTTTCTGTAACTATAAACACACACCTCCTTTGGCAATGATGACATGGCAGCAAACTCCCAAACCTTTTTTTTTATAAGAAACAAACATCCAAGTCTTTGCTTCAGTAATAAGGCCCGTGTTTTTCATACCCTGAATAGCTAGGCCATTCAGGAAACAGCCCATAGGAACACCTTGGACTCCCAAACTGGTCAAAGGCAATCCCAAAATCAGATTCCCCTTGAGGCTGAGAGAGCCCCTGAGCAGATTTGAGTTCAGACCGTACAATCCTGTAATTCAGGCCTTTATTGCTGTCCCAGTATACTTTGCCGTCGCATTCGTAACACACTGCAAACTCTATTCTTTCATGAGGTTGAATTCTCTTGGGCAAGCTGATGTTGAAGGAGAAGGTGTCCTTATCTGAACCTGCATAGGTGTCTTTTACATACTGGCACGGGTAGTCCGTGAAGGTTTTCCAGGTATCAAATGTCATTCGGATCTTCACGGCCTTCTCAAAAGCCAGATTCCTGACTTTCACCGTCCCCATGATAGCTTTATCTTTCAACATGCAGTTCTCAAGACAGACATATTCGGCCTGCAGACGATTCCGGAAATCCAAGTAATCTGCGGAAGGTTGTACAAAATCCAAGACAAAGTCGTCTCTGTCCACAGCAGTTAGGCCCACAATGCTGTCTATGAGTTCTGTGATATTAAATGGAATATCCAGGGGGTCGTCAAATTCTGAGAAGACTTTCACCATCGTCAGGGCAAAGCCCCGGCTATCTGCAAAGGAGACCCTCTTTTTCTCCCTGTTCCTCTGCAGCGTTTTTACTTCTGCCCCCAGTTCATTAAGCTCAGAGCTGCTATTCAAATGGATGCAAGGGCGTAAAGGCTTCTTGGTTTTCGGAGCAATCTTGCAGGCAAAGTTCTCTCTTCGCAAAGGCGGTGTCCGCAGGTATAGCTGCATGGCTACATCCACTGCCATGGTAGGCTTACGAGGAAAAGAGTCCAGTATTCTAGGAGAGAAAAACAAGGAGGATATTTCACATATGACGTAGCTATAATCCTGCATTTCTTTCACCAGACAGATGACCAGGCCCAGTTTCTATTAAGGGTATATATACATAAGGTGTGTTTATCACATTTATGAAACACACATTTCTTCTTTTAATTATATAATTATTATATATAAAGGTTGTATATAATTTTAGAAGGTAGAGCTTTAGAAGGTAAAGCCTGGATAATTCTCATGGAAGATTAAAAAGAGTACAGACAGATGAATGAAGGAAAATCACAAGCAGGACAATAATAAAGCTGGTTCCTGATTATTATTTTTAGATCTGAGTAAGTGCCTTTTAAAGAAAACTCATGCAGTTTAAAATGAAAATGGAATGCAATCCATTCCAAACATCATCCATGTTTATAATCTTGCAAAAATCCCTCACATGAATTGATTTTGTGAAGAGAAAAGTTGTTTACATTTGACAGCTAAACCTTACTGTAAAATAATGTTAGTATGTGGGTCAGATTTTTAAAACCCTAATGAAATAGTTTTTAAAAACATCATGCTCCTCAGAGTTAAAAAATAAGAATAAAAAGAAGAACTAGAGTTTATGCAACAACTCAGAAGTCATGGAACTGTATTTGTTTGCATAGACACTATGTGGATAATTATGATTTTAATCACTTTTATTTTCTCTTATGGAAAAAAACAATATTTTGCTGCTTCTAGAATGTTTGTACAAATACTGTAGCATATTTCCTCAAAAGTAAGTCTTACAAAGCTCAGAGATACACATCTCTGAACAGATACACCAATGAAGCAATAGCAGAATTCTTTATTTATATCCTCTCAAAATTTAGTTCAATGAATTAAACAGAGTTTACTGCCATGTAAATAAGAACTAGCTTGCAGCCTTAATCTTCAGGTAACCATATTTAATAACTTTCACACAGAGAACCTGAAATAAAATGTACAATTGAATCCTTCCGCTCTAAGCAAATATAAAATTCTTTGCTGCAAAAAGACTGAAAGCTGCATAACGAAAGCATTGAAAGTTGTAATGTGCAATAGGAAAAAAGCACTTCAATTCCAACTAGACCTAAGCAGATTTGTTTTTGCACTATAAATCCCAGAATTCCCAAGGCATCATTGTCTGGGCAGTGAATTCTGGGAGTTAAAATCCACAACCAGAAACCTACACAACGTTTTAACTGCAAGCCAGCTTGTTTTGTTTTATTCTCACAACTAGAGATGGGCACGACCAGAAAAAATGACGTTTCGAGTTGTCGTTTGTCGGGACAGGTCCATTTCGGGTCGTTTCTGTTTGTCGCGATAATTTTCAAAAATTTCTCGTTTCCGTTTGTCATTTGTGGGTTGGGGTTGGGGTAAGTGGGCTCTAGGAGGCACCTCTCTGGGTGCCTCTGACGTCTGACCCACTAAGAAGGGAAGGGAAGCGTTTCGCGGAGCCGCCCCGTAACATACATTACATTTACATTATGTTAGGGTGGGGGGTAAGTGGCAGAGGCACCTCTCTGGGTGCCTCTGACTCACTAAGAAGGGGAGCGTACTAGCGTACTGGCGTACAGGTTAGGAAAAGGGATAGGGGATAGTGGGCTCTGCGAGGCACCTCTCTGGGTGCCTCACTTTGACCCACTAAGAAGGAAAGTGTACTTGCGTACGGATCTGGATTAGGGTTGGGGTTAGGGTAAGGGCTAGGCTTAGGGTTACAGTTAAGGTTAGGGTGGATTAGTGGGCTGCACCTCTGGGTGCCTCTGACCCACTAAGAAGGACAGCGTACTGGCGTATGGGTTAGGGTTAGGGTTAGGGTTAGGGTTTGTGGGCTTTTAATGACCTGTCTGGCACACCCAGAAGTCTCAGTCAAAACCTGGCCATGCGATTGGTGGAATGGCTCCAAAAATTTGCATGGTCCCATCCCATGGCCAGCCCATCATTGCGCATGCGCAGGTGTAAAAAAATAAAAATAAATAAAATAAAATAAAATAAAATAAAATAAAATAAATGGAGACGTTTTATTGAAAGAAAAACCCACTGCTGCTACTATAAAAATTCCGGCAGTTAAAATACCTAATTTTCAAATGTTTCTGTGGTGCTTTGGTGGGTTTTTGGACCACGATTTAAAAATAAATATTGCGGTCGCCATTTTGGATCCCCCCCACCGCATAGCAAATGGAGATGACGGGGATACCCCCCCGCCTGGTACCAGCAGCCCAGGACAGGAGAGGGGGGGAAGGCCGGGGACCCCCCCAGAAACCACCCCTCTCTGGTAGGTGCCCTCACTGAGGCAGGCATATTTTCGCCTGCTTTTATGGCCGGGAATCGGGTTTTTTTTATTTTTAAAACTTTTTTTCTGTGCTGCTTGGCATCGCGCGATCGCCGCGATGCCATGAACAACAACGAAAAATCAGACCCAATTTATCTTTATCGGGTCGGGTTCGAGCTGGAGCGGAGTAATTCTTGTTACCGTTACCCGTTACGTAACGGAAACGCCGAACGGTAACGGAAACGAGGATTTCGCCGAGTCGTTCCCCTGTCTACTCACAACCAAGCAGTAGATGGGCATAAAATGAACCATTTTTCTGAACTTCAAACCGGACTGGTTCAAAGTACTATTTGTGGCCCTGCTTGTTGAAGCAAAACAAAATGCCATACATGTTTCCCTTTGGTGTTTCATTTGCTTTCACAAAAGGGATACCCGCTTCCCACTGTCTCTGTCACCCCTGCCGACATGCTCCTCCCCACCACGGCCTGCTCCGGTGGCACTTCCCAGGAACCAGAGCCTGACTATGGGCATGTTCCTGCCTATCAGCTGGGTGATGGGGGCATGGTCAGAGTCAGTGGCCAGCTCTGGGCCACTGGTCCTGAGCATATGCCCACCGCCTGGCAGATAGGCAGCACACACACACACACACACACACACACACACACACACAGAGGCAGTTCTTAGCTCCTCACAGGAAAGCTGGGACTGCTGCCCCTGAAGATGGTACCAGTGGCCCTTGGTACTAGTGGCAGCGCTGGAGGCAAGAGTAGGTAGCAACCTCCCAGGCATGAACTGGAGAAAAATACTGCAGATCAGTTTGCTTTTCTGGGGAGTTTCTGATTCTCCACGAATCACAGGATTTCCAGTTTGGGCCCACCTCTAATTGGTACACAAGCTTTTGAATTCTCAAAAGGGGGAAATGTGCTTTAAATCCACTTCCCGCCCTCAAATATTTAAATTACTATTTAATTCACACAATTTAAAAGGTTTTCAGCACAGTGTGTTAGTGTAACACAACCCAGGTACGACTAGAGATGTGAAGGCCCTGGAAAAAAAAGGAAAAATCCAACCCTCCCCCCACTTTCCCCCTTTTTTTTCCGGAAGACTTTTGGGTTTTTTTTTTTTTTTCTGAATAATTGAAAAAAACAATTATGGAATGTTTTATTTTAAGATGATGAATAAAATATTTTAAGACAGGGTGTTCTAATATTTTCTAAATCATTTCTTAAAAATATGCATAGTATCAGATTATTCTAATTTCTGTGCACTCAGGACAAGCAAGTCCTAGGTTACAAACTGAACTCTCCAATGCAAGAACAAGATGCATTTCTTCCTTTGGGAGTGCTGCTATTTTCATAAGAAAAAGAAACAGATTTTTGCATGTCGGTGGGTATGTTTGGTTCTGTTCTGTCCTTTTCACTAGGCCTCAAAGCACTGGAAGAAAATACAGAACAAAAATGTTTCTGATTAAATTTCATGCCCATTCATTGAAACTTAGTCCGACTCCCTTCTATACATCCCCCCCCTTCTTGAATTCTTTTTACAAGAAAGAGGTTTTTATTTTATTTTTATTTTATACTGTGGAAAGGAATTATTAATGGTTAATTCTGAATTTTTAAAAACTGTTTCGTAGAGGTTTTTTGTTCCACATAAACTAGTGAACAGCTCAGGAGATTGTTACTTACTTTCAATTACAAATAAATATTATTTAAAAAGTAAATTCCATTTGTAGTAATTATTTGGACACACTATATTTTAATATGCTAGCTGTGATAATTTTATGCCAAGTCAAATTGTCCATAGTCACATTTTATGTTTCTAAAGTAACAGAATGACTTTCAAGCTGTAAAAGAGGGTGGAAAGTGCTAATGTAGCATTTCTCTCAATTTTTCTGAAAAGTTCAGTTTTTTCCTGGGGAAAAATGGGATTTTTTTTTCCAAGCTTCAAAATTTCCGGAAATTTTACATCTCTAGGTACAGCACACAATAGCACAGTTTTTCCTTCAAAAATTGCAGGCCAGAATTTGAAAAAAGATTTCAACTCTCTGCTATAATCCCAACTATACATATTTTCAGATGTCAAAAGAAATACAATCATATTTGCCTCTCCGACTACACCACAAATGTGTGACTGCTCTTACAGCCACCTTACCTCTCAAAAAGTCTCATTTAAAAGCATTCTCATAAAGCTAACAGGTCTTACCCTGAAGACCACAGGTTTCTGGTTTGAAGCCGTATCCCAGCCTGCAGCATTCTGAACCACCGGAAGTCCAATATTACGAGAGCAACTGTTGGCACCCCACCAGCTGGGTTGGCACGCTGGTCCCGTACTACCAAAACAAGAGACTGCTCCAGACAGCTGAATGGAGCACGATTTGTACGGAGCCTTCTTTTTCTGCCTGGCTTCCTGTTGCAGCAAGGTTGCCACACCCTCCCATACTGGAAACTTTCCTTTTGGTGAAGAGGAACAGGAAGCTGAACAAGTTACACATGGTAATCAAGGACGGCACTGACTTGTTGAACTTTGCTGGAAGGGAAGCTGCCGTAGACATGCATCTGCACAGCTCACACAAGTATTGAGACATTTTAGGAATTTAGTATCTTTCAAAACATTCCAAGAAAGAAATATCACATCACCACGTCAACTTGGGGCTGCTTCACTGGTACTGTGCAGTTTGTTCCCGCCCAGGTGAAAAGGTCAGCTGAAATCTAAGAATCAATGGCAAAAAGACTTGAGCTACCAATCACAAACAAAATAAAAATTGCTTACTGAGAAATTACTCCATGCCTATTGTTCAAGGAGTACTGCCCTGCTGAGTACTAGAAGGCTAATGTTTGGTTCCACATTGCATGTAGATTTCTTTTATTACTGTATTGGCTTCTTGTTTGCACCTGAAAACTACAGCTTTCAGAGGAAAGTCACCATGCAGTATTCTAAACCCTAATCCCAGAGACAATAAAAGAATTTATCTATGTCAGTAGGACACTTCCAGGAGTCAAACTGTCACCAAGGTATGTCACCGCAACAGAGGATGTGGGTGTGCTGTCGGAAAGAGTGACCCCGCTGTTATTTTAAAACTACATGCAGGAAGAACACAAAACTTATTTTTAACTCAGTAAGTTCCTTGGGGAGGTTCCTAGGCGTACCAGCCAACCCCTCAACAAAATGGCCTCTCAAAAGAACACAAGAAAGAGCCCTGTTGGATCAGGCCAAGGGTCCATCTTCTAGTCCATCTTCCTGTATCTCACACTGTCCTCCTTCAGATGCTCGGGGAGCACAGGAGACAACTAGAGACTTGTCTCCTGATACCATGAAAGCTTTGTTTGAAAGCAGAACTCTTTTCACCCTTTTTAAAAAACTATACTAAACTGTCAAACATGGTGGCATGCCACCAACTTAAAAGGCAAAGCAGCACATTTTTGCCATCCAAGGGGCAAGCTGGCCTGCTGGCCTGCTCAGTAAACTTCACTATATTGTTTAACCAGGACAGGTCCACCAAGCCAATGGAGGGGGGAAAATTTAAGACATCCTTCCACAAGCTTCTGCCCTCTGGACGTGCAACACCCAGCATCCTCAAACAGCACAGCAAACAGATAGCAGTCTAAAGTATCTGGAGGACACCTGGTGGGGCATGGTTGCTTTAGAGAACGAAAAATGCTGTAGAGAAAGAACAATTTCTGGCTATAAAGCAAAATGGAAACTAACAGGTGCAAGCTCCAGTTAACACAGTTATGTTAACCTAACATAAGCCAACTAGTAAATAACAGTAATCTGTATACAACGTTGTTTCAAGAATGTACTTTCAAAGCTGATGAGCTTTCTGCAGAATATTCTACAAGCAGACAGACAGAGAATCACACCCTTATCCCACATATCTTATGTGCTCTCAAATCAGTTGCAACTTCTCCTGAGCTTTCCCAAGGTATTCTATGTATTGTATAAGGCCCTGAGAAAGGGTTCACCAGCCCCCCTTAGTGTTGAACTGAGGCCGTGCAGTTCACAGAAAACCTTTTCATCCACACACACAATTAGGGACTGGACTCCCGAACCCAAGACTCCACAGCCGGGTGCCCCAACCTACCAAAATCTCCTTCTACGGTTCCCAAGTCAAAACATTGGACCCTCGTATAACAAGCAGTTTGTTTAACAGAAAATCTGCTTAAAGAAAAAAATTTCCTGAGATAAGGGGAAACTGCTTAACAGAATCACCTATGGGGCGAATCCATACAACAGAAAAACAGTCGCGATTAGGGATTAATCTGTTTTTAATGCAGTCCTATGGGAAATTTGTTCAAAGGAAAATTTGCTTAAAAGAATTTCATTTGGCATGAATTAATTCCTTTATACAAGGTACTAGTTGTATAGGAAGATAGAATCCCTCCACCTATGTTTATTCACAGCCAAGTACAGTATTTGAAACTTGTACTGCAATAATAAAACACCTAATATAAACAACACATGGTATTTAGGCAGTCCACTGGAGAGATGTTAGGTTGAAATATCGAAAGGCTGCATATATAGCTATGCTTTCAGCATGTGCCTCAAATAAAAAAATGGTAATTCCATGTCATATACATGAGGGAAAGGCACTTATTGTAGAGCAAAACACACACACAGTCTGTGTGTCTGTGATAGCTGGGAAACCATCCAGACCAACCTTGGGTAGCGGGGGAGAACTGATGTTGGGGGTGGGGAAGGAAGGGAAAGAAACAGAGCCACTTCCTGTGGATGTAGTGAAGAGAGGAAAACCACTTCTTTTGGATCAGCAAATGGGGCTGCTGCCATCAGTGCAAAGATCCAAGTAGGGTCATGCCCCAAGACCACTTGGCCACTGCTACCCATGGAAGCAATGCGCAACAGCACGGGAACGGTGGAGGTGCTTCAAAATGCACTCCCTCCCTAGTGATATGGGGCAATTGTGCAGACATCTATCAGAACATGCGTCACCTTAGGGAGGATCTATGGCATTTGATACACAGAATTTCCAGCAATCAGTCGACTAATTAGCAAGCACAGGATCCCTTGGAGGAAGAAATGTTAAGCCCATGTTGCTGAGAAATTCCTTCCAAATGTCACGCATGTCTGTCAGTTTCCCAAAACAAACCTGAAGGGAAAAAAATACTTAAGGTGATAGGCCCTGCTTACTAGAGCTGGACATGTTTGTACCACACATTACGAAGTATCCATGTCTTGTTTGTGTGACACTACATTTGCCAGGTAGGCCCAAATATACAAAGGCACTGATCCAGGAGCTTGTCTACAGTACTAAGGGGGGAAATAGGATTTAAAAACAAAGCCCTGGTTCTGTGCCTTCTGCAAACACCACACTGATCAAGTGCCCTCCTCACAACTTAACAGTCACCCTATGCAATACAGTTATCACTTTTTTGTTTGCCGAGTTGGCCCCTCCAGTTGTGAAAGACCTGCTTATCATGACCCACGATTCTCCTTACCTCTGTATCTCGCATTTAGATCGGCTTCTGCTTTGTAATTATCTAGAACTGAGGCGTTTTTCTTCTAGTTAGCCTGCTTGCCCAGAGAACATCTGTATTTCTGAGGAAAACTAACTGTGGGAGGGGCGATCAGCTCAAAAGAATGTATTCTCCTTATTGGTTTATTTGCCCTTCACTTTCAACCCATTTTGAAATGACAGGCAAAGCACTTCAGATTTACTTCAGAAAAAAAGGCAACTGATGCACAAACTTCAAATGCAGATATAAAAATGAAACTGCAATATTATCATTTTGTGACACACACTGAAGGCAATCACTAAGAAACTGGTTGGCCAGAATTTGTGGGGAAGAGGCCTGTTCTGAAAGCCGAGAGCGGCCTTTGAATAGGTGGAATTCCAGCCACCTCCTCAGACGCTTAACTACAACTATCACTTTCCATGCTAAATCAGAATTAGCATGCTCCTTTTGTACTTATTTCCTTATATGCCCAGTTCTGTGGGGCATGAGGCTTGCAGGAATTGTTCCTTACAAAGCACTTTCAGTCAAACTGGAAGGTTTTGTTCTGATTCAAACTCCACGTGCTTGTTCCCAAAGATAAAGCTGACTTGAGTTATTTCTGCAGATGGGCTGGGACTAGAAAGCTTCCCACAGGATGGGATTAAGAAGGGATTGCTGAAGTTTCCACATCTAAGGCCTTCTGGAGTAAAATTAATCTAATTTGCTTCAAACCAAAGGGCACCAATGTTTACAAGCACAAATGATAGAATCTTATTTGAATGGCTGCCCACAGCTTCTCTGTGGAAGAGCTTGCTATAGATAGCTAAACAGAACCTCCATATCCAGAGATAGTATATTCAAATATCAGATGCTGCAAAAAAATAAAACAAAGATTGTAATTTCCTTCATGATCTGACTAGGCTAGTACCCTGCCGGCCACTGCTGGATAGAGAAACCACGACTAAACAGACATTTGTCATCTTAAGAACTTAAGAACATAAGAAGAACCATGCTGGATCAGGCCAAAGGCCCATCTAGTCCAGCTTCCTGTATCTCACAGCGGCCCCGCCAGATGTGTTTGGGAGCGCATGAGACTAGATATCTGTCTCCTGATACCACTCCCCTGCATATGGCCCTTGAAGTACCCTGGTTTTAAGCCTGGAGATTACACATCTCCATCATGGTTTGTAACCTATGATGGACTTTTCCTCCAGGAATCTGTCCAATCCTCCTTTGAAGGAATCCAGGCCAGATGCCATCACCACATCCTGTGGCAGGGAGTTCCACAGACTAACAACGCGCTGGCTAATTTTTTTTTCTTTTGTCTGTTCTCACTCTCCCAACCCTCAGTTTGAGTGGATGGCCCCTAGTTCTGGTATTTTGTGAGGGGAGAAGAGCGTCCCTCTATCCACTTTTATGATCTTATTGCTTCAAACCAAAGGGCACCAACGTTTATATGCACAAATAATAGCCTCTTTTTCAAAATGCTGAAAATATTGGCAGCAATCATCAAGTTTAAATGTTGCACAAATCCAAAATCACATCAATTTGCCTCTTGCTCTGTTAGCTGGCAATACAACTTATTTCTCTAATAAAACAACAGCCCTGGCTTTAATCTCTTGGTGCAATCTTCCAGAAACATACACTTCCTTTTATCCTGTTGCCGTCACCTACTGTAAACCTTTCATCAGCTCTTCATATCCTATCTTATGAAAGAGCAATTTCTTGGGGGGGAGTTTGTAACCGCTAGACACCAGCTTTAGAAAGTCACACAGTAATTAATCAAAACTTCATCAACTGGTGCTGTCTGTTAGATCACTGTTTACATCATGGAAGTCAATATCTGGGCTATGCTCACTGAGGGTCAAAGAAGCTGTGACTTTGGCCGTTACTTCACGAGGTGCCTCGCTTCGAATCGACCTTGCCTTCGATTTGAATTCGGAGGCAGTCACGTGGTGGTCACGTGGTCTCCCTTCGCTCCCACCCCCGTTTCTCTGTACTCACGCGGGGCATTTTTGGGACCGAATCGATTACTACCTCACGTGCTCCCTTCGCATTAGAAAGCTGATTTGCAACGTCCGGTTCCACTCTCCTTTTATTTTTTAAAAAAAATTTACTCGGCGTATCGATGCATCAATGCTTGGTTGTCATTCACGACAGAGCGTGGTTACTGTACGATCCTGTTTTCCGCTCCTAATTTATATTGTTTTGTTCATTGTTTCCTGGCATCATTGGCAGCCCCCCCGCCCCCGCCGCCGCTACTCGGGGGGAGCCCCGCATGGCACAGCCGCCCGCCCTCCGCCGCTTGCACGCTGCCTGCCCCGGGTGCCCTGCTCTGGCCGGGCGAGGCGGCAGTGGCTCCTCCTGCTCCCGCCGCTGCCGCTGCCGCCACCGCCGCCACCGCCGCCGCCGCCGCTACTCACGCGAGGAAGTAACAGCGCAAAGCGATGAAACGATATAGCGATGCATCAATATCCCTGTTTGAATATTTTTTAAAAAAACTTGAAATAAAAGCCAAAAACCGAGACCACACGTGACGTTCGAAGCGAAGCGAGATGCGAAGCGAAAAGATTCCCGGCCCATGGCAGGGGAATCACTCACCCCGGTTGGAGCACGGTAAAGGGGGCGTGGTCGGGGTGACGTCGCAACCAAAAAGGAGGAGCGTGCGGACTGAAGCGATCGGTTCGCACAGAAATGACGGCTTGCCGTGAAGCGAGCGGCTCGTGAAGTAACGGCCTTTGTGACTCAATATATAGTCCTTCTGACTTCCAATCATGAGGCAGGTACTTCTCCTTTAAGTACACAGCTATCCTCCACAGGGTTCACCTTTAAGTGCTGCCTGATCTTAATTAATAGGCAATAAGAGAATTCTAACCCTTATTGCACTGGTGGCAAACCTTTAGCGCTCCAGATGTTTTGGAGCACTACTCCCACAATCCTTTGTCATTGCCAATCTAGGCTTGGAATTCTGGGAGTTGTGGTCTAAAACATCTGGAGTGCTGAAGGTTCACCATCATGGCATCTCTTACCCACTCACCCTGGCTTAACACATTTCCCAAAAGGAGAAATGGGGGCTGCTTCAAAAAATATGTCCTAACTGAGATGGGGTTGCTATGCCATTTTATTACAAGGAAACACTTTAAAACCAACAAGGCGTTTAGTGAAAAGGGTTAATTTGAAAGACTAATGTAACACCCAGTTCCAACTGATGATTGTGGGTCCTGATGGCAAGTTTAGTGTTCTGTTTTATTGTTTTGTATTTATTGTATTTAAATGTTTTTATTGTTCTAATTTTATTGTAATTTTGATGTTTTAATTGTTTATTTTGATTGTGAGCTGCCCAGAGATCTTTGGGTAGTGGGTGGCATACAAGCTATATCAATCAATCAATCAATCAATCAAACAAACAAACAAACAAACAAACAAACAAACAAACAATGCACACTGAATGTCATGATCAGCTGGCAACCCATACAATGGTATCATTCGGTACTCAGAAGGAAGTGTAATCTTTGCAACCCTTGCTCCGAGCAAGTGGCATAAAGGAACAAAGCACACCATTCCTAAAGCCAGAACCTCTTTCTTTCTTTGTAATTAATTCATTATTTATTTTATTTATTTTAAATACAGTATTTTTACCCTGTCTTTCTCCTTAAAAGGACCCACTGTCCACTACTAGGGAATTGGTTATGTTTTGAATTCTATTATTTGCATAGGTGAAAGTAAACTGTAAGAGTTTTATATGGTATTTATTTTCACAGAAGTGTCTTCATCACTACAAAAAAATCTGTGGACCACTAAGGTCAGGAATCAATTAATCTCTAGGCAAAAATTAAGTTCCTCTTCTCAAAACTCTCCCAGTATTTCTTTTTAAAAGATCTGGATAATGTGTCTGAAGGTTCTCCCACTGTAACCTTGCAATTACTCTGTAAAGTAAATTAGACATCAAGGGATCACCTAATGAGTGTCAACACTAAATTGGGATTAAAACCAGTATTTCTCTGCTCTATGCCTAAAGAGCCTATCTATTACCCCAGGATGCAGAATTCTTGGCCCTGCAGGTGTTTTTCTGCCATCCCCATCTAGCATGGCCAAAGGTAAAGATTGTGGAAACTGTAGCCCAAACTATGGGGAAGGCCTAACATTCCTTACCCCATAATCCAGGGGTCCTCAAAGTTTTCAAAGAACGGGCCGGTCCACCACGCCCCAGGCACCACTGGGGGCCGGACGACAGTGGGTGGGGGGAGCGGGGGACCTTGCCGTAGCCCTCCCACTCTAAATGCCCCACTAGCCAGCTTGCTGATCATCTGGGCAGTAGTTGGGGGGAGTGGGAGAAGTGACATAGCCCACTGCTTTGAACTGCCTCAGCAACAGACACAGCTACGGAGGCTGGCTTGCTCACAAAACAGGGGTAGGTGGGGGGTTGCAATTGGTCCTGGGGGCTGGATTCAGGACCTTGAGGGGCCGCATCTGGCCCCGGGGCCTTAGGTTGAGGACCCCTGCCATAATCCATGTTGGATTGTGTATCTTGCACCACAATCTGAAGCAGAAACTAACGGTTCATTCATTATTGACTCAGGAGGCGTCACTGTCCCAGATGAGATGACACAGAAGTGAGACCTCATACTTCATTCACCATGCTCCCATTCATGTTATCTCCAGCAGGACCACTTAACAACGCTCCCATCACACGCTCCTCTAACAAGTAAGCTGGAATACTAGCCCAGCAAATTTATCAACTGAGGGAACATCTGAACCATTTCTCAACTTCTGGAACAGTTCACCACATAATGTGTGAAAAAAGCATCCAGGTAGGCATATCTGACATGTCAGTATTTTTTTTTTAAATCTGTGCACGGAGACTGTCTGGAAAACCAAGAATCACAACAGAAAAGTATTTAGAACACCAGCACTCAGAGCATTTTGTTCTTATCCCCTGAACAGAGCAATGTGTCTACATCAGGGTGGGGAAACCTCTGGGCCACCAGATGTTTTGTCCTAAAACGCCCAGGGGTCCTCCCCCCCCCCAGGCAACCAGCAGGATAAGAGAATGTGGGAAGAGTAACCCAGCACATCCGGAGGAGAAACGTTTTTGACACCTCCGTTCATACTTTCTCTATTCATGTGTCCTTGGGAGAGATAATACAAATCCCATCATCCCCATTCTAATACATCTACAGAGGAGCAGCTTGGGCAAAGCTGGTATAGTCACTTCATAGAAAAAAGCAGCTCTTGAGCTCCTCAGACAGAGATAAAATGTCCCAAAGAGATCCTAGCGGGTTTGGACAGGCTCTTCTAGCCGAGCTTTTGGTTCTGAACTGCCATCAATCAGGTGCCCCTGGAAAAGTCTACAAATAGGCGAGAAGGGAAGCCACCATAATCTTCTTTCCATCATACACCACTCCTCACATTCAGAGATAAAGCTTGGAAGTCTTTTTTTTTGGGGGGGGGGAGCTCCAGATCCCAGAAACCATTAGCCAGTATGTCCAGAAAGATATCAGTGGTTCCTAACCTTGGATCATCAGACGTTCTTGAACTACAATGCCCAGAGATCCTGGCCAGCACAGCTAGTAGCAAAATCTTCTAGGAACTGTAACACACGGATGTCTGGGAACCCAAGGTTGGGAACTGCTGCTCTACATGGAGGCTCCAAGGAGACGCTGCAGTGACAAGCTCTACAGGTGGCAGCCAAAAGCTGTGCACTCCTTCCAGAGAACTCTAGGGAACCTTAAAACCATAAAAGGGACTGGAGGGAGAGTATGAATAAAACCCAACTCCCCACCCCCACCCACTGCTTCCAAAATCTTGACCAACTCACTATTAGAGGCAACCTGGGGGTGGAGGGAAGTCCCCCAAGCACCAGGAAATAAGACTGGAGGCAAGAGAGATTCTCCACCCAAGACTCACTGGCACTCCAACTTCTCTAGTAACCCAAGCCTGGGCCAGCCCTCTCACGAGACAGGGTGTGACACCCACCTCCAATGGCAAAGCATGAAGGACAGCAAGCATTGCCTGTCCCTCTGGCAGGAGGGAGCCTGTGCTGGCTGGCTGGCTGCTCTCCAGCTCCAGAGAAAGCTGCTGCCAGCTTGGCTCCCGACTGCAGGATGTTGGCCAACTGGGGAGAGCCCGCCCCACCGGTTTTCCTGCTTCAGCGAAGAAACTGACAGCCTGCCATTGTCTGTAGGCAGCCACGCCTCCAGTGTCTCGGTCCAAGGAGGGACCTTTCGGAGCCAGGGCTGGCTCCAGGGGAATGCAGAACGGGGCCTGCTTGCCCTCTTGTTCTGAGATCAAGAAGGGGGGAGGAAGGAGGAGGCAGCAGCAGCAGCACCATTTCTCTTCCTGCCTGGGCCACCAAGCTGGCCATGGAAGGTGGCACAATTAAGAGCTACACTCCTGACCCTTCACTGCACAAGAATAGGTGAACGTCACTCCCTTACAATAGGTCATCATGTGAGCAGGAAACACCAGCTTGATAATAACAGCACCACCATTCACTGAGACTCATGCAATCTTGCCTAAATTACCAACCTTGCTCAATTCCATCAGATCTAAACCGTCTGTCTAGACCTGGTATACTCATTCCCCATTTATTTCTGGGAATTGGCTAGGCTAGCTAGGAGATTTTGGAGAGAAAAAATTCAGAGGAGAACCAGGCTGAACACACAATCGGTTATGTAGGGGGGCCTACGTGCCTGACTACCCTTCCTCCTTTAACACAGACAAAAGCACATGGTGCAAAATTTGTCCTCTTGGTCATCTGAAACAAGAGGTGGTGACAATCTTGATCATTTATCAGCAGAGGCACACAAAGCTTCGTTTGTTTGTACAGGTGTCCCGTGTTCGACTGTATCCAGGACAGCCCCTTTCAACTGATTCAACACTCACTTCCTCCTTCCAAGGAACCACACCTCCAAACGGCAGGACTTGTGGAATTCTCAAGCGCTCACCATATTATAATTGCTGCAAGTCTTCGAGCTATCCCACTTTATGATGGATGAGTTTGCAAGTCCGGCCAGGAATCTGCAGTGAGATTTTAAGGCTGAAAAAAATCTGTACCTCCCCGACAGTAAACCCAACTGAATTCCGTGAGACTGGATTTGTAGAACACATTTAGTGAACTGCACGGTACAAGATCGTAGGCAAGCCAGCCCGCAGATTCTCAAAGCTTTCCCATTCTTTGCCAAAAGCAGTAGTAGTATTGGGCTTTACGTACCTCATAGGGAAGAGGGAAGTGAGGCTCAAGGATGCTTCTAGATGTTGAGGGCTGACCAGGCAGTAGGAGTTCACATTCCACCAAAGCTACAGATTCATTATCTAAAACAACATGACAAAGAGGAGTGAGCAGGAGAGTTCCTGAAATAGCTGCCGGTGTGCTTCCAGCCAAAGAAAACCATCTCCTCAAGACAAAGCCCCCTCTATTCACGTGTCAAGAGCTCACCTCCCTCATCAACCAGGAGGAAATGAGCTTGAGAGAAAGACTGTTGGCTCCCTGCAAACTCAAGCTCTCTCCTGAGAAGTAAATCCTTCTGAATTCACTGGGATCTATTTCTGAGTACACATATAAAAAGAACCTTCAAGGACACTCAATAACCTCAAGTGTAGAAATCAAAAGCTTCTAGTCCTCATGGCTTCAGCCACTAAAAAGACAGCCATCCTAAAACCATGTACAAACAGATTAAAAGCACATTTGTTCCAGGAAATGATCAATTCTATTCTAAAAGTCAGGCAGGGAAATTAATCAGGTGGCTCCTTCATCTAACAAAATTAATTCGATTTTACTTTAAATTCTGCCTCGAACCCTCGAATAAACTTCCGATTCTCGCCTTGTAAAATAGCTTTTATGCAGTTACTTTTTCTCATCTTGATTCTCACGGACAATTCCGTCTCCCTCTCATCCCACTTATCCAACCCGGAAAAATTAAAAGGACAGCCTCTGTTCTCACCTTCCGAATCTGCTCGGGGGATTCAGGCGCCCGAAACATCCGCCCCGGTGGAAGCGCTACACAAGTTGCTGAGTTACTTATCCACCGACTTCCCTCTCAAGTGATTCCGCCTCCCAGCCCGAGCTCTGGGAGTTTGACCAACTTCCACGCGAAAAGGGAAACGGGATCATAGCCCGATCCTACGCCTTAGGCTCGGACGTCAAAATCTGGCTCGTCTGCACGCCCCCCACTCCGGGCCGCAGGTGCGCACGCGACCTGAGAAGCCGGATCCTGCCCATTTTTACCCGGAGGAAGGACTACACCTAGATATGCAGTCTCAGGTCAATCCTTTCTTTTTTCCTCCCCGCAATCCACCTCATTTGGGAGCCGACCTCGGAAAAAAAATGAAGCGATCGGCTCAGCCGGTTGGAAAACAAAGCCGCCTGGTTAGGTTTTCTCGGACTCCAAACCCCCTACCACCCCTGCGTCGTACCTGGAGCATTTCTACCCGGAGCACCGCGGGGCTCAACGAGGCCTCTCCAAGTTTTCCCAAACAGCCACGCTTTTGTAACTATTTTTCTTTCTTTCTGACTCGGCTTCTCTCCTGCAGAGCCAACGCGCCCGGGCCAGGTCGGCGCCCTCCGTCCCTCCGTCCCGCCCTGCCCATCCCATCCCCTGCGGGCTCGTTCGGCTCCCGTTCCAACGTGGAGGCGCGGAGGCGCTCTCGTTACTTCTTAAGAACGCGGCTGGGCCCGTTGGCGAACGCGGCCGAAGGGAGGAAACGGCGCCGCAGCCAATCGGCGCGCCGCCGAACCTTCCCGACCGGCCAATCGCGTCGGGAGCTCCCCCATGAAAGAGAAGTGGGGGGGGGGCGAGGGATGAAGCCCTGCCTCGGCAGGACTCGGGCTCTTCTTGGGATGGGTCGTGGAGCGGAGGTGATCGGCGCTCGTCTGTGTCACCCACGGAACGACAGGGCTCTTCGGTCTGAGCCGGGGATGGTTTTCTCCCCCCCCCCAGCCCCCCTTTCCCTGCCCCGCGACCTTCTCCTGAATGAACGACAGACAGGGAGGCAGCGTCGAAGGGTCTTGATTAGACCGCTCCAAAAACCACCACATCCCACGGGCGCCCTCCTCAGGCTCAGCGCCACGGAGTGGGATGGTGGCGGTGCGCAAGAAACATAACAGTTGCCAAAAATCACGTGCAGATGTGCAGGCCGGGCTCCAGAGCGCGCGTATGATAACAGTATTTTGGGGAGTCTCATAAAGATGCCCATCGCTTTTGTCTTCACCTTGTCTATAAGGACCACGGGGCTTGTTTGTTGGACTCCTAAATAAGGGAGCTGCTTATGTTTTGACTCACAAACGTGTGGATGAAAACCCACATTTGCTGAACAACCCCATGACACCAGCCTTGGACTTGCATACTTAATATTCTAGCCCAGTGGTTCTCAACCTGTGGGTCCCCAGATGTTCCTGGACTGCAACTCCCAGAAACCCCTTCCACCACAGCAAGTAGTAGAGGCTTCTGGGAGCTGCAGTGCAGGAACATCTGGGGGCCCACAGGTTGAGAACCACTGTTCTAGCCCTCCCTGGTACTCTCTACCACCTCACCCCATTTTACCTTCACAGCAGCCTTGTGAGGTACCTTGAGTTTGGTTGACTAGCCTGTGGGCATCAGGTGAACATCACACCTGAACAGAGATTTGAACCTGGGTTTCCCCAGGTTTCAGTGGGATGCTAATCGCTGTGTCACCCTGGTGGATTCTCTTCTTACCTATTTTTTGTTATTCCACCTGGATGCTGCACAAGTGAATCCCCCCCCCCCCCTTGGGATTGCTTTGTGCAAGTGATGGTGCACTTCGGCTGGCAGAGCAAATCAACATTCTGTGAGGCAATACTAAAAATGAGGGCAGTCCTGTGTCAAAGTTGGGCAAAGGGTTTGTGAGTTATACTTCTTTAAAAATTGTCAAATTGTTTTACTCCTGTTCAGAAATAGGCCACTCTTAATGTCCCCAGGTTTAAAACAGGATAAATCTAATTATTTTGAAAGAGAACGATCCTCAATAGAGGCCTTTCAAATGGGAAAGCCACTTTGTTATACCACTGAGCTTGTGTGGTACAAGCTAGCCAGCAGGAGCTTGGCAAAATCATACGGTAGAATAATTGAGTGAGAAGGGACCTATAAGTTCAATGAATCCAACCCCCTAATTAGTTCAGGGATCCAAATAAAAGAAGATCTGACAGAGAATTACCCAATTGTTTCTGGATGCCTACAGTATTGGAGCATTCCACCTCATGAGGTTATGCACCTTTCTTGAAGTACCGTGCCCAGAGTGGGATACATCATTCTAGATGAGGCCTAACCAGTGCCAGAAGACGGGATCTAGTGCTTCACAGGATTTAGAGCCCATACTTCTGTTAATGTAACCTAAAGTAGCACTGGTCTTTTTTGCCCTACACATCTCAGTGTCGGTTCAGCATTGAGTTTGTAATCTACAGCAATTCCAAGATCCTTTTTAGGAAGCATGAGAGATTCTTAATTGAAGTAGTGATTTGAAGCTCTGAACAAGTGATCTGAAGGAAATGTTCAGTTTTCTTTCTTAAAGTGTTTTTAAAATGTCCTCTCAGCCCAGTGATTGTCAGAATAGCATACATACATACATACATACATACATACATACATACATACATACATACATACATACATACATACAT
>JAHTLZ010000237.1:2311563-2328704 GCA_023846285.1 Phrynocephalus versicolor | reverse complement strand
CATACATACATACATACATACATACATACATACATACATACATACATGCGACAAAAAGTAGACAGGAAATGAAAAACTAAGCACAGAAAGTACGATGTGTGGTTTAAAAAGGTTTTCAAGCCTATGAAGACATATTTGTAACCAATACTGCATGGTTTCTTAACCAATTAAACATTATCAACCTCAAACCTTATTTTGATGGAGGAAAAAAAATGGAAGCACTACTCAGGCTGGGATTTTCTCCCCTCCCCACCAATATTGTATTGGGAAGCTGAGACCTGAGTCAAGGGGAGCTGTTAGTAAAAAATATTTAGGAACCGCTGCTTGATATTATAAAGATCTCTTTTAATTTAGTTTCTGTCTTCCAACAAATTAGCTATTCTATCCAATTTTGTATCATCCTCAGATTTTCTAAGCGTTCTCTGCCCACCTTTATTCAACTCATGAATAAAAATGTTGAAGAGCACGAGGTCCAGAACTGAGCCTTGTGGTTCCCCACTTGCTAACTCCTCCCAGTTTGAGAAGGAGCCATTGATAAACACCCTCTGAGTACGATTCTGTAACCAATCGTTTATCTACCTGATAGTTGTTCTTTCCAGCCCCTCTCACCTAGTTACTTGCTGATTAGAATATCATGGGGCAGATAAATGGAGACAGGGCCAACAAAGGAGAATTGGCGAGATAAAACGCTTGAAAATGCCACAGTGACTAAACTCACAAACTATGTAAATAGAAGATCAGCTAGAGAATCTGAAGACAAATGGGGAAATTATTTAGCCTATTATAAATAATTAGAACCAATTTAACAAAAAGCATTAGGCTATGTTAATGGGTTGAGTTCAGATTCTAAAGGGTTAACAAAAAGGCAAGTGTGGCATTGCTTAGAATACTATGTACAGCATAAATCTTAAAATAAGAAGGCTATCATGGGGCACCTTGTCAAATGCTTTGCTGAAGTCAATATATATTATGTCTATGGCATTCCCATCGTCTACCAAGGAGATTACCTAATCAAAAAATAATTAAAGATTAGTTCAGCAGGATTTTTTCTTGACACATCCATGTCGGCTTCTAATTATACCTGCATTGTTTTCAAATCGTGTGCTGCTCCATGGATCTTGATGTGGAACAGCCGTTCAGGAAATACAGAAAGGTGGGCGGGGGCAGGGGGAGGGATGTTGAAGGTGATTTAAAGTCCAGGGGCTTTCTGATGAGCTGGAATGATGCCATCACCCACCACCAACCCCCTTCCGCATTCCCTCTGAGTTTATCTTCATCCCTCACAAATAAGTGGGATAGACAGGGATTGTCTAGAAACGATCTATGGTTGCAAGTTACCTTTGCATGTTAGGCAAAGCATTTGCAAATAGTTTGGTATTGAGTGGGCACTTGAGAGCCATTAAGTTTACAGAAGATCTGCTCCTCATCTATGGATATGCACACACACACACACACACACACACACACACATGTTGCTTGTATTTTGGGGCATTCAGCGTGCCTGCACATCTAAATTTACTACTACAATACAGCTTGAATATTATTATTTATGTACATGCACGTATTTAGATACGAGGGCGGCTTGTAGTCCAAACAGGAGGAATCAGCACCCACCCACCCAGCCATGGTTTTGTGTGAAGTGCCCCCCTCCTTGGCCCATAGTTGGTCTACGATAGGGAAAGAGGCACACATACTCACCAGAATCCCTTGCCCTCTGAAGCTGGCTGTGGCCTTTCCTTGCCATTGGCTGAGCTGGCAAGAGATGATAGGAAATGCTGCCCAGCAAATTCTGGAGGGCAGCCCATTGACTGTCCCTGATTGAAAATAAGGAGGCCCTGTGTCTGCCAGTATCAGCCTCTGCAGGATCAGGCCAGCAGCCTTGCTCGGAAGCACATTTTTTGGCCAAGGGTCTGTTGCATTGCCTGCCTGCCTTTTAAAAGCAGCGTTCTGCCAGGCTTCCGAGCTGGGCATTGGGACGATAGTCACTTGACCTTGGCCAACTTGCAGTGTCTTCCAATGCCCTCTCCGAGCAGGATGGGCGAGTACTGTTGACTATGTGTGCTGCCCTTTGGACAAGAGAAAAATACCAGAAACAACATGTCCTTGGTGGTGTGATCCTGATGTCAGAAGAAGCCAAGCTACCTTTATTTTTCTGATTTCCCCCACTCCATGGAAAGCAGCCGCTGAGTTTTGGAAGCTGGCTTAACTCTTTCTGTTCTGGGTCTTTTTCTACTCAAAATCCATGTAACCACCTTTCCACCTCCAGGATTAAAATTATGGGTATCCCCAAGGGAGGACAAACAGGATGGATCCTCCTGCCTGGAATCCTACATGTGCCTATTACTTTAATGTAAACATGAAGACCCACTTTTCCTGTGGTGATGTATGTTGCAGATATGACTGACTATCACATACGCTATTCCACTTCACTCCTCCCTGGACAAAAAAATCCCGCACATTCCCCTGATAGGCTGATGTGTTTTCTTTACCACAGGTGGGGAAGAAAAGCTGTCTGGGAAAGACTAAGCACCTCCTCCTACTCCACCCACCCCACTCTGTTCTTCTATGCAAGAGGGTTATCAGGCCTCCCGATGCTGGCTGCATTGCTGTGCTTCTCCAGGTCTTCAGGGAGAGACACCCATCTCAGGGTGCTAGATGAGGAGGAAGGCTGATTTTTGTTCAGGAGGCAGTCTTAAATGGTGACCATTCATCTCCACTCATTTCCAACTGGCCCCAGGGCTATCTAGTTCAGTTGATTGATTGATTGATTGATTTGATTTGATTTGATTTGATTTATACTGTATACTGCATAAGACCATCTGGCCCGAAGGCCACTCTGGGTGGTTTACAAAGTTATAAAATGCAAAACAATACAGTGTAGATAAATAAAAGCCCCCCCATCAAATTAGCATTAGCATAAACTCATAAGAACATAAGAAGAGCCATGCTGGATCAGGCCAAAGGCCCATCTAGTCCAGCTTCCTGTATCTCACAGTGGCCCCACCAGATGCGTTTGGGAGTGCATGAGACTAGATCTCTGTCTCCTGATACCACTCCCCTGCATCTGGCCCTTGAACTCCAACTATATAAACAAACCCCAGTCCAAATAATAAAACAAAAAACCACTATGTGTCAATAAAATTACAATCTCAAAGACATATATATGGACAACAAAGGTGAAGTGTAAAATGTACAGATGTTTCTGGGTACAGGGGTCTGAATGGCACCTTCAGAAAAGGACTTGTTGGATTACTTGTCACTTCTCAGCAACAAGGTTACTGTTGGTGTTATTGTAGCACCAATCATGCCATTATTTGTTGCATCATTATGAATCAGCTCTCTTGTCATTGATAAAAGGCTAGAAATATACAGGGAGCTCCTCTTATTCTATCTTGTGATAAACTTTATTTATTTATTTAAATTATTTTTACCATACCTTTCTCCTTCAAAAAGACCCAAGACAATACTGAAAAGCTAAAAACAGTAATTAAACAAATATTTTAAAAGAATCAAATAAATGCCACTCTAAAAATGGTAAACAAAACCAGCAGCAAAGTCAGATTCAAACAGTAAGGACCAATAATCCATTTAAAACCCCTATTAAGGCGGCTAGTCACTGAGGAAAAAGTTTCTAATGGCAAAAATGTAGTATTCTGGGACAGGACCCCAAACCAAAAATGATGCAGGACAGAATGTGTAATTAAAAAAGTAGTGACTGGCTGACAGAATTTGTCACAGATTCAGCACAATTTAGGGGAGAATATGCAAGATAGAACATACGAATATGTCATCTGAACCAACCAACCCTGCTCCCCAACAACCGGAGATCAATGAGGGAGACTGTCAGCTGGCTTTATATTCTAAACCTGTGTTTGCTATGGGCAAGAACGCCCCTTCCTTCTTTGGAAAACAACTTGCACCAGAGTCCACATTTTAACCTGCCTGTCTTAGCCAGCAGTGCCCTTCTTTTGGGAATCTCTCTGCCAATTTCCTTTTCATATTTCTCAATTCCAGAGAATGCCGCTAAAAGCCATGGTCGCTGTGCTCGTCGCGGGCATCTCTTGTGGCTAATGAGAGTGCACCCTGTGCTCCTGAGGCATCATCCTTCTCTCTGTACTAGAGGTCATTAAGCCCAAATAGACTTCCAGTTGTGCTTGGAGGTCAGAATTTGTTCTTTAACAAGCACGGCCCTTCTTTGCTCTTCTGGAATGGAAAAGAAATATTGATCAGTGCCTGACTGCAGGGATGGGCTTGTTGGCAAAGACATAGTATTTTTTTCAGTAGGCAAATAGTGAGGGTTGCCAACTGTTCTCCTGGCAGATCCTTTTGTGCCTTTAACAGAGGCCAAACATTCAGCCACATTATCTTGCCTCAATACAGAAATTAAATAGTAGAGATGAGAGGACCAGTGTAGTAACAATGGTGTGAAGCGTGCTGCTGGTGAGGAAGCCACAGGCTGATTAGCCAGGTTAAGGAGGGATACTGTTTTTTCAGTCTCCAAAATGGGAGTAATAATAACTGTTTTCTTGTTTGGATCAGTGGAATGTATGGATGAGTTGACTCAACAAATCCTCACTGATTCCATGGGCTGATTCTAGTATGCTTTACTGTGCTAAGCAACAAGATTTTGAGCAATGTAATATTCTGACTCCATCCACCCACGAGCTGCGGTTTGGGTTAATCTGCAAAGTTGAGCTCAGTTTTCTTCCTGAAATGCCATGCGAACTGGCGTAGATTCTTCCAGTGTAGCAGCAATGGTTTGACACCTGGGAGGATTGCCAAGTGTTGTAGTTGAACAATGTCTTAAAGACAACATTTTGCCTATCCTAGCAGACACATTCAAAGATGTCATGCCAATGAATACACCACAGGATTGGTTTTTACAACAGCAGCAACTACCACCATGTGCCATCAAATAAATTTTGACTTATAGTGACCCTTTTCAGGGTTTTCTAGGCGGAGAATACTCAGGGGTGGTTTCCTGTTTCCTTCTTCTGGGGACATCCTGGGACTGTGCAGTTCTCCCAATGTCACACAGGCTGGCTCTTTCTCCCTGGAACTACAGTGGAGAATCAAACTCCCAGTCTCTGGCTCGGTAGACACACACCTAACCCACTGAGCTATTCAGCCAACAGGATTGTCTTTATACACACAACAACATCCTCAGTGCCAGTTTCACGTCAAGACAAGATTGATTCATAGATACAAGAGTTCCAGGTTCAGCACTTCTAGTTGTAAGGTTCTTAAGAGTAGTCAAGAAAGATTCACATCTGACATGGGTGAGAACGGCTAATAGGCAGTCACTGTGGATAGTCAGGTACAAGAACCAAAGTAGTAGAAGGGGTATATTCTTTTTTGAGCAGACATCTGGTTTCATATATTTAGTGAAGTGTGATGTTCAGCCTTTTGTTACTGTACTGGAATGCAACAATAGAAGCATCTAGATGATGCAGAGTTTTCTAGACTGCACCCTAGCACTTTGTGCTGGCGGAAATTGTTTTTGTTCTTCATAAGGAAATATTTTATTATTCTGGGAAGGGGCATTGCATGGGCCCATCAGTGGCAGGTAAAATTAGGGGACATTTCTCCCCGTACATCACATATTCTTCTACCATTACAGTATTCTCCGCCACTGCCATTATCCTCACTGCTGGCTTCCTTTTTAATGGTTTATATTACAGAGCAGTATAGTGCGGGTTTGTTGAGATTTGGCCACAGAATCACTTAAATGATGCAGCACTGAATATATAACTTGGAAAAAAACTTTTTTTTTTAAATGTTGACTCTAGGAGTATGAACCAGAGGGAAGTAATGGCGAACCATTACATCAAACCCCACTAAGATGTCACTCTCAATGTGATCAGGATACATCTGTTTTTGTCTGGGTTGTTGGTGATTGGTTTTATAAGAAATTAAAAAAAAGATACATCTTGGAACTGCCCCAAAAGAATGATATAGAGATGATTCACGCAAGCCGGGAAGTGAGACAAAACAATGGCTGAAATCCTGTTGCTTAGTGTAGTACGTTGCAACAGACACAGATCCATTTGAAATGGAAACATCTGCAACTGTCAATGTTAGGAAGAATTGCAACTATTAAAATGAATATTTTACCAAAATTACTCTTCTTATTTCAAACTGTCCTAGTGAAAATAGCGATTAAACATTTTGAGGAATTAAATAGACTATGTAAATTTATCTGGCAAGGGAAGAAAGCAAGAATTAAATTGCAAATGTTGCAAGAATCTAAGGAAAGGGGAGGTTTTGTCTTACCAGACTGGACATTGTCTAGTGCTGTGGTTGAAAAAATGGATACTCTTGAGAAACAAAAGACTTTTGTACTTAGAAGGGCATGACCTTCAACTGGGCTGGCATGCTTTCTTATGGTATGAGAAAGCTAAAACTCATAGATACTTTCAAAATCATTATCTTAGAAATCTATTAATTAAGGTATGGGAGAAATTAAAAATGAAAGTGTATATGAAAATTCCAAGATGGGTTTCACCTACAGAAGTGTTTGCATATCTTAACCTCTTAAACTTTGAGAAAATTGTAACCTATGCAGACATGTTAGATAGAGAAGGGAACTTAAAATCTAAACAAGAACTCATGGATCAGGGTTTGGTTTCTTCTTGGTGGCCTTCAATGCAAATACAAAGTAGATAGAAAAGAGAATTGAAAATGTATGGTTTCTACAGTAAACAAACAGCATTTGATAAAATACTATTGCTTTCAGACGATAAACTAATTAAGAAAAAATATAAATTTCTATTAGAAGGGAAAATGGAGGGTGAACAAGTGAAAGACAATGGTACAATGTGCAAAAAACGGCTATAACATTGATCTTGAAAAGTGGAAAAAAACTTTGGAATAGAAATTGTAAACTAACAATAGCAACAGTTTATAAAGAGAATTTATATAAAATGTTTTAGATGGCACTTACCACCTGCTAGATTAGCTAAAATGTTTCCAAATATGTCTAATAAATGCTGGAAATGTGATAAAATGGGGATATATTATCATCTATGGTGGACCTGTGATAAAGCTAAATATTTTGGATTAGAATTCATACTTGCCTTGTCAAAATATTAAAAAAGCAAATAGATTTTAAACCAGAACTGTTTTTATTAGGTATAGTACCAGAGAATTTAAATAAACAAAACATTTATCTAATGTTACATATTTTGACCGCAGTGAGGATTGTATGGGCACAATATTGGAAAAAAGAAGACATATCAATGGACAAAAGAATAATTAAGAAGATTTTGGAATGCGCAGAAATGGACAGACTAACAATGAAAATTAATGGAAAAGAGGACTCACAATTTTATCAAACATGAAATCTGTTCTATGAATGGGTAGAAAAGAGAAACAAAGTATAAGGCCTAAATTTACTTTAATATGAATATGACTGGAACATTTATGAACAGTGAAACGTTTCATTCTCTCAAGAACTGAAGTCCAGTTGCCATGACTCAGCTTCTAGATAAACTCACCTGGATGACTGAGAATCTTCCCAAGCATGACTGGAACCCATGTAGCATGGTGTCTAATAAGTGCTCTCTCTCTTTTTCTTTGTTATATAGAAAAGAATAAAATTTTGAAATGAAACAGATCCATTTGAATCAAAGGAATTTATGGAGGAGTTGGCTCACCAAATCTCCACTGATTCAGTGGTCTTATTCTAGTTATTACTTATTGTAATACTTATTGTAATATTGTATTGACTCAACTTCCAGATTACTTATTGTTGGACTTATTTCTGCTTCATATGCAGTTTTTAGTAGGTTTGGCCATGAGTGACATGGCTGGGGGTGCAGTGGCTGTCAATCAGTCTAATCAATTTTCCTTTTCCTGCTTTTAATTTCAACAGGAGCCATGCCTCTTTTCTTAAGTGTCTTCCCTTACTCTTCTAGTCCATAGTAGAGAGTTAGGAGATATGCAGGTAGTGTGTGCGGTAAGAATGTATTCTGCAGGAGTCTGCTAGAAGCAGCCAGGGAGTCTGTTGAAGCCAGTTGACTGTAAGCAGTCGTGTTTTGTACAGTGTGCTATTTTGATCTGTTCAGAACTGTGAATAATGACCCCCCTTTTAGACTAACTCAAAGTAACCTTATTTATTGAAATCTCTGCAACAAACCAGGAAAGGGACCTTGGTGTCCTGGTGGACAGCTCAACGAAGGTGTCAAACCAGTGTGCTGCAGCAGTGAAAAAAACAAAGTCAATGCTAGGGATCATTAAGAAGGGTAGAGAAAATAAGTCAGCAAGTGTCATTTTGCCTCTTTATAAATCTATGGTGAGGTCCCATTTGGAGTATTGTGTACAGTTCTGGTCACCATACCTCCAGAAGGATATGATGGAAATGGAAAAAGTGCAGAGGAGGGGAACCGGAATGATCAGGGGATTGGAACACCTACCTTACCATCTGAGGCTGCAACAGCTGGGTCTCTTCACTCTTGAATGATGGCGCCTAAGAGGTGACCTGATTTAAGTGTATAGAGTCATACACGGTGTCTACAAAGTAGATAAGGAAAATCTGTTTTCCCTATCGCACAACACTAGAACTAGGGGAGACTCCATGAAACTTTTGGGGGCTAGATCTCAAATAAAATAAAGTACTTTTTCACCCAGAGGATCACTGGTCTCTGGAACTCCCTGCCAGAAGAAGTGGTGACAGCTGTCAGCCTTGACAGCTTTAAGAAAGGATTGGACATGTTCATGGAGAACAAGGGTATTAATGACTATCATTATGGATGCCTAAGGACAACTTCCAGGTTGGAGAGAGAGGCAGGATATCTCTCGATACCATTTGCAGGAAATCCTAGGCAGGTGAAAGCATCTGCTTGGGAATACCCTGAAGCAAATGGTGAGCCACTGTTTGAGAGAGAATGCTGGACTGGATGGGCTGTGGCCTGTTCCAGCAAGGCTGTTCTTATGTTCTTATGTTCTTATTTAGAATGATCAAAAACAGTCCAGGCCAGGATAATTTAGCCATCTAGTTGCACTCTGTGTTTGGCCAGGTAGCCTTTGTTTGTTGGCTTGAAATTCTCAGACATAGGAAAGGTGTGAATATATAACCCGAGAGATATCCAGAGGGCGCCCAAGACCGTTTGCTGCCTGAAACGAAGGTCAGGATGATTTCCCCTCCCCCCACTCGACACACAGAAGCGCACTGGACTGCCAGTGGGTCTTCCTATTTCAAAAGTGGCATTGTCGGACCAGATGTCACGGCAGCAAGCTGCTTTGGAGCTGTATGACAAAGATGATGGCCTGCTGCCTGGAGGGGTTTGCCAGATGATGGCATTTATTGGCTGCCCGAGGGGTTTGACTAGTCAAGAGGCCATCGGGAGGGCTTGCTAGTAGAACCAGGACGGTGACTAAGTCTTTGCTTTCCTTTGATGGAGTTGTGCTCTGCTGTTGCCACTTCACCTGCTCCAAAAATCATGAGGGTACTAAAGTTCCTTCTCTGCTGGCCATGACCAACAACTGTTTACACATTTCATCATCCCTAATCAATTATCAGCTTAGGTGGATGGGAAAAGGAGATAAGGAGATATTTTTGAGATTGAGGAAGATAGAGGATGGGAAAGGGGTACACCTTAAGACATACGCCGCCTAGCGGGTTCTTTTCCTTCCCCGCCTTCTTCGGCTGTATCCGAACTCTTGTCCAGCCAGGCATATTCAGTATTATTATTTCTTGGCTGAGTTCTCAAGACCTGTGGAAAGAGCTATCTGCGTTGCATCATTAGGAGCAAGTGCCAGTTTTCTGAAATTTGGCAGCTATTTAAAGAATGACCAGATCAAACAGGTGCAATTGCCTCTGAGTCACTGAATGTGATTGGAATATAAATGTACATTGCTGAAGGCTTCCCCAAGGTCTGTTCTAAACTGGTATAGACGTGGAAGCTGATCAGTTAATTTTAAACAGGGATTTCATAATATGAACATGCCCTTTAAACTCTCTTTATTCTACGGTCACAGGCCCAAATTGAAAGAGTATAACAATAAGAACAAACTAAGAAAATAATGTATTCTCGAAGGCTTTGACTGCCGGGATTTGATAATTGTTTTAAGTTTTTCGGGCTGCTTGGCCGTGTTCTGGAAGTTTTTCTTCGTGACGTTTCGCCAGACTCTGTGGCTGGCATTTTCAGAGGGCAAGGAGCTCACTACTTGCCCTCTGAAGATGCCAGCCACAGAGTCTGGTGAAATGTCAGGAAGAAAAACTTCCGGAACACGGCCAAACAGCCCGAAAAACTCAAAACAACTATAAGAAAATAACAATTAAAGCATGCATGTAGGAAAAAGCAGTTGGTTAAATTAATATAGACTTGTTATGAGATATTAAATAATATAAAACTAAAATTTAGCTGCAAACTATGTACAGTAATTGTTTGGTTTATACCTAAGAAATACTCCAAATATCATATAAGTGGCCTTCCAGGGGATTCCTAATACTGTAATAGGACAGAGAAGTCTGTTATAATCATCTCTGTGAATGCTCCATTAAAACAAGACATGGGTTAAAGATTTGACTGCTTCATTTCCATAGGCACATAACTGATCTTCATAGGAGATGCAGCAATTGCACCGTTTCCATACAGTTGAAGGGAGACAGTTAAATCTAACACTAGAGAAAGCATTTGGTAATTGGGGACAGTGAGTTTATCTAGCTATCCAGCATGTGTTGGACACTCAAAATTCAAGCCAAAATGTGTTGGTGAGCAAGATCTGTGGGCATTTGACAGAAAATTTTGCAAATCTATGGGTTTTATAGTATGATGATCACATATGTAGAGAAAATCCATAGAAAAGCCTACTAAGAGGAGTTGTTTACCTGTAGATCCTTTGAACCAAGCACTGATAAAAATATATTTTCACAAGAAATAAATGTAGTCTAAGAATGGGTCAACAGTAACCAATACCAAAAGGCCAGAGGCCAATTTTTTACACTCTACACATATAAGGCCAACCTCAAATTGTAGTCCTGCAGCTCAAGCACATCTAGACAATCCAAAGAGTGGATGCAGCAGGTATGACAGCACGCTTTCAACAATGCAGTTAAAACCATGAAACCATATTGCAATACCTTATGACAGCTGAAATAGAATTTTGATGACAGGTACCTGCAGTGTAAGCTGCCTAGATGCCCTGAGCACATGCCATCTTGCCTGATCTCAGAAGCTAAGCAGGGTCGGCCCGGGCTAATACTTGGATGGGTGACCACCAGGGAATACCAGGTGCTTGCTGTAGGCACCTGGAGTAGGAACTGGCAAGCCACTCCAGTGTTCCTGCCAAGAAAACTGCATGGACATGGGGTCACAAAGAGTCGGTCAACGACTGTATGAACCAACAACAACAACAACACCTGCAATGTAGCAGGGATAAACTCTGCCCCGTTGGTGTAAAATAAATGAGGAACAACTGCGTTTATACTGTATTGTGTGCCACCTGTTGTTCAGAAGACTGATTATGGCTGGTACAAAAGAGAGTGGAGGACAAAATCAAGCGTGCTCGATAAGCTGTCCATCAATTATCCACTCATTTACCCGAGAGCATCTTGAAAAAGCCATGGTTTTCCTAAAACTGATAGTTAACAAGTTATCTTTATGTGTGTGTGTGTGTTGCATCGCTACAGTCGTGACCAACCCTTCGTGACCCCATGTCCATGGAGTTTTCTTGGTGGGAATACTGGAGTGGTTTGCCAGTTCCTACTCCAGGTGCCTACAGCACCTGTTATTCCCTGGTGGACTCCCATCCAAGTACTAACCAGGGCCGACCCTGCTTAGCTTCCAAAATTAGGCAAGATTGGATGCGCTAGTACTCCTTAAAAACATGTAGACATTGTGTAAGACCTCTTTGAGGGAGGAACATTAGGCCAGCGTCATCTGCATGTAGCAGCAAAGGAACCCTATTCTCGTCAATTTTGGTACATGAAATTCTGATGCTAGGCACTTCTTGATCAAGGCATTGAGGTAGATATGAAACAATGTGGGGGTCAAGTCTGCAGCCCCGGCAGACCCTCTTAATGGAAGAAATGGTTGTTATGTGCTGTCTGGTTGGAAGCTGATTTACAGTGACCCTAACAGGGCTTCCAAGGTGAGATGTTTAAGGAGTGGTTTTTTTTACCAGTGCTACTTCCCAAAAAGTTTCCATGACCAAGTGGCGATACAAACCCAGGTGCCCCGAGAGTGCACCCATCACTCTGTCCACGAGGCCACACTGAGAACCCTGGTGATAAAAATAGGATTTATCCAATTAGGTTACATTCAAATTATAGTACAGTATGTTGACGGAGACATACTATCCAATAAGATAAAATTACTCTTTTATCAATTGAAGAAATATATAGTCTATCCCACAATTTGCCCCTTGGGATTGAGTCCAAAGCTGGTTTTATGCCCCTGCTGGCTACCAACAACCCATTCCCATGGGAGGTCATATACTTCTCATCTAAATGGCTAAGTAAATGGGCAAATGGTTTATGGCCCTTCCTGAAAACTGCCCATTCATTTCCAAGATATTACAGTATCTTCTTTGATCTAGATAAGGTAAGGTAAGATAACCTTTATTGGCATACTAGGCGAAAACACAGAAGTTTCGCCGCATGCATTAAGATCCACAAAGTGTGCCTTTTAAATAATTTGCCCACTCCTGATACTAAATGGATGGATCTGTAATTTAAAGGTTCCTCCCTGATGCCTTTTAAAAAAGATTGGTATCAATATAGCTTCTTGCTGCCTGGAAAGCCAGCTTTTTCCGAGGCCTAGTGAACGTAATGATGCAGCTCTGCAGCTCCTCTTTGTCTCCAAGAATCTGGTGCAAGGAACTGCGCTCAGTCACTGGTTACCATTAGTCAGGCTGTGTGCAGGTGTATAAAGCAAACCAGTTTAGTTTATTAGATTAGCCATTTTGACTATACAGTGGTACCTCGGATAACGAAGTTAATTCATTCTCTGAGGCAATTCGTTATCCGAAAAAATTCGTTATCTGAAACATGGTTTCCTATAGGAATGAATGGGAAACCAATTAATCTATTTCAGAGCCTAGGAAAATGACACAGACACCTGTTTTTTTTTGCTCAAAACTCTTTATAAAGTACACTAAAGGTACAGATGTAATGCCACCCGGGATAACTCTTTTTTACCGATGCATGATGCAAATTCGTTATCTGAGGCAGTCCATAAGGAAAGTTCGTTATCCGAGGCAGCCTATAGGAAAATTTGTTATCCAAGGCAGCCCATAGAGAAAATTCATTATCCGAAGCAGACCTATACCTAGAAATTGTGATTCGTTATCCAAAGCAGCCCATAGGGAAAATGCGTTATCTGAGGCAGCCCTATACCTGGAAATTGCAATTCGTTATCCGAAAAATTCGTTATCAGGGACATTCGTTATCCGAGGTATTACTGTATCAAGATACATAGTGTACAAACCACATAAATACATAATAAAACAGCTAAAATATAATACAAATGCTAAATTTTAAAAACATCATAAACATGTCTTAGTTAAGTGAGTCACCCCTGCAGGAAACACCCATTTGTTCAATGTAGTGGGATCGTATGCCCGCTGTCTTGGATCTAAATTTATATAGCAGACCAAACACAGCAGCAGTCAGCATATTTTATGAGGAACATTTGAAGCAGTCTACCTGGGCTGCAGGAACTTTGATATTTCAGCAGCAGAGCTGCGAACTGTCCCTGCTTTCAAAAGTAGATCCTGGAAACACTGGCCATATTGAATCCAGCAATCCTATGGGTCTTTTTGGCACCCTGGGAGTTTCCTTATGCTTAACTGTTAACTAGATAAAGGCTGTGCTGAACTTAGTGCAGAAAATAAGTGAGGAAGAGATTTTCGTGATGAGACTAAGATCACATTTGGCCTCATGTTCTGATTTCTGCTGGGGGCCCAGTTAGATAAGCCTGAGAGGCTGTCAAAATGAGCATGTAGCTCAGAGCCACCTCGACCCTCCATCTTCAAACAGAATCCTGTTTGTTCCTTCTGCCCAGTCAAAAGTCCATTGTGTGATTGACTGGATAGTTTTTGGGTTTGCACAGGGATATTTTACAGGGATATTTCCTTGCACGAGTCCAGGGACTGCCCAGCTGTTTACACAATGGAGTGTTGCATGAGCAGAAGGATCAAAGGGAATCTTGGCCCTTTGCCTCTAGCATCCTGTAATATGTGATATAACATGGAACCTGTATAATTAGTTAATTAACTAAGTAGGTTGAAATCACATGCCAATTACTTTTCTGTTCACCTAACAAAAACTGGAATGAAGTCTTGCAGTGTAAAGGCTACTGTTCAGATTTCAAGCCTGATGTGAATATCTCCCTTCTGATTTTCCTCTCACCAGCCCCAGGTTTCTTAGCATTCCATGGTCGCTAAGCCCAAATGGAAGAAACAGAGGAAACAGCTGGATTCTGCAACAAAATCTTGTAGCATAAAGGATGGAGCTGTGAAGAGATGCTGATTGTCAAATTATAGACCTAATCAGGCCAATTCTGCATGTCTGCTACCATCCTGAAGGACTGCTGGGTTTGGAGAAGAGATTTGTTTATATCAAACAGTGAGATTTGTTTTGGGATTGCCAGATACTGATTGAATTCTCTGCTTCACCACATCTCCAAAGAAGGAGACAAATCTTGGGGTAAGCAGAACTGGAGGAAGATAGATATCTGTGGAGATTCTCTCTCATGCAGGTGAGGTTATCCAGGAGTTGAGTGACAGCAACTTGACTTTTTTTCTTGTGGCATCGAAACATTTCACTCCTCATCCAAGTAGTTTCATCAACCTGTTGGCAACCTGTTTAATATAATTTTCTTCTTCTATCAAAGTGCTACAAAGTTGTTTCTCAGGGAAGGCCTTACTAACCTGGATAGGTTTTGACATAAATTTCTCTGCTGGTATTACAGTAATACCTTGGTTTATGCATATAATCCATTCGGGAAACATGCTTGTAAACAAAAACACTCTTAAATCAAAGCAAATTCCCCTCTAAGAAATAATGGAAACTCAGATGATTTGTTCTGGGGCCCCATAGACCACATACTATGCACAGAAAATGCCAAAACTCACAAAAGAAGTTGGCTTGGAAGTCCACGTCCACACCATGGTTGAAGTAGCTGGCCATGGAATCTGCTCTGCTTGGGACTAACAATTGGATTTTACACTGTGTTTTTAATGTGACAATACATTACTCTCCTGTTTATCACAGGAGTTATCTGTCTGAGCAATATGTGATAAAGGAAAATGCAGATGCCTTAGCAAAGAAACCTGGGGCTGCTGCTGCTAGCATGTTTCCAAAGAGAGGCTTTTAACTCCCTCCTGACATCTCAGCAAACTGACCTTGGGCTACTCCTGCCTGCACAGGCTTCCAAAGAGAGACTTTTAACCCCCTCCTGGCACCTCAGCAAAGAGACCTGTGGCTGCTCCTGGCAGTGCACACTGCCAGGAGCAGCCCCAGGTCTGTTTGCTGAGGTGTCAGGAGGGGGTTAAAAGTCTCTCTCTGGAAGCGCATAGGAGCACCCCCAGGTCTGTTTGCTGATGTGTCAGGTGAGGGTTAAGAGCCATTCTTTGGAAGCACGCTTACTGGGACTGTAATATATGAACCACGATGTGGCGGGGGACTACTGTAACAAAATGCAATTTGAAGTCATATACACACTTGACTAACTGCCCATGAATAGAAATTATTTGAAAAATAATAAAGGATGTTGAAAACAAATTAAATAAATATATAAAGAAAAAACCCTAACCTGCACTCTCCTTTGAAAACATTCCTGGCTGATGCAAGGGAAACCTCTCATCCCTCTACTTTGGAGGCTGCCTGAGATAGAATGTTCCAGACAATCACCCACAATCTAGCAGGTGGAGAGAGGGAGAGAGCCACCATTGGCTCACTTGCAATCATGTGACCTGCTTACTGTATAGCAAGACATTGCTTGTTGATCAAGGCAAAATTTAGAAGAAATGTTTGCTTGACTTGCAAAATGCTCGTAAACCAACTTACTCTTAAACCAATGTATTACTGTATTACAAAAAAAAACCCTCCACTCCAAATCAGAGTTTAGGCCTACGTGGAAGTGCTACTTGAGTACAGTAGGCTCCTGTTCAGCTGTGTTTTACAGGGTAGAGAGCTAGCATATCTTCAGGGTGGGTTCCCCATGCTTTAAAGTGTTCCAGAATAGCTTTATGGTAGCCCCTGGAGCAATAGGAGAGGGTTTAGCTCTCCTTAATGCTGTGTTTGGAGAAGCAGCAATGGCCAACCTACAAGGGATCAGATACAGCTCCGTTGGGGAGAAGCGTAGCATTGCACATTTGCAGATGACCACACTGAACATTGGTTCCATTTTTCTTGCACTCTTGACACTGATGTGTTTCCCTAGTAGCACGTTATTCCACAATGATCCACACACTTGTGTCAGTGTGTGCCAATACATTACGTTACCCTGTGGGTGTGTCTCTGCTAGTCATTCTCCAACTTTCCACTCCTCAGTGGCACTCACACCTGTTTGCTTAGTTTAGTATTCTTGAGATACCACCTGTTCCTGCCTTTGGCTTGTCTTTGTTACATAGCACGCATTTAGCACTAGGGCACTTAATCGCTTATTTTAAAATTCCACAATACATTTCTGAAAATCAGCAAAAAAATAACCCTAACTAACTCACAAACCCTCATGCCATATCTCTCATTGTTGTTTTGGTCTTGTTTCTTTGGTGGGTTTTCCTGGGATACCAGCTGTTCCTGTGTTCTGCTTGGTGAGTTGGTTGGTTGGTTCTTTCATTGGTTTGTTCGTTCATTTCACTGTCTGCTTAAAAGGATGCAAGGTGACTTACATCATTAAAAAATAATATTAGAGCTAACAACAAATACTAAAGAGGTGCAAATAAATACCATACTAAGGTCGCTATATCACCTGGGGGGAAATCCGGATATTGTGAAAGTCCGGCTTTTCTTCTTTCTTGGTCACATGACAGAAGATGTGGGATCTCCGTTCTCACCTACAAAGATTTTTTTAAAAAGCGCAGTTCAGCCCCACAGCCAGCAGGTGGTGCTAGGAAAAAATGCAAAAAATAAAATAAAAAAACAGGGCAGACAGCCCCAAGGCCAGCTGATCAGTGCTGGGGGAGGGGAAATT
>JAHTLZ010000237.1:2283878-2311081 GCA_023846285.1 Phrynocephalus versicolor | reverse complement strand
AGGCCAGCTGATCAGCGCTGGGGGAGGGGAAATTAAAAAATATATTTTAAAAAGCAGTGACCAGCCCCAGGAGCTGGTCGGCGCTAGGGAAAAAATGAAAAAAAATAATAATACAAAAACAGCGCAGACAGCCCGAAGGCCAGCTGATCAGCGCTGGGGGAGGGGAAATTAAAAAATATATTTAAAAAAGCAGTGACCAGCCCCAGGAGCTGGTCGGGGCTAGGGAAAAAATGAAAAATAATAATAAAAAAACCCAGTGCTGACAGCCCAAAGGCCAGCTGATCAGTGCCCGGGGAAGAGATTTTTTTTTTAAAAAAAATTAAAAAGCGCCGACCAGCCCCAGGACAAGCTGGTCGGGCCGGGGGGGGGGGAGCAGAAAACTGGATCATATGCGAGTTCCCATGGACTTCTGGCTCACATTTTTTACAAGAGCAAAAAATTCCCATTTTCTCTGGTAAGTCATGGAAAACTCGCTAAAGGGGGGAATAACCAGTTTTTTTTAAAGCCACAGGGACAATGTTTTTGGAAATGCTTTATCTTGAAATTTAATCAGCATTTTAAAGGACATGTGGTAGAGCCCTAAGAAACATAAATAAACCCTAAAACACATTCAAAGCAGTAAGATATGACAATTTATTATAAAAATCCACTTAGGCATCCAGTCACTCAGAGAAGGCCTCTTCCTGGAGATAAAGGTCTTCTCTTGCTTCTTTTTTTTCTTTCTCTTTTTTTCCTATTGCGTATATTTGATGCTAAGGCATGTCAATGTTTGTTCTACAAATACCAGAATGCTGCAATCCACTGCATAAAAGTGGTGACTCTTTTTATTATTTGTTTCCTAAGCCTCCAACAAGGCTTTGGTGTTAAGCCTGCAATAAGACTTTGGTGTTTCTTTTTTCTTTCTATCAACTTCCCTTACAGAATTTATCTGCAGAGGGATGTTGTTTCACTCCAAAAGCAACACATGGGGTGACATAGCCCAACAGATGAAAACATGAACGTCTGAGAAGAGTGGTTGGGTAAAAGAGGTGGGGAGGAAAAGGGGGTAAATTGAACAGGCAGAGGGCAAAGAAGACAGGCAAAACAGGAGGGTGATCAATGCTGGCAGTGGCAGCAAGGCTCAGCAGAGCAAGTCTGGTTTGTGTGGATAGGCAGTGCCACAATGACCCCTTGCACCCCAGTGCATCCTGAGGGAGCACTCCATTACACCTCATTAATTAGTTGCATCTGGATTAGAGGTCTAATTTCATTGGGTAGCTTTAGCCTTCATCGATGGGCAGGGTAATGGTACAAACCCCATTGTCAGCATGCTGTGAGGGTCTCTCTGGAAGTTGAGTCATGGCTACTGGACTTCTTTTTGAGAGATATAAACGTTTCGCTATACTAGTTTTGATCAGGGTGCATTGTTTTAACTCTTTGTTGTTTATGTTCTGTACTCGTGTTATGTATATTTGTTGATTTGATCTGTTTTGTAAGCCACCCAGAGTTCCTTAGGGAAGATGGGCGGGGTATAAATCCAATAATAAATAAATAATAAATAAAATCCAAACAGCTTCATCAGTCTGAATACAGCTAGTGCAAGTCCTCCATCTTATAGTCAGCTTTGACCTCTTGTCACCCTGATCTGAATTAGGCTCATAAGATGAACAATGGCCTGAATAGGCTCGTTAGGGGGACAATAGTATCCATAGCCTTAAAGGTGAACAATGGCCTAAGGCGGTGTTCCCCAACCCCCGGTCCGCGGACCGGTGTCGGTCCGTGGATCAATCGGCACTGGGCCGCCCAAGGAAACCAGGGAAACTCCTCCTCCCTTCCGTCCCCGATCTCTTCAGCACGCGCCCCGGGAGGAGGAGGAGGGAGGAGGAGGAGGTAGGGGAGCCAATGAGCGCTGCGGTTGTTGGGGGGGCGGCCCGCTGCCCAGTGGGCAGGCAGCTTGTTGCGCTGCGGGGGCTGCCGCTGCGGTCGCTCGTGGTGCTGTCGCTCCTCCTCCTCCTCCTGACAGGGGCTGGAGGCGGCGGCGGCGGCAGCAACAGCAGCAGCACCAGCAGCAGCAGGAGGAGGAGGAACAATGAAGAGTAGGGCTCGCAGAAGGCGGAGGCGGCGCGCGCCTGCCCGCCAGGCGGGAGCGACCCTTAGCAACCGCGGTGGCGGCGGTGGCGGCAGCCCGCCCACCCACCGACCGGCCTGCCAGCCATGGGGGTGGCGGCGGCTCCGGCGGCAATGGCAGAGGGAGGAGGAGGAGGAGGCCACTGAGGGGGGTTCTCGGTAGCGGCGCGGATGAAGGCAGGACGCCGGTAAGCCAGCCTCTCCCCTCTCTCGCTCTCGCTCTCGCTCTCCTCCCTCTTGGGGTGTGTGTGTGTGTGGAGGGCGGAGAGAGAGGGCTGGGGGGGGGTCACGGGAAGGAGCCTCGCTGTGTCCGCCGAAGCGCCCGGGGTGACAGCTTGCCTCCCCTTTTCCTTTATTTATTTATTTATTTATTTATTTATTTCAGAGTGGTTTTTTTACCCCGCCTTTCTCCTTGGAAAAGACCCCCAAGGTGGTTTACGTCAATGAGGGATAAGCTATACAGCCCAGAACAATTAGGACAAGTTCGAGTATCGAGAAAGGGGGGGGAATGGACTGAGGGTCGTCTTATTACAACATCTTCCTTCCCCTTCCCCCCGCCCCACTTGCCCCGAGGCTTATCTTCCGTCAGGAGGAATTGCCCACTGACCACACAGACACACACCACCACCACCACCACCACCACCGTAGGAACGGACTGTCTTCTCCCTCCCTCCCCTCCAAGGACTCATCGCACAACACTGGCTCTTCGGCTTGAGTACGGAGATGAGCACCGCCCCCTAGAGTGGGAAACGACTAGCACGCATGTGCGTCAGCGGCCGGGGGGGCATTTACCTTTTTTATCTTATTAAATCAAAATAAGCGGGCCAGGGAAAAATTATCAAACATTTACCGGTCCGCGGGGATAAAAAGGTTGGGGAGCACTGGCCTAAGGTGCTGAAACTTATCACATCGCAAAATACCTGGCGACTCTCCTAGCCCCACTGGTTGGACTCACGGACCACCATGTACACAATTCAGAGGAGTTTGTTTCTAAAATCAGAGAGCTGAAACTGGATACAGATGAAATCATGGTATCCTTTGATGTTACATCGCTCTTTACCAGCATCCCCACCACTGATGCCCTAACAATGGTAAAGAGAAGACTAAGAGAAGACAGCACCCTCACCTCCAGAAGCCGCCTCAACCCAGACCAGATATGCCTGCTCCTGGACCTGTGTCTGAACACCACATATTTCATGCACAGAGGGGACTTCTACAGACAGAAGCATGGTTGTGCCATCGGTCCCCCGTGCCACCAATTGTTGCAAACCTATACATGGAAGAAGAGGAGAAGAAGGCACTCAACACCTTCTCAGAGACAACACCATCCCACTGGTTCAGGTATGTAGATGATACCTGGGTGAAAATCAAGACCCAGGAGGTACAGGCCTTTACAGACCACATCAATGTGGTGGACCCTAATATTAGGTTCACTAGGGAAGACACCCAAGACAACAGGCTGGCTTTCCTGGATTGTGCAGTCATCATCAGACCTGACCATGGCCTGGGAGTAGAAGTTTACAGGAAACCCACCCACACAGATCAGTACTTACTGTTTGATTCCCACCATCCATTACAGCACAAACTAGGAGTCATCAGGACCCTAAGCCACAGAGCAGAGAGCATCCCCACCTCCACAGAAGCCAAGAAGAAGGAGACAGGCACCTGAAGACAGCACTTAAGGCCTCTGAATATCCAAAGTGGTCCTTCAACAAAGCAGTGGGCCATCCCAGAAGAACAAGGAATCAATCTGAGACCCAGACCCGGCGGAAGAACGTGGTCATTCCTTACATGGCTGGAGTGTCAGAGAAGCTTAAAAGGATTTTTGGCAAACACCACATCCCTGTTTATTTCAAACCCACAAACACACTAAGGCAGAGACATGTCCACCCAAAGGATCCAATACCAAACCATAAAAGGAGCAATATAGTATATGCGGTCCAACGCAGTGAGGAGTGTTCAGACCTCTACATTGGAGAAATGAAACAGCCATTAAACAGAAGGATGGCCCAACATAGGAGGGGTAACAGCTCAGGACCAGAATCAGCAGTACACCTCCATTTGAAGGACAAAGAGCACTCTTTCAAAGATGAGAATGTACACATATTAGACAAAGAAGAGAGGTGGTTTGAGAGAGGAGTAAGGGAAGCCATTCATGTGAGCATTGAAAACCCCTCCCTCAACACAGGTGGTGAGCACAGGCATAGTCTATCTGCTGCTTATCAGGCTGTGCTTCCCAAAGTACGCAGAAAAATAAAAAAGCCTTCACCACCAAGGCTATAGCTAACAACCCATTCTTGATAGGTTTCAGCATCTTAGGCCATTGTTCACCTTTAAGGCTATGGATACTATTGTCTCCCTAGTGAGCCGGTTCAGGCCACTGTTCATCTTATGAGCCTAATTCAGACCAGGGTGACAAGGGGTCAAAGCTGACTATAAGATGGAGGACTTGCACTAGCTGTATTCAGACCGATGAAGCTGTTTGGATGAACAGCGAAACGTTTCTATCTCTCAAAAAGAAGTCCAGTAGCCATGACTCAACTTCCAGATAAACTCACCTGGATGATTGAGAATCTTCACAGACATAATGCTGTGAGGGATTTTGTCAGATTTGACTAGATGATTCTTCTACTCGTTAAATGTTCATGTCTTGGAGGAGCTCTGCTTTAAACTTTGTGACCTACCCCTTATTTTGGAAAACAAAGGCCATAAGTGGAATTATGATGTTTAACTAATTCGTTGGGGGTCTAAAATGAGTTTTCATCCTTTCAGAGTTGGCAGCAAAACCTATAAGTTATCATGCATGTTGGCATGCAGTATTTCAGTCCAATGAGAATTGTTATGGTGCTGGTGCTTAGACAGGCAGGAAGTAAATGTAATGCAATACACTCTTAACAGAGAAAAACCAGGAGATCATTTTTAGTCATGCACATAAAACAAAATAAAAACAAAGACTTTCTGTCTCCTCAAAAATCTTATGGAAAGCTGTGGGCAGATGTGTTAGAATAGACCAGGCACAGAAATCACTATGACACACTCTGCTTACATAAATCCATGAAATCTAATGTTCTTGTGATTTAATATCTTCCATTTATTGGCTATCTCAGTGGTTTATGAATCTGGCTGCTGAGCCAGAGGTTGGGGGTTCGATTCCCCGCTGTTCCTCCTTGACAGGGACTGGGCTGGATGGTCCATAAGACCCCTTATTGCCTTGCCATTCCATGATGATCACATTATATCTTAAACAAAGTGAAACACTTCATGGTGCAGTATTTGATTACTGATGTTGTTTGTATTACGGAATGGCAAAAAATATATATATCAAAACCACAGAAAATATTACAGATTCTCTTTTCTGATCTGGGTAATTAAAGTTCAACAGATGGTAGATCACATTTCTCCCCTTTAATTGGTGAGACATAATTCAGGGTCATTTTGTCTGAATAAAACAAGTTGAGGAGCCAAATACAAAAGTGGAACAAGTTATATCTTTAGGCTACTAGAAAGTTAACAAAAACGTTGCTAATATTTTAGGGGCAAAACTCCCTTCCTCAGAGCTGTACCAATAGGTTATAACATGGCAAAAGATGGATTTGCTAGGAGTTATTTCTTAGACGAAAGATCCTTGGCAAGATGGGAAAAAAGCCAGGCAGTTTCTTAGTTGAGTAAAGCCTTGATTGTGAGACTGCCCTTCAGCACTGCTAGGTTCCAGAGTTGTACACCCTCCAGCTGACTCAGCACTGCTTCTGCAGTTAGTGGGAAGCTTATTATCAGTTGGCACAGAGCATTCTTGCCAAGTCATTTAGTGAAAAAACTAATCTCTTTATTTCCCTGCTCAGATGAAAGATGCCTTCTGTCTGTCCTTACAGAATCAAGATCAGCTGTTACAATTATTTACACTGGCATGGAAAGTCACATGGTGGGAAGAAGCTGCCAGGGTTTTTTCTGCTTTTTTTTTTTAAGAAAAGAATTATTATTAATGTCTCCAGCAATGATGCCCCTGGCAACGCTGTCTTGTAGGAATGTAACCCAAACTCTAGTTACATAAGAAGACTCTAAATTTGTATGCAGCGTTTTCTGATTCCTTGGATGATATTTGCTAAGCGTGACCCTATCAGAATGTAATCGACTGGTAAGAAGGATTAGAGCTATAAATACGTCATTGTTTTGTGGCTGTTTCCACAACCCACATTTGTCACAAGAAGGGCCACAGCCCTTGGTGGAAGAGGGCGTGCAAGTTATTCCTTGGCATCTCTAGCAGGTACCTGCCAATCTGATATAGAGGTAATTTGGTATAAGGCAACATCTTGTGGGTTTGGATATGTGTCCGTGTCCGTGTCCGTGTCCGTGTCCGTGTCCGTGTCCGTGTGTGTTGCCTTTTTCCAAGTGTTGAGTGAAAGAAGTTGTGGCAAGTGTTTTCCCATCTCTGCATCAGCTCTGTTTCACTGACTACCTCTTGCAGTGTAGAAGTGGAGGGGATGCTTCTCTTTAGTAGATTGCTTGCAGGAAGTCATATGAAGGGGATGTGAGGTGGCTGTTCCAGCAGGTGATGGCCAGGCATTGTTTCCAATAGGGATGGATGATTCATGGGCCAGCCAGTTGTTGGACTAGAACTTTCATAGCCCTGGAGCATATCAAAACTTCGAAATGATGTGTTAACCAGTCACATTCACAATGTTATCTTCTGGGAGGATCCGTGCCAGAGCAAGATATTGGAATAAAGGCAGGAGTTACCCTTGTGACACTCCTCATCGGACAGCTCCCTCTGTGCATAAGGAGGGTCCAAAGAGGCAAGCATAAGAACATAAGAACAACATAAGAAGAGCTATGCTGGATCAGGCCAAAGGCCCATCTAGTCCAGCTTCCTGTATCTCACAGTGGCCCCACCAGATGCATCTGGGAGCACATGAGACTAGATATCTGTCTCCTGATACCCCTCCCCTGCATCTGACCCTTGAAGTACCCCGGTTTTAAGCCTGGAGATTACATATCTCCATCATGGTTTGTAACCTGTGATGGACTTTTCTTCCAGGAATTTGTCCAATCCCATTTTGAAGGCATCCAGACCAGATGAGCAGTTGAGATTGATCATATCAACAAATTAAGAGTGTCTTTTCTAAAGTGTGTGGCTTTTAATCGCCCAGTTGAGGATGAACTACCCTTATAGCAACAAGTATAACTTGTTGTTCAAGGTACTGGTTTTGACTTACAAAACCCTCCACAGCTTGGGACCTGAGTACCTGACAGAGCTGATCTTCCAGAGGTCAACTGAGGCCCGACCCACCATAATGTCGCAGGTGCTCTCACTTCGGGTAGCCACGCCCAGGGAGGCCCGGAGATCGATCACTCAGAACTGGGCCTTCTCAGTAGCTGCCCCTACACTCTGGAATAAACTGCTGAGTAGGATCCGCCTAGCACAGTCCCTGCCGGCCTTCAAAAAAGCATTCAAGACCTTGCTTTTTAGAGAGGCATTTGTTGACCAATTTGTTTTGTTTTGTTTTGTTTTGTTTTTGGTAGCACATAAGCCACCATCTTATCTGATTGTTTTATTATTTTACTATTTTTTTTCATTTTAAATATTGCACTATATGTTTGATTTTTTAAATTGATCTATATTACTGCTGTAAACCACCCAGAGTTCATCTGGAAGATGGGTGGACTGTGAATAAATAAATAAATAAATAAATATGACTTGCAGTAAGTTATATTCAGACAATCTCTTCTCTCAGCTACTGTGGGGCTATTGGTAAGCTGAGAGAAAGCAGATAAATCATAAAGAGTGGTGGTGGATGATGTAATAGTCCCAAAGGTTTCACATTGCAAGCTCTGGTGTCATTACAGCATTGATGGGTAGGGATCGGGACACGATTCCTCTACTGTGGGAGATTGTCACACACCACACTCCCCCTACTCGTGGCTGGCTCTATGTAGATGCAACTATTTTTGCCATTCATGCATAGCTCCATGAGTTCCTCAGAGCAAATGTATTGCGGAGAGATGACCAGGGAAAACCCCAAAACAATAGTCCACTCTGCATGATGCAAAAATAACATTCTGGAGAGCTGCCACGGTGGTAGCAGCACTCCAGAGCAGTGGAGACCCTTTGGGGCTTCATGGTAGGATTAGGCCTGCCAACTAGGCCTGCCCAAAGACCACAGTTAACGCCACCTACCCCTTACTATTCCTAGATTCGACATTGGTTTTTTGTGGAAAATGGACAAGTGTGTAGGGGGTGAAGATCTTAACTAATAGGGGGGACTTTGTAAATGGGGTCGAAATGGGGGGGGGATCTTTAGGTAGACCATACTGTTTTGAAATTTGTTATACAGTGGGAAGGGGAAGCTAAACATGACCAAACAAGCATCCTGGACTTTAAGAAAGCCAATTTTTGTAAACTTAGGGAATTATTGGCCGTGATTCCATGGACCAAAACACTGGAAGAGAAGGGAGTCCAAGATGGATGGGAGTTTCTTAAAAGTGAGATATTAAAGGCACAATTTAAAACTGTTCCAACAAGAAGAAAAAATGGGAGAGGTCTAAAAAACTCGCAATGGTTTACTAAAGAACTTTCGAGAAGAACAACACCAAGTAGAAGAAATGGAAAATGGGGAGTGCACCAAACAGGAATATAAGCAAATAGCTAATATATTCAGGGGTGGCGGTAAAAAAAGCTAAAGCACAGAGAGAACATAAACTTGCTAGAGAGATTAAAGATAATTAAAATGGTTTCTTTAGTTATGTCCACAGCAAAAGGAAAAATAAGGAAATGATAGGCTCTCTGCGTGGCAATGATAACCAGTTACTATCAGGAGATAGGGACAAGGCAGACTCAGCACCTCCTTTGCCTCCATTTTTTCCAAAAAAGGAAAAAAGAGTTCCATTGGGGCAAACAGTAGATGAGATAGGATGGCAATTGCAACATAAAATAGGTAGGGAGGTAGTACAAGAACACCTGGAAAGAGTAAATGAATTTCAAATCTCCAGGGCCAGATAATTACACCCAATGATATTTTAAAAACTGGCAGAAGTAATTTCAAAACTATTGGCAATAATCTTTGAGAAGTCCTGGAGAACAGGGGAAATCCCCATAGATTGGAGGAGAGCAAATATTGTCCCCATCTTCAAAAAGGGAAAAAAAGAGGTACCAAATAATTACTGGCCTGTCAGCTTCACATCTATTCCTGGGAAGTTTCTAGAGCAGATTATTAAATAGTCTGCAATTATTCAACTAGCAATGCTTTCATTACTAGAATTCAACACGGGTTTCTTAAAAACAACTCATGCCTTACTAATTTTATATCTTTTTTTGATAGAGTTATAGGCCTGGTGGATGAGGGGACACTGTGGATATTGCTTATTTAAATTTCTGTATGGCCTGTGATAAGGTTCTCCATGGTATAATTGCAAAGAAATTAGTATAATATGGGATAGATAGTGCTACTGGTAGGTGGATTTGTAATTGGTTGACTGATTGTATGCAAAGGGTAATCATAAATGGCTTTTCTTCAGCTTGGAGAGACATGACCAGTGGGGTGCCCCAGGATTCTGTTCTGGGTCTGGTGCTATTCAATATCTTTATAAATGATGGATGAAGGAATAGAGAGTATGCTGATTAAATCTGTAGATGATACCAAATTGTGAGGGGTTGCTAATTCCTTAGAATGAAAGGATAAAAATCCAAAATGACCTTGACAGATTAGCGTGCTGGGCCAAAACTAATGGAATTGTATTCAACTAGATATAGGCACAAAATGAAAAATGAAAAGCTGTTTCATTGTTTCATTACGTAACGAATTATGTTGTTATGTAACAAAATGGTACGCACATTTTGTTATGAAATGAAACATCATATTTTCCTCTAGGAATGAAAATATTCATCCTAGAGGAACCACAATGGCAGGGTAGCTTCCTTGGACTCTTCCCTGTAAGCCTCTGAAATTTGGAGAGGTTTGGAGATCAGGGGGCTGAGTTATTAAACTCCAAAGGCAGTCCCCCTAGGGAAAAAAATCATTTCTAATTGTGTCAAAAGCTGGAAATAGCTCCCCCTGCAGGCAAGCAATTAGCAGCTTCCCCAGTCAATTAGAAATTAGTTTCTCTTTGGAGTTCAGGAACTCAGCTCTCGGAATCTCAAACTTCTCCAAATTTTGGGGGCTTACAGGGAAGAGTCCAAAGAAGCTACGTTGTGATTTCCATGATGATAAATGACTGTGAACCCTATTTTCAAGTACAGTGGTACCTCGGATAACGACTGCCCTGGATAACAAATAATTTGGATAACGACTCATTATTTTCAAACCCCCCCACAGCCCACAGCCCCAGCCTCCCTCCAAATTTCTCTTTAACTGACCTGTAGAGGAGGAACCGCCACACGCTGCCTGGCTCTCACGTCGCCCGAACATCCAGCGGCGGTGGCGGCAGTGATGGAGGAGAGGTGGGGGCCAGGGTGGGGGAGAGGAAGTGCCACACATCGCCCGGCTCTCCCGCCGCCCGAAGGCCTGGCAGTGGCGGTGGCAATGGAGGAGAGGTGGGGGGAGGAAGCGCCACCCTGCTTTCTCACTGCCTGAAGGCCCGGCGGGAGCGGCAGTGATGGAGGAGAGGTGGGGGGGAGGAAGCGCCATACGCCGCCCGGCTCGCCTGCATCCTGGGTCTTTAGCGCCAGCAGCACCGGCGAAGAAAAAAGGTGGGGGCCGGGAGTGGGGGGGAAGGCCACACGAGTGGTGCGCGTCTTCCCCCTGGCTCGCCCGCCTCCCGGGTCTCCAGCGCCGGCAGCGCCAGCAAAGAAAAAAAGGTGGGGGGAAGGCTGTGTTAGTGGCTTCTCCCCGCTCACCCGTCCCCCGGGTGCTTGGTGCTGGTGACACCGGCAAAGGAAGAGAGGCAGGGGCGGGCAGAGGAAGCACCAGAGGTGCGCGGCTTCATGTGCCCGCCGCCCGGGTGCCCAGCAGCAGCGGTGGCAAAGGAGGAGAGGTGGGGGCCCTGGGGAGGATGGGGGTGGGTGAGGAGGGTGAGGAGTGCACTTTGAAAGTGCACTTTGTAAAGAGGTCTCAGGGAAAAAGGCTTTTTTGGGGGCCTTTTTTCCGGAGTTCCGGAACGGATTAAAATGGTTTCCCATTCATTTCATTGGGAAACCATGTTTCGGATAACAAATTCTTCGGATAATGACTAACCTCAGAGAATGAATTAAAGTCGTTATCCAAGGTACCACTGTACATAATATTTTTATGTACTCAGAAATAGGGTTTGCAGCCATGTATCGGCTCCAAAATGGCAGGGTAGTTTCATTGGACTAGTCCTGTAAGCCCCTGAAATTTGGAGAGGTTTGTGAGTCAGGGGCCCAAGTTATTAGACTCCAAAGGGGATCCCCATAGCTAATTGCAAGAGTGTATATGACACGTGCCAGCAATAAAGGAGTAAAGTAAAGCATCTTAACCCCTATTAATTTGGGGAGCTTACAGAGAAGAGTCCAAAGAAGCTCCCCTGCCATTTTGGTGACTCTAGGACCCAGGGGAGCATAGCATTTTGTTTCATTTCATTTTGTTTCATTACAAAGCTACTTTAAAAATTCATTGCTTAACAAAATGAAACTACTAAAGAAATGAAACGAAATGCTATATTTTCAATTCCTGCCCATCTCTAGTTTCAACAGAGAGAAAGGCAGGGTGCTGCATCTAAGTAAAAAATGAATTGCATAATATTGGATGGGAGACACCTGTGTAGAGAATAGTACATGTGAAAGGGATCTGGGAGTCTGGGTGGACTACAAATCAAATATGAGGCAGGAGTATGACGCAGGAGCCAAGAATGCTAATATGATTTTTGGTTGCATCAACATGAGCATAGTGTCTAGAAGATCAAGGGAATTGATAACACCACCTGGAGTACTGTGTTCAGTTCTGTGCACCTCAATTTTAAAAGGATGTTGACAACCTTGAATGGGTGCAGAGGAGGGTGACCAGGATAGTTAAAGGTCTGAAAGAAATGTCTTACGAGGAGCGGCTCAGGGAGCTGGAAATGTTTACCCTTACAAAAAGAAGGCTGAGAGGGACATGTTTAAATATCTGAAAGGATATCATATTGAAGATGGGACTGGTTTGTTTTCTATGGCTTCAGAGACTAGGACTCAGAGCAGTGGTTTCAAACTATAGGAAAAGAGACTCCATCTGAACATTAGGAAGAACTTCCCGACAGTTAGAGCTGTTCAGCAGTGGAATATGCTCCCACAGAGGGTGGTGGGGTCTCCTTTTTTGGAGGTTTTTAAGCAAAGGCTGAATAAACATATGTTGGGAGTAGAGATGGGCATGGCACACGAAAATGTGTTTGGTTTCGTTTGAAATGATTTTTTTTAATTGTTTCATTTTTTGTTTTGTTTCATTTTTCACTTTTTATGTATTTATTTATTTTTGACAACTAGTTGGGGCCCTGCTGGTGATCAGCGCTTCTTCTTTTCTTTTTTAGGTGCCGATCAGCTGGTGCGTGGGGCCCTGCTGGTGATCTGCACTTTTTTTTCCAAGCCCTGATCAGCTGGCGCGGGGGGCCCTGCTGGCTGAATTTTTCTACAAGTGCCAATCAGCTGGTGTGTGGCCCTTTGTGCCAGCTGGTTGGCGCTTATTTTTATTATTTATTTTAACAAGCGCCGAGATCAGTGCTTGTCAAAATAAATATTAAAAAAAAATAAAAAAAGAAAAACAGTACAAAACAAAACAAAATGAAAATTTCCATTTCGTTTCATTTCATTTTTTATTTTTTTTTCCAGTATATTTTTATTAAAGAATTTTGGTATACAAAAAAAGAAACAAATTCAAAACATTAGTACTACAAAATCAATCTACCACTAAAATTTGACTTCCCTCTGTTCTTTCCTTGGTTTTAGTGTTATTCATCTCCTAGCCTTCCTTTCAGACAAACCCCTTTTATATACTTATAAAAAAGATTTGAAAAATAAGTAATAATCCCTCGAGCTCTATCCTAATCCGGTAAGAGTCTTTAATTCCTTGCAATGAGTCTCCATGTAGTTCTTAAATTTTTGCCAGTCATTTTGGAACTTCTGGTTATCTTGATCCCTCAGTCTGCACGTTAGTCTGGCCATCTCTGCAAAGTCCAATATTTTCGCCCTCCATTCATCCAAAGATGGTATATACGTTGTCTTCCAGTTCTGTGCCAGGAGCATTCGTGCCGCTGCTGTTGCGTATAAAAATAGAGTCCTATCTGCTCCTTTGATTTCATTATCCACCAACCCTAACAAAAAAAGTTCAGGTCGTTTTGGGAATGTACACTTTAACATCTTTTTGAGTTCATCATATATCAGTGCCCAATATTCTTTCACTTTCTCACAAGTCCACCACATATGATAAAAATCACCTTGCTTCTCCTTACATTTCCAGCAGTGGTCATCTTTCATCCTATACATCTTTGCTAACTTCGTTGGAGTAATATACCACCTATACATCATCTTCATCAGATTTTCTTTTATCAAGGTACATGCGGTAAACTTTATATTCTTTTTCCACAATCTTTCCCACACATCTAGCTCAATATTATGACCCAGATCCATAGCCCATTTTACCATACATTCTTTGACTTGTTCATCTTTTAGGTTCAACTCCAACAGAAAGTTATATAATCTAGTCGGCAGTTTCTTTTTTGGGCCCATAATTATGGTTTGGAACCTAGATTCCTTCTCTCCAAACCCAGACACCTTTCTATCTTTCTGAAAAATGTCATTTAGTTGATGGTACTGAAACCAACCTGTTAACTTCTCTTTCAACATATCATAAGATTTCAGTCTGGGACCTTTTTCTGAAAAAAATAACACATCACCATATGTGATCCCCACTCCTTCTTTGTCTTTCCTCATGATCACCAGTGCCTCAATTGGGGATAACCATCTTGGTGTATGTCTTTCTAAAAGAGGTTTTAACCGTTCCCAGACCTGAAGTAATGACTTTCTAATTACATGATTCATAAAACTTTTATGCACTTTCACTTTATCATACCAAAGATAAGCGTGCCAACCAAATCTGTTATCATGACCTTCCAAATCCAATATATCCTCATCAACTAAAGTGATCCAATCTTTTATCCAACCGAGGCAGGCCGCTTCGTAATACAATCTCAAGTCTGGCATGGCAAATCCTCCCCTTTCCTTAGCATCTGTTAATAATTTAAATCTTATTCTGGGTCTTTTACCTTGCCAGACAAATTTAGACAATATCTTCTGCCATTCTTTAAAGTGACCTATCCCTCTAATTACTGGTATCATTTGAAACAAAAATAACAACCTTGGTAGCACGTTCATCTTTATCACCGAAATTCTTCCCATCAACGACAAATTCAATCTATTCCATGTTTCCAAATCTCTCTTAATCGAGTTCCATACCTTATTATAATTATCCTCAAAGAGATTTAAGTTCGTAAGAGATAAGTTAATTCCCAAATATTTGACTTTTTTCACCACTGAGAGGGCGGACAGTTTTTCAAATTCTTCACAATCTTTCTTTGTTACATTTTTCAATAAGACCTTCGTCTTATTCTTATTCAATTTAAAACCGGCTAGATTACCAAATTCTTCGATTATTTTCATCACCTCAGTAATACTTTCTTTTGGATTCTCTAACGTCAGGACCAGATCATCAGCAAACGCTTTTAATTTATATTCCTTATCCCCCACACGTATACCTTTAATTGTCGCCATGTCCCTCAGTTTAACTAACAATACTTCCAGTACAGTAATAAATAACAATGGGGACAATGGGCACCCTTGTCTCGTACCTTTCCCAATCGGGAAACTTTCTGTTATCACATTATTAATCAATAAACTTGCGGTTTGATCCTTATATATTGCATTAACACCATTCCAAAACTTTGTTCCCACTCCCATATTTTCCAAATTCTTTTTCATAAATTGCCAAGAAACATTATCAAAGGCTTTTTCAGCATCAATAAATATCAAAGCAGCTTGTTTCTCTTTCCTGACTTCTAGATACTCTATTATATCAATTATATTTCTCATATTATCTTTCATCTGTCTGCCAGGAAGAAACCCCGCTTGATCTTTGTGTAATAACTCAATTAAAACCCTTTTTAATCTATTAGCTAAAACATCGGCAAATAATTTATAGTCTCCATTCAAAAGGGAGATGGGCCTATAATTTTTAACATCTGTCATATCTGAGTTCTCCTTTGGAATCAGTGTTATATACGCCTCCTTCCAAGTATTAGGTATGACTCTTTTTTCAAGAACTTCGTTCATGACCTCCACCATTATTGGTAACATTTCTTCTGATAGTTTTTTATAATATTTTGCAGTCAAACCATCTGGGCCCGGTGATTTTCCAGTTTTCGCCCTCTCTATTGCACTTTGTACTTCATGAGGGGTAATTTTCTCATTCAGTATCGGCACTTGATTTGTTGAAATTTTTTTCAGTCCATTCTCTCTTAAGTATCTGTCAATCTGTTCTGGGTTTTCTTTTTTCTTCGTATATAGATTTTTGTAAAAGTTCCTAAACACCTTTACAATTTCTTTTGGATCTTCCACTGTTTTTTGATCTACTACTAATTTGTTCACAACCTTTTGTTTTTGCTTACATCTTAGCTGCCAAGCCAGCAATTTCCCTACTTTATTTGCCGATTCAAAATTCCTTTGTCTCATCATCTTCACCTTCCACTCAATTTCTTGATTAATAATCATCGACAACTGAGTTTGAAGCATCTTTAGTTTTTGAGTCCATTTCTGTTCCTTTGGCTTTTCCACCAATTTCTTCTCAGTCTCTACCAATTCTTTTAAAATCTCATTTCGTTTCTTTTCTTTCTGTTTCTTCTGATATGCATTTCTTTGAATAAAGAGGCCTCGCATAACAGCCTTACTAGCATCCCATACGACATTTGTTGGTGTTTCTCTTCTCCAATTGTCTTTCAAATAGTCTCTGAAAGTTTTTTTCGCTATCTGCCAGGTTTCAGACTCATCCAGTAAGCTTTCATTTAGTCTCCAACGGTATAATCCTTGCATTTTTGTTTTGATTTCCATCACCATTGCATTATGATCTGAAATCGTTTTGGGTAAAATTTCCACTTTTGTCACTCTATGTGAAATATCATTAGGGACAAATATATAATCAATTCTTCCCCAACTCTGGTTCGGTTCAGAAAAAAACGTGAACTGTTTTTCCATTGGGTGTCTCAGTCTCCAAATGTCAGTCCATCCAAAATTTTCAACTAAGTCATAAAAGGATTTCGGTAATTTCCCTTCTGAGCCTTTCCTTTTCTGAGATCTATCCAAATCTGGCATCATTACTCCGTTACAGTCTCCCATCAGAAAGAGTTTTTCATCCATATAATCTAACAGTCTTTGTTCTACCTCTCTATAAAATTCTAGTTTCCTATCATTTGGCGCATAAATGCCTACAATAAAAAATTTTTCAGATTGCCAAGTGATTTGCACCATCAGAAATCTACCCTCTTCATCTTTCATAATCAACTTAGGTTCCAGTTTATGTTTTGCATATATTACTACTCCTCTTTTCTTCAATTTATCAGATGATACAAATTCTTGTCCCAAAATTTTGTTTTTTAAGATCTTCATGTGTTTTGTTGCAACATGTGTTTCTTGCAGACAAATCAAGTCCAAATTTTCTTTCTTCAATAAATGCGTGATTCTATTTCTCTTGGTCTTTTCATTCAGACCATTAACATTCCAAGTCAATACTCTCAGCGCCATTGTAGGTTTCAAATTAAATATATTTTTATCAATCTCTATTCAGATATTGGCCATGGCTAAATCAGCTTTACCTTCTTCCTCCTCAGAGAGTTCTGACTCCTCATCCTCTACCTCTTCCTCTTCTTCAGATGATTTATCACCCTCTTTCGATGGTTTTCTGTACCCTAGTTCTTCTCCATATTTTCTCAGAAATTTCCCTATTTCCGACTCAGATGTTATTTTAAATCTTTTCATCTTATAAATGAAGGACAGACCTTCTGGGAACTCCCAGCGAAATCTCAGACCATTTCTTCTCAACGTTTCTGCCAGAGATTTATAACTTCCTCTTCTTCTCAAGAAATGGAGAGGAATCTCCTTATATATCAAGATCTGTTGACCATCAATCACAAACCGATTGTCATAACTGTGTTTCAGAATTCTATCTTGCACGGCCATGGATGTCAATGACACAATGACATCGCCTGGTGTCTTCTTCACTCTCAGTTTCTTTGATCTGACTGCAATTCTGAACACTTGGGAGATTGCATCAGCTACCTCTTGTTCCTGCCATCCAAGCCATTTCGTCAATTCCGTTATTACTTTGGCCTTAATATCTTCTCCTTCCTCCCATGGGATCAGACGGAAACGGAGATTCTGTTGCCTTTGTCTCATTTCAAGAAAGGCAAGCTCCTCAGCCATTTTCCTTTGCGCAATCTCTACTTCTGACACTCCTGTTCTATTCTTCTCTGTTTCTTCTCTGCATTGTTTAACCTCTGTCTGCACTTTCTTCACTTTAGCTTCTATATTCTTTGTTTTCACCGCTAAATCTTTCACTTGAGCTGAGAGCTCCCCAACTGCCTCTTTTATTTGTTTCTGCATGTCTTCCTTTAGTTCTGACAACTTCTGGTCCATACTTTGTTCACTTCTTTCAAATTCTCTCCTTATATGTATCATTAGTCCTTCCCATTCCTTGCCCTCTTCTTGTCTAGAATCTCTTCTCTGTGTTAACGGTGTCGTCTTCTTCTTCTCTGCCATCCCTTCTATTCAAATAGGACACAATTTAACCACGTATTAAGATTAATTCATTCAATAAACCACCATAACCTTTAACCAATCGAATTAATCCATTAGTACTCCATTAATATTAATATTAATTTATATTTACCCAATTGCCATCAGTGATATTAAGTTTGTCTATTCTAACTTCATTTTAACTTTTTCCAACTTTAAGTTGTCTGAATATCAAATATTATAGTTTATAACAATTTATCAAATTTTATCTAATTTTCTACATAATCAAACACTTTCCCTTCAATACAATGTTCAGAATAGGTTTTATATGCAATAATTTTCCAAATCCACCAGATGGCGCTCTAACACAAGAAATGAATTTCTCAGCCAGTGTCCAATACGATGATTATTTAAATCCACCAGATGGCGCTCCAACCTAAAGAATGAGATTCTCAGTCTCAGAGCACAGAGTTGAGAATTGCTGTTGTGTCTATCCTTAGTCCTTCGTCCTTGAGCCAAGGGAACAAAGGAAAAAACATGCAGGAATTTAGGTTCGTTTCTACTGCAGTCAAACAAACAATAGAATCCACCAAGAAACCTTTAAAAATTAAGAGTTGGGAAATATAAAATAAAATAAAATAGGGAAATTCTTCAGCTCTTCACAGCCTAATCCGAAAGAAGTTGTTTAATGTATCCAAGTCTAATCCAGTTAAGAAAAGAGAAAGAAAAAAAAACAAAAAACTCCAGTTTGTTGTAACGGCTTCCAGCCCGCACTGTTGGAGTCCTTTAAAATGTAAAATCCAGCCACCTTTCCGTCACTCAAGTCCCTCTAAGTCCTCCACAAGGAAAAAAAAAGAAAGAAAGAAAGAGGGTGGAGTTCAGCTGTTAATTCTCACAAGTCTCTGGAAGTGTAGAGTCAAAAAAAAGAAAGGGGGGGAAGGTAGCTTCCAACACCAGAGTCTTTAAAAGTCTTTAAAATCTCCCCCTTCCACCCCCCACGCTCTCCTCTATTCAAATTTCACACCGTCTCTTCTCAAAACAAAGAGCGGGGGGAGGTTTCAAAACACCAGTCCTGAAATGCAGACTTTACGATCAAACTTTCCATGTCCCATTTTTCCTCCCGTTCAGTTTAAATATTAGATTAAACTCACTTTGCAAATGAAGGGATGTCTCTTCTGCCCTTACCGCTTGGTTTCGGTTTGCATTCACGAAGGAGAGACACGGCTATTTCCTCCACCACAGTCCGAACAGATTCCGATACAAAAAACAGCAGGCTCTCGTTTCCTCCGGGCGTAATCCTTTATCTTCAAAGTGGCCGTTTAACAGCCTAACTTGATTATCCCTCCGATAGAAACGATTTTTAGAGTTTTTGGAGGTTGAATGGCTCCCTGCCAAGACTAAATGAGGCTTCACTGCACAGGAGTAGCGATCGAAAAAGTGCTGCAACTCGGTCTTTCCCCCCCAATCCCTCCGGATCGGGGGTGAAAAGAGAGTCGCAAAAGGCAACAGCTGGTACCCAGACCCTCAGGGCCCCTCCCTGAGGTTAATAGGGGTCGCGTAGCCCTCGCGAATCCCCTTTAAACCTCCCGTGAGCTCTGGGGGTTCCACGAAGGAGCTCCCCTAGCGTCTTGCACAGTCGGCCATCTAACCGGAAGTCTCATTTCATTTTTTAAAATGGCATTTTGTTTTTTGTTTTGTTAGGAAACAAAGGGAAAAATGAAAAATGAAATTTAAAAAAATTGTTTCCTGCCCATCTCTAGTTGGGAGTACTGTGATCCGGGTTCCTGTATGGCAGAGGGTTGGACTGGATGGCCCTTGAGGTCTCTTCCAACTCTTTGTTTCTATGATTTTATTATTCTAAGAATGGGAGGGAGCGCATAGTATTGTTGAAAAGGTAATGATTGTGAAGACCTCCCTTGTTCACCTCTACTCTAGGACAGGAGACAGAATTGTCTAGATGATTGTTGTGGTCTTCTGTTCTTCCTCTCTACCAAAGCTGGTTCACCCAACCATCAGGGATTATGGCTTGTAGTCTAGCAATACTAGAACACAATACAGATTCCGAAAGCTTGTTTTAGGAGCTGGTCCTTTCTGAGGGGTGTCCTAATGGCATCAATGGGTCTAGGGGAAGGTGAGTGCATTTAAGGTATCCAGAACAAATACTGATGATGTATTGTACTCTTGTCTTGGAAAAAACATGACATCTGAATTATAGATGAGAGCTTTATTTAAAACCCAGTGGAATTTTTTTGAGAAGCCTCTGTGTTGTCTCTCTGTCCTGAAGTGCAAAGTTGCAGAGGTCTTGGGAAATGTCTCATCTAATAATAGTAGCATTCAACATTATTGAAAAACTAGGGAATGTCTTCACTAATATTAGGGGCAAAAACAGCTTGAGTAATCAGAATTTGCTCTGTGCTTAGAAATACATTGTGCCATTTCAGACTTTGGGTTTCTCATGCAACTCTTCAGAGCATTGAGTCTGGGTGGCTTAACCTTGACACTGCAGATCCATGTAGGGTAAACTTTTTTTATAAATTACTTGTGTTTAGTCAGCATGTATGCCACAGTAGCCATAATGGTGAGTTGTGGTTGTAGAAATGGAGGATAGGAGAGAGATTTAACGAGTGAAGTCATATGTAACAAAATTACTTCTAAAAGTATTTAGAAATTGTTATAGTTCTAAGCCCCAAAAGACATTAGTCACAACTATTGTTGCAACTATTAAAAGTAATTATTTACTTTTTTCATTTTAAAATAACTAGTTGCATTTCCTTGCATCTTAATTACTTCGAAGAACCAGAATGCTACAAGCTGGTGAGGTACCAAACACTTTCCTTTCCCCTCTGAGCAAAAACCCATATCAGCAGGGCAACTTCAATTATATGATGGTCCACCTTTATCATTTAATGAGGCAATACCCAATTATTACGAATTTCTTTTTAGCCCAGGTCTTTCCAAATCTGTTATCTCTCTCTGTTCCTTTATCTCAAACAAGTCTGCTTTCTTTGGGGGCACGTACAATTAGTTAGAACTCCATTGATATCAGCTGTGATGTCATGAGTGAGAATGTTCCCCTTATCACTCAGTAGAGTTGTCTCTCACTTCCATTCTAAAAAGGGGAGGGAGGTGCCGTGTTCTCCTCAGCACTGCTGCCTCTCAACCTCTGCTTCATGCCTGCCACAATTATGGTTCTAGCATGCAAGTGAAAAAGACCTAATGGTGCTAAGCTTCAAATTCAGCAGATTTTTCTCATTTTAGGAACTAACACCCCTTTCTTCACAAAAAGGAAGTTTTCACTACCAAGTCAAGCAACATCAAGGGATGGAAAGAGGTAAATAGTGAAGCCAGGGTATAAAATTGGGACTGTCTAAGGGAGGGAGAGGTGGAAAGGAGAAGGGAGGGGACATGTTCTGGTATAGAAAGTCAGCTTGGAAGAATTAGCTGCCGATATGAAGCTTGCAGTGAGTAAATCTGAATCTGTGGAGGAAAGGGACCATAGTTCCCACCCACAACAATCGAAGCTGCACACCTAATCTGGATGGGTCCAAAAGCTGGAAAAAAACTTGAGATAGTCTGTTCAGTGCACAAGGCACATGTCATGTCACATAGGCAACTCCTATTAGGCATACATTCATAGATAATCTATAAATTTTGGCATCTGAATATGTGTAAAAGTAGTATACATTGATTCAAATTTCCAACTGACCATAGTGAATATGACAAATCCTTTTGTGATATATATGTCTAGCAGCACGGACTTTTCGTTGTGGTTTATCCCAGTGAGACGAAAAGACTGGATTGTAGTGACAGGCATCATGGACTGATGTGCCTGAAACTTTTTGAAGGCACAACTTCTGAGTGTGGAATCTGTTGTGAGCTCTAAATAGCTTCTGGTTAGTTCTGCAGAATGTTGCCAGCAAGCTATTCATAGTGTGGTATTTTGGACAAGCAAGGGAAGTGTTGTTAAGTGTAATATCCAGTTAGAATACCAAAGGTAACATCTGGAACTGGCACATGCTTTCTCCTCTCCCTTACCAAGGGCTGTCCTCCTAGAACCATCTAAGAAGACCAATAAATAACATGAGCCGAACATTCTTGGAGTAGGATAATTTCAGACTGTAGATTTCCCCCACTGGTTGCCTATTATGTTTCTGGATTACATTTCATAGGTGGCTGTTACTTTTAAAGTCATCCATGAACTGAGGAGCCTGGAAAACCTGGTGGAGTCCTCTATACCACACATGCTTCCCAATTTATTGAGAACTCAATCTAAATGGCATGTTGGCAGTGGGTCCCACTTCACCTGAACCATTCATAAATATTTTCTTAGCAGTGATAAAATTTGGAGTTGGGTAGGTAGGTTGCTGTCTGCTTAACAGCCAAAGCCTGCCTGGCTGGAATGATTGGGTGGCCCCTCCCAAAGTGAGAAGCTGGTGAGAAGTGGTAGGTAGTGCCCTTTTTGGCAACAGAAAGGTGGGCAGAGCCACTGGCAAGAATGGGAATTTGCAGATCCCCATCACAGTGGAGCTGCTGTAACTACAATAATAGTGACAACATTATGCAAAAATAATAATACCAGACAATGGGAAAGGAAACACCAGACAGAGCAATGCCTGTTGGAACAGCAAGGGAAAATCTACTTACCACCATTCGCCCATTTGCTCCTCAGATGGGGCTGTGTAATATCTGGCTAGCAAGGCTAATATGTGAAGGCTAATATCCCAGTGTCAACTCAGGGTGTGATCAGATGGCAAGATAGGTGCACATCTGATCACACCTGAAAGAGTCACTCCCTTAAGTGGCCTTTTTGTCCCTTGGGGAATCACTCCAGCCTAGGCCACCAATGGTAGACTTACTGCTGGACCAAAAAGGTCCCACTTGAGCACAGAATGAGGTCAAGTTTGAGCGCTAGTCCACTTCTGTTGTGTAACCAGGAGGTAGCTTGCCCTGGACTGTGCCGCATATGGTCCAAAAGGCATCACCATGATCACCCCTTTGATGGCAATCATCATTATAATGTTCTCCGGTTGTATTATTATAACTTTATGTGGTTATAACATGCAGGGCTGGTCTCCTTAACCAGGTCAGGATGCAGAGTACTCCAAGACAGCCACATTATTCTGGCCTTTGAGACAGAATATAGTAGAAATGCCTCTTTCCAAAATCGCAACAAACAAAATTATGAATTTGCTGCCCTTTTGTGACACCTCACATCTGTCCCCTGAGGTGCCTCACTCTGCTTCATGGTGGGACAGAACCCCCATTATGTGCACGATACAAGTATCAGTATAAACTCTACATCACCCCACATGTGATTCCCCCCCCCCCCACACACTGTTTCCCATGATTTGTTGGCTGGTAACAAGGAATGATTTATAACTGTCTTGGTGTTATGCCTGAGAATGGATGGATTTGGAGTGGAGAAAACCATTGGAGTTGAAAACCTGAACAGTGTGTAGAGAGACACCAGCCAAGCTGGGGTATTGTTTATCCGTGCAGCAGGGATTCTGACATGCTGTAGAAATGAAACAAAGGGTTTGCCTCAGCCCTTGCCATGCCTACTCTTAAGGAATGTGTCCTGTTGCCAATTCAATATTTACATTACTGTAATAAGGCCCCATTGTGCTCCACCCTGTGTAAATACCTCACAAGGACCAATCTCGGCTGAGAATCCCATCATTTAAAAGGCTAGGGTTGCCTAGTGTATAATACAACACCCATTGTAAAGCGTCAAGAGCACTCTCTCCACTGCAGCAGGGGTGTGTGTGTCAATAAAAAGCCAAAAGCATCTCCCCTCCTAAATGAAATGGTGGAGCAGGAACGGGTCAGGAGATGAAAAGAACAACTGCCCTGTGACTGGAAATTAGACGTTAAAGATGCAGAAATTGCTATGAAGTGAAAATTCAATGCAAAAATGCTTGGGAAATGCTCGTCCTTCACTTGAGAGAGCATTCCTCCCTCCCGTTGGTTGTTCATTTACAGGGAGAAAATCCTGTATTTAGATGCCCACAGTAAACTATGAATTGGAGCTGGGGGGCGGGGGGGGGAATCAGCTCTTTCCTCATAAAACATCACTGAAGAGCTAGAGTTCATGGATGTGGCAAAAGCCTTCTTAGCAATTATCAGAATGAACATAAGTTGAACCTGAGTGTTGCTGAGAAGGCTTGGTGGGCCTGACTAGGATTCAAATTATCTATTATTATATCAGCAGGTTTTTCATACTGTAACGCGAGGCCTTTTTCATTCCCAGTTTTTCCAGAAATTTGTGCACTCCTTCACATATGGCCATGTTACTCACACAAAGGGGCCATTTCTTTATTTATTTTGCAATTAAATTATCCCTCCCTCTATGTTTGTTGTATCCAGGTGAGTGCTAATCCTAATGCATTCTCAACAGCACCACAGTACTTTTATGTTATTTTTATCCCATTAATTCCTCTGCCTTCAGCAGTTTACCTAGCAAAATGACAATAGCAACATGAAATAGTGAGCCATAAGATCTCCAGGAAGAGAGGTAGAATCTTCAGTTTTAAAAACCCATTGGGAGCCAAGCAAAATTAAAATAAAACATTTTTCTTCTTAACTAAACATTACCAGAGATGGGCTGGCTTCATTTGAGTGAATGTTATAGCTAATTTTATAATGGACATATAACATACTCTTCTGATTAAACTATATGTCTGTGGAGATTCTCAATCATCCAGGAGAGGTTATCTGGGAACCAAGTCATGCCAACTGGACTTGCAACTGGAATTCCATAACCAGGATGCTGGCACAGAAAAGAAACTCTGTTTTCCATCAATCTCAACTTCTTTCCTACATGTGTTCTTAATCTGAGCCAGGTTCGGATGACAGGAGGCAGTCCTTCAGCTATCCTAGTCCTAAGCTGTTTAGTACTTTATAATAGAGAGTGCTGGCACCTTGAACTGGGCCTGGAAACCAGTTAGCAGCTCGTATAGTTGGTGTTGTGTGCACGTGTATTCTGCCTCCACCATTTAACTTGTTTATTTTTTAGAACCAAGTGTGGTGTTTGAAATCATGGAGTCTCACAGTCTTTTCTTTCAAAATCAATAAGTATGGTTTATTGAAGTACACAGAATAAAGGCGTATATGCTTTTTGTTATTGACTTAAGTTACTAATTTTATAATGGACATATACTCTTCTAGTTAAACTACTACACATCTTTACATCTCTCAGTCGCTATCTCTACATCTACCAGGCTCTATTTGCCTCTCCCAATGTTTGCAGCTATATATATATCTCCAATGACTCCACCCACAACAACTCCTGTTGGAGTATGCAAACAAGATCCCCCCCAACATTCTAAAATAATAAATATTCATAAATCAGGGTGAACGCCACATTTGGTATTTGATCAGCATAACAGGGCTGGAAATGCAAGTCACAACCACCACAATAACATCCCGACCAGAAAGTACATTTCACATTCTTCATCAATTCTGGTTCCTTGGATCTCTCTTTTGGGGTAGCCCCATGTAACACACTACAATGCTTTGGCTGGAGGAATCGTTTACCAAGTGAGGTCCCAGAGTCTCCAGGCAGAAACATGAAGGCTGGAGCTGTACTTAGAGGAGAGTGATGTGGGCTCTTCCTACTGAGAGGAACGCCAAGTGGAGCCAAGAAGCAAGTAGGAAGCAACTTGGCAGAATGTCCAGCAGCAAGGAAGTCCTCAGCAAAGGTCTCCTTAAGAGGACTTCTCTTCTCTTGGGGGAATCTCCTGTCGAACGCCTACATTTGACCTCACAGTGGGGCCAAGGACAACTCAACAAGAGGCATAGTTGCAGGTTGGGATAACTCCCGGGCCTGTCTTTACCTGCCTTGGCTTTCTATAAGTCAGGCCTGCCCAACAGGTAGACCGTTGGCCATCAATTAAAAAAAAAAGTGAGGGGCTAAGTTCTCCACCTGTCCCTCCCCCATCCCCAGGACCACCACTGCCCCAGCAAAGTTCTGGGTCTGCCAGCCCACTGTCTCAGCTGAGTGGGGCAGTTCAAGGCCATGGCGCAGTCCCCTGTTCCCCCCACCAGCCAGATGATCGATGTGGCACTGTCTTGTGACCAGCTGAGTCGCTGGTGCAGAGTGGAAGGAGGAGAGGGGCAAGAGGTGGAGTTGCAGGTGTGCCCATCTCCTTTCTGCAGTGACATCTCCCTTCTTCTTCCCCCTTGGAGAATTTCCTCCATAACGGATTAATTGATTTTCAATGCATTCCTATGGGAAACCGCTGTTCTACTTATAAATTTTTTACTTATGACCATGTGCTCGGAAGGAATGGATAAAATTCGTAAGTAGAGGTTTTACTGTAATAGCCCTCGGGTACTTTGGGCCAGAAAAAGTAGACCTCAGCCTGTTCAAAGTTGGACAGCCCTGCTATAAGTGATTTTGCTGTATATCTTGTTGTGCTTTTATCTCTTCACATTCATGGCTAACTAATATCCTGGCAACCTGATAATGATGCTTTGTTATCGTTTCTCCTGGCTCCTCCCTGCTCAGACTGATGCCTCTGGTAGGACTGTGATTTGTGGCTGGACCTCAGGTCAAATTGTGTGTTGTCTGCTCCTTTGAATTTATCAGGTGAATAATAATCTCAAGAGAGCACAGACATTTCCTACTGGAGGATTGAGGCTGGAGTAGATTCAGCAGAGGTAAGGGAACAAATGACCTTACTAAGCACAAAGCAATCTCATATTGCTCCTCGGCTATGAGTTGGCATAGCCTTGGGCAGAGATAGGATTACCTGCCAGGGAATAAGGGGAAGAGTAAATCCACCCTCCATGTAAATAGGGAATGGGGGGACTTGTTTCCAATTCTACTCAATAAAAGGGAAAAGGAATGTGAGAAAATGAAGAACTTCTTGGCTAAGAAGTGTGGGCAACTGGCTGGAATGCCCCGTGCTATCATTGTTTAAAGCAATTAAATCAACATCAGAACAGCCAGGAATTGTGTTTTTTTTTCCATGTGGAGAAAAATAAGCTTATTTTTGTTTGTAAACATTTATTTTGTAAATATTTCCAGGGAGCCGTAGGTGAATCTCTTTCAAGATAATATAGTAAATTAAGTATCTAAAACCCAATAAAATTAACATAAAATATAAAACAAATTAAAATGAGTGAGTGCCACCTACTTTTGAAGAGTTATAGCATTGTCTAGGTTCTTGCTGACAGCCAGTACAGAGCAGCTGCTTTAAATTTGTCCAAGAATACCTATTGAATTGAGAGCCATTTGTGAGGAAATGGTTCCAGGGCGTAGATGGAACTAAACTGGAATTTTCTTTTTTGTCACTCGACTTACATAGATATGTCTGTGAAGATTCTCAGTCATCCAGGTGAGTTTATCTGGAAGTTGAGTCATGGCTACTGGACTTCTTTTGAGAGATAGAAA
>JAHTLZ010000237.1:2238336-2283838 GCA_023846285.1 Phrynocephalus versicolor | reverse complement strand
AGTAGATTTCTGTTCACCAGGTTACTGTTAAAAGGCACAAAATGAAACAAAAGAGAAAGGCTACAGCTGTTAGAGTTTGGGACCCCATAGGCAGGGGAATTTCCACGCCTGCAGTTTTAAGATGATAATGATGATGATTATCGCCATCAATTCTAGACAGACTGCCTTTAACAAGTAAGGAGCAACATGCTTAGGCAGCTAGAGTTAGGGAAGCTTATCCGACATTCATTCCTCAACAAGGTGATCATTAATAGCAGATAAGGCTTCTTGGAAAGATAGTCACACATAACTATCAATCGTTTCTTGCAAAGCTAGGTATATCTGGGGTTGTGATAAGGTAAACTTGTCTTTTTAAAACGTAGTGAGGATCAGCATTGTTCCTTTAAAATGAGGCAAATAGTTTTGGATAATGAGCACCCTTTACATACAATGACAGAAGTGGCCATGCAGAGGTTGTAAAAAAGGACTTGAAATTAATTTGGTTGCTAACACTTCATAGAGAATATAACATTCTTTTTTCAGTAAAAGATCCCAAGCTCCAGAACAGCCTTTCTGCAACTTAGATATGTAAGGGTTCTAAAGCATGTGACTTCACGTGGAAGGTTCTCCTGAAGGTTCAGTGTTTTAAAACAACTGTCCCAGGGTAACCTTTAGAAAGATTTTGCAGCATCTTCCTTGGCTGTAAGAATAAGTTAGAAAATGTGGTAAGTCTGCCACAGTGTGGCCACCAGAGTAACATACTCAACAATTGTACTGACATTCTCACTGAAGTTTGATATTTTCCCCAAGCTCTTTGAAAAATGAGACATTCCTGCAGTGCAGTGCTTATTGTTTGGTATTGTTTGGAAGAAGATATCTGGAATTTGCCCCATTTTGCAACTGTAGTGCTTATTAGCAAATACAAAAGGTTGAAAATAAAGCTGAAGCACCCAGCTTCAAGATCCTGACAGTCATAATTTACTACAATCAAATAGAAGTAGTTCATGCACGAGTAGGAGGTGGGGACTTCACCTCTCAGTCTGGGGGTTACAAGCCATGACTTCAAAAATTCTAGTCTGCTCCATCTTAGAGAAGCATACAGAGACCTGCTTTTACATTTTTTTGACTGGGAAGTGGGTGGAACAGAAATGCACACCCTGTTTTAGGACATGTAAAAAAGCTAAATTTGATAGCAATCAACAAGGATGACACTACACTGGAAAGCCAGGTCACTCCAATATGATTCACAACCTACAGCAGTGATGGTGAACCTTCATCACTCCAGATGTTTTGGACCACAACTCCCAGAATTCCAAGCCTGTATTGCCAGTGACAAAGGACTGTGGGAGTTGTGGTCCAAAACATCTAGAGTGCCGAAGGTTCGCCACCACTGGCCTAAAGTAAATGAAACCTGATATCTTAGTCAGTCCTCACACAGAGGTACAAATTGATTCAGGAGTTCATCCTTCCTACTGGATGCAATATGATTCAAATTCTAGCCCAAACCCCCTTTCCTTCCTTCCTTCCTTCCTTCCTTCCTCCGGTCTCAGTCTCTGCTGATCCTTTTATGGGACGTACATGTGGGAAATAATAGTGATGACCCAGTGATAAGAAGGTAGGGTGATCCAATGCTAATTTCATATACATTATGAAAGATTTTTGTTTAATTTAGAAATTAAGTGTATAATAGATGGTAAGGAAAGAATGTGGGAACATGTTTCCCCTGTCCTGAATATCTCGCTTCAACTGCCTGTGTCACTGAAACACAACTTACAGACACATATCTTGCTTGTTTTCACAAGAACGTATCACAACTAGCCAGATGGGTGCTGCAATTGTTTGAATGGATCTGGTTTGAAAAAGCAGAAGCCCCTCTGTGTTGTGGGGGTTGGGAAGCTGCTTTGGAGCAAAAAGCGCAGGATCAATTTGAACCAGCCTTTGAGTCATGTGCAGAGATGATCACAGACCACTGGTTCAGTGGTTTGTGCTGGTTTGTCCAGTGGTCACACAGCTAATCTGCAGTTTGGCACCCTGCCTTCCCCAGTGAGCACCCACATGGAGGCAGCCCTACAAGTTCTCTGCCCCACTTCCTCTGGTGGGCACTGCCTCTATGGGAGTGCCTGTTGGAAGGGGCAGGGTGTCGAACCACACAGATCAGCTATGAGGCTTTCAGATGCACTGGCACAAACCCCGAAATGGCAGTCTGTTTCCCGCTTATGCCACTTCTACAACACACTAGTTTCATTCTTCAGACCCTAACTAAACTCTAACCAGCCCCTTTCAACTGACAGTCATCAGAAACCTTTCCAGACCCTATCCAGTCCCTATCTGCCAGTTATTCCAACAAGCACTATCCACATGACATATCTTTCTTAGATGTTGTACTAAGCTGATTTAGAAGAATGTGTTCTCAATGTTTATTCAACTACCTGTTTGAAGTCAATAAATACATCCATGAGCATTAAACACTTTGTGTCAGACACCATTCTTAACTGATGATATTTAAAGTAATTTTATTGATGCCAGTAATTAAAACCCAGGTCCTTGTCAGTTTCCCAAAATGGCAGCAAGAGAAATTTTAGCTGCCCAGAGACCTCTTGGTAGTGGGGTGGCTAAAAAAATCTTGTAAATAAATAAATAAATAAATGTCTTATGTGACTGAGCATCCTGGCTTATTCACAGTGACACAGCTTACCTCTGTCTTTGTTGACCATTGTCTCAGCAAACCTATTTCATGGCCAAAGGGGAAGGCAAGGGCAGTTACTTCATGTCCATTTTGTCTCTGTAAATGTTGCTCTTAGGACCAATACAAAAAAATCGTACCTCACGTCTGTTGCGCAACAACAGGAAATTGTCGCAACCTCACCCCCTGAAGCACATCTCAGCGTGACAAACTTGTACCTGGAGACACTTAGCTACTGGCAGTTTTTTAAGACCTCGGAACTACTCTGATTAGGTAATATTCATAAGTATTGACACTGACATCACTGAGTGCCTTTTGGTGATATTAACCATTTCTTGGAACGGCAGAGCTGGATCATCAAGTCCATCTCCTTTCAAGGGGACACTGTGTTGAGAATCAAACTCCCAATCTCTGGCTATGCTGCCCGATGCCTAAACCACCCAGCTATCTTGGCATGTTGCAACTCTGTCACCTGAAAAATGAGTATTTTTAGTTCATGTTGCCCCATAATGGCATGAATGTATCTCCTGCCATGACAGAGAGAAAACCCAAAACAGTCCAACATTGGGTTGGGTAGAATCTAGAACGCTCGATTCAGAAACATTTTGTTGCTGATCTTGTGTGTAAAAAGAGCATTTATAATTACAGATAACTTCACTTACCTGAACATGCTTGGAATGAAGTGGGGTTTACTGTGCAGTCCTATGTATGTTTAATCAGAAGTAAATCCCATGGAGATGTAAGCAGGAGACTACATTATCTTTGGATGAGAGAACACCAGAGACCCAAAGTTCCTTGTAATTTGCTTTATTCACAAATATAAAAGCAACATTAACCACATACGGAGACAAAGAGGCACCATGCTGGTGAGGCAGCAATGTTTTCTTTTCTTTTTCTTTTTTAAGTAGAGAACATTGGAAATTACAGATGATGGATAGGTTCTTGGGAGATGCAGTTGTACGCACAGGAGATTTTTCTGGGCAACAGTAACAATGGAACTAATTTCCAGTGAACAGAGGTGGCAGGCAAGAATGCATTTTATCTGGCTGCTCAATCTAGATGAGAAATACGTCATAGAGTTGGAAGAGACCTCAAGGCCCATCCAGTCCCACCCCCTGCCATGCAGGAACCCCTATCATAGTATTTCCAACAGATGGCCATCCAGCCTCTGCTTAAAAACCTCCAAAGAAGGAGGCTCCACCACCCTCCGTGGCAGCATAGTCCACTGCCTAACAGCTCTAACTGTCATGAAGATCTTCCTCTTTTCCTGTTGTTTGAACCCATTGCCCCGCATCCTAGTCTCTGAAGCCATGGAAAACAAACCTGTTCCCTCTTCAATATGACATCCTTTCAAATATTTAATCATAGCTATCATATCCCCCCTCAGCCTTCTTTTTGAAAGGCTAAACATTCCCAGCTCCCTAAGCTGTTTCTCCTAAGAAATTTCTTCCAGACCTTCAGCCATCCTGGTCGCCCTCCTCTGTACCCGCTCGAGGTTGTCAACATCTTTTTAAAATTGAGGACCATAGAACTGAACACAGTACTCCAGGCTGGGTACTGAGCTTCTTGAGATTGAAAGAGCTTCTTGAGAAAATTAGAGGAAGAAGCACCAGTAATTAAGGGGGAAATGTAAATGAAGCAATGCGGGAAATGCATTGCTTGAGCCCTTGCTGATTTTCCTCAGTCTCAGTGTCTTACTGCACAGTTAAAGGAAATCATACTTCCTTCCATGCACTCCCTTGATTGTTTTTCAGAGTTTTGAATTTCTGGTAAAATTCCCCTTTGCTATGCAATAGTAGTACCACACAGCAATACGCAGAGGAGAATTGGTATGTTCCCCACAGTCCACCCCTTTCTCACTAACTGAAAGTCAAAGTCTAAATAACTCTGAGAGATTTGTAGGGAAAAGAATAAAGTATATTTATGTATCTGTGCTTGAAATTGCAGACTTGTGCATGCTGCTTTCTTTATTGACACACTGGCACACATACTGGCAACCAACTGAATAGAGCAACATCAAAAAACAGCCACCAAATTACAACACAATGCATCCTCATTTGCACCGTGGCAGCTGTCGTGATGACCTGACTGGAGATTCCTGCTCACAGCAGCAGGCAGTTGGTCCTGCTTTCCACCTCAATGGCTAACAAAACATCTATTCTCTTGAAAATTAACTTCACTGAGCCAAAGGTGGGCTTATTTCATAGGACATTCTAAGGGCCTTTTCACACGACCTCTAAGATCCGCTGGCCACTTAAATTCGGACCAGAGATCTTAGGGGTTCGTTGCTCTTCCTTCCTCCCCACCACTCCGCACTTCCTTGCTCCTGTCTGCGTGAGGGGAGGGAGGAAGAAAGAGAGGAAAAAATGCAGGCTCACCTCCGAGAAGCTGCCGGAGCTCCGTCTGCTGATTCCTTCTCTTCTGTTTGCTTTTTTTTCCCTCCCACCCCTTCTCTTAAAGGGGCGGGAGGCAAAAAAAAAACCCAAACAGAAGCGAGGAGAGCCCCGCACTGACCAGATTAAATCCGGACCTGGCGATTTTCATCCTCCTCGAGCAGGTACAAGAAAAGTGCGCTGGGACGTGCTTAGGTGGGTGTGGTCGCACTTAATTTCCTGCAAACTCCGGAGCTGGTGGGGAAACAATTGTAAGCTCCGGAGCTTGCAGCCATTTGCTGCGGAGTTTAGGGGTTGTGTACAAAGGCTCCATGTCCACTGGTTTCTCCCCTGTTTTGAGTAACAGAAATTAAGAGTTTTCCAGAAAATTTAAAAGGGAAGTTAAATAAGGTATTGCAAGTTTAAAAAGTGATATATTTACGGGTTTGGGTAAAAAAAAATGCAGAATGGACAAAGAATAAAGGAGAAACTAGGAGAAAATATTTCTTGGTTGAATATTATACACATGGAAAATGGACTAAATAATGCATAACTAAAGTCGGAGATTGCAGGAAATTGATTAGGTTTGAAGAAATTATAGATAGAAGAAATAAGATAGAGAATAAAGAACAGAAAAAAGGTATAGTAAGTGAGATATACAAGTTACTAATTCAGGAGGAATATAAAAAACAAGAGAGATGGCAAGAAGATATTAATAAAGAAATTAAAGAGGAAGAGTGGGGGAAATGTAGAATAAAAGAATAGTGAAAAATATGTCAGTGAGAGTAAAAGAAAACTGTTATAAAGTATATTGGAGATGGTATATAACACTGGTAAAGTTAAATGTAATAAATAAAGAAATTTCTCCAATATGTGGAGATGCAAAAAATAAAAAGGGACCTATTTACACATGTTGTGGGCATGTGAGATAAGGAAAATGGAATGGATACTGGTTTTTAATGAAATACAAGAAATATTAGAGAAAAGGATTCAAATGTCTCCACAAATTGTATTGTTGAATCTGGTTATGGATACATGATTGAAGAAAGAAGAGGTGGAATTGGTAATTATAATAATGATAGCAAAAGCAAAGCAAAAAGCAAAGTGTTCTGCTTATATACCGCCCCACACTATTTCAAGTACTCTCTGGACAGTTGACAGTTTAATTACAGTATGCAGGCAACACATTGCCCCCCCTAGCACGCTGGTACCGACCTTAGAAGGATGGAAGGCTGACTCAACCATGAGGCTGCTACCTGGGATTGAACCCCAGGTTGTGAGCACAGTTTTACCTGCAGTACAAGCATTTAACCACTGCATCACGGAGCTTTTTGCCAAGTATTGGAAATCCAATAATCAAATGACATTGGAGGAATGGTATATAGAGAGAGACTTGTGGAATATGGCCATTAATGATAAACTGACTTGTGAATTTAAAATTAGGAAAGGTTTGAGAAAGTTTAATAATTTTAATGGAATATGGGATAAACTATTTGTATATGTGTTTCAAAAAGGTAAAGGGTATACATGCGGAGATGACTCAATGTATTTCTGTAGGGAAATGGGCTGGTCAATACCTTAAGAGTTGTAATTCTGTAAGTCCCGAGGGGGTGGGTGGGTTGCATGGGGTTGGTTTGGGTCTTTTTTGTTATAATTGTATGAGTTTTATTTAATGTTTTTCCTTTACTGCATACTTCTTCTTTTTTTTTGCATTTTGTATTGTAGTTTTAAAATTATTTTAAAATTTAAAAAGAAAAAAAATCCTGGGAGAAGAACAAGAGATGTGAGTTTCCAACAGATATTTGTGTTCTGTGTAATGGGGCTCCACTGAAGACAATGTTTAATATCACAAAACATTCAGTTTCAAAGCCAGCAATGCAGTTTTCAAAACCCTGGACACTTCCCATTTTGCTTTTTGTGTGTGTGTGGGCGGCGGGGGGGGGAGAGATGCTTTTGGAAGGTAGTATTTTCACAGGGCTGCTTACCACTGTGATTGTGGATGTAGAGGGAGTGTCTAATGTTTTGAGAAATGAAGGTCACATATTGTGTGACCTGTGGAACTAATGGGCATACACACATATGCATACACATTCTTGCTTTCTTTCACATACTCGTTAAGTCTCTTTGCTTAATCAAACCTCAGCATGCTGAGTTGGGAAGCATTAAACCTTCCCTTGCTGTTTGTTGAGGTCTAAGATTTGTGTCGATTGGTGGAAGTGAAAACATCTCACACCCTCCAATGACTGCCAATATGGGTTGTTTTGTTATCTTTTTATACCACATTATCTAAAATACCCCCAATTAGGATGTGAAAACAACACATCCCTGCCCATATTCTCTATTCAAGAGCAAATTAATTGCATGTAACACAGGAGATCATGTATAGTTATCATGATTAGTAGCCACTGACAGCCTTATCCTATATACAGTATTTTAATCTAATACCCCTTTAAAACTGTCATCTGGTTGGTATCACTAAATCCTGTTGTAGCAAACATTATACTCCTCTCTCATTTCTCCTTTTACTTGCCTTCCAGTTGGTTCTATGAAAAACACAGCTTTATTGGGCTCTGAAGGGCGGGTAGCCTGGGAGAAGAAGGAACCCTCACAAATTGGTGCCCAACTTACAGGGCCAGGCGCCCGCCAAGACACGGCAGACCAGTGGCTAAAACGAATCCTCGAGGGTCAGGAATCCGTGCTTAAACAAATGGCGGAACAGCAGAGGCTGCTAATGGACAAGATGGTGGGAGCGCTGCTGACACCGACAAACCTGAACCATATTAAACTACAGAAAATGGGTCGAGAAGATGACCCGGTTGCCTTTCTAAATACAGTGGTACCTTTTATAAAGGAATTAATTCGTTCCAAATGAAATTATGTTAAGCAAATTTTCCTTTATACAAATTCCCATAGGAATGCATTGAAAACAGAGTAATCTCATTTTTATGTTGTACGGATTCTTCCCATAGGCGATTATGTTAAGCAGATTTCCCCTATCTCTGGAATTTTTTATGTTGTACCGATTTTATGTTATACAAACTGTTTGTTATTCAAGGGTGCACTGTACTTTTGAAAGAATAGCCAAAGCCTCAAAATGGCCCAAGGAACAGTGGACATTAATCTTGACGCCATGTGTGATGGGACTCCCCCTAGAAATACTAGACGCCATGGACCCGGAGGAAGTGGGAGATTACGAGAAAGCCAAAGAAGCCATATTGAACACCATGAACTTACACGAAGAGGCGTACCAGAAAATGTTCAGGGAAACTAAGTGGAAACCTGGGGTCCACCCGAGAACCCTGGCACAGAGACTGAAAATATATGCTAACTGATGGGTGAAGCTGGCAGGGAAAACAGCCAAGTAGGTCATGGAGGTGGTCGTCGTAGAGCAACTAATAGCCGCACTCCCCAGCGGACCAAAGAACTGGGTCGTGAGACACAAACTGACATCACTAGAGGGAGCCATCACGCTACTCGAAGACTATCTAGGAGCAGAGACGCCGGAAGAAACATCAGCCAGCCCAGCCAGGAAAGGGAGAAGATGTCCCGCCCAGTCATCGCGAGCACTGACCACGGAGGGGTAATGCTCACCGCTCCCAGGCGAGAGGGAGACTTCCCGATGCGTAGTGCAGGGCGCGGGCAATGTTCCAACTTAGGGGAAGATTCCCTCCACTTGCCTAAGGTGACTTTGGGGGGGAGGGAGAGACCGGAGGAAACCCGTGTGCTTTTGCTGTGGCCAATACGGCCATGTGCAAAAATTCTGCCCACTGAAGGATTGTGCCTGGGCGGCGGCCCAGGCCTTCACAGCACAGGTGGGTGAGAACCACCCAGGGTGGGTGATTCCGGTTAAAGTAAACGGGAAGGTTAAACAGGCCCTCATAGACACAGGGTGTAACCGGACTCTGTTGAGAGACGGGGTGGAGGGAATGTTATTGGAGCCCCTGTTTATTCGGTGCATTCATGGAGATGTGAAGGAGTACAAGAAGGCCCGGGTGATTTTGGAGGTCGGGAGAGTATCTCAAGAAATGGAAGTGGGGATTGTGCTGGGACTGACCCGAGAGGTCTTGTTGGGCAGAGACTGCCCGGGGATTGAATGTTTAGCGGCTAAGGCTGAGGAAGCGTGTGAAGGCGAAGGGGACCGAGACGGGGGCGACCTAGAACTTTTGCGTGCTGGCAATTGGGAACAGGAAGATCCCAGCCTCCAAGGGGTGAGGGAACATGCGAAGGGGGAAGGAATGGTACCACTGGGGGAAAAGGGAGTCGAAATTCGAAGAGGGGTGTTATACCTAGTCAACAAAGAGAAGGGGGAAGACAAATGCAAAATGATCTTGCCGCATCGTTTAAGGAAATTTGTTTTAAGGTTAGCGCACAACATTCCCCTGTCAGGGCACCTGGCAACAAAGAAGACACTAGACAGGGTCAAACAGAGATTTTTCCGGCCCCAAATGCATTTGGATGTGGAAGCCTATTGCCAGTCATGCCCAAGTTACCAAAGAGTGCAGGCGAAACCGCCCCCTGGTGGACCCCTCATTCCTTTGCCTCTCGTTGATCACTCTTTGATAGGATTGCCCTCGATATAGTGGGGCCTTTGACCAAATCGGCTGGAGGGCACCAGTACATACTGGTCATTATTGATTATGCCACGAGGTACCCCGAAGCCATTCCCTTACGCACTACCACCGCTAAGGTGTTAGCAAAGGAGTTGATTACCATATTTTCTAGGGTGGGGTTCCCCAAGGAGGTACTGACTGACCAAGGCAGAAACTTTATGAGTGAGACCCTCTGCCAGATGTAGCAGTTGCTGAAGGTTAGGCCCTTGAAGACCAGTATATATCACCCACAGGCCAATGGCCTATTAGAGCGATTCAATAGGACTTTGAAGGGCATGCTCAGGAAGCTAGTGGCACATAGGCCCGGACAATGGCATCTTATGTTACCACCATTGATGTTCGCGGTAAGGGAGATACCTCAGGCCTCCACCGGGTTCCCCCCCTTCAAGCTGCTATATGGGAGGCAAGCACAAGGGGTGTTGGACTCAGTGCGAGAGCAGTGGGAAGAGGGACAAGACTCATCCCAGAACCTGATCCAGCAAATACTTGAAATGAGGGAGCACATAAGAGAGACTTGCTCTTTGGCCAAAGAGGCTTTGGGGAAGGCCCAAATTGCCCAGAATAGGTATGATCAAAGGGTCAGACCGAGGCAGATTGAGCCAGGAAAGAGAGTATTGGTGTTGTTGCCTACAGAAGGGTCTAAACTAATTTTGCAATGGCAAGGGCCTTATAAAGTATTACGAAGGATCAATAATGTGGACTACGAGATTGAAACCCTGGATAGGAAGAAAAAGTCACAGATTTTCCACGTTAACCTCTTGAAGGAATGGGTGGAGAGGGAAGTATTTTGGGGAGAACAGGAAGAATGCGACCTGGGCCCAGAAGCGAGTTCCAGGGCTAAAGGAAAGAAAGGGAAGGTTACTCTAGGAGAACAACTAGACCCACCTCAGAGGCAGCAGGTGAGAGAGCTGGAGTTACGGTTTCAGGAGGTCTTCTCCAAACACCCAGGGAAGACCTCACTAATCCAACACGATACACACACCACCTGGGACAGTTGGGGAGGAACTGGCCCAGGCATGCAATCCTGGCTATTAATAAGGAGGTGGATGAGATGATGAAGCTAGGGGTCATAGAACCTTCGTACAGTCCATGGCATAGCTATCCCGTTATAGTACTGAAACTGGATGGGTCATTACGGATTTGCATAGACTTCAGACAACTCAATTCTGTATTGAAGTTCGATGCATACCCTATGCCCAAGGTAGGGGATGTTACTGACAGGGTAGGGGAGGCCCAGCTCCTCAGTACCATTGATTTAACCAAAGGGTACTGGCAAATTCCAGTGAGGGAAAAGGACAAGGAGAAGACTGCTTTCTTCACCCACAAGGGACTTTTCCAATTTAGGTATATGCCTTTCGGCCTCCACAGGGCCGCAGCTACGTTCCAACAGCTGATGGACCGAGTGTTAGAACCGGTGCAAGACTGTGCGGCCGCTTATATAGACAATGTTGCTATATTCATCCAGACGTGGGAGGAGCACTTAGAGCATGTCCGAACGGTTATAGAAGTGTGAAAATGAGCTGGGTTAACGGTAAACCCCACAAAGTGTACTATAGCAGGGCTGTCCAACTTTGAACAGGTCGAGGTCTACTTTTTTTAGCCCAAAGTGCCTGAGGGCTACTACACTAATACCTCTACTTATGAATTTTACGCATTCTAAGCACATGGTTGTAAGAAAAAAAATGTAAGTAAAGCAGCAGTTTCCTATCCTACTTTGAACAGCCTGCTGTCTACCTGACGCTCCCGAACGTCCCCTGCAGTCTGAGCTCTCAAATTTCTCTGTAGGCCGACTTTTAGGCAAAGCGAACCTGGGCTGGGGCCGCTCTCTCACCCTGGGGAAAAGATCCAGACAGCCTAGCTTGCTAAGTCACACCCACTCCTCTCTGCTGTTGGGCAGCAGTGGAGAGAGAGAGAGAGAGAGAGAGAGAGAGCAAGGAGCAGAGAAATCTCCATCTTCGTTGCTGCAAAGGCAGCTAATGAGAGAGAGAGAGAGAGAGAGAGAGAGAGCGCAAAGAGCAGAGAAATCTCCCTTGCTGCAAAGGCAGCTAACGAGAAGGGAGAGAGAGAGACTGACTCTGGGGCATGCCTGGGCTAGAAAGCCAGTCGCTCGCTCGCTCTTGCTCTCTCTTATATGCTCCCAGATCCCCAGCCCGTCACCAGAGGCGGAAGCGATGCAGCCCAAGCATTGAACCCCGACCAAGTGGGGAGGAGAGAGGGCTGGAGGAGGAGGAAAGCAGGAGCCTGGAGGTGCAACAACTTTTTTCCCTAGACAGCCACTTGGAGGGCGGGTGGGGTGGTGGGCGAGGCGGCGGGACGTGCCCGGAGCTGCTCCGGGACCCGGCAGTGCCCGAGTGCCCTTCGAAGCCCATGGAAGAGCGACAAGCATATCTTGCTCCCCCCATTTTTATTTTATTTTATTTTATTTTATTTTATTTTGCCTTGGAGGCATTGCTCTCTGGGCTGTGGACGGGGGCGAGCAGCTTGACTTGGGCACGATGTAGCCAGCCACTGCAGCCCCAACAGAGTAGATTGAGAAAGGGAGAGTTTGCTAGTTACTCTTTCCTGTTCTTCGCAGCCACAGCTGCTTTCAGGGATGATGCCTGCTCCAGGATTAGCCTTAGACAAGTCCTTCTCCTCCTCTTTCCCTCCTCCTATTTTCTCCATGAGTGCCCCCCTCGTTCCTGCTCAGCCCTTGCCGATCCGGCGTGGGACACCCACAAGAGAGACAAAGAGCTCTCTCGCCAGTGCTGGAGAGCCCTACAGAGGAGCCAAGCAAGGGGGTGGGGCATTGCAGAGGCAAGATATGAAACAAATCCGGACCAAACATCCAGCCCAGCAGGTGGGCCAATCCCCCCCCCGAACACACAGCCACTGGCGGCGGATCAGGAGGCCAGCAGAGAGCTCACGGGCTACTTCAAATGGCCCCACGGTTGACCTCGACGTGTTGGGCAACCCTGTACTATAGGATTATCTAAGGTTAGATTTCTAGGCTTCTTAGTAGGAAAGGGAGAGATCCAATCACTCCAAGATAAAGTTACTAAAATCTCTAAGCGGAAAAGACCCAGGACTAAACGAGAGCTCCAGCAGTTTTGTCTCTAATTTTGCGATCCAAGCTGCCCCCTTAATGGACCTGACCAGGAAGAATGGGCCTAAGAAGGTGATATGGGGACCTACTCAAGAAAGATCCTTCCAAGATTTAAAGGACACTTTGTGTGACATCCCTTCCAGGTATACTCCTGATTTTTCCTTACCTTTCTGGTTATAAACTGATGCCTCCGATAGAAGCCTGGGAGCTGTATTGACCCAAAGTAAAGGACAGGAATGCCCTATCCTTTTCTTGAGCCAGAAGTTGTCAGAAAGGGAGAGGAGGTATGCTGTAACTGAGAAGGAGGCGAAAATATTGGAGAGGGAGTTGTGGAAGGAGAATCATAAGACCCTGGTTGTGGCAGAGCCGGTCAAGGCGGGAAAAGAACCAGTCGAGGTGGGGAAACCTGACCAATCAGCAGTGTTAAGAGGTGGGGTTTGGACATTGTAAAAGGGGGAAACTACGCATCCTACCCCCAGACTGGGAATGGGTGTGGATGGAAAACCCATGGATGGGAGATCAGGAGCAGATAATGATGCCCAGGCCCAAGGCTGAAAGCTACAGGAGACAGGCACACCAAAGAGGCTGCTCCTACTGGGGAGAAAGAGAAGCCCGGGAATACAACAGAAAAAGAAAAGAGATCAGGCAAGAACTGGCCTGGGAGAAATGGCTAGCCAAACTGAGGGAGGAGAAGGAATGAACCGGGAGGAAGTGTATCGGGACGGGTCTGACTTTGAGAGACGACTATCCCTTCAAACACAGGCTCCCGAAACGATGTGGACCCAAACCCACTATGGAGGCTGGGGTGCAAGTGGGGGAGCCGGCCCCTTGCGAGAGGAATTGAAAAAAAGTGGTGGAACCACCTCTCCCCTGGAATAGAAGGGGGTTTGGATTTTCCTGTGTTCAGCCCCTCCCAAGGATCCAGAAACAACCCCTTTACCGTTAATGTTGAAGAAGTTGGAACTGTTGTAAAGAAACATGCGTCCACTGCTTTGGATGAGTTCAATAAAACACCAGTTGGTTCTTTGAAGAACGTGTCTTTATTGGGCTCTGAAGGGCGGGTAGCCTGGGAGAAGGAAACCTCACACTTCTAAGATAGAGACAAATATTGTAATCTTTCCTGTGTGTATGTTTCAAAGAATTTATCATTTTTACTTCACCATTCTCACCAGTCATAGCTCATGGCTGCATAAATGCAGGCAAAACACCATGCTGCTGCCAATTTTATTTTGCATTCCTTTTCTCAAGTTCCCCACCAGGGAATTTCCCTTTTTCACAGCTACTGTATGTGGGTAAAAAAAAATATTACCTTATTCACTATAATTCCAAGATTGCTGGCCATTCACTGTCCAGGACCAAGTGAAAAAACACTACTCTCAATCAAAACATGCTTGGAGGATGCCACTGTTTTCACTCCTAAACTGTGACAATTTTTTCACAAACGTCTTTTCCCCCACATACTAACTGGGTATGATTACCAATCAAAAAAGAGGATCTCTAGTCCTATTTAGCCATGTCTACATAACTCAGGTTGACTGCTCTCCAATACGCAATGTTCAGTCTGTTCTGCATGGAGATACTTTACTTTCTTAGGGAGCAGGTTTGCAATCTGCCACGTTTCTGGATAAAGGAAGGCCTGGAACGGTTTTGCGCTACTTTGCTTGTAGTATTTTCCAGTGAATGCAGATCTTCCCTCAGTCATATATGTACATTACATATACTTTGTTTCCAAATTATCATGTTTTGTTTCTATGTTGATAACTCAACATAACTCAGCCCTGAAAATTTAGCATCTAGCAGAGAGACAAATCTCGGCTGGAGTACAGTCTATTCATAAGCATAGAGGGGATTATAAAGTCCCCTTCAAACTGTTTTTAAGCCCTCATTGAGTGGGTAAAAGGCTACCTCCACCCACATGAACTTGCTTGTCTTGCAGGAGGCCTAGACTAGGACGCCTGGATGGCTCGGCGGTCTTTTCAGGCCTGGTGTTACTTTTATTGATTTAGTTCTTCCAATTAAGGACAATATCTTTATGGCGGGTTATAAGCCACCTTTGTGGGTTTTTTTTTACTGCGGATCTGAAAGAAAACACACCTTTTCACAACACAATAGCTGCTGTATAAAAATGAAATAAATACATAAATAAAGCAAATTAAAACTTCCTTTAAAGTCATAGAAGCCCTTTTTTTGGGGGGGAGTGGGTTCTTTATTTTTTGGTAAAAGAAAAAGAGCTGGAAGACTCTTCCCCGAGGAGTTGCAGCCTGCTTCTACGGCCTGCTGACTCGCAGCGGCCAATCCTCTGAGGCAAATCCAATAAGCACAAACACGCCCGGGCCGCGGCGGCCACTACTAGGCCACTTGGAGGGCCTGCGCCGCCGTTAGAGAGGGACCCCCCCTCCCTCCGTGCCTCCCTGCGCTTTCCGACGCCATCCGTCAGCGCCGACGTCACCTCCTCCGGAGCAGGCCGCGATTGGCTGCGAGGAGCGGAAGCGAGGGCGGGCGCTCTGTCCCTCCCCCCGTTGCCGCAGTGACAGGACCGGGAGCGCTCCTCGGAAGCTGGGAAATGGCGGCGGCTTCGGCCTCGTCGCGTCGCTCCCAGCAGCATCAGCCGCCGCCGCCGCCGCCGCCGCAGCCGCATCACCACCTCCCGCTCCACCCGCACCCGCACCCGCACCACCCGGGGCAGACGCCGGTGTCGCCGCCGCGGAGCCCCAGCCTCTCCCCGACCGGCGCGTCCCCGCAGCCGAGGACCAGCCTCTCGGGACCCGAGGGGGAGGCCCCCGGGGGCGGCGGCGGCGGCGGCCGGGAAGGGACGGTCCCGCCCGAGAGGCCCTTCTCTCCTCCGGAGAGTGTCGTCGAGAGCGGGGCGCCTCCCGCTCCCCCGGGCTCTGGGGCCAGCAGCAGCAGCAGCAGCAGCAGCAGCCCCTCGGGCTCGTCGTCGTCGTCGTCGTCGTCGTCTGCCTCCAGCCCGGCCGCCGCCGCCGCCGCCGCCGAGAGCCCCGACCCGCCCCCTCCGCCGCCGCCTGTGGGAAGCGGCGCCTTCCGGGAGCTGCTCGAGGCCTGTCGGAATGGGGACGTGACCCGGGTCAGGCGCCTAGTCGATGCCGCCAACGTCAACGCCAAGGATATGGCCGGGAGGAAATCCACCCCGTTGCACTTCGCGGCAGGTGAGGCTGGGCTGGGGCGGGAAGGGCGGGAGGCGCCTCCGAGGTTGGGCACCTTGCAGGCACACGAACCTCGATGGCTGAGAAAAAGAAGTGGCCCCTTTCACTACTCATGGCTGCCTGGGCCAACTCGTCCCCCGCCTCGTTGCTGGTAGTTTGAGGGAGCCCAGGCCTTCTGCTTCTTTGCAAAAAACGTTTTGAAAAATAGCCATTTACGGTCACCACAACACAAAACCAAAGCGGGGGGAGGGGAGAGAGAGACAGACATTGTAGTAAATTAAAGACTCACTGCTGTATTTTAATTTTAAGTTTTTGTGGAGCATGTCCACTTGCATTTGTTAATATGCTTGCACAGACTTCCATGGCTACAACTTTGGGAACTTGCTTCTTGAGAATTGGGATCATGTTGTGAATAAAGCGTCAGAATAAGTGGCGTTAAAGAGACCTGAGCTTGAGTCCCCTCTTGGCAGTGGAAGCTTTCTTGGGATGTATGGCAGTGTTAAAAACTCTCACAAGTTGGAAGCAGGTTGTCAATATGTAGGAACAGTGTCATGCCTCTCACTTTAGAAGGTAAACTAAGGTTGGGCTTAGCTTAGCTTGTTAAAATGCATGGAGAAGTGGTAAAACCACACTGATTTGTGGTTGTTAAGCCAGCCCCTGTCCTCACTTGTTCATGCTCTCTGTGGGCTTCAGTGAGGAAAATTGGGCCCTCTCAGACAGTTCCTGGTGACAGACCAGGGGATGGTACTGGTGGGAACATATTTGAAAAGCCTGCTGCGTTGGGGAGGCAGTTGTAACCTATTTTCATTTGCAAACCATCATGTCTGTTTTGCCCGGTGGGGAGGTGGAGATTTTTGGAGCATAGAGGAAGAGGTGCAATGGTGCTTTAGGAAACAGCTGTTCTCAGCAGTTTTTTTCTGTGGCAACCACAACAGGAAGAGACTAAGCCTTTGTAAGACTAACTGTTGTCTCTGCCCTGCTGTTAATGCTGTGCCAGTGGCACAGCAGAGAGAATTGGTTAGGATTTGTCCCATCAGGGCTACTCAGAGACAATGTTGGCTTGGGAGCAGTGTGTCTTTGTGCACCATGTAATGATAAGATTGTGACCAGGTAGAGCAGTGTTTTTCAACCTTTTTTGGGCAAAGGCACACTTGTTTCATGAAAAAAATCACGAGGCACACCACCATTAGAAAATGTTAAAAATTTAACTCTGTGCCTATATTGACTATATATAAAGTAATTCTCTTGAATAGGAATCAAATAAACACAAAGAAAGTATTTTATACCACCACCACCCATTAGTGTTGCCACCATAAATGCAAAATACAGTAAAATCCAATCAACAATTTTTAGAACTACCCCCCCCCCAAATTAATAAAAAGGCACATCTGAAAACCCATTCGAATATCTCAGGGCAATATTCACACTAGAAGAAAGCAGCTTTATATACTTCGGTCTTACACCAGCTTCCCAAAACCAGAAAGGGACAGTGGCTGGCGCCGCAGCTCTGTAGGAAGTTTGCTCGGTTGCTCGTGCTGGTTTGTCTGGCCTCCTTGAGGGCCACACTGATGATCAAGGACTGGGTGGGATTTTTGTAGGATTCTGCCCCCCTCCTTCCCTGCAAATCCAGAACTAGAACTTAAGGGCATCATGCATCACCTGCCGCCTTGAGAAGACGGTGAGCCGACGGCGGGTGAGCCGATTTCCTCGGGAGTAAAGCGGGTGGAGGGAGCAGGATGCGAGAGACAGCCTGCTCGGGGCGAAATCCTCCTGCCCAAGGGTGACGGCGAGGGACAGAGGGGCGAGGGGGACGGAAAGGGGTGAGGGGTGGGGTGGGCGTGGGTGGACTTTATCTCTCGTTCGCAAACTTCCCTCGGGCGGCGCTCCGCCTGCCCACTTTTCGCTGGAGATGTGGTGGCGGCTGCTGCTGCTGCTGGTGCTGAAGCTTCTGCCTCTTGGAAACGGAGGCGGCCGCTTCCTTCGCCTCATGCTCCCGGGTCGGAAATGGGGCTTGGAGAACTGCCGGTCTGGAGTGTCCCACCGGGAGATGGCGGCCAGAGTCGCCTGAGGGCTTCCTTTGGCCCCTCGCCAAGGCGGCTCGTCCTCGTCGTCAGAGTTGCCCACGAAGAGGTAGAGCAGGAGCAGCAGCGCCAGGCAGAGCGCCAGGGCCACCACTTTGCAGTAGAGTTTCATCGCAGCGCCCGGCAGCAGCAGCAGCAGCCTCAGCAGCCCCGGGAAGGAGGAGGAGGGGAAGGAGGAGGAGGGGAAGGAGGAGCAGGAGGAAAAGCCCGCGCCACCGCCACCGCCTCGCCCCTCCTGGCCCCCATCGCCCTCCTCCCGCTGGCGGGCTTGCAACGTCGCGCCACCCTGGACATCTGCAAGCGGCTTCCTCGACGCCCCGCCGGGGCACCGCACATGCGCCAGGGAGGGGAAGCTGGCGCCGCCTCACACCACCCCTCGCCCCGCGGTGGCCAAGAGGAAGGCGAGGGCGAGGGAGGGAAGGAAGGAGAAGCCCCGGGCAGGCAGGCGGGCTGGCGGCGGCGGGAGAAGACCCTACCGTAAAGACCAGAATGGCTCCTCACCCTACAATGGGGAAGCAAGCTCTGCACGCTCCCCTCCTTCTCCCTCCGGAGAGTGTTGGGGGGGTGCACTTAACACGTCAACGCGAGGGGGAAGGACAGCGGCGCAGATGCAGCATTAGATATACGGTATACAGTATTTTTAAATGATATTAATTTATCATTTAAATAAGCGTTTTTCAATTTTTCCAACAGCACACCAGGCAACATCTCGCGGCACACTAGTGTGCCGCGGAACAGTGGTTGAAAAACACTGAGGTAGAGGACAGTGAGCCTTGGAAATAAGTGTAGCTGAAAACTTTTTGTAATGTGCAGCCATTCCTTGTTAGGTGACTGATTCTACAAGTGTGTGGTTCATCTTTTAATGGGCAAGAAGTGCAAGTCCTAGGTTCAGTCACTTCATTCCAAGTGTGACCAAAGTTTACTATCATGGGTTTTTAAGATATGAAAATGAAAGTGTAAATTATTGCTGAGGTAGGCACGTTTATTATAATGGTGCACATATCAGAGGGTCCGGTTGGGCCCTTACATCTCTAATACTCTTAGTACCAACATTGGAACACCACAGGGATGTGTACTTAGCCCACTCCTTTATATTCTTTACACATTTGATTGTGTCTCTGCCCATCCTAGCAATAGGATCATTAAGTTTGCAGATGACACAACTGTGATTGGGCTCATCTCTGGCAAGGAGAGTGAGATGGCTTACAGAGATGAAGTGGAGAGGTTGACCAAGTGGTGCAGAATAAATAACTTGCACCTAAATATAAAGAAAACAAAGGAGCTTGTGGTAGACTTCAGGAGGCAGAAAACTGATATTCAACCACTGGTGATTGATGGGACTGGTGTGGAGAGGGTTACAGGTTTTAGATTTTTGGGCATTGAGTTACAGGAGGATCTGTCCTGGAGTGTCAACACAAGGGGGCTTGCAAAGAAGGCTCAGCAGAGACTATTTTTCTTGAGAACTTTAAGGAAAAACCATCTTCCACAAAAGCTGCTGCTGGCCTTCTATCATTGTGCAATTGAGAGTGTGCTGACTTACGGGTTATGTGTGTGGTATGGAAGTTGTACCCACCGGGATAAGACAGCGTTGCACAGAATCATAAGAATTGCAAAGAGTATTGTGGGCTGTTCACTCCCCACCCTAGAACAAATTTATACTACCAGGTGCCACTGTAAAGCATTAGATATATTAAGAGATCCATCACATCCTGGTCATCACCTCTTCGAGTTGTTGCCATCGGGATGGAGATATAGAGTACTGAGGGCAAGAACAAACCGTCTCAAAAATAGTTTCTTTTTTAGAGCAATATTGGCCTTAAACGGAAATCCTGGACTTTGAAGTCAGCTTATTTTATATGTCATATTTTAGTCATTTTATATGTCATATATTATGTGTTGTACCTGTTTTTAAATCTATGTGAAATGTTTTAAATGAGTTTTATATAGCAACCACAAAATTTCGTTGTTCCTGCAAGGTGGCAATGACAATAAAGATTCCTATTTCCTATTTCCTATCAACAGTTAATGCTTATAATGAAAACCTCTCAAAGTGCCATACTGTACAGTGTGCTGTGTTGCCAGAGGCAAGGGAGAGAGTAAGTGATAACTGATAACCAACCAACCGTCCAAGTTGAAGATCTCCCTAGACAAAACTGCCACTGAAGAAGGCTAACACTGAAGTCATTCTGCAGCACATACCAGCCATTTCATGCTAAGGCAAAAAAAGAAATTGTGATGCTGTTGAGCTAGCCTCCTTGCATTCTGGAACACTTTTCTTTGTTCTCTCATTCAACTTGGCTTACTCCATTTTACTGACATATTACTACATAGTTAAAATACAGTGCATGTGTGAAAGGATGATTCTGGAATAGGCATTAGGTGGATAGGGCACACAATTAGAGCACTAATTACCACTACTGCTCCCAGTAGTGGTATTTGCATAGCATGCAGTTTACAGGAACATCTATTTGAACATAGATCAAGGAGTACACAGAGGATGCAAAATATCTGGAAACAGATTGAGTAGAATTGTTCCCAATCCAGGGAAGATTTCATTTAAATCATGTTTCAAATAAAAAAGAATTATAATTTGTATTGCTTTTTAAAAATAATTTATTTTTATCTACCTTGGCCCTTATATGGGTACAGAGGATGCCGGGATGCTTCCATATACACCAGATGAGTACAGTAATGCCTTGAATTACGAATGCCTTGAACAACAAAAAACTTGAATTGTGAAAGGAAATCCGCTGGTACAGCATAGGGAAATTTCCAGTTATGAAAAAGGTGGGTTTTTTTGAATAGTGAAAAAAATAGTTAATAGTTATTCAAGGCATTCGTACGAGAAGCTTACCCTGACCCAGCAAAGCAGGGGAAGAACTTCCCTCTTTTGCTGGTTTGGTGGGAAAGCCCCTCAGTCAACCGGCAGGTGAGCTGTCAGAATAATCTGGATGGCCATGATTTTGATAGCTCGGCAGCCACGGGGCTTTCTCCTTCAGTGGGTGAACGTCACCCAGGGAGGATTGGGCAGGTGGTGAAGTCGCCACCCACCCAATCTTCCTCTGGCTGAGAACGTGGCAGCCCAGATCGGGTCTGCCTGATCTCAGACGGGATGGGTCATGAAGTCGCTAACCATCTGCTCCTCCCCTGGTTGACGTCTGCCTGCTGAAGGAGAAAACTTTTGCATAGTGTAGGCAGGTGTTTTAAAACGATCCTTACTGTTCCAACCCCACCACTCAGGGCAGGATTTGTTTTAAAGCACCCACCTTTTCATGGTGTGGGCGGATGTTTTAAAAGGATCCTTGCTGCTTCGACCCCAGGATCGTTTTAAAATACCTGCCTTTGCATGGCGGGCAGGTGTTTTCAAGCAGATCGGGTGCTACACTTTGGGAAAGCAAGGATCCAAGAGTACTGTAGGCTGTTGAATTTTCTCAAAAACCTGCCCTCCGATCTTTGCTTTCCCAAAGGGTAGCACCCCATCCACCTCTCAGAGAGGCGGATTGGGTGCTACACTTCGGGAAAACAAGGATTCAAGAGCAGGCTTTTGAATTTCCTCGAAACCCTGCACTTTGATCCTGGCTGAGATTAAGCCAACCCAATCTTGGCTGCCCCGTTCTTATCCAGGAGAGAATTGGGAGGGAGGCAACTTCATCCCCTGCCCAATCCTCTCCTGGCTGACATCTGCCCACTGAAGGAAAAAGCCTGGTGGCTTCCAAGCTCTCAAAATCATGGCTGACAGCCAGGTGACTTTAACATCCTGGTTGCTGCTGACTGACGGGCTTTCCCACTGTACGGGATCCTAGGACTTCAGCCTCTGGAATCGGGTTAATTTCTAGCTTAAGTTTACAGGCTCTCTCCTGCTGATCAACCTCAGCGGAATTATTGCAGGAGCCAGGAGACTTTCAAAATACCCTGTGAGTTTGATTAAGTGAATGACTTCTCCAACCTTTCTATTGCTGAGAGCTTAGGCTTACCAAAAACACTTTCGATGCATCTTCCTTAAAATTAAAAATATGTTTATTAAAACTACCGGAGGTTACACAAAAATACTACTTCTTTCTGAAACATAACAAAGAATGATTTCTACTCTAACTTATAAGCCTTGAGGTGTAGGCCCCTCTAAATCCCTATCACCTACATCAAGGCATGTCCAAACTTCAGTCCTCTTGATGTTTTGGACCACAACTCCTAAAATTCTAAGCTTAGACTGCCAATGACAAAGGACTGCGGGAGTTGTGGTCCAAAACATCTGGAGGGCCAAAGTTTGGGCACGGCTGACCAACATTATTAAGCTGGAATCTTGATTTCATGTGCAGACCAAAATCCTCCAAAAAGTCCGTTCTCTCTTCCTCTGACTGTGCATAAGCATGGAAAGCACCAACATTTAGAGAGATTAAACAATCCAATAACAACTTGTGAAATTACAGAGGCATGGAAAAAACAGAAGAAGGGGAAGGCGCCGGGACCGGATGGAATCCCGATGGAATTTTACCAAGGATTGGAGAGAATTTTAGCCCCACAGTTCAAAAAGCTAGTGGAACACATTGGAAAAAACGGCAAAATCCCAGACTCATGGAAGGAAGCACATATATCACTGATACATAAAGCAGGAACAGAAAAAAAAAGAAATTAAAAATTACAGGCCAATCTCTCTTCTAAATGTCGATTATAAGATTTATGCAGCTATCTGGGCAGCAAGACTAAAGAAGGTGCTTGAAGAAAGAATACATGATGACCAAACAGGATTTATCTCCAAACGAAAACTGACATCCAATATAAGAACAATAATAAACATCTTGGAATATTATGAACAACACCCAGAGAAACAAATGATGTTGATCTTCCTAGACGCGGAAAAGGCCTTTGATAATTTGAATTGGGAGTTTATGATTCTACAGTTAAAGAAGATGGGGGCACACGGACTCTTTCTACAAACAATTAAAAATATTTATACCGAGCAAAGAGCGAAGATCAAAGTCAATAATCAAATGTCGGAAAGTATCCAAATCATGCAAGGCACGAGACAGTGGTGCCCACTCTCCCCTCTACTATTTGTTTTAACTCTTGAGTCTCTGAATAGACAAATAAGAGGGAATAAGGAAATTAGAGGTCTGAAAATCAAGGGGGAGGAGTATAAATTGCAAGCATATGCAGACGACCTAGTAGTAATATTGGATAATCCCCTGCACAGCATCGAACAAGTATTAGGAGAAATAAAAGAATTTGGAGCAGTGGCAGGCCTAAAAATAAACTATACCAAAACAAAATTCATGACTAAAAATATGCATTAAAAAAGATGTGGAGGAACTCAGCCTCAAAACAAAGTTTCAGGAAGTCCAAAAAATAAGATACTTGGGGATTATGATCACAAAAAACCGAGTAATCTGATGAAGGAAAACTACCTCTTAATGCAGAAAGAAATAAAGAGAGATTTGGACGACTGGAACAAGTTGCAAATATCAATGATGGGTAGAATCGCAACAATTAAGATGTCAGTCCTCCCAAAATTGCTATTCCTTTTTCAAAATCTACCAATTATACTAAATTTTAAATACTTCAAAGACCTAGATACACTGATCTCAAAATTTATCTGGAAAGGAAAAAGACCAAGAATAAAATTCAAAACATTATAAGACTTAAGAGAAAGAGGAGGGATGGGGCTACCAAACTGGTTACTATATTACAAACATGCACCTTGGTTTGGATAAAAGAGTGGATAACACTTGGGAACCAAAGAATATTAAAACTAGAAGGCCAGGATTTAAGAATGGGCTGGCACGCATATGTGTGGTACGGGGGAATCAAGGAACAGACACACTTTTCAAACCATATAATAAGGAAAGCACTCTCCCTAGTCTGGCAAAAGTTTCAAACACAGAACTATAAAAAAATTCCGGAGTGGGTAGCACCTATAGAGGCCTTCACTCTAAAAACAATAAACCCCAAGGGACTATTACTTACTTATCAAGAATTGCTGACTAAAGAGAAGGAGATGAAAGATAAAACAGAACTGAAGAAATTGGGCCTAGCAACAGATTGGTGGTCTATGGCAAAACTGGAATCAAGATATAAAAAAGATAAATGTATGGGTTTCTTTGAAGGGAAATCACGGGTGGATGAACTGTGGATTTATACAAATGAGGGAATCATCAAAAAAATGTACACGTACTTATTAGAATATGAATTGGAGGATGAAAGGGTGAAGGAGGGAATGATTAAATGGGCTCAAAATTTTAAATATAATATCGATATTGACGACTGGACTAAAATGTGGAAAGATAATCACAAATTAATTAAACCTGTCAGTCTTAAAGAAAATATATTTAAAATGTTTCACAGGTGGCATCTGACTCCGGTAAAACTAGCCAAAATGTCAAAGGGGTTTAATCATGTTTGTTGGAAATGTAGAAAGAATCCAGGGACTTATTATCATGCATGGTGGTCATGTGATCAAGCTCAGATGTTCTGGTGACAGACTTGGAAAGTGGTACAAGAAATTGTACAAACTAAATTAAACTTTAGACCAGAAACATTGCTGTTGAATATAATGCCAGAGATTACTGGGAAAAAATATAGTCTCTTGTACATATATACGGCAGCTAGACTGCTCTGGGCACAGAAATGGAAAATAACCGAAATACCAACTAAGTCTGAACTCTTGAAAAAGTTACTGGACATTGCAGAACTGGATATGCTCTCAGAGGCGCTGCGAGACCACCCAAGGCATTTTGTAAAGGAGAGCTGGAAGATGATATACAGTTGGGCCCAGAAGCAGACAAATGAACAAGGGGCAAAATAGACATAAAGACATTTAAATAGTGACACCAATTCTGGAAATCTTGTAGATGGCTGTTTTAAGTGTGGAATCACCAATAACTTTGTATTAGCAAGAGATAAGGGGACAGGATCTGTTTACCATAGACACTGATCTGTGTTAACATTTTAAAGTGACCCTTAACATTGTTGAATTTTGTTTGTATATATTATGCAAAATAAAAAAAGAAAAGAAAATGACAGTCACATGTTGCTCACAGACCAATCCAATTTCACTCGATTCTGGCTGGAATCAACTCTGGCCTTTGTTTATACATACACTTCAGATAACAGATAACAACAGAGCTAGCTTATACATTAATATTTGGAATGTTTACAATTGGCCTAAGCTAACAGGTTTCCCTAATTCTAAAATCTGTTACATGCCCCCGTTTGAAAATTAAAAATCCTAGATAACAATCTAGCACAGGGATGGTGAACCTATGGCACGGGTGCCAAAGGTGGCACTTGGAGCCCTTTCTGTGGGCACCCGACATCGCCCCTTCACAACCACCTGTACTCAGTTTAAATGGCTGTTTTGGCACTAACTACAAACTACAATGAGAATAAATGTAAACTACATTACTTAATAAGAAAGAAGTATATGAAAATCATAGTGCAAAAAAATTATAGAATGCAATAGAAAGCACTTATAAGAGGTAGTGCTAATAAATGAATATATGCACTCTACAATGTATATATAGCAAAAATACTGAGTAACTTGTATGCATGCAGGCTTGAAACATCTGAAAAACCAATACAGAGAAAAATTAGTACTTATCACAAATGCATAACAACAAGAAACACAGTTGTTCTACTGAATACCAGACTTAACAGAAAACAATAACTCTGCTCCGGAACAGGAGCATCTTCTTCTTCAAATGAATTTTCAATGCCATAATACATTCTAGAAAAGCTATCAGCTAGAACATTCTGAGAACCTGGGATATATTGAACCTCAAACACAAAATCTTGTAGTGCTAAACTCCACCTAAGATGTTGGTTACTTGCTCTCAGACGGTTCAACCATTTCAAAGTTTAATCTGTTTGTAGAATGAAATTTCTTCCCCAAAGATATGATCTTAACTTTTTCACAGTCCATACAACACTCAGTCATTCTTTCTCAGGCATGGAGTAATTTCTTTCTCTGGACAGTAATTTCTTGCTGAAGAAAGATATTGGATGAAGTAGACCTTCTTTTTCCTGTAACAAAACACCACCTAGACCAAACTCTGAAGCGTAAGTTTGCACAACAAAAGGCTTATCAAAAACAGTTGGAATTAATATAGAATATTGGATTAGACAATTTTTAAAGCATCAAAAGCATATTGACATTCAGGTGTCCAAACTACTATAGCAGGCATTCTTTTACGAGTCAATTCAGTCAATGGGGTGGCCACATGACTGAAGTGAGGAATGAACTTTCTATAATAACTTGCTTTTTATTCTCAGGAATTGGCCAATCTTTAACAATTTCAATTATAGCTTGCAAAGGTTCACTCGTTCCACTACCAACTCAATGACCCAAATATACAACTTTGCCTCTTAACCATTGACATCTTGAAGCTTTAACAATTAACCCTGCATCTTGTGAACGCTGTAGCACATTTCTGACATGTTCCAGGTGAACTTCAAAGATGTCTGAGAAAATCACGATGTCGTTGAGATAAGCATGAGCCAACCATAGTTCTTGGAGAACGATATCCACAAGTCTCTGAAATCTAGCACCCACATTACATAACCCAAAAGGCATTCTGAGGAATTAAAAAGTTCCTTTATGTGTGGTGAAGGCACTTTTCTCGCGTGACTCGGGGTCAAGGTCGATTTGCCAGTACCCTGAGGAGAGATCTAGGTAAGATAAGAAATTTTTCTTTGCTATCTTCTCAATTAAATCTTCAGCTCTAGGCATCGGATCAGGATCTGAGACTGTGACTTGATTCAGCTTCTGGTAATCCACACAAAACTGAACTTTAGGTTGTATTTGACCATCTGGTGTCTTCTTTGGCACAATAACCTCTGGACTAGCCCAAGGGAATTCACTAGGTCGAATGACTCCCAAATATAACATCTCTTGAATTTCTTCTTCAATTTGCTTAGTGTGTTCACCAATGGCTCTATATGGTGAAGACTTGATAGGTGTGTCATGTTTCATGTTGATTTTGTGCTTGACTACTGCAGTTCTTCCTGGAATGTTGACAAAGATAGAAGCGTTCTTTTAAGACTTCATACATCCTTTGTTGTTGGTATACAGGGGTATTAGAATCCAAGTACACTTCAGACAAATCACCTGCTTCTCTGAATTCTTGAAGCAAATTAGGGTTGGTGTTTGCTAAAGTTTCAGGTGAAGCCAATTTTACTCTCATCAAATGAGCTTGTCTCTTCACATAAGGCTTCAGTCTATTGGCATGGTAGACTTTTGGCTTCTTCCCATGCTTAGACATTCTGACCACATAGTTGACACTTCCTAATTTCTGTTCAATGACTCTTGGACCTAACCAATGCACTTGCAGTTTGTTGTGGCTTACTGGATCCAAAATCAACACTGAGTCTCCCACTTGGAAAGAACGAGGTCTTGCTTTAGTATCATGATAGGCTTTGTATTTCTTCTGGGCTTCTTGAAGATGTTTTGTTGTGATGTGTAATATCTTGCAACCTCTTCTGTAAGTCTCTTATGTACTACTACCTGTAGCTACTGGGATTGAAACATCGGGCACTGAACCTTCCCACTGAGCTCTGAGTAACTCCAATGGGCCTCTCAAATTTCTTCCTAGAATGACATCACTTGGAGTATACCATCAAGTTCGGTAAGCATACAGAATGTATGGCAAGGCACCAGACCATGTCTTCTGGTATTCTTGAATGAAAACTTTAAACATCTTGAACAAAGTCTGTTGTACTCTTTCCACAGCACCATGAAATTGTACGTGGTACGCAATGCTGAACTGTTGTGTTCCCATTAACTCACAATGCTTCATCAGCAGCTCACCTGTGAAACTTTGGCTTGATCTGAGACTAATACATTAGGCCATCCAATGTGCAAAACGACTTCTAGAAAACCTTTAGCAACTTGTTTTGCTGTAGTTGAAGTATCAACTGCTTCTACCCAGTTGGATACTGGACATGTGAAACAGATTAAGTACTTTCCCCCTGTACTACTGTCTGGTAGTGGCCCAAAAATATCCATTTCTAAAGTGGAAAAAGGAGTTGTAGTTAAAGGAAATTCTTCCATGTTTGCTTTTGTAATATCAGTTGGATAACCTACTCTCTGACAAGCATCACAAGATAAACAGTATTTTTTAAATATCTTTTGAGATATCTGGCCAAAACAAGTGATTAGTGATCTTAATCTGAGTCTTCTTGATCCTCATGTGACCTGAAACAGAATCATGTGCCATCTTCAAAACTTCTCAGTAGCACGCAGGAACTACAAAAATGCAAATGTGGGGCCACTGCGGTGTTACTGTCATTTAGCTTTTCTATGTAGAGTAAATTCTGGCCTTCTGGACCATTCCAGCAAAATCTGGCTTGTCTACCTGGGCTTAAAGGTAGATTCATATCAGCAAGACGTCTGACATCAGCCATTGTAGGGCATGACAAATTTTCTTGCCTAGGTTTGATACATGAAAACTCAACCTGGTCACGGCCATCATTTGCATGAGTGACATTTTGACCAACCACAGGCATATCAGTTTGATTTACAAGAGCATCAGACTGAGAATTTTCAACATTTGTAACATCAGTAACATCATTATCATTAGGGAAAGGCAAAACATCACCATCATTTGACAAATCAGACATCATAGGTAGCACCTGTATATGATCATCATTAGAGTGAGAGCTGGTCTGAACAGGTTTCAGTTGACTGACAACATCTGCTTGTACTTTTTGTAACTCAGCCAAGTGGTTTCGATAGAGAATATCTGCACCAATAAGGAACTGTATTGATGAGGACTGATGATCATGAACAACAGCAAATATTTCCCCTTCAAATTGTGTATATTTCACAAAGATTTTAGCAACAGGAGCCAAGTGTGTTTGTTTCTTCTTAGAATGATATAGATTCACATATTTAACAAACAACTTTCATCAACGAATTTAGAACTGATAGAACTCAAATCTGCCCCTGTATCTAAGTACCCTGGTATTTGCACTATTTGCTCCCCCATTTTAACAATAACTTATTGGGTGAAAGACTGTTGCATCCTTTTCTGCTTGGGGTGTGTGTGTAATAAATTTAATAGGATAACAGATTATCACCCTGCACTTCACAGTTTCCACCAGCAGATGTCGCACCAAGCATAGCAACAGGCTTAGCAGATCCTGGAACAGAGTGAGAAGCTCACATAGCACTGGGTATATCACCCCTCCTTTCCCCCTATAGGAGCTGGATTGTTCTGGAACGATGAAGCTGCAATCTGGGGTTGGATTTCACTGCTAGGCAGAAAGTGGGGCAGCTTTGCTGTGTTGGGGCAGGCTTCCCATAGCAATGCATTAGAAGCCTATTGTAATCCATCCCCGTTGGAATGGATTAATCGGTTTTCAATGCATTCATATGGGAAACCACGCTTTGAATTACAAAAATATTGAATTACGAAAGATCCATTAGAACGGAATGATTTCAGTTCAAGATATCACTGTATAAGATTTTGGAGATTGACACACACAAAAATCTGCCTGATTGCTTCTGTCAGTAATTTGGTTCAGTTGACTGGCATCAGAGCAATGAATGTGGAAATGAGTAGTGCCACATCCACCTGAATGTGTTCTTGTTAGTATGTTACAAGATGAGTGCTTATTAGTTGTGGAATGGCCCTAATAAGGAAAGAATTAATGCTTCTTTGGTTGTTCTTAGGTTTTTACTTAGAGCTACTAGTTGCAAGTACTTAAACTTTCTGCTGGAACATATAAAATCATAGATATTCAGCCAGTGTGGGGACTTTCAGGAGTGAAATCTTAGTGTTTTGTCAAGCTACACTTTCCAGTATTCTTTTGCATGTCAGCTTAATCTGATTAAAACGATGTGTGTTTGTACAGTAATCCCTTGCCACATTGCAGTTCACATTTTACAGTCTCAGTACATCGCGAATTGTTGTCTTTCTCAGTGGTGCCTTTCTCAGTGAACAGCAGCCTCCGAGCAAGTGAAAAGTGATCAGCACAGATCCCTACCCATGCTGACACAAGGTGGGATGAAGGTCCGATCACTTTCCACTTGCTAGGAGGCTGCTGTTCACTGAGAATCCCATGGACAGGCTCCAACGCATCCAAACACCACCAGCAGCTCCCCTCCACATTTTCTCTCTCTCTCTCCCCTTCCTAATCAACACGCACACGCACACGGGTCTTCCTCCTCCTCTGCTGCCCCCACCATCCTCTCCTTTCACTCATCCCAGCCCCAGACACGCTGGCTCCTTTCCCTTCCCACCCTCTCCGGGGCTGGATGAATTCCTCTTCTGCTGAGAACATGCCCACTTAAGCACGCAGGAGGGAAAGAAAGAAAGCAAGCAGGCAGAAGAGGTTGAACTGGAGGGGAAAAGCCTTCCAAGCTGCCGCCGCCGCCGCCCCTGCCTTTACCTTGGCTGCAGCTACAAAAGGGAACCAGGAGCGAGCCGGCAAGTCCCCTGCCCGCCTTTCCCCTACCGGGATCTCAAGGGTTACTTCTGACAGGCTTAAGGAGGTGGGAAGAGACCTTGCTGGGTGGCCCTGGAGGGACTCTCTCCGAGGATTTGCAAGCATACACATGCACTCTCACAGACCTTACTCCACGCAGAGCCCACCCGCTCGCTCCTCCCGACGCCTCGGCTTGCAAGAGGGTTGGCTCTGTTTTTCTCTGTGACGGTGACCTGGCACCGACCCCCCAGCGTCCGCATATCGCGGATTTTTCTTTATCGTGGGTGGTTTTGGAACCTATCCACCGCGATGTATGAGAGACTACTGTATTGTTGATCTGCCTTTCAGTTTTCTTGGGCTCTTTGTGTTGTTTATGGAAGATGATTTAACTCTAAATTGGCTAAAGTTACAGAAGAAAATTTTTTTTAGCTGTACAGTGGTACCTTGTATAAAGGAATTAATTCGTTCCAAATGAAATTATGTTAAGCAAATTTTCCTTTTTACAAATTCCCATAGGTATGCATTGAAAATGGAGTGATCCCATTTTTATGTTGTATGGATTCTCCCCATAGGCGATTATGTTAAGCAAATTTCCCCTATCTCCAGAATTTTTATGTTGTACAAATTTTATGTTATACAAGCTGTTTGTTATACAAGGGTCCACTGTATGTATAAACTGTATTTATTCTTGACAGTTCTCCTCCTCCCTGCCCCTACCAATACTGTGACTTTCTTGTCTGTTCTTATTGCTTAACTGGTTGACTTAGCTCTGGCATGTCCAAACTTCGCCCCTCCTGATGTTTTGAACCACAACTCTCAGAATTCCAAGGCTGTATTTCCAATGGCAAAGGACTGTGGGAGTTGTAGTCCAAAACGTCTGGAGGGCCTAAGTTTAGACATGCCTCACTTAGCTGGTGGGTTGTATAAGGATTCCCAGTAAAATAATGGTGTTAAGGAATCAATAATCTGGAAGATAGGGATTGAAATTCAATTGTATCACTTAGTTTGCAGCAGTCTCTTCCAGGAAGCCTCTCCACTCCCCTTCTGCAGCCAGGATTCCCCAGTCCCAATCACCTTGTTTGCAAAGAGGTCTCCTCCATGGAACCTCTCCCCACCTCTTCTGCAGTAAGGATTCCCCAGTCCCAATCACCTCCTTTGCCTTGTTACAAAGGAGGTGATGAGGGGGCAGATCCCTGGCTGTAGGAGAGCAGTGGAGAGAGGCTCCGTGGAGGAGACCTCTTTGCAAACGGGGCAGTTATTAATAATTCTTTGATCTCTTTCAAATGTACATCTTTAGCAGAAGACTAAACCCACACCTGAAAATACAGTTTTAAGGAAAAATTTAAAATAACTCCAGTATTTGGAAATTTCTACACATATATTTTTAGGCAAAGAGCCATGCAGATCAACATATCTTAATCTTCTGCTGGTTTTGCTCCAGATGCAAAATTTGAAAAGTGGGTCTCAAACTAAATTATCCATAGGAGATTGGAAGCTACTAGTGTATGTCTTGTACAGGCAGTAAGTATGGTAGGAAATTGGCCATTCTTATCTGCAAAACTGTAGGAAGGACTTATTTGATTTAAATCAGTTTAGAAGAATTACTCAAAATACTGTACTTGGCTCTCGCCCCTCCCCTACGTTCTCTTGCTTGATATAACCTTAATTAGATGTGTTCTCTTTCAGCCCCCATGTTTCCCCACAAGGTGAGGATTTTGTGAGGTGGAACTTTGAATGTGTCAGCGGGCTGGGTTGCTTTCCTGGTTTGGTTGTCTCCAGATAGTGAGCACAAAGGCAGTGCATTCACAAGAGAAGAAAGAGAATAACCACCAAAGGAAGGAAGCGCTTTGTGGGGGAATATGAGGGCAAGAACTCTGAGGAAGAGTAGTCTGAGGGACAATTCAGCTGAAGCAGGGAAATGGCTCTTATGAGTGTGCATATGCATGAATATGCATACAGTGGACCCTTGTATAACAAACAGCTTGTATAACATAAAATCTGTACAACATAAAAATTCTGGTGATAGGGGAAATTTGCTTAACGTAATTGCCTATGGGGAGAATCTGTACAACATAAAAATGGGATTACTCCATTTTCAATGCATTCCTATGGGAATTTGTATAAAGGAAAATTTGCTTAACATAATTTCATTTGGAACAAATTAATTCCTTTATACAAGTACCACTGTATATAGTATAAGAATATGGGCACCGAAAAGTGAAACTGTTGCTCTCACTGAATACACTAAAAGGTCAACAGGGCTTCCTGTTTGTTACCCAAGAAGAACTGTTGGATAGCTCCATGTGTTAGATCTCTGACTGTGGAGTCAGAGGGAGGGAGCTTAATTCTCCACAATACCTTCTTGAGAGGAGCTCAACTCAGTGATCTATAGGCTCCCTTGCAGCTTGGCAGTTCAAAAGGAGTGGTGATGGTGGTGATCATCATCATTATTGTACCTACAGTACACAGATAGGAGGGAAAGAGAAGAGTATACTTTTACTCTGTTTTGCTCTCTTTGATATGTGTTTTGTTTAGTAATGTTGTAAACTGCCCAGAGTGGCCAGATGGGTGGGATACAAGTTTAAAACATAAATATATAAATATATAAATAAATATTCTGCCTTACAAATTAGCAGATTAACAATGGCACTGGTGGTGCCTAACCATGCTGGATCCACGGTTTGTTTAAAAGTACAGTAGAACCCCCCATCTGCTGATTCAGCATCTGCAGATTCAGTTATCCGTGGTTGGTGATCATTGGGGCGGGGCGGGGGTGCCAGCAGCCGTTCAAGCTTCCAGGTGGTGGAATGGGTGCAGAGATTCCCTTTGGCAGCGGCAGCAGAAACAGCAATCGCGGTGGTGGGCTGCAAAACCCAACTGCTCTCCCACAATCCTCTTGCCTTCTTGTTTGCTTGCCTGCCTTGCTAGGTAGCATCCCTACCTCTCTTTCTCTTTCTCTTTCCTTCCTTTCCCAGCGGTGCTTTTCGCAATAACCAGGAGCCCCGACACCCTGCTCGTCCCAGGCAATTGACTCCGCTCCTCGGTCTTGCTCCTTCATTCCCCCAGTGCCTGCTTGGCTCGCATTTGCTTGCTCGATCTCAGCTGCCTGCTCTCTCCCTCATGCAACAACCGAAAGACAAGAGCGCGGCTGGGGTTCATGCCCGGGAAGGATAGAGCATGTATCTGAGATTGAGCAAGTTAGTGAGAGCTAGGCAGGCACTGGGGGCTGAAGGGGCAAGACCAAGAGGAGTTGGTGGCCTGAGACGGCTAGGGCACTGGGGCTCCCAGTTATTGCAAGAGGTGCAGCTGGGAGGGGAAAGAGGTGAGAGGTAGGGCTGCTATCTAACAAGGCAGTTAGGCAGGCAGCTAGGCAGGCAGGCAAGGAAGAAGGCAGGGGTATTGAGGGAGAGTGGGTGAGTTTTGCCGCTCACCACCATGGCTGCTGTTTCTGCTGTTGTTTCTGCTGCTGCTGCCACTGCAAAGTGGGATGTCTGCTCCTCCACCAAGACGAAGTGATTTCATTGCCCGGTCTGCCACATGGGAAGCTTGAACAGCTGGGAACACCCCCGACCGGTCAAGCTTAATAGGCGGTGCAACAGCGCACCTTCATGCCACCTGATCTGCTGTGCTGCCCAGTGGGTGTGGTGGGGTGTCCAGGGCAAATGCGTTTGCCCCTGGCACTCTACCACCACTGTTGCCACTCACCCTCGGATAAGAGTGTTTGCTCCTATCTGCGAATTTTGGTATCTGCAGGGTGGCCCGGAACTAATCCCCCACAGATAAGAGGGTCCTACTGCAATTGCAGTACTGGAGGAAAGAAGAGGGAAGGTGAGATAGAACATAAGAACAGCCTTGCTGGAACAGGCCACAGCCCATCCAGTCCAGCATTCTGTCTCACACAGTGGCTCACCATTTGTTCAGGGTACTGTATTCCCAAGCAGATGTCTTCACCTGCTTATGATTCCCCGCAAATGGCATTGAGAGATATCCTGCCTATCTCTCCAATACAGAGATTGTTCTTAGGCATCCATAATGATAGCCATTGATACCCTTGTTCTCCATGAACTTGCAAGAAAGGGGACAGGATTCAGAAGAAGAGGAGCCCAGGTTGTGACTTACATTTGTGTTTTTTGGCTGTAACGTGCCAAATTTTGCCTGTGGAATTCTTGGAGACTTCCTGGAGTGGCACTCCACTTCTGGGATATGCTGCCTGGGGAGGTCTGCATATTGTAATCTAAAAACCTGAAAGGAACACTCTTCATTTTAATGCATGTTTTCCTCTGTTCAGATTAACTTAATCCCCATTCATCTTCTAGTCATTAACTTTCGAAGTACATGAAAGTGCACTTCCAAAGTTAATGGCTTGGCTTTCTATATGCAGAGATACAGAGGAAAAATAGCTGGGATTACTGTCCTTAATATGTTAGCATTCTTCAAGGAAATTAATGAAAACAATCCTGGAGATTTTAATAGGATTCCAAGAACTTTCAACATTTCCTATTTTGAGAATGGTAGGGGTGGTTAATGTGAAGGATATCTTCAGCCAGAGTTATCATTTATGTTATTTTAGAGTATTTTTACTCGCCTTTCTCCTTGGAAAAGGACCCATGGCGGCTTACAGTAATGAGGGATAATACAGTATACAGTTTAGTACAATTAAGACATATTCAAGTATTGAGAACAGGGAATTGAGGGACATCTTACAGCATTAAAAGACAGGATTACATTAAAGCAACAAGAGAACATGAGCAGTTAAAAAGAGAGCAAAATTCCATGTAAAAGTTATGAGTGATGGAAACTAACATTGAAAACATGGTGTCAATGCAATCACAGAAGGTTATAAGTGGTTATAAACACAAAGTCTGTGTGATCATATAGGTTCATATAAAAGACACATATAGGTAGTCCATTATTCAGGGAAAGCTTTCCTAAAGAGAAAGGCATTTGCCTGTTTCCGGAAGGACAACAGAGATGAGGCAGTCCTCACCTCTAGTGGGAGGGAGTTCCAGCGTTTGGGCGCAGCAGCTGAGACGGCCCTTCTCTGTGTTCCCATAAGACATACCTGTGAGGGTGGCGGAATGGAGAGAAAGGCCTCTGCTGATGACCTTAACACCTGAGTCGGTTCATACTGTGAGATTCGATCTTTGACGTAGCTAGGACCCAGGTCATACAGTGCTTTGTAGGTTAAGGTCAGCACTTTGAATTGTGCCCAATAGCTGATTGGTAGCCAGTGGAGCTGCTTTAACTGGGGTGTAATTTGATCTCTTTACCCTGGCCCAGTCAGCAATCTGGCTGCTGCATTTTGGACCCGTCAAAGTTTCCTGAGACTTTTCATCAGTAGCCCCACATAGAGCGCATTACAGTAGTCTAGCCACAACATCACTAGGGCATGTGTTACCGTGGCCAGAACTGGTTTCTCAAGAAGTGAGAGTATAACCCGACCCTAATATAAGCAGAGGGCCTAATTTTACCCCACAAAACTGGCAAAACTTATCCACTGGAGTATAAGCGGAGGGCGCTTTTTCCGTTACACTCAAGTATATACAGTATATCAGCCGAGTTCTAAAGGGGCTGGGGGTAGTAATAGGCAACATGTGCTGGGAGTCTGGAGGCAATTAGGGAGTTAATACCATAGAGTTAACTCCCTGATTGCCTCCACAGTCCCTGCACAGTTGCCAGTTCTACCCCCCAGGCCCTTTAGAGCTTCCTAACTAAGTCCCCTTACTCCTAAATCTTTCTAGATTTCAGGGAGCTCCCTAAAATTTACTTACCTTGGGACTCCAAAGTAGCAGGGGTACCTTCAGAAAGCGATTATAGGGAATGATTCCAATTAGAAGTTTTTTCCCTAGGGGTGCTCCCTTTGGAGCTTCATGACTCAGCTCCCTTACCAATGTTTCCAAATTTCAGGGGGTTCCCTAAAATCGCTTTCTGAAAGTACCCCTGCCACTTTGGAGTCCCAAGGTAAATATATTTTGATTGCATATTTTTTAAAAAAGATTTTGAGTGTATATATTTTTAAAAAACATGCACTCAAAAATTACTTATCTTGGGGGCACCAAAATAGCAGGGGTACATTCAGAAAATGATTTTAGAGAATCCCTTGAAATTTGGAAACATTTGGAGATAATGGAGATGAGTTATGAACCTCCAAAGGGGGTGCCCCTAAACCACCTCATTGGAATCATATGGGAAGCAGAGGCACCGCTATTGCTTGCCGGATCAGGACTTGCCCTCCCCAAGCCATCTGAGCACCTAATTGTACCCCCCCCTCCAAAATTGGGAAACATTAAATCAAGTATAAGCCGAAGGCATTTTTTTTTCCAGCCAAAAATAAGGGCTGAAAAACTCGGCTTATATTTGAGAATATACGGTAGAGACTACTTAAAGTGATATGGGGCGGTATATAAGCAGAACACTTTGCTTTGCTTTAAATCAAATTGATTTAAATGTTAAAAATGGATTTAGATTTTTAAAAAAATTACTGTTTTTTATCCACCTTTCTAAGTTCGATTGAGAGAAATGGGTGTACTTTAAGTTCAAGTTACTTTAGCATTGTAAATCACAGTTAAATTATGTATCCCTATATTAAAATAAAGCTTCCTCGTTTCCTGCCACAAAGTACCTCTTTGACTTGAGCTTGCCATAGAATGTCTTCATCTTTGGACTTATTATGAAGTAATCCTTAAAGAATCATGCAGGATAATTGCTGGCTACCTGAAACTTACTTCTACTAAAAAATAAAGTACATTTTTGGCTGGCATTACCCCTCTAGAAAGATTTCAATAGCTGCTAGTAAACAATGAGCAAAATAAGGCAATACAGCACCAAACCCATCCATGTCATGCATTGATGTGCATGTAATTTATGCCTCAGTTTATGTACTAAAGAAGACCAAATTAAAAAATATTGCCCCCATAGTAAGGAGTTCTTTGAGGTTCTCTTTAGGTTTTTGGCAGCTTGTAATGCAGCATTAATTCTTTGCAATTATTGCTGTACAGTATTAGAAAGTATTAAAGCATGTTAATTTTTAAGATGCCATAAGATACTATTGTTTGACTTCTATTTCATCTACTTGGACAATGCTATAGTGGTCTCCAATATGAGTCGTATCATCAAGCACTTGTTCATTTGCATATCTGTAAAATACTATACTATAATATGCTAGCAATGGGCTTTTACCATTTCTTTAGCCAAACTAGATGGTCTGTATTTTTACACACATATTACAATGCATATATATGTTGCATTGCTGGACTTTCTGCCTTCCCTTTGACAGTACCTCCTCCTGCATGAGCCTGCTGGAAGTTAACACTTCATATTCAGACAGATTAAAGCAGAGAAGAAATAAAGTACAGTAATTCCATAAAAGGTAGTCAAGATTCTAAGTAGTCAAGATTCATCGCACAGTCCAGGCGCTATGTTCACGCGACCAGGGTGGCCAGAAGATCTTACAACACCCTGAGAATTAGTGAGGCCTCGAACCGTCAAGCGGAGCTATTCCGTGTGGTTCGTGACCTCACTAATCCTGGACTGTCTAGGCCTCCTCCTACTGATTTCAGTAGTGAGCACTTTGCAGCCTTTTTTCGATCAAAAATTGAGGCCATCCGCACCGGTTTTGAATCCTGTTGCTCTAGCCCACCCTCGGCACCCCCGATGGCTGCGCCCCCTCGGTCTCCTCGCATGGTTGAGTTTGGGCCTGTTACCTCACTTGAGGCCTCCAGGGCCATCGCCCACTGCTGGCCCGCGTCCACCCCCTTCGACCCTTGCCCATCATGGCTCTTGAAAGCCGTTGGAGGAAGCATATCAGAATGGGCATCTACCATCGCCACAGCCTCCTTCAGGGAAGGGATTTTTCCCGCTCGCCTGAAGGAGACTGTGGTAAAGCCCATTCTGAAGAAACCCAACTTAGCATCGGGCGATTTATCCAACTATCGCCCGATTGCCAATGTTCCTTTCATGGGCAAGGTGATCGAGAGGGTGGCCGCGATCCGGCTTCAATCACATCTGGAGGGTGAGGATATCCTGGGTCCATTCCAGTCTGGGTTCAGGCCCGGTCGGGGGACCGAGACAGTCTTGGTCGCTCTGCAAGATGACCTCCTCCGGGGGGCCGACAGGGGGTGCTCCTCCTTGTTGGTCCTTCTGGACTTGTCAGCGGCCTTTGATACCGTCGACCACGGTATCCTGCTGGATCGGCTCTCCGCGGCTGGGATCGGAGGCACTGTTCACAGTTGGTTCCGATCCTTCCTCGGGGACCGTCCCCAGCAGGTTCAGCATGGGGGCGAGGTGTCGGCCCCTTGGATACTCCCTTGTGGGGTTCCACAGGGGTCGTCTCTCTCTCCCATGCTGTTCAACATTTACATCAGGCCGCTGGCAGAGGTCATTAGGGGACATGGAGTCGGCTGTCATCAGTACGCTGATGACACGCAGCTCTATGTCTCCTTTTCCACCGCTGCAGATGAGGCTGTCCGGACCCTCGATCGGTGCTTGGGCGCAGTTATGGAATGGACCAGGATTAACAGGCTCAAACTCAACCCCGATAAGACCGAGGTTATGTTCTTCGGGGCTACCCCATCCAGCTACGGTGGCCCGTTTCCCACCTTGGAGGGTGTTTCCCTCAGGCCATCGGACTCAGTCCGGAATCTGGGAGTAGTCCTGGACCCGGCGCTCACCATGGAGGCCCAGGTGTCCGCCGTGTCCAGGGCTGCCTTTTTCCACCTGCGTAGAATCGCCCAGATTCGTCCGTACCTGAATGGGGACTCCCTTAGAACAGTGGTCCAGGCGTTGGTGATCTCGAGACTGGACTATTGCAACGCGCTCTACATGGGGTTGCCCTTGACTCTGATTCGGCGTCTGCAGCGGGTCCAAAACGCGGCGGCCAGACTGGTGGCGGGTGTGCGTCGATATGAGCACATCACCCCAGTTCTGGCCCGCCTGCACTGGTTACCCATTGCAGCCCGAATCAGATTCAAGGTCCTGGTTTTGGTCTACAAAACCCTCCATGGCCTAGGACCTGGCTACCTGGCAGAGCGGATCGACCAGCGGTCAACTTCGGCCCGTCCAACTAGGTTGTCGCGGGCGCACATGCTGCGCGTGGCCACGCCCAGGGAGGCTCGGAGAACCTCCACCCGTTCCCGAGCCTTCTCTGTGGCTGGCCCGACACTGTGGAACCATCTACCAGCAGAAGTGTGCCTAGCAGAGTCCCTGCCCGCCTTCCGGAAGGCTCTTAAAACCTTACTCTTTCGGGAGGCGTTTGGATGATTTTTTTCCCCCTCCTTCCTTCTTCCCGCCATCGCCATCTCCTGCACCTGTTGTTTTATCTGTTTAGTTTTTATTATACTGTGGAATTTGTTGGTTTTTTAAATGCTGTAAACCGCTCGGAGTTCCCCACCGGGAAGACGGGCGGTATATAAGTCCTACAATAAATAAATAAAATAAATAAATAAGTAAGGCAACAGTAAATACAGTAAGTTATCAGAAAAGTTATTTTTATAGGTAGTTCTTGTTTCCTAAAAATCCTCTTGTATTTAAATATGACTCATTTAAAACAAATTATTAAACTGAAGCATGTATAAATGTTTTTGATTATGTTCCAAGTAGGAAGGCTCTCTATCCAGTTGTTACTTTGATTTTCTAAATATAACTATATACAATTGGATGTTTTTACTATTTTCTCTGTAAAGTGTATTCGGATTTTTTCATTTTTCTTTAATGGCATACATAAAATAAGCATTAATTTATTTAATTAAATGTTCTAAAGAAAATTAGCATTTCAGATGTATTAAATATTTAGGCTATATTTGTTTCATTCATACTTCTGTAGTACTTTTTGTGGGCACATAATTCTCTGTTTTAGATATTTTAGCTTGCAATTCCCATTACAAATCTATTTATTTATATATTTATATATATATATCACCCATCTTTCCCGAAAGAACTCCAGACAGTTGACAACAACAATAAACAGAACAAATAACAAACTCATAATACAAGAAGTGACAAGATAGATAAAAATACTTGATAAAAATACTTGGCAAGATGGCAGGACAAAATTTTTAAAAAACCCTAAAAGTCGCCAAATGTCTTTCTAAAAAGCAGGGTCTTAAGCGTGTTTTAAAAGGCGGGCAGGGACTGTGCTATGTGCAACTCTCTTGGCAGATAGTTTCAAAGCGAGGGGCAAGCCACAGAGAAGGCTTGGTTTCGCCGGTTACTGATTTCCTAGCCTCCCTGAGTGTGGGCACCCGAAGTGAGAGTGCGTGCAACATTCTGATGGGTCTGCCCTCAGTTGACCTCTGGAAGATCTTCTCCTCCAGGTATTCAGGTCCCAAGCCATGGAGGGTTTTGTAAATCAAAACCAGTACCTTGAACTTGATCAGTATGAAGTACCTTGCATTTCAGTTTTGTTGCATGAAATTCACCTTTATTAGCCTGAACTAGAATTAAGCAGGAACAGCTCCAGTTGTAGTTAAATATGGACTGCATACAAAAGCAATTGATTACCAACTACTGGCTTGGAAAAGGCCAGCAGGGCGGGGACTTGTGGTAGCACTGCCCCATTTCTGATGCCTTTCCTGAAACAGGGAAATACCTTTCTCTTCAGGCAAGCTTTCCTTGAATGATGGACTACCTATTGTGTGACTTTTACAGTTGTACCCTGTCATTTTACATTTCATATACTGCGGTCCCGGTATATTGTGGGACCACATTATATGAAACGAAGGGCTCCTGGTTCAAGCTGCATGAGCCCATTTGAGGCCTCCTGCACTTACGCCAGGCCTCTGGCGGGCTTCCTGGGCCTGTCAGAGGCCCTAGAAGTAGTTTCTGGTTAACCGGAACTCACTTCCGGAAAACAGGAAGTGACTCCCAGTTCACCAGAAACCACTTCTGGGGCCTTCGACAGGCCCTAGAAGCCTGTCGGAGGCCTGTTCGTGGTAGCACCAGGCCTCAGGTAAGTGTAGGAGGCACCAGATAGGCCTCCCAGTCGTGTCCCAACCCAGTATCTGCATATCACAGATTTTCCATTATCGTGCGTCGGGCTGGGCCCCTAACCTCTGCAATCGGTGGGGGATTACAAATGAATCTACCATATATGATCTCATAGACTTTGTGATAAAGTCGAGGAGCCTCGTGGCGCAGTGGTTAAATGCCTGTACTGCAGGTAAAACTGTGCTCATGACCTGGGGTTCAATCCCAGGTAGCAGGCTCATGGTTGACTCAGCCTTCCATCCTTCCAAGGTCGGTAAAATTAGTACCCAGCTTGCTGGGAGTGGGGGGGGGGCATGTGTAGCCTGCGTACTGTAATTAAAAACTGTAAACTGCCCAGAAATTACTTGAAGTGGTACGGGGCGGTATATAAGCAGACCGCTTTGCTTTGCTTTGCTTTGATGCATTGACACTATGTTTTCAATGTTAGTTTCCCTCACTCGTAACTTTTACATGGAATTTTTACTCTCTCTTTAACTGCTTGCATTCTCTTGTACCTCTAATGTACTGTTGTCTTTTAACGCTGCAAGTCAATATGTCCCTGAATTCCCTGTTCTCAATACTTGAACATGTCTTAATTGTACTGGACTGTATATTATCCCTCATTACTGTAAGTCACCTCGGGTCCTTTTCCAAGGAGAAAGGTGGAGTAAAAATGATCTTAAAAATAAAATAAAAAATAGACTCTCTGGATCCAGCTGCACCTCCCTAGGGCACTCTCAGGCCTTCAGCAGTCATTTTGAAATGATCTAGAAATGGAGTTGAACTGACAAAATGGCAGTGCTTTGTGGCTTGTCAAGGTTGATGAAACGTGAATCCTCCATCTGTGAACTATGTTTTTTAATTTAGGAAGCCCGTGGCTGTCCCCTCGCCTCCTCCAAAGCACCCCTGTTGTGTCCCTCCCTTTGTTGCAGCAGGACCAGTGTCTGAATCACCATGGCCATCTTTGAAAATATGGCTGCCCAGTTTCACTTAGGTTTCACTTTTAGAGTACAGTATAAGTGAAACCTGGCTGTCCTTTTCCAAGATGGCGGCCATAGCTTCCCTTAGAGTAAAAGGAAATGGCTGCCACTGATCCTGTTTTACCAAACATAAATTAGTTTTTTAAATTTGTCCTTCTCTCTAGTCGGGGCAACTGACTCTCGTCTGAAGGTTGCTCTGGCCAGGTTGACTGAAATTCCCATTCCAAAAGCAGCAGAGGTGGACAAGATGGAGGTGACTGAGACCACCATAAGTGGCCATCTTTCACCCTTTCTGTCACACCCTGTGCTTGGCCCACCTGTGTGAAATTCTTAACCTGTTGGAGGTGGGGAGTGTTCATCATCCCCCCATGTTCTTATGAGAAAGACACCTTAGGCCTCCTGCCTCCAGTGAGAGAGCTAGTTGAGGGCAACTGCTTTAACCTGTTTGAAATGTTCTACTCCATTTGTTATTCATCTGTTCCAGCTGAAATAAGCAGCGGTGGCTTTGGCGGTGATGGAGGAGAAGGGCTAGGTCAGCTCACTCAGCTGGCTGGGCACCCGCAGCAAAGCTTCCTCAGCGCTGCCCGCTCGTCTCTTTTCCTTCTCCCTTTCCTTTTCTCTTTCTCTCCCCCCCCCCCAAACTGCACCTCATCCCCTCCCACACCACCCATGCGCCCAGCGGCTGCTCCCGGGGAGCCCGAGCCGTGCAGCGCAAGAGAGCCAAGGCCACCGATGGTGCTGTGGATCAGTGCTGCCGGCGCCGGCGGGGGAGGTGGTGGCACGCACCCCGGGCGGGCGGCAGAGTTGGCCCGCTTGCGGAGCCAGTGCCTCTGGCTGCTGCTGCTGCTGCTGCTGCTGCTGCTGGCCACACTCGGGCCACGCTCCGTCCCGCGGGCAGGTTCGCTTTCCCCTCGAGCAGCAGAAGCGCTTCTGCCGCTCCTTCCTCCTTTGTCTCTCTCCCAGCCCCTCATTCATGAGTTGGAGCCTCTACTCCGCAGACTTCAACTCGCACATTCCTCCCCCTTGGTGACCTCCGGAGCCCCGGTGCCACGCTCAGGCCGGGCACTCTGTGTGTGTGTGTGTCTCTGTGTCTGTGTGTCTGTGTGTGTGCAGGGAAGGAGGAGATGATTGAGGATGGTTCCTAGGCCCGGCCTGCTCCCTGCCAGCTGTGCCACACCTCCCTGCACTGCTTGTACAGTGGTATGAGCCACTCCAGAGCCTGGAAGAATTAACCCTTGTGCTGCTGCACTCTGCCCGAAATCAGTGTGTGGGTTTGTTTGTTTTTTTTGCCTGTTTGCATTTCTGTTCCCCAAAATTATACCTGTATTTCTCTGCATTGGGATGGATTGAGCCATTTTCAATGCATTCTTATGGGAAATTACAATTTGTTTAAAGGAAAATTTGTTTAACATAATTTCATTTGGAATGAATTAATTCCTTTTTACAAGGTACCACTGTACTAATTTAAAGACTAGTTTAATCTATTCTCTTGCCTAAGGTCTGATTGGATATGCAGCAATATTCAGTCCTAATAGGGCTTTCAAGTAAGTGAGCTATTTAAGGCATGGTTTTATTAGTTCCACTCCCCAGTGAGTTACCATGGCTGAATGAAGATGTGAACCCAGACTTCCTGAATCTAGTCTGTCACACTGTCCAGCCAGTGATTCCCAACCCTGGGTCTCCACACATTCATAGACCACAACTCCCAGAACCCCTTGTGAGCACAGCAAGTGGTGAAGTCTTCTGGGGGTTGTAGTCCAAGAACATCTGGGGACCCAAGGTTGGAAACCAGTGTATAATACCACACTGATAACTTTTATGAATATTAGTTTGTCCTTAATATGTGTATTTCTGCATGCCCATGTTTTAGCGAAATACATTTATTTTTGTAGGTTTTGGAAGAAAGGATGTGGTGGAACACTTGTTGCAGACTGGAGCCAATGTCCATGCTCGTGATGATGGGGGCCTGATACCTCTTCATAATGCTTGCTCCTTTGGCCATGCCGAGGTAGTCAGCCTCTTGCTGTGTCAGGGTGCGGATCCAAATGCCAGAGACAACTGGAACTATACTCCTCTACATGAAGCTGCTATCAAAGGCAAGATAGATGTTTGCATTGGTAAGTATATCTTTATTTTTATATATATATATATATATATAAACTGTTCCTTATTCTTTGCAAAGCCATAATTATGATATTGGAACAATGAATCAGATACCAAAGCAAAACAGCGTCTAGATATTCTAACATTGAGTAGAATCTTAAAAATCTGTATTAAAATTCTGAACTTTTGTTAATTTTTTAATACATGTGAGTCTAGCTTTTTTTCATAACCAAAACCCAAGATGCATTTGTATAAATGATTGTATGAATTTCACAGCCAGATAGAACTCCAGTTGCAGTCCTGTGCCTGAACTGTTTACCATGATCCCTTCTCCATTGCACATATTTAAATGTGTTATCATATCAGTGATCCTAAAACACTGGGTTTTCGAAAGGAGTGGGAAAGATGGAGGCAGTTTGTAAAGTAGTAGCCCTTTTGTCCCACCTGTGACTTGAACACTAGACATGTTGGGCAAAGGGATTAGTGAATGTTGGGGAAATACAGTAAATGTGAAATTAAATAAAGTCCTAACCATTCCTCTTTTTCCCCAGTAGAGTAGATGATCCTCGTTTGAGATGATCATTGACATGCTTTGTCCTTTGTCAGTGCTGGAATTTTTTTTAAAGATCAGTTGTTTTACTTAAAGAACAACAAGAAGAAAAATACAGAGTGATTCCTACTTTGGTGGAAAGAAGTAACTCTTACTTTTTGAAAGTACATGGCTGCCTGTTAGAATAAAATTATATGATGGCTCAAGTCTTAGTACTTATGGTTGAGAGGCTTTCTGTGTTAACTCTCCAGAGAAAACATATAGTGGAGACATTGGCTTTTTGGTCAACTTTTTAAATACAATTGTCAGTCACTGATGATCTAGTTCTACATCTCAGTCCCACTTCCTTCTGAAAGCTTAAGGTCATTACTTACGTGTTCTAGCTGAGGAGAATGCACAGTGTGAAATGAAAATCCTTAGATGGGATTCGATTTTGATGGAGCTTTTTTATTCTGAAATGTGTTTCCCGTGGGATGAAACCGAGCAATGTGCCAACATGCTGTCTCTGGGAGA
>JAHTLZ010000237.1:2155863-2229389 GCA_023846285.1 Phrynocephalus versicolor | reverse complement strand
CAATACCTTAAAACATGTTTTCCACCAGACTTTGACAAACATCAGTTTGCCTACAGGAGAAATAGATCAACAGATGATGCCATAGCTAATGCCTTACACCTTGCAGTGAGTCATCTGGAGAAACCTGGAAATTATGTTAGGATGCTTTTCATTGATTACAGTCCAGCTTTTAACACCATCCTACCAAGCATTCTTATTAAAAAGTTGGCTGAGTTGGACCTTTCTTCTACCATCTGTGATTGGATCAAGGACTTTCTAAGGGACCACTTAGCACTGGCTCCTCACAGGGCTGTGTGCTTAGTCCCTTCCTGTAATGGGTGATGGATAGTAGGTTCTTAGGAGTCATTCTACAGGAGGATTTGACCTGGGGTGCCAACACTGAAGCACCGGTTAAGAAGGCCCAACAGAGACTATATCTTCTGAGACTTCTCAGGAGGGAACAACTGTCTAAGAAACTGTTGGTAACCTTCTATGGGGCTTTATAGAAAGCACCATCACTTACTGCCTCTGTGTCTGGTTTTCCAGTTGCACAGTGGGAGATAGAAGGGCACTCCAGAAGGTTATAAACACTGCTGAGAGGATAGTGGGCTGTCCTGTTCCTCCTTTGGAAGAACTATACAACTCCAGATGCTTGAGGAGGACATCTAGAATTCTGAGAGACCCTTCGCATCTTGGCCACCAATTTTTTGAAGTGTTGCCATCTGGCAGGAGATATAGGACTCTTAGGTCAAGGACAAATAGACTAAAGAACAGTTTTTATCCCAGAGCGGTATTCAAGTTAAATGCGACTGTTTTAGCACCATCCTAATCAGTTTTTAAGTAGTGTTTTAAATTTTGTAAGCAATTTTAAGAGTTTTTAATATGTTGTATGGTGTTTTATGTGTTTTGTATGGTTCTTTGTTTAGAGTGTGTTGTGGAACAGCACTCTAATTTCGTTGTGCATATCTTGTATATGCATAATGACAATAAAACTCTATTCTATTCTATTCACTGTACACATATGACTGTGTATCATCTGATCCATCTACTGTGATTATCAAGTTCGCAGACGATACCACCATAATGGGCCTTATTACAGGGGGAGACGAATCAGCATATACAGGAATGAGGTTCAAAAAGTATCTTCATGGTGCCTAGAAAACAACTTGCATCTAAATATTACCAAGATAAAGGAGATGGTGCTGGACTTCCGGAGGAAGAGAGAGGAACCAGCACCATTGTACATCCAGGGGAGCTGTGTGGAGAGAGTTTCTTCCTTTAAATTCCTGGGAGTTTACCTCAGTGAAGACCTCTCCTGGGGAATCAATACAACCAAAGTAGTCAGGAAGGCCCAGCAGAGACTGCATTTCCTCAGGGTCTTGCATAAGAACAAAGTGAAGCAACAACTGATGATCTCCTTTTACCGGTCCACAATTGAAAGCATCCTCACATATTGCATTACTGTTTGGTATGCTGGATTGACAGCTGCTGACAGGAAGACACTACAAAGGGTTGTAAGCACAGCTCAGTATATCATGGGATGTCCCCTAAGTGCACTGGACAACATCGCTAGGGATCGTTGCCTCAGGAGGGTTGAAAAAATTCTTAAGGATGATTCACACCCCAGTCAGCACCTCTTTACCTTGTTACCATCAGGCAGAAGATATCGTAGTATAGCCTGCCGCACCAACAGACTGAAGAACAGTTTTTATCCATGGGCTGTCAGACTGCTGAATGGGAAATAATCCCAGGACAAGTATAGAAGAACTGACCTGTGGGCTGGCGCATTCTTTGTCAAGTACACAGGGTGCAATAAGACTGAGTGGTTGCTAGTGGGATGGGGGGTGGGATGGTGGTGGAGGTGGGAAAGGGAGACTCAGCCAATTTCATTGTGCACATGTTGTGCATTGACAATAAAGGTATTATTATTAAATATTATTTTAAAAATAAATTCTGTTTCTAATAATTGTTTGGATACACTATATTTTAATATTCTAGTTGTAATAATATTAGCCCAAGTCAAATTGTCCATAGTCATATTTTATGTTCCTAAAGTAAGACAATTACTTTCAAGCTGTAAATGGGAGGGAGGTAATGTAGCATTTTTTCAATTTTTCCCAAAAAATCCATTTTTTTCCTGGGGGAAAAATGTTTTTTTCTGAGCTTCAAAATTTCCAGATATTTTCCATCTCTAGTTTTAAGAGTGATCATACATGCACATGATTGGCCACATTAAATTTATTTATTTATTTATTTAATATGTTTTTATTCCGACCTTTTCCTTAAAAAGGACCGAAGGTGGCTTACATAATTTAAAAGAAAAAAATTATAAGCTAAAACAGTAAATAGATGAATATTAACAAAAATTACATGAGCATTATATTAAAATACAGTAAATAAAATGTGAGGTGAATATTAAAATTGCCTAATCCTGGGACTGGCTAGGGAATAGTTATCTTTCAGTAGTGGCCCACAAGTAAGTTATTTATTGATTTAAAATATGTTTACCTGACTTTTCTCCATGGAACGAACCCAAGGTGGCTTACAACATTTGACAATATATGGAGTTTGATATAATGAGTGTAGAACACTTATCAAAAACATTGAAGTAGAGATGGGCACAAAGCGAATTTTAATTTTTAATTAGTTTTGTTATTAGTTATTAGTTTTGTTATTCGTTATTCATCAAAGAAAAATGAAACGAAACAGAAATTTCCATTTCGTTCCTTTCATTTTTCATTTGGGGATACTTACCTTCCCACTGCACCGAGTCCCAACTTTTCTTTGGTGGCACTGGAAATAAATAAATGAATAAAAAGTGGTGCCACCCCAGCCTCCCAGAGAAGCAAGCATCTCTCAGATGTGGAAGAAAAAAGCCCTGGCATTGGGGCTCTAAAATAATTAAAAATAAATAAATAAATAAGTGCCAACCTAGCTGGGGAGCCACATGGCCAGCACTGTAAAATGTTGAAAAAAAAAATAAAATTAAAAAAATTAAAAATCACCAACCCGGCCCTGGGGGCTGTGTGATCGGCGCTGTACATTCAAAAATATATATTTAAAAAACTGGCACACCCTGGCTGCGGGGAAGCAAGCTTGGGAGGTGCTGACACCAAGCCAGCGCCTCTCAGCTGTGAAAAAAAAGCCCCGGCATTGGGGCTGTTAAAAAAAAAAAAAGTGCCGACCCGGCTGGGGAGCAGCATGTTTGGCACTATAAAATGTTAAAAAAATAAAAAAACTGCCGACCTGTGTGGTTGGCGCTGGAAAAAAAAGGCGGTAGACAGACCCGCTGCGGGGCCTCTGGAGCTGTCGGTGGGACGGTCTATCGCTGCCTGGCCCGGCTGGGGCTCCGAAGGCAGTGGAGAGGCCTCTCACTGCTGGGCCTCCGGAGATGGTGGCGGGACGGTCTACCGGGCTACGCGGCGGTAGACCATCCTGCTGCGGCCTACGGAGGCCCAGCAGTGGGAGGACTCACTGCCACCTCCGGAGCCCCGGCCCCGGCCAGGCTGGGTGGCAGTAGACCGTCCTGCTGCCGCCTCCGGAGGCCCAGCAGTGGGAGGACTCACTGCCGCCCTGCCCAGTTCGGCTTGGTTCGGGTTTGTACATTTTTTTTTAACATTCGTACAAACACGAACCTGAACCGAACCGAGGGTGGGCCCGTAATAGAACCAACCAAACCATCGGTTTTCTGTTTCGTGCCCACCTCTACATTGAAGATAGAATTCAAGGTTAAGAACAAAGATTGTGAAGAGTCATCTTACATAATTAAGAAGCAGTATTAAAGCTAACAACTATAAGTAAACAAAGAAAAAGAAATGCCAATCTAAGAGATTGATAACTAAAAGTGGAATAACATAATTAGTAATACAAATTCAGACCAAGCAGTAATACCTAACAATCCATCTGAAAACAATATAACATGTAGACAGTCATTCAGGGAAAGCTTGCTTGAAGAGAAAGGTCTTTGCGTGCTTGTGGAAGGACAGCAAAAATGGTGCAAGTCTGTCCTCGTGTGCGAGGGACTTCCTAAGTCTAGGAGCAGCAACAGAGAAGGCCCTCTCACATGTACTCTTCAGATGCACCTGTCTGTGAAAATTCTCAGTCATCCAGGTGAGTTTATCTGGAAGGTGAGTCATGGCAACTGGAGTTCTTTTCTTGAGACATTGAAAAGTTTCGCTGCTCATCCAAACAGCGAGACTGACAAAGCTGTTTGAGTGATCAGCAAAACGTTTCAATCTCTCAAGAAAAGAAGTCCAGTTGCCATGACCCATCTTCCAGATCAGATGCACCTGTGAAGGTGGCAGGATGGAGACAAAGGCCTCTCCTGAAGACCTTAGCACCTGAGCTAACTCATACTGGGAGACACAGTCTTTGAGATAGTATGGATCCAGTCCATTTAGGACTTTGTAAGTTAAAACCAGTATTTTAAATGGTGCATGGAAACTGATTGGCAGCCAGGGTGTTGTGTGATCCCCATAAGCAGCCCCAGTCAGTGATGCATTTTGGACCTAATGAAGTTTCCAGAGTTTCCATTGGTAGCCCTACATAAAGCATGTTATAGCATCAGCATCAGAACCTTTTATTGGCATCAAACAGACAGACATTAATATAAATAAAAAGCATGCTATAGTAACATGGGAAAGTGTCACAGTGGTCACTGTAGATCTTTCAAGAAACAAGCGTAGCTGGCACACTGGAAACACAAGCAAGGCATGAAATTGATGGACTTTTCTTATCAGGTTTTTAGAATCTGATGCTCAGGAGTGTTTTTCAATCATCATCTTAAAACTGCAGAGCTGGAAGGGACCCTATGGATCATCGGGTCTAGGCTCTGCCTTCAGCTGTCAGCAGAAGGATGATAGGATGTCGGATCTTGATCGCTTGAGGGAGAGCATTCCACAAGCTGGGAGCAGCCACAGAGAAGGCCCCTTAGCTGTTCCCGCACTGGCTGTGGGTGTGAGAAGAGGGCCTTCTCTGACAATCTTAAATGCTAAGAAGGCTTATCTGGGAAGATACAGTAGCCTGGACTCAAGCTGTATAGGGCTTTACAGATAATGACTGGTAGTCAGTAAAGTTTGTTTTATCAGGGCATTATACGCTCCCTGTAGCCTGTCTGTTGCATTTTGAACCAGCTGAAGTGTCTGAACAGTCTTCAAAGGGATCCCCATATAGGGCATGTTACTATAAACCAGGCAAGATGTGACTAAGGCAAGCATTGCTGTACCCAAATGAGAGATCACATGGAGCAGGTGCAACTTGTTTTTGTTTTAACTGTGCAAAAGCATTGCTAGCCACTAATGAAACCAAGCTATCGAGGGTCAGGGATGAATCCAGAAGTACACCCAAGCTGTGAACCTGGGTTTTTGTCTTTACACTAGCAGAAAAAATACCTTTCAAGTCAGGTGGGCCTTTGGCAAGTAATTTTACTTGCAGGAGATGATGCGTTTTATATGATGCATCATGCTTTTTTTGTTTAGTGTTCAAAATTCTAATGATTTCTTTCATCTTATGTTTTCATTGTATTTGCTTTATTCAGCCAAGTGATGGCCTCACAAGTCCCTCCATAGCCTTAGAGGGCTACATCTTCTCTGCAATCCTCTCACTTACATTTTTGCTTGCAAAAACTCAGTATTTTTGCTTACAAATATTTTTTAAAATTTCCTTCCAATCTTTGAGTGGGGTTTTCACTCTAATCTTTTTTAAAAGAGGTTTACGTGGGCTGCCATGGCAATTGGGGATCTAATGCAAGGTCTGGCTGAATGATATCAGTGAGACTGTTGGGCAAACCTTTCACTATAAGCAGTTTTGGTTCAACTGTAGATTCTGAAGAAGAAGGAATTCAAAGCTTGACTGGAACACAAAAGTAGGAAACAGAGCAAAACCAAATGTTTTTGTAGGATGTGACTAAGAAAATGTCAGGAAAGACCTACTAGCACAGTTGATATTTATTTGGAATTTCTCACAGGCACTTTAAATAATGGCAGGTGCGTACTGACTCCTACTGAATATGAGTTTGAATGCTTTTTTTTTATTGCTGAGCCCAGCTACATCCCCAGTTATAAGAGGGTGTGCACACGCCACTATATTATTTCAGTTTTTTTATTTTTCCTTCCTCCACCAAAAAGATTTCAGTTTGTGGTTCAACTGAGTTATACCGTTCATGCAGTTCAAAGGTGGAAAAAGTTCTGAAATGATTTATCTTTGTCTCATTTATTTGCATCACAGACACTTGGCATTTTAACAGGGGTGTATAAACTTTTTATATCCACTGTAGCCTATATGTGATTCTTCAGCCACATGCTGCCAACCTCTGATTTAATGTTAATCTAATAGGACCCAAATTGTATTTAATTGTTTAATGTGAGCATTCTCTCATCTGCCTCCTCTTCTTATACCTCTTGTCCCACTTGTTTCATAATTGGATGGACCTGCCTGATTGCATAGAGTGCCTGCAGGAAAGAAAACTGTATGATTGTGTTTCCATGCATTTCCTCTGGAATGGATTTAGGTCCTTGAGTTCATGAGTAAACGAATAAAGTAAGCAGTGTGCATTGTATTTATGGCCAATCATGTTGTATAGACATTTTCAAAGGTGATTTGAATGCTAATTCAGTATTGGTGAAAAATGTTATCTGGATTTAACTTCATCCTTTGACAGATTACCAAACTGGCTTAATGAAAATATTGTCACTCATGGTTTAAGAAGCCTGTTACTGTTGGGAAGCTCCTTTTGAAAAATAGTGCAAAAGGCTGGAAGGCGAAGATGAAGATAGTAAAAAAAATCATATTTCCCCTTCCTCCTACTTCGTCTGGAAATTTCCATTGATTTCCATATTTTTTGTGATTGGAGCAGAAGGAACATTCTTGATGCACTACAACAAAAACATTTGAGAGTAGGCTTATTTACATACTGTGAGAAAGTTAGAAATACTACGTCTTCAAATTGAATTTTTATTGGTTATATAATGTAATAATAAAGTTGGTGCAATGATAAAATTAGAGGCTATAATAGTACTTTTCTAAGAGTGTCTAGTCTAGAATAACATTTAGAGTTCTTTGTTTTTATTAAGTAGTCTTCTGAACGCATTTTGAATCCACAATTGATAGGCTAGTCCACATTTGTTATGTTTGGTAATAAAGTGGAACTTGAGAAGTTTTCTTGTTTGTCACTTAATGCTAGCAAAGAAACTCAGAGCCTGGAAAGTGATTTTAAAAGTTGTATAACTAGGTTCATGGTGCATCCCTCCCAAAATAATTAATTACTAACATTTCAAAAATAGGATCTTTGAGGTGGCGGTGCTTGTGTATGTTACCTATTGTGTTGCTTACTGTTTTCCTTTTACTCCCCACCCCACCCCATTCCTATCCCACCCATCCACCCCAAAATTATGAAAGTGTCATGAAAGTTTAAAAGTATCACTTAGAATGCATCTGAAAAGAAAATTTAAAATACATAGGGAACATTACATCTTCCTGTTCTGAATCTTTTGCTATTGTTGTGTTACTTTTTAAATGTGTTAAACCTTTGTTATATCCTTGTTACAGTCAACACCAGGGCTTACTGTCTGACTTACCTATTTACTTCTGCATTTATAAACAGACCCTTTAGTGCACAGCGCTATTCTAGGTGTTATACATATAAAAAAAAACATAGTCAAACACAGTATAAAATCAGACAACAAACAAAACTGAAATAAACCAGATGTGCAGCAATCCAGGCTACAAAGGCGCCCAGGCTGGGTGAAGATCAATCGGTCCCTGCTCTGCCCACCAATTTGTTGGGCAGAGCAGGGACCGATCGATCTTTGCCCAGCCAGGGCGGTTTGGAAGGGAATAAACTGCCTGGGTTGCCCAAAGATACATTGGTTCCTGCTCCGCCCAACAAATTGGTGGGCAGAGCAGGGACTGATTGATCTTCGCCCAGCCTAGGCACCTTGCAAGGTGCCCAGGCTGGGCAAAGATACAAACTTACCAAGGCTCTCCACAGCCACACCAGAGAGCTGATTTTGACAGGTGAGACCTGTCAAAATCAGCTGTTCGGCGCGGATGCAGAGAGACTTTGTAGGTTGAATTTTTCGTTGTCAAAGCAATCGCAAGTTGAGGTACCACTGTACAAGCATTAATACAGGGTCAAGCAAATTTGAAGGAGGCTGCCACCAAAGACTTCTTGAAAGACCTGAGTCTTCAGTAGCCTCTTGAGGTTAGGGAGGGAGTGAGGTAGGTGTAGCTCCAGTCAGAGAGTTGGTGCCACCATTGAGGAGGCTCAACTTCTTACTGAAGATTCTCTGGCCTCCTTTGACATGAGCACCACATCAGAAACATGTGTCTTTCATAGTTGTCATTATTCCCAAAAAAGGGTTAACCGCAGAATGAAACATGACAGTCATGTCAAAATTCATCTGAGTATCAGTGTATATATTTTCATTATTGCAATAATTTTATTTGTTTGTTTGTTTGGTTGATTGATTTCTATACAGTCACTCCCCCGCCATTTCGCGGTTCAGGTACTGCGGTCCCAGTACATCACGGGATCTCAGTACCTGCACCTCGGAGCCATGGGGGCGGCGGGGGGTGATCAGGTCGCTCCGCGCTGCCCCCCGTGCTCCTCTGAGACGCCTCAGAGCTGCAGGGGGTGATCGGGTCCCTCTGGGCCGCCCCCCTGTGCTCCTCCGAGAAGCCTCGGAGCTGCATGGGCGGGGGGGCGATCGGGTCGCTCCGCACCGCCCCCGCGCTCCTCCGAGAAGCCTCGGACAGGCGCGTGCTCACCCCCACCCCCAGGCCCCACCCCACCCGCTTCCGTATATCGCGGATTTTCATGCATTGCGGGTGGGGTGGGTCCCTAACCCCCGCGATCGGCGGGGGGTGACTACCACCTATCTTGCAGCAAAGGCCACTCTGGACAGTTTACAGTATCTTCTTGTCTATTTCTCCAAGCTTTGTTTCTGAACATTGTGTCTATATTCTATAAACAGGAAATATTTCAGAGTTGTAGAATACAGAAGTCTTACAGTTGTGAAGAAAAATGTAGCCACAAATACTTTTTAAAAATCTTCCTTGCAACATATGAAAAATTACAGGTGTGATTGCCACCCAAAAGTCTTACAGATATGAGAAGTTGCAGACAAAAGTACATTCAAATACAAAACTTTAAATGTGTAGGCAGAAATTAAATCATATAAAAATAAGGAAGCTTATAGCCTAAAATAGACAAATTTCAAAACACAAGGCAGATAATACCTCTCTAAGTAAAAAACATACAGTACTTTTAATGAATCTTTAGTCTTACTTTAAAAGTAAGGAATCAAAGTTCTTACTAGTAAGAATATATAAACTACCTTCTTAGCTTCTAGGGCATATTATTAACACACAATGAAAATTACTCAAAGTGCTCACCCAGCCGGGCCAGATGTGTGCCAGATTGTATCTACAGTGGGAAATCCCTGGTTGCTGTTTAATATCTGGTTCCCAAAGGAGTATATAATTGTGGTAATGAATGAATGAATGACTGTGTCTCTCATCTCCCTATCTTTATAATTCTTGCCAATTGTTTTCCATTGCTTCTAACTATGAACAAATCTTATCTGCAGGTCTTGGAAGTTTAAAGTCTTAAAAATTCAGGAATAATTTTTCAGTTGTAAATTATATTTTTGTATATATTATAACTCTAATAGTCTGTAATCTATAATCTGGAAAGGTGCTGAGAACAAAATTTTGAATTAGTACTGTGATTAGAAGACTAAATATGCATGAGTAATTAAAAGTTCAAGTGCCATTAATATTTAGCATTCTTAGCTATATGGCCTGCTTCAATTCATGGAAAGGCATTCAAAATTATCATATTTAACCATAATATGTAGGTATTGCTGATTTCTGAGTTTGAGGATCTGCTTGTATTTTACTTGCTTGCAAACTTCTCTAAAACCTTCTCGTAATATAGATAAAATTTCCATGGTAAAACCTAATACTTTCCTTTCATTTTATTGACAAACAAGCCGTGTGAGAATTTGCAATTAATCTCAGAGGCCGACAACAGTGCTAGATGCACTAGTAGCCTTGTAATATTCCCCAGGAGTATTGCTGGCTTCTTGGATAAGGCATGCAGGCTACCCACAGATTGCTTTTCAGTTGCTGAAGAACAGGAAGGAACAGTTTTAACATTTCTGTCACATGATTAGAATGAGATCTCTTAAGAGCTTGGAGCTACAGTAAAAGTGGGATCACATGTTGCTCACTCCTATTATACAGTATGGGTTTTATTTTAAAAAGATCCAGGAACAGTGATCTTAACTGTATGGGAAATGCTCCAGGATTTGGAACAGCCAGATTTGCATGACTTTCCATTGACGACATGATGTACAAGTTCCGTTTTTCCTACAAGACCTGTTTTTTCTCCCTTAGTCTGAGTTTTTTTCCTTTTTTACTGGGGCTTCTCCTCTTTTGTTGTAAAACCACTTGCAACAGTTCAGGCAGTGTGATTGCTTTGGGGTGAAATGCTTTATAGCGATTCTGTTTGAAGCCATTCCTCTCTGCTGTAACAGCAGTGAAAGAAGAAGGGCAGTGGGGAGACTGACTTCTGTTTGAATCATCTCCTCTCCAAACTTGGTATCTGAATCAGTTTCTTTTCCCTCCCTTCTTTCTTTTTTCTTCTTTCTTAAAGACTTGCTTGCCCCAGCACTAAAACACCTAGGAGACCAATGGAGATAAAGAAGCAGAGAGAGAGATGGAAATTTATCAGTCAGCCTTTTTTGCAGCTTGTATCTCTGTTGTAACCGTGCTTCCTGTAAATCAGCTACAGCAGAGCTACATTAACAAGCCACGAACAAGGCCGATTGCCAGTTTCCTCCTCTCTCTCTCTGCCACCTCCTGTGTGGTACACTAAATTCTATTAACACAAGAAAACCCAGATTCCTGGGTACAGCTTCACAGTGTATGTATTTGCATGTTCCTTGGTTTGTGGTCACACCCTGAGTTGGCTTGCATGGAGACAAATGTGTGTCTCCTGAGATATGACATTAAAAAACCCCAACCTCTAAAGCAGGGCAGTATTTATTTTTAAATGTGAGGGTAGTTTAATACAAATTAGATATTCAGCCATCTTACCAAGGGTTTTCATACAGTAACCCCCCGCCTATCGCGGGGGTTAGGGACCCATCTGACCCGCAATACATGAAAATCCGCGATATGCGGAAGCGGGTCGGGTGGGGCGATCAGAGGGGTGGGGGGCGGCGGGGAGCGATCGCATTGCTTCCCGCCGCCCCCGGCTCCGAGGCCTCCCGGGTGGGGCGGGTGGTGGTGATAAATCGCATTGCTCCCCTGCCCCCCCAGGTACTGTGATCCCGCGATATAGCGGGACTGCAGTACCTGAACTGCGAAATGACAGGGGGTGACTGTATAAGCATTTTAGAAAATGACTAGGACATAGGCTAAATACATGCAATGCAAGAAGCTAAATTGTGTGCTCAGTTTTTGGATATGTGTTCAGTTGCGAGTCTTTTATTTCCCAGTGGAATAAAGGTTAGTTATAAATGCTCTGAATAATATCTAACCAAACATTTCAGCATTTCTCAGTTTGTTTTCTTGGAAAAAATTTCTTGTCATCCAACTCTAAACTGTACATCTTATTTTTTTTAAAAAGAGATAACTTAATAAGCCCTTCCTCTGATGCATTCCCATCATTGCTTCAACTCTCTCTCTCTCTCTCTCTGTATAGTGTCTCCCATTGTTTTTGTAGAATAGGGAAGTTTCAGCAAATGTGCCAAGGTAAAAGTTGCACTTCTTCAAATTGCTGTGTCAGTACATGCCCTAGGACCAGCAGTGTTTTGCAGTGTCTCCTTATCTGAAATTACACACCTTGCAACCAGTGGGGCACAGCTCTTTTTAATTGCTCAAAGTTTAAATATTCAGATAAGATCATTCTGCCATTCAAAGCCACACCTATGCTGATTCTTTTCCTTCATATCAGGCATGCCATTTTTAGAATAATCTGATGGATGAGATGTTCATGTATTAACCAAAAAAAGACCCCATTTGCACATGTTATCAGTTTACCTGTGTTTAAGTTAAAGGCAGTACATGCATATATATTTTTACCTGCACTACATCCCTTCCCCTGTTAACACCTCTCCATCTTCCTTATCTGCTGGAATGGAGTTTTAGAAGCCTAGGAGTGTGTTGTGGAGAGAAAATCATTGCCTTGCACCTTTGCTTCTGTTAAAGCACCCCTTGAGCAAAAATTAGCAGAGACGGTGCTTCTGCTGGTAGAATATTAGTTATGCTCTAAACCCATGAGTCAAACCCATGTCTTGGGTTGCACACTTGTAACTAATGTGAGTTGTTTAGTTTTCTTACGAGCCCATCTCGTAATACTGAGAAGGGTCTCTAGCTGAGGAGTATGTTATGCATTTTGGATCCTACATCCAGTTAAATTATCTTGAATAGAAAGATTGGGAAATCTTTGCATTGAACCGATGAATTCATTTGGAGCAGTGGCTTCTCAGAAGGCAGCATGAACTCTTGTGAAGGCAAGTCACTGCATCTACTTTCCAGATAAAGAATTGAAGCTTCCAGGCCATCCGGCTGGCAGTTATGCCAGTGGTGACTGAATATTCCAGAATTGGCCATAGTTAGTATTCTTAACTAGGTCCCATTAATTTAAGTATGTCTCCCCTGATATATGTCATCAGGTTGATTTCTGATTTAGGTCTTGTAGATTAAAGCCCATGGTTTTCTTTATAGAGTAAATCCATCTCATGTTAGATCTCTTCCTACTGCCTTCAAGTTTTCCTAAAATTATTGTCTTTTCTTACTCTTGTGTATAATCAAATCTTAGTTTACAGTTTTTTGTGTGTGGTGGAGAGTTTTACTAAAGGTGATTTAAAGAAAGGTTGGTAGTTTTAAATTTAATATACAGTAGCTTTGCAATTTGGTAGCCTAATGTTTACTGTTATGCAGCAAGGGCAGCATTAGGATGGCCTGAATACCAAAGTGCTATAGTAGAAATTACTGTAACTTCTAAATCTGGCTTTCTTGGCAGTTTAGGAATAAGGAAGAGGCAAAATTTTCTGCTCCAGGTGTTCATAGCTTGATTTTTTTTTTTTTAGGACCAAAAGGCTGGTAGGATATTTGTCAAGATAAAAAGACTTCTGATATTTTATTTATTTTTCAATAAATAAATATTTGATGGAAGACTTGGCAGTGGCATACATTAGTACAGAATTCAGAATTTTGTCCTCAGATGCAAGAACAGATAGACAGCCTTTTAATGGTAGGTTTTAAATGCAGCTGCCAGAATCTTTTCCCCTTCCCCCTTCTTGTCTTTTCTATTGAGGCACTGCTTTCCTTAAGGCTAGAACCCTGTTCTTGGGAGACAGAGGCTTTAAAAGGTCTGATGTTATATTTGTGGGATGTTGTTCAGCTTGAAATGGCTTTGGAGCCTCGTTATGTGTGCCTTTATTTTCATCTTACAACCATTGTCTAAGGGGGGGGGGGTTGGTGTTTTTATGCTGTGCTAGGATGCCGTGATATTGAATAGGAAAAGTGGGGGAGGACACATTGTATTCCGCTGCCATGCTGCCATCCGAGGGATTGTTTCTGGACATAGGTTTAACATTCATTGGTTGTCTGAAGAAAGCCATTTCATCCGAGGATTGGACAAGAAGCTGCGTCAGTTTGCTGCCCGTCTCCAAGGCACTGGTGATGCTGCCTCCACAAGCTGGCTAACGTCACAGCTCCATCACCCAGCGGGGTGTGGGCTTGCTTGTCCCCCCTCCTCCTATTCTCTGTTTAATTCTGTATTTGCTTCCTGCTGCATTTCTTAATCTGTCTTCTGCCACATGCTAACAGCATGATATTTTGCAATCATTTAGGTGAATACAAGAAGGACGAACTCCTGGAAGCTGCTAGGTAAGTGCTGCTCAGAATACAAATGGTTTGTTTTGAAGGGAGGTGGTGGAAGGCGAGGGCAAAAAAGGGGGCTTTTATGATCTGTCAGTCTGTCATTAACCTTTTATGATATTTTGCAGATATACAAGCCTTGTTAGCATGAGCCTCTTTGGAGTTTAGCTAAATGCAAAAAGAAAAATAGAATGTTTATTTATAATCATCCAGTATGGTGGGAAAGGTTTTTTTTTTTAATTTTTGAAATAATGTTCTCTGAGTTAAATTTATATTACATTGTGATAATTTTACTGAGAAATAATGGGCTAGGGTGTTTTCTTTTTTCTGCCTTACAGCTTGCAGTCATATTTTACATTTTTTAAAGCATATCATAGAAAACAATCAGGAGGTTTGAAGCCATTTACAGTGTTTTGTTTAATGTAACAAAAATAGCTATTTGATGAGTGTTTTTCAACAGATGCACAAATTTAAATAGAATATAGGTAATATAATTTTCCTATATCATTTTCTTGAAGGGAAGATTTCAGGGTATTTTTTAAAATTGAAGTCCATACAGTAGGCAATACTTTGAACATGACAGTATATAGTGCCCTAGTGTGGAATCCCATTTGAAATAATGTATAAAGGATCCCCACTCCCATTTCTTACTTCTCTACCATGTAGGAGTGGCAATGAAGAAAAACTGATGGCTTTGTTGACACCTTTAAATGTGAACTGCCATGCAAGTGATGGGCGAAAAGTAAGTCTGTGCATATTTAATCTGTTTGCAATTTTTGGCAGCTAACCTGCATGTCTTGTCAATTTGGAAATATTCCTAGCTCCCTTTTTCTGGAGGGGTTGTAATTTGTGAATCTTCACCATGAAATTAAATAATGATCTATTCAATATTGACAGTTTGTGACAGATTGACAGAGGCAGTAGAGCATGCACTTGAGATAATGTCATTTGTTTTAAATGCCAGCTACTGGGTTCAGCTTCAGTTTGTTCAGTAATAAAAATAAACTGTAGGGTTAAGTTGTTAATAGCTGTAAAAGAACAGTTCATTTAATATATTCTGTTGGGGAACGTAAGACTCCAAGCTCCTACATGGCTTGCTAGAGCAAATCCCAGATCATTGTGGTTAGTATCTTCTGAATATTCTTAACTTTTAACATTTTATGCTTTCACTGCCTGGCTGAAGCTTTATGTAACAGGGAGAATGAATGAATGAAATTGATTGGGTTAGAAACAAGGGAAAAGAAATAGCATAGAAAAGTAGGCTGTTGGCCAGACTTGATGACATGTTCGCTTCATTTATATCATATGGCCATTTAATGTCTCTGCTTATGTTAAAAATATTATCTTTTGTATGGAATTCTGCTCACAGGGCTGACTTGGGCTCACATAGCTAAATATCCTCATCTTTTAGGGGCCATATTTAGTAATTTGTAGAAATCTTCACCACATATTCTAAAACAAGGAAATCCAGCTGGCTTCAGCCTGTAAGGCTGGCTTCTCCCTAGCGTAGCTTTGGTGGTTAATGAAGGAAAGACACACAAGATTTGGGGGAGGTTTTTGCTTATGTCCTGTCCCTTGGCTGGTTTGGAGCTAAGATGTTTTAATCATATAAAAAGGTTTGTTTCAGTGCAAAAGACATCTGGATAAATTCAGGTCATGATCTGGACAAAGCTGAGCACTCAGTCCAAATTTTATATTTCAGCATTTATGGTTGTTTAGAGCTCTTCGGGTTTGTCTGGATCTCTTTAATACTGTCGTCACTGTAGTATATGCATTTTGTAAAATGATTGCATACTCACCGTTTATATGACTCAATGTTCATCTCCTGTTCAGTGGTAAGTTTAGGAGTATTTTAAGTAATTGTTGATCAATCTGTTTAGTATACGTTAGAGTTGTCATCAGATTATTTTATACCAAATTGAAATGCTAAAACTGTTTGCAGTTTACCAACAACTGCATACTGATGAATCCCCGTTAGAACAACCTGCAGAAGCAATTTGTTTTTGAAAATTTTTGTAAAATGAATGTAATATACTAGTCTGTTGATATGAGATGTGCATGTCAAAAAGAGAGAAAAGGCTTGCTTTATAAGCATCATTCCTGTTATAAATTACAGAACAGAAAATCAGTGCATTTATTTTAGCTAAAACTGCACAGATAATGTGATAAGATCCAGAACAGTATTTCGTCAAATGTGAAATACTGTTTAATATAATATATGAATACCTTAAAATTAAAAGTGCTTATACTGTAAGAGGTAAAAGTTCAAATGCTAGAGTGTTTAAAACGTTTAAAACTGAATATATGTTCAAAGCAGAAAAATATTCTGTTGTGTCCATATTATTACTGTGTTTCTTTAAGAACCCTTGATGTTCAGAGTTGGCTGTTCTGATAGGTAGATGAGATGGTCTCATTACAGACCAAAAGATAACCAATTGTTTTATTTTATAATAATCACCATGATGGAAATGATTTGTGTTTTCTACCTTAAATACCCAAATAATTTTGGTAGTCTCATTAGTAGTGGAAGCATATTCAAGTTCTGCAGGTCTGTGTTCATGTCATAGAATATTTATTTATTTATTTATTTAAAAGTATTTTTACCCCGCCTTTCTCCTTGGAATAGGACCCAAGGTGGCTTACAGTAATGAGGGGTAATATACAGTCCAGTACAATTAGGACATGTTCAAGTATTTGAATTAAGACATGTTCAAGTATTTGAGAACAAGGAATTGAGGGACATCTTACAGCATTAATAGACTAACATTACATTAAAGCAACACGGTTATAAGTAGTCATAAACACAACGTTTATGTGAACCCATAGTATGTATATGGAAATAACTCACATATTCAGTTGGGGCAGTGTGGGTTTCGAATCATTTAACAGTGATTAAGGGTGGAGGACTACAGGTTTCTGCGTTCGCTGAAGGATTGTGAGTTTTAGGCAGTTGCCTAAGCATGATGAATGCTGGAATGCTCTTGGAATACTTTGGAAAGTTCCAACTGTTTTCCCCTCTTACATCCTTGGAAGTAATTCCTTTGTACATACATGTTCACAAACACACACAGAGAAGGAGAATAAAGCTAAATGACTAAAAGGTTTCTAATCTAATACATGTGACTGACATACAAGGTGTATGTAGCTACAGAAAATGCTTAGCAAAAGTGGTAGTTTAAGGACAGGAAACACAGCGTGGAATTCAAGAAGTGGAACTACTGTAACTTGTTATACTCCTAAATCCCTCTAAGAAATGTCATCTGGGATTTTCATCCAGGTATGCAAACTGTTTTCATGGGTTTGGCTAACAGGAAAACCCTTAATCATTTAGAACAGGGGTCCCTAACTCCCGGTCTGTAGCATGCTACCAGACCATGGCAGCAAGGTTCAACAATACTTCACCTCATAGAAGCAACCTGTTTTTCTTTTTAAAAGCATGGCTCAGATTAAAAATGACAAAAACTTTAACAAAAAGTTCTAATAAGCAGTCACCTTCCAGGCTTAATACTCTGTAGAACAGTGGTTCTCAACCTGTGGGTCCCCAGATGTTCTTCGACTGCAACTCCCAGAAATCCCTTCCAGCACAGCAAGTTGCAGTCCAGGAACATCTGGGGACCCACAGGTTGAGAACCAGTGCTGTAGAATTTTGAAATGTAGTGTTAGTGTTGATGGACTGTATATTGCTTCCTCCTCAAATTTTAGTATTAAATAGCCTCCAGTCATTATGCTATGTAAAGATTATTTGCATGGGTGAGGGGTTGAAGAAAAAGAATCATAAGATATTAAGAGTGCCAAACTACTAAATCGGTGTTGTGTTTAAATCAATGGCAAACTCACTGTATACTGAATATTATTTCCAGAAATAATAAGTTCAGTTTACATAGTGTTTGAGTTTGACACACTACACAGCATTGGGTGGGACAGTAGAATGGAAGAAAATTGTAGCCACTCTCAAAATTATGTGTTATGAAATAACTGTAACAGTAGTGTGCTAAAGAAAATTGCCTACACAGTACATGGTTTTATTTCCCACAAAGTTCTTTCAAAGTCTTAGCAAAGCTTAACAGCTTCCCAGAAACCTTTCTGTGTGGTAGTAAGGCAACAGAACCAGAGTCATTTCCATAGTAACTATCATCTCTGTGATTTCTCAGCCTTTTTTGACCCTGACTGATTAGCCCAACTGGTCATTGAGAAACCAAAGTAGGATGGTAGTTAGATCTTTCAACTGTTACTGCTTTTGCTGAAGCATGTGTAAAACATGTTTTAACTTGAGCTGCCACTGTCTGCTGAGTTGTTTCTTTTAATTCATTTCAGTGGGGTCCGAGTCATCATCATTTGTTACAGTGAATTGGAGGTTTCTGAGTGCCTATGAGTGGGGCTTTCATATTTAACTGTTATCTTCTCCCTCTGCAGACACAAATAAAACCCTACACGTAGAAATTTAGTTTTACAGTATCAGGAATAAAGCAAGCAGTGCCCAGAGTAGTATGTGCAGTCTTCCTCCTGGTAGTTTCTTGAGTGGAGAGATTTGACTGTATGTTTCATGATGTTCTATCAGGTTATGCAGAATAATTTCTTTACATGTAATTCTGAAGTGATAGAGTTCGGGTTGTTTAAATTCTTTTTTGGCTGAATTGCAGCTTTCCTAATGATTTAAACTGAAGAAGAACTCGGGTCAGGCATCTTGCGCCTGTCCCACGTTCTGACCCCTCAACTCACTGCCATGTGTCCCGAAGCCACCCCACCAGTGCCTCCAACCTGTCTTGCCTCCTCATGAATGCCAGGTCGGTCCATAATAAGATCCCCGTCGTTTACGATACCATCGGTGATGGGAGGGCCGGCCTGGCCTGTATCACGGAGACCTGGGTGGGCGCAGAGGGTGGGGCTTCGCTCACCCAGCTGTGTCCGCCCGGGTTTCAGGTTCAGGGAGTGGGCAGGTTGGAGGGTCACAAGGGGGGAGGGGTTGCCATCGTTTACAGGGAATCACTTTACGTCAGCAGGGGCTCGACATTGGTTAGTCTGGGGTTAGAATGCCTTCACCTGTTGGTGGGTCAGCGGGACAGATTTGGCATTGTGCTGGGTTACCGCGCTCCCTGCAACCCAGCACAATCCCTCCCAGAGCTCTCAGAGTTCGTTGCAGCAGCACTGTTGAAGTCCCCCCACCTTCTGGTGGTTGGGGACTTCAATGTGCATGCAGGCGGCAGACTCTCTGGTGCAGCTTTGGAATTCATGGAGTCCATGACCTCCATGGGTCTGACCCAGCATATTTTATGCCCCACTCACAGGTCAGGGCATACCCTTGACTTGGTGTTTACCTCCATGTCAGGGGTTTCCCTTCTGGAGGTGGGGAACATTGTTTCTGTACCTGTGTCATGGTCAGATCACCACCTGCTGTCCTTTTCCCTGTCGATCGCGGCCCCTCCCCATGGGGACCATTGGCCATCTGTTTGGGCCCGCCCCGGAGGCTTCTGGACCCATCTTGGTTCCGTGAAGCCTTCGGGGAGCTTCCTGGTGGCTTGGCTGATGATCCGGCCGAGGCTGCGGTTGATCAATGGTTTGCAACAGCTTCCCGCACCGTCGACCGGATCGCCCCCAAGCACCTCCTCCGTGGCAGAGCTCGATCTTCACCGTGGTTTACAATGGAGCTGAGAGCGATGAAGCAGGAACGGAGGAGACTGGAGAGCAGCTGGTGAAGAGACCAGACGGTGTTTAATAAGACTGCAGTAGTTATCTAGACTAGGCGCTATTCCCGAGCGATCAGGGAGGCAAAATCATCCTATTACTCCCTGATAATTGGTGAGGCCTCGAACCGCCAGACGGAACTCTTCCAGGTGGTTCGGGACCTCATCAATCCTAGTCTGGCGAGGCCTCCTCCTACCGACTTCAGTAGCGAGAATTTCACAGTCTTTTTTAGATCTAAAATTGAGGCCATCCGGACCGGTCTTGAATCCGGTTGCACTACTCCTCCCTTGCCATCCCCTATCGCTGCACCTCCTCGCTCTCCTCGATTGGATGAGTTTGGGCCTGTTTCCCCTTTGGAGGCCTCCAGGGCAATTGCCCATTGCCAGCCCACGTCCACCCCCTTCGATCCTTGCCCTGCCTGGCTTATAAAAGCTGCCGGAGGGAGTATGCCTGAATGGGCTTCTGCCATCGCCACCGCCTCCTTCGGGGAGGGGGTCTTCCCCTCCCATCTGAAGGAGACGGTGGTAAAGCCCATTCTTAAAAAACCTGCCATGGCATCGGACCAATTGGCTAATTATCATCCGATCGCCAACGTCCCTTTTATGGGCAAGGTTATCGAGAGGGTGGCCGCGACCCGGATTCAATCATACTTGGAGGAACAGCAGTGCCCTGACCCTTGCCAATCCGGGTTCAGGCCTGGCCGGGGGACCGAGACAGCTTTGGTCGCGCTGCAAGATGGCCTAATCCAGGCAGCCGACAGGGGTTGCTCTACCCTGTTGGTTCTCCTGGATTTGTCAGCAGCCTTCGATACCGTCAACCCCGGTATCCTACTGGACCGGCTCTCTGAGGTGGGTATTGGGGGCACTGTTCGCAGTTGGCTCCGGTCCTTCTTGGAGGGCCGGCCTCAGTATGTGCAGCATGGAGGGGAGTTGTCGGCCCCGTGGAGACTCCCATGTGGGGTTCTGCAGGGCTCGTCTCTCTCTCCCATGCTGTTTAACATCTATGTGAGGCCGCTGGCTGGGATCATTAGGAGATTTGGAGTTTGCTGTCATCAGTACGCTTATGACACGCAGCTCTAACTCTCCTTTTCTACCTCTACAGTGGAAGCTGTCCGGACTCTTTACCAGTGTCTGGATGCGGTTATGGCATGGACCAGGGCCAACAGGCTCAAACTCAACCCCGAGAAGACTGAGGTGATGTTCTTCGGGAGTTCTCCGTCTGGATATGGAGGCCCCCTCCCCAGCTTAGGGTTCGGAATCTGGGCGTGGTTCTGGATCCGGCCCTCACCATGGAGGCCCAGGTGGCGGCCGTGACCAGGACTGCGTTTTACCATCTTTGTCAGATTGCCCAGATCCGCCCATACCTAGACGGCGACTCCTTGAGAACAGTAGTGCAAGCGTTGGCTCAGCGATCAACCTCGGCCCGTCCAATTCGGCAGGCCCGGAAAACATCCACCCGGAACTGGGCCTTCTCGGTGGCTGGCCCATCCCTTTGGAATTGTTTACCCAGCAAAGTGCGCTCTGCAGAGACCCTGTTGGCCTTCCGCAGAGCGTTAAAAACCTGACTCTTTTGCGAGGCCTATGGTGATCTTGTTTAGTTTTTTTTTTTTTTTTTTTTTTTGTCCTGCCATCTGCTTATTCATTCGGTCAGCTACAGAACTAGCTGCAACTTTATGCCAAGGGCGCTCTTGCTGTTTTAAAATGGCTATGGTCTTCTTATATTGCTTTGTGTTGTATCGTGTTCTTGTATTGTATTGCTAGCTGATTGGATCAGCTCACTGTAAGCTGCCCAGAGTTCCCTAGGGAAGATGGGCGGGATAGAAATTCAACAAATAAATAAATAAATAATAATAAATAAACTATTACAAAAATGTAATACCAAGTGTTTTCAAGCTGTATGTGCCCCCCCCCCAAATCTTTATGGTGCAATACTGTTTCTTTAGTGCTATAACAAGATCTTTGAGGTTGTTAACATGCTTTATTTGCAATTAATACCTAAAGTTTGTAATTTTTGAATACAGTACCACCCCTGTATCCGCTGATTCACTATCAGTTATCAGCGGGTGGTGGGGTGCCTAGGGTGATACCTGCTCCGTGCTGCCAGGGTGGCAGACTGGGCAGCAGTTTTGCCCCCAGCACCCCACCCCTCCCTCTGGCCAGATCAACAGACCAGGAAGCGGGAGAGAACACTTTTGTGCTGCCCTATCCACGGCACTGCTGCCCCTTTGGGCAGATTGGGCGGCACAAAGGCGCTCTCTCCCACCTCCCAGTCCACCAACCTGCCCAGTGGGAGTGGGTTAGTGACAGGGGTGAAAAGGTTTTGCCCCCGGCACCCCAGCATCCCTGTCACCACCATCACCCTCATATAGGAGTGTTCACTCTTATCCACAGATATCAGTATCCACAGCGTGGCCTGGAACCGATCCACCTGCGGATACGGGGATCCTACTGTAATCCAGAAAAATGAAAGCAGACATTTCTCTTTTACAGGCTTTTGGATATGGCTTAAAGGTAAATAAGAAATTTGATAGACTGAACCTCCTTGCTAAAGCTTTTCAGTAACTTGCGTGCCTTCTTTACTTCTGATGTGCACATATTCTCAATGTGTTTCAAGCCAGTGCATTTAGGGTCTTTGGTGTGGAAACATATTCATGTACTTTCAAGAGATCAAGGATATCAGGGATGAAGCATTTATCCAAGGGGCTCGGAACTGCGCAGATCAGGGTGAGCTCAGCACAATTCTGATGTTTTGGGGTTGGAATTTACTTCAGCTCTAGCCAGCAAAGCCAGTGGCATATTATGCTCCAGTACCATGTAGAAGGCCACACTGTGCGCCTTGTACCAGCATATGTGCCTGCCTTCTTATGTACATTGAAATAATAAATACATCTACAATTCCAGAAGGGCAAGTGTCCATTTTTGTCCCTCTCTGTGGACATCCATGGTTTGGCTTGGAGGTAAAGATAGATTATTTGTGGGAAGCATGTACAGTTAGGTTGGGCCGTTGGACTTAGTCCTGGGAAATCCAGGTTCAAGTGTCCCCAAAGACATGAAATGTATAGAGCCATTTCTTCTTTCTCAGTATGTCCTCACAAAAAATGCGAGAAACATCTTTCTTGGATCACTAAATTAAGCAATGCATACTGTCAATCCTCCAGGGCTCTCTTGAAGTTAGGGTGGGATGTGGTGGTGGGGACAAACAGAAAAGGCCCCATATAATCTTGGCTAGATATTAGCAGTGCAAGATTAGTAAATATAGGTTAAAACTTAATTTCCAGCTTTTAAAGAGTGCTATTGCCCTGTGTCTGGTATTTCCTGTTTCTGGACAGATTAGGAGTGAGGAAGAAAGGAATAACAAGAGGACTTCAGCTAAGAGTGGCGAGAAGCAAAGTTTTCAAAAATACATGCAGCATCTTTTCAGAGCTCAAAATAGGAGCAAAGCAAGAGTGGGAGAAGTAGAATTGTGGATGGGATTTTTCAGATTCTTTCTAGTAAGGCTTTTAGCGTGCACAATGCAAACTTAAGCATACATAAGTTTTAAAAAGTGGTTGTGTGATCCATTGATTGCTTTAAAAGTCTAGTGTTGAACAGGACCTTTGTTACATATCAGATTTGATGATAAAAAGTTTCAAATCAGATGAGCTTTTGAATCTTTCAAAAGTCTTCACTAGATAAAGATTGTGTAGAATTGGGATAAAGAGAAATAGTTCAAAGATTGGGTTTTTGGCTCAGGCAGGTTGACTGTCACTGAAGCAAAATGGACTTTATAATCCAACTGAGGCTGAGGTGATAGAGTTATTAACTTGCATTTCTCCCCACCTTCACCTATGGAAATAAGTGAGCACTCTCAAGATGAACCAGAGTCAGCAAAACATCGTAAACAGGGAGAAGGCTCCCCAAAATTAGAGCCCTACAAAGAGATTACCTCCCCGCCCCACGTCCCCACGCAGAAGTTTTAAAGAAGGGAAGCTAAAGAATTTTGCTTCTATTTAAGAATTCCTCCAACTAAACTTTGTGGCATTGCTTGGCATGACAGTTCCATAATTTACAAGCAGGCAAGAACAACAAACACACACTGAAGAGCCCAATGTTATTATGTACTTGCCTTTAGCTCTTACACTTAGGGACTAAGTTATTTTAGTCTCAGTGCCAGAGCAGAGTGCTTGTCCAATTGGTTTCTCAGAAGATAATGGGTGAGTTAGAAGTGTTGTATATTGAATGGAATAGAAATAGAAACTGGCACTGGCCATGCTTGTCATAAAGCAGGCATACTGGTCTGTGTTTTTGACTGCCCTATAATTCTGACTTAGTTGAAGGTTCTAGCCCCCTAATCATCTATATCTAGGATGATCCAGAGAAGCATAGTGCTGTATTTTGGGGGAAGTAGCAAAGGAAAATAAATCAGGGACAAGAAGAAAATATTGATCGCTATGTAATAGCTGCAGTGATAATTCTGTCAGACATAAGCAAGAGAATAAATATTTACTAAGGTAAATGGAAGGTATTTCCATATTATAAGTTTGTTTTTAGGTTAACTGCATGGCTCAAACTTCAGAACAAATTTATCTTTTCTGGAGAAAGGGCTTCTACTGTCAGTGGAATTCTACGTTGAAAAGCTGCTCAACTTGTGACCGTTGGTTTTGAATTCCCCTCAGGCTGAAGAACAATTTGCCATGCAGCATGGAAGGCTGCAGCTTGTGGCCCTTGGTGCTTAGAGCGTCTTTGCATTCTGGTGTGTTTTCATTCTGGAAATCCAGGTTTTGCTCCTCTGCCATGCGAATCCATTGCCTTCATTGCATTCTGAAATTTAAAAAATATGTTATAAAATATATTCTTCAGCCAGTCTCTCTACCATAATGGCTAGTGCACCCAGACTTTTGCCTCTTCTCTGCCTATCTCTTCCTCGTTGTTTATAAAAAGTATGTTTTTTTGCTGTTAGGACCCCCCCCCACACACACACAAATGTACAAAAATAATATTGTTTATAGGAACAAATTCACAAAAATCAAATATTTGCCTCCCAGGGTAGATTTAATTTTTTAAATTGATTTTTTTCATGATTTAAATTAAAATTTATTTTTTAAAATTTAAATTGTGGTTTAAATCAATTTGATGTAAAAAAAATCATTGATTTTTATGCATCCTGTAGCCTCCTGTTTTAATAGATTGCAAGTCCCATTGCTTCAAAGGCATTCATGATGGGGGGAAATGTTTTGTTGTATTTTAAGAAGGCTGTCAGAATATTAATCAGTCCTGCAGATTGTAGAAGACACCAATACTTTTACATAGCAATGATTCCTTATACCATCTAAGGCTATATAAAAGCTGGTTAGCCAAGAACTGTTTCTTGACTGGTGGTAGCCTCCAGCAACTGAGCATGTTTGCTGTGTAATGTGTAAAGTGTAAACCAGTGGTTCTCAACCTGTGGGTTCCCAGACGTTCCTGGACTGCAACTCCCAGAAACCCCTTCTAGCACAGCGAGTGGTGGAGGCTTCTTGGAGTTGCAGTCCAGGAACATCTGGTTGAGAACCACTGGTGTAAACCATTGATCAATGTAGGGCAGTGGTGGCAAACCTTCAGCACCCCAGATGTTTTGGACTACAACTCCCACAGTCCTTCATCATTGACAATACAGGCTTGGAATTCTGGGAATTGTGGTCCAAAACATCTAGATTGCAGAAGATTCATCATCATTGGTGTAGGGGGTATTAGGCTTGGGGGATGGGGACACAGAGAAAAGGTACAGAAGGAGCACAAGACACTGGCTAGGGGCTATCCGTGGGTTATAAAGATGATACAGTAGACTCCTGTTTATCACGGCAGTTAGGTTACCTAACAACCCGCAATAAAGGAACAACTGCAATATACTGATGTATATCAGCAACCCAGAAGGCAGGCGGCCTGCACACCAAGTCTACGGGAATAGTGTTTTTTCACACAGGGAGATTCTTTCTCTCTCCACCAAATCCTCTGTGCCTAAGCCTGCAAAGAGTGAGGTTTCTTTTGCACAGGGAGATCCATCCTTTTTCTCTCTCCACCAAATGCTCTGTGCCTAAGCCTGGGAAGAGTGGTGTTTCTTTCACTCACTCACTCGCTCACACACGCACACACACACGTGCGCACACGCACACGCACACATACACACACACACACCAAGCTCCCAGGTGTGTGTGTGAGGCGGAGGTGGTGGCGGTGGCAAGCCTCCTTAGGTTTCTTGCGGTGACGTCCCCAGCCTTGCTGGGTGGAAGGATGAGGCAGAAGGCAAGCGCCCAGCGGCAGCTCCACTGCTTCCCTCCACCTGACTTCTCAGGCTCCATAGCCTTGGTTTGCCAGGCGCTTGCCTTCTGCCTTGTCCTTCCACCCAGCAAAGCTGGCGAGGTTGTCTCTAGAAGCCAAGGGAGGCTCCGCCACTGTCACTACCACCTCTGCCCCGCATGCACACCAGAGACTTTGTGGTGTGCGGGTGTGGAAAAGCCACCAGGAAGTTTGATCGATCACCAAGTCTAGGGAACCCAAGAAGTCCGGTGGAAGGAAGCAGCAAAGCCGTCCCTGCATCTCCCCTCTGCTCTCTGCAGCCCTTCCAGCCCCTGAGATGGGGCAGCTGGCAGCTAACCACCAGATGTGGATCCCCCCCCCGCACCTGCACTTTACTGCTCCTGCTAGGCAGGTGTTTGAGGTGCCAGAGGGGGGAAGCTGTGCTGTGAGGCTCCCACCACCACCTGCACTTCCCCATTCTGTTGGGCAGGTCCCTTCTCTACAAATAAAAATCTGCAATATACCGAGACCGCATTAAATGAACCGCAATATGGTACGGGATTGCTGTAACAAATGGGAAGCGGTGTAAACCAGGTTACAGCAGAATCTGAATGTGAAAGTGGTAGAAGTAGCAGCAAGGTCCCAAATAAAGGCTCTAAGCATGTGAGTCAGGAAAAGAAAAGCCTGAGAGTCCTGAAGACAGAGATGATGAAATGAGTCTTCTGTCTGTCTCCTTGGGCAGGAATGAGGAGGAGCAAGTTGAAGAGAGCAAAAAGTTTTAGAGATGGACTGTCTGAACTAAAAGGGGTTGGAAATCAGAGCACAGAGTCTGGGGGCTCAGAATGTTGTGAAACAAGACCATGCATTGATATTTGTCCAAATCCTATGTCTCATTGGGTAATAGACGTGATTATTATGTCTCAATGGGAGCTTTCTATAGAGCGGTGGTCCCCAACCCCCGGGACGCGGACCGGTGCCGGTCCATGGACCGGTCGGCACCGGGCCGCCTGGGGAGGCCGGGGAGGCTCCTCCCCTTTTCCTCCGCCGCCCTCTTCCTCCTCCTCTTCTCTCCCGCGGGCGGCCGGTGGAGGAGGGGGCGCGCGCAGGAGGCGTGAGGAACGGGGGAGGGACGAGGGAAGCCAGGCAGGAGCTCCCGCCAGGCCCCGCTGGAGGAGAGGAGAGGAGAGGAGAGGCCGGGGTGGGGGGCCGGGAGCCGGAACACCGCCGCCGCCGCCCCACTGGGAGAGGGAGAAGGGAGGAAGGAGCGGCCGCTCCCGTCCCCCGCCCCCACACACAGAGAGAGAAAGAGAGGCCGGGGGCCCCGAGCCCCCCCCCCAAACGGAGTGTGCCGGTGAAGACGGGAACGGTGAGTCCCTCTGTGTGTTTTGTGTGTGTATGTGTCTGCCTGCCGGCGCAACCCTCCCCCGGCCCCCAGCATTGCAGGGTCCCGAGCGCGGTGGGTGCCCGAGGGGGAAGAAGGGATGGGGGGCAGGACCGTCCCGTCGCAGCCCGTCCCAAGCCCGTCCCGGGGCGCGCGGGACATGCATGGCGGGAGGTTATTGCGGGTGGGTGGGTTGGGTGGGAAGGAGCGGTGACGGCGGCGGTTGTAACGTGTGTGTGTGTATGTATGTGTGTGTATGTGTGCGCGCGCGTGGAGGCGGTGGTCCCTCCTTGGAAGCGGAACCGGCCAGCGCAGAGACGCCACCCCCCCCACCGGCCTCCCTCCCCTCCCCCTCCCACTCGCCCGCCCGAAGGCCGCAGCCGGAGGCAAGGGGTGCCGCGGCCGAACCCAGCCGGCTGCCGTGGCCGCTGCGGCCGCCAACAGGAGGAGGAGGCGGGGGTCCGCCCGCCCAGGAGCCCCGGGCTCTCCCCCACCCCGCCCGTGCGCGCGGGGGGGAGCGGCACGCCCGACACCCCCAGCCGGCGAGCGCCGCCACCGCCACCGCCGCTCCCATGACCCCCCCGCAAGGCACACACGCCAAGCCCCCCCGCACCCCCTCCTCCCCTCCTCCCCTCCTCCCTCCCCCCATCCCCCACCCCCACACACACCCTCCCCTGCCCCCCCACCCGACCCCCGCACCCCCCATCTCCCCCCACCCCCAGCCCCAGCCCCAGCCCCGGGCCACGGAAAAATCATCAAACATTTACTGGTCCGTGGGGACAAAAAGGTTGGGGAGCACTGCTATAGAGGACTATTCCTGCCCTATGAACAGTTGCAATGATACCTGAAAATGCTGTGAGTGGGTTCAGGAATCTCTTCATGGATGGCTGTTTCTTGTACACAGTTGACAGATGGAGACAATTGACCTTCCAATAAACGTTTATTAACAGAACTCATAACAAATGGGTTTTTACTTTCCCCCTCCTGCACATTATCTTGAATATCATAAACAACGGGTTTCTTCAGTGAACTAACGTGAATGCCAATAGTATCCGTTATTGGGGTCTCCCATACGCCCCCAAAAGTTCCGGCATGGGTCCTGGGGAACTCCTCTTCCCATGACATAGCGTCCCGCAACAGGGATGTCGCACCCAGCGGGGTGGTTCCCGTGGCTCTCTGTGCGGGAAACTCTCCCTCTGTGGCCAGCTCCACTCCATACTGGAGCTCCGTCCACTCCAAGGGCTCAACTGCCCTAACGGTCCAGCTGTCGACCGTTTGGAACCCCACCGTGTGCGACTCCCTTCCTCCAACCGTCATCATCCATCTCTTTTTCCCTCACCAATGGACACCCACATTCCATCAGCCATCTATCCGCACATGTCCCTCCCCCCCAATGCTGGCACACACCCATTCTTTTCCCTTCGTGTTTGCCTTCTTCCCTTCTTCTTTCCCTGTTTCCTCCTGCATTGATCCCTGCCCTTCCTCTGCCATCTCTCGGGCAGCACACCATCCGATCTCTCACAAATGCCTATTTTGCCAATGGAAATACTGAGTGAGGCAAAGGATTCTTCCAGCCAGGCAACAATTGCCTTTGGTGTTTAGCTGCTCCTTGACTGTATTTAGGTTCCTTCCAAACAAATATCAGGCACTGGTAGCACATGGGGAAGTGTCTGTAGAAGAGTGCAACACTCCACCAAGTTCATACAGGTGAGGCCTCACCTCATCTAGCTTGGTTCCAAACCATTGAGGTCTTGATATGCCATAGCCAGGCCTCTGAATTATGCCTTTAACTGTTTCAGTATCTTTTATGCACACCCAAACATTGCACTGGTCATCAAGTCTATGGTGCAACTTCTGGAAGTAAAGGATTGGTCAACTGCATGCATTGCTCAGGGGACACTCAAGAGTATTTTGCACTAATTGATAAAACAACTTCTTTGTTCTGCTTTCCCATCTAAGAGCTACATAGTCCTCATAACTAGCACCTACTGACAGCTTGGGCACACAATTCTTAACCATGTGATGTTTTTGACTAAAGGGTGCTCCATGTAGATTGTGTTGTTGTAGTTCAAATTAGACCTTTGCTTCTTTCTTTATGTCAGAAGCACCAGAGCACAATGAATCAATATATCAGATAATGTTTGCCCAGTAATGGGCAACATCAAGAGCGTTTGTAGAAACAGGTATTCCATGGTACATATTAAGACACAAACTACACTGACATAGGTGTGAAATTGTTGGTTCTTCTCTGCACTTGCAAAGAACTGTGAGTGCAAACCCCCCACTTTCTTGAGTTCATTGGTTCTGTCAGCTCCATCTCTTTGGGGTGAGCTCCCAGTGGAGCTACAGCTAGCCTTGTCCCTCACAGCCTTCAATGAGATGCTCGAAACAAGCTTCTTTGTTAAAGACTTACCGTAGAACGGACTTTCTTTGTCACCTGTTTGCCATTGTTCGGCTTTTGATGGGTGCTTTAATTGAATATTAAAGCTGTTGCTGTGGCCGCCGCCGCCGCTCCTCATGCTGCACCACCCTCTCTTCCATCCTCTTTTCCTTCCCAAGGTGTGGCATTGCCCTCACCGCCTCCTTTCCTGCCTCTTTTTTCTCCTCCTCCTGCTGCTGCTGCTGCTGCCACCGCCACTGAGCCCTTCCCAAGCGCCAGCTCTTGCTGTTCCCACACAGTCGCCATCCAATTGCCTGGCTCGGGCGGGGCTGGAGAGGCCTGGCCCGCTGCTGCTGCTTCTGCTGCTGCTGCCGCCACCACTTCTTAGAGGAGCCAGCAGAGGGAAGCAGCCATAGAACAAAAGAAGCCCTGAGCTGAGTGGGGGCTGTGGTGGTGGTGGTGGCAGCGGCAGCGGCAGCAGCAGCAGGTCCCTCGCCGTCACTCCTCTCCCAACCGCCCAGGCCTCGTAAGAAGAAGAAGAGGAGGAGGAGGAGGAGGAAATTGAGACCGTCACCTAGGGAAAGCTGGCAGCAACATGCCACCCAGGACTGAGTACCCGGAGCGTGTCACCGCCCTCCTCCTCCTCTTCACCTCTGCTGCTGCTGCCTCCTCCCAGTCTAGCCGACCTCCTGTCGCTGGCCATGCCAAGTAACAGTGCCTCGCCATCACCTCAGGAGGAGCCACCCGAGCTGGTGGTTCTGCTTCTGTCCAAGTTGCTGCTGGGCCTGCTGCTTCACTACCACCATCACCACTGCTACTGGGAGCCTTCAGGGTGGCCACTTTAGACTTTAGACAATTGAATGCTGTATCTAAATTTGATGCTTACCCGATGCCTCGGATTGATGATTTATTAGCTAGGTTAGGAGAGGCGCAATTCTTTAGTTCCTTGGATCTGACCAAGGGATATTGGTAGGTATCATTACGTAGAGAGGATAAAGAGAAAACCGTGTTTGGAACTCCAATTGGATTGTATCATTTTACCAAAATGCCTTTTGGCTTGCACAGGGCGGTGGCAACCTTTCAGAGGTTAATGGATCAAGTTTTAGAACCTGTAAAAGATTTCTCAGTGGCTTATATTGATGATGTTATTATTTTTAGTAATAACTGGGAAGAACACTTAGCTCATCTAAAAAGAGTCTTGTTAGAGTTGCCGCTAGTGTTGCCGCTGAGCTTGTGACTACTATGTCAAGATGTCATGATGCCTAAGCTATTTTATTACATTGTTTCTATACTGTTGTTGTTGCTTCCTACCTACTGTTGCCCTAATTTGTTTTGTTGCCCTAATGTATTGTTTGCTGACCTGCTCAGCTTTGTAAGCCGCCCAGAGTTCCGTCTGGAAGATGGGCGGGGTAAAAAACCCAATAAATAAATAAATAAAATAAATACGGCTGCTGGGAGCCTCCAGGGTGGCCGCTGCTGGTTTCCTGCAATGGCTGCCCTGGAGGCTCCTGGTGGCAGCAGCCGTAAAGACGTCCGGGTCCGGTGGCAGCTGCTGTGGAAGCGCCCTGCGACCACCGCTGCAGACGCCCTGGCTGCAGCCCCTGGCTCCCTTTGCGGGAGGAAAGGAACCATGGACCGTGGGGGGGGGGCACAGCGTCCGCCATTGGGGCTGGAGGGCTGTATTCACTCTGTAAGATGCACAGACCTTTCCTTTTGCTTTGTGGGGGCATCTTATATAGCAAAAATAAATAAGCTAATTCAGGCTAGAAAACTGTAAGATACTTGATAAGACATTGAATAGGACTATTCCAGCATCATTTTCTATAATTCATTGTACAAAGAATTAGAACCACCTTAGTCCAAGAATGCTACTAAGTCTCATTTGACAAATCAGTCCAGAAAGGTATAATTTAATAACCTTATTTCTTAAGCTTAATAGCAAACACAGTAAATCAAAGCACAGAAACTAAAATAAAAGCTGGCATATGTCATAGAGAGCTGAAGCACACTGTTTCAAAGTCTACAAGACTCACCTCTAAGGGTGCATCTCACTTCTTTCCTTATAGGAAGAAATATATTTATAATATTTTAATAGTCTGCTAATGAATACAGGATACATTTTAATGATTAGATGAATAAGGTGTTGCAGAGAAACACAGAAGTATTTTCAGTGAGTTAACTGGGAATAGAAAGCTGAGGGGAAAAGGATTTTCTTGGAGTCATATACAGTACTGTATATTTATTCCTTCTCCCATTTCAGATGGTCATTATTTGTAGCGTTTCAGGCTGATGGTTACGTCCATGGGCTCACAAAGGAAATCTATGCAAAGGAAATACATTTACAGTAATGCATAAAAGGAATTTGTAATTGCTCCTCAGCTGGTGTCACTTTTGTCTGCAATAGGTGTCACAGTGAAAAAAGTTGCTTCAACCTTGGAGTTTTAACTTTTGTTGCTGTCTTCTGTTGCAGTCTACTCCATTACATTTGGCTGCAGGATACAACAGAGTTCGAATAGTTCAGCTCTTGCTTCAGCACGGGGCAGACGTCCATGCAAAGGATAAGGGGTATGTAGGATGGATTATAAATGCATTTGTTTTGGTAGTGCTCATGTAGTATGGCTACAAAGATGAAGGGGCCTTTTCAGTAGCTCCATTGCGTTATTCTAGTGCCTGTTTCCCCCCCAGCCATATACTTGAAGAAAATTACAAAAGTGAACCTTGTAGCACATACTGTGGTTATATTTTAATTCTGCTGGTTTCATCTGCTATGAGGAATTCCTACTCTATTCTGATTTTTTAATGCTGTGTATATCTTATTGCATTTCTTTACATGCTGTATATCATAGTGTTTTGTACTAATTTTCTGAGTAGATCAGATAACTTTCCTTAGGACACGTACTAGCAATATCTAGAAATAAAGAGTACTAGTTATTGTGGTTGAATGTGCAATAGTATGGTCAGAAGCTGATCCCAGTAACCTTACGAGCTGTTTGAAAGCCTTGTGTGTATGTAGACCTGAATCATGTTGTTGTAATCCTGTGTAAAAAGTGGGCATTTGTTTCACAATTGACCTATGCAAGGTGTATTTTCTTATTTAGTTGTTAGTATGTTCCTAAACCCATAGACCAAGGGACAAATCCTCTGAAAAGGTTGCTCTAATCTCAACTCTTCCACTAATAATTGGTAAAATAATCTCATCAGACCCATACATTTTCTCTAGTGCTGGAGCATAGATTTTATATCTTGCCTATTTCTGACATCAAATAGCGAGGCCATGGACTGTTCATCCTTAAAATAGTAGCTTTGCGTAGATTATAAGTAAAAAGCAAAATGTTCCACTTTGTTATTTACAGTTCATTGACAGAGAAAATGCCACAGCTTTTTTTTTTAAATCTATCCTCTCCCACAGTTAAAATAATGATTTTCAACCACTCTGTATTTAGGGATTTTTTTTTCACAGACTGAATAACTGGGGAGCTTCCCCACTTCGCTGTAACAACTCACCCACATGTTATAAATAACGTATATTGACTGGCCTTTAAGGGCTGCTTGCCTGCACATATGAAGAAATACCGGAGCCTAAAATAGTGACAGCAAACCTTTTAGAAAACGAGTGCCCAAACTGTGATTCAAACCCACAAATGTTTTCGCCAAGTGCCAATACAGCAATTTTAGTTGAATACAGGTGGCTGTGAAGGGGTGATGTTGGGTGCCCACAGAAAGGGCTCCGAGTGCCACCTTTGGCACCCATGTCATAGGTTGGCCACCACTGGCCTAGAATATGCCTAGGCCTAGTATTTCTCAGAATATTAGAGGTTACTAGTGAATTGTCAGTTTTTTTTGTAGGAGCAAATATTTGCAGTTTCTTCCTCCTCCTCGTCCTCCTCTTTTTTGCGCCATAAGAAGTGGAAATAATGAGAACACTAGTGGCTGTGAAGCAGTTTGAGGAGGTGCATGTGCTTCTCCCTGGCTTGAACAGTGGATTTGATACTCTGGGAGACCTTTGTCAGTCTCTCAGCCAGCACTGATAGAAGGATATATATGTTTGCCTAGAATTTTATATACCTGTAACAGGCTATGACCTTGCAATTTTAACCAAAGGTTTGATAGTTTTCATATTTCCCCCCTATATTCAATATGTTATCAAATTGTGTGGGGAATATATTCAGTATGTTATCAAATTGTGTGGGGAATAATATAATTTTATTTTTATTTATTATAGTGGACTTGTACCTCTCCATAATGCATGTTCCTATGGACATTATGAAGTTACAGAACTCCTGTTGAAGGTGAAGTAAAGACAAGTTATTCCTTAATGGCCAAAATCTTGTTGCTTAGCATAGTAACTTCCCCTAAAGTGGGCGCTTTGAATCAGTGGGGATTTGGTGAGTCAGTTCTTCCATAAGTTCTGTTGATTCAAACAGACCTATTCTAACGGCAACTTACTTCAGCCTAATAAGTCACAGTTAAGAGTAGGCCTGCTTGAATCAATGGATCTTAGAAAGGGGTTGACTCACTAAATCCCCAACAATTCTTTGGGTCTACTGTAGTGCAGTTCACTACACTAAGCAATATGTTCTCGGCCAACATAAATGTTATGTGTTGATGTGAATGTAGTGGTGAAAGTCTAATGTTTTGATTCATTCTGTATTCAGAGTTTATACAAATAACTATGTAAAATGGCATGTCTTAGGTTCACACATTATAAATAGACATGAGGCCACTGTGGGACAAGAAGTTGGATAGAAGTATTTTATTAAATACAGGTAAATGTACTTTGTTCCATTGAGATGGATCAGGTACAGGAATATCTCATCCCTCATTGGTTTGCTTGCCTGCTTGTTTAAGCAAATAAAACAAACACATGTTTTTGGGAACATCCCATTTCGAGAGAGACCCATTGTATAAAGAAAGGCATGTGCAACTAATGATTATTTGAAGTCAGTTTGTGACACAGCATTAATTGAAATGTTTCTCTCTGAAGAGCATTTAGAACTGACTAAAAGAGACAGTGCTGCCAAATCAGCACTACAGTTCTATTTAAGGAATCTGTGAACTCTTCTTTGTGCCATCCTGTTAAATACAGGCCCAGACCCTGTTTGTGCACAAATAAGAGGAATCGTGGAAGTTGCTGTCTAATAGCATTTTGACTACTAGGGGAAAATAACAGAGCTGGTCCCTACTTTGTCAGTATAAGATAGGGCATTGTTTCCCATTCAGCTGGCTGGGTAGCTCAATAAATTGAAATGCATGTCTGTGGAGATGGGTATCAGGAGATTGATTGCAGACAGTGACTCCTAGAAGAAGAGCCAGCCTGGCAAGGGTCACCATGAGTTTGAACCAACCTAGTATACAATTTATTAATGGTTATTGCAGCCAAAAACTGGGGAACTTTGAACAAGGGTGTCTAATTGCACTATTGTAGCAACTTTTGATTCAACCTTCTTTTAAATCAATGTCATAACCTGTTAAATTGACTACTCGGAAGCAGACATCAGTGTAGACTGTAACAACCTAATGAACACATTCTCTTACATACTGCTGATTAAATTATTTGAAGTTGTACTGCCACAATATCAGTTCATTATAATGCAGTACTTTGGTTAGCTGAAGAACTACAATGCTGTTTGGCACTAAAATTAAATACAGTGCTATGTACATGTGAATTTTAACCCATATTGTTTTTCTTTTCTTACTTAGCATGGGGCCTGTGTTAATGCAATGGATCTCTGGCAGTTTACTCCACTACATGAAGCTGCTTCCAAAAATCGAGTGGAAGTTTGTTCCTTGTTATTGAGTCATGGTGCAGATCCAACATTAGTCAACTGTCATGGCAAGAGTGCTGTGGACATGGCTCCAACACCTGAGCTGAAAGAGAGACTCACATGTAGGTATTGCTACTGTCAAAATCCTCAGTGGTGTCTAGACTGAGTCTGTGGATTTCTGAAAGTAGTGCAAGCTGTTGTATTTTGAATAGAATCCATCTTACTGAGAATCTCTGATTTGTTTTTAAAAGCAAAGATGAGTGCCTGTTTGGTATGGAAGTTTCTGGGGCAATCTCAGGAGTCAGAGCAATCTTTCTGTTAGACGATTAGCAGGCTAAAACTTTGTTGCAAGGAACTGTTATCAGATATAATAGTTCCTTGCAACTCAGATATAATGGGAATAACCATGCAAAACTGCTTGATCAAGATTTTGTTTAGTTTAAAATGTATCCAGCAATCCTGTAACAGCTATAATGAAAATTATGTAGATCTCAACATTCAGCAGTTATAAAGATTGTGAGTCGCTGTGGGACAAAGTGTTGTTGTTGTTGTTGTTGTTGTTGTTGTTGTTGTTGTTGTTGTTGTTGTTGTTGTTGTTGTTGTTGTTGTTGTTGTTGTTGTAAGTAATGCATATTACCCAGGATCTGGCTATGGTTCATCCTATTTATAAGCAAAGCATACTTGAATGCTTTTGCATTCTTTCTGCCTGGTTTAATGTTTTTCCAGGAAAGTAGCATTAATTCCTTGTATTATGGAGTGGTGAAGTTCAGGCCTCCGGGTGCATGGATAAAACTCATATCCATCCCTGATTTCAGTTCACATGCTGTTGAGATGCATACATTATTTATTATTTATTTTCTTTTATTTATTTGAGTTCTATACTGCGTCATCTGGCACAATTGTCACTCGGGCAGTTTACAAAATTTTAAGATAAATACAACAAACATAATGTCCAACATAAAATCAAACATAAAACAAGCATGATAGACCATAACTAAAATCAAAATCGTTTTTCAGCATTGCATTGAATGGAGACTCTTGTACTACATTTTATTTGAAATTGTCAGTTGAATTTGCCCAATCTTCATGCTCTGAACTTGACTTTAAGTCACATTATAGGAATGCCGGTTTGAAACTATGGTCCAGTCCAGGGTTTCATTGGTCGAACTTCATATGAATGCCTTTATTCTTGAATCAGGAATATTCTTTTGCTTTCACAAATGTCATTTGGGAGTATGTGTTAGGCTAGTCCATATAACCCATTATGGAAATATTTTCTTCTCTTAAATGTTTATTTTTCTGAACTCATGTTACATGAATCTGATACTTGCAAATGTTGTTTGTTCCCCTGCAGATGAATTTAAAGGACATTCCTTACTACAAGCAGCAAGAGAAGCTGACTTAGCCAAAGTAAAGAAGACACTTGCCTTGGAGGTCATTAATTTTAAGCAGCCACAGTCCCACGAGACAGCACTGGTGAGATTATGGAGTCACTCTCCTTGCTTTAGGCAGTAGTTAGGCTTAGTGTAATTAGTAGCTAAAGTTATCTGCAGTTACACTGGCATCTTCAAGCCAAATATAGATCAGTCCCTTGCTGATCAAACATGATGCTAGGCTTGCTGCTGACTTAATACCGATCTAAGGGGTAACCTGTAGCAAACACTTCCTTCCTTATTTTTCCACTTTGAATTCAGATACAAGAACTTTCTCCCCAGATGTCATTTCTGAAACAGGCAGCACAGTTGCTACCTACATCATGTTTAGAAATGGGCACAAAGCGCTATGAGATGCCTCATGCTGAATCTCTAGGAGGCCCACTCCCTTTGTTGACTCGCTGCTGGAGTTCTCCTCGACTGGCAGCACACCAGTCCAGGAAGAAAGTGGGACTGCCCTTCTCTGCCTCCTTTGGCAGCCAGGCAACCCAAAGAGGAGGCTGGCGGACTGGGAGAAATGTAGCTCTTTGTAGCCATTTCTAATTATGTCTCTTATTACCTGTTAACTGTTTCACCAATATAATGTTGGCTAGAAAAGAGGATGTCTACTTATTTGTTGGAAAGAGGGGATTATGGAGGACCAGTTCAGGTTTGGGGATAAGTTTGAAGGGTTATGCTGTCTTTCATCAGTATTTGTAAATTGCCATTTTACTGTAATAGATTACATTGCATTGCATCACTAGAGTAAATGCAAACCAGGATTAATCTCATCCAGGGTTTGAAACATTTTAAAATTCTGCTCACTAGCTTTTGTTATTTTTTGGGGTGCTGCTCTTGGTTGTACTGTTGGCAGATCTCTGCCTTAAAGAGTCAAGACAGTGTAGCTACCCTTGCTATGTGAGCATGGGCATCCTTGCCCTCTCACGATTGCCCATTTGTTTTAGCCAGGGGCCGGGCAGATAAAGATACGAATTGGTTGCTGGCATGAGGTGGGGGTGATTGTTATCTCCTTTATGAGTCCTTTCACTGCAAATTCTGGCTATCAGAGTGGAGAGAGGCATGTAGGCTGAGTGGAGTCACTGTGGAGGGAAAGGGAGAAATTCCTTTCGCATGAACGCAGAGAACTGTGCCTATAGCAAAAGCTTTGCTTCCTGGTCCACAACAGCAGTTGCTACTATTTAAGAGGCGAGCTGTGGATTCATTTTAAATATGGCATATTCCTTTGCTCTGATGCAGTAAAGAGAGCTTGGGCTGCATGTACTATTCTTTCCCACTTGATCATGTGTTCTCCTGGGATTCCGAACAGAGATCTGCATCCAAATAAGCACATTAGTTAATGCATCGTCTTAAGCTTCAATGCAGACTTCTCCATTGATGCTCCAAATATTTTCTCCCATATGATTTTCAGCTTAGGCCGAATTTTTTTCCGACCTTGTTTTTTTCTTTTACAGCACTGTGCTGTGGCTTCTCTTCACCCCAAACGGAAACAAGTCACAGAGCTGTTGCTTCGGAAAGGCGCCAACGTTAATGAGAAAAACAAAGAGTATGTTCATTCTTTAAAGTGAGATTTGAATTACATCAGAAGGAATCTATGGCTGCCGTTGACCTCTTTCTGCATCTTTTTCTTATCTTTAGTTTCATGACTCCTTTGCATATTGCTGCTGAACGAGCTCACAATGACGTTATGGAAGTTCTCCATAAACATGGAGCAAAGGTAAATATTTTAGTAATGCTCCAAAAATGTTGTCTCATACCTGTGGCAGGAAGAAAACTACGCATACATATTTATTCTCCTAAAAATATTGAGTTAACTTTAAATGGCAGGTGATCACTGGATTGTCGTTACTGAAACACAGCTAAATGAAGTTCTTCCTTTCTGTTTTCTGTCATTCTTCAAAGATAAATAAATAGTTTATATATATTTCCTGTCCAGACATCTGAATATCCCTATGTGCCTACTAACCCTATGTGTTTTTTGAGAGACAGATTTGAGGAAGTGATTTCAGATTTTTATATTTTCTTGATGTGGTAGATCTTGACAAAGGTCAGTTTTGAACAGTGCATTGAGATGAACTGGATTTTCTTACTGAATTTTCTGCCAAGCTTCTCAGTATTTGGTTTTTGTCTTTCTTTTGATACCTTGCTTTGGGTTCTTCTTCATGAATTCTGTAATACACACACATGCATTTTTCTGAACCAGATTGTAACCTGACTTGTTAAATATTGACTCAATAATTTAATTTAGAGTAAGACAAATGGTTGCTCTTTTACTGAATATAGCAGGGGTCCTCAAAGTTTTTAAACAGCGGGCCGGTCCACCACGCCCAAGACACCACTTTGGAGTCCCCCCAAAAAAGAAAGAAAAAAAAGGCCGACACAGAAAAAGGGGAGAGGGGTAAGTGGGCGGAGCCCCCCACAATTGGCCCATGATCATTGTGTCTCCAGGGCCCCAGCAATGCCTCCTGCTCCAGATCGCCACCCTGAGGTGCCACCGCTGGGATCCCTCTGCTGCGCCTCTTCCTCCTCCTCCTCCTACAGTGGCAGCAGCTGGAGCAGCTCTCCTTCCTTCCTTCCTTCATTGCGTCGGGAAGGAGGTGGCAGCCCAGGCAAACTCAGGCCCCTCATCACCTTCTGGGCATCCACTGAGGATGTGGAGCAGCAGCCGCAGCAAGACTGGTGCCACTGCACGCAGATCCAGCCATGTGCCCTGGCCATCACATCTTCACTGTTCCCTGGAGGGAAAGCTGCCTCCGCTCTTGGCCTGGCTCGGCCCGGCCCAGCCCGACTTGGTGTGTTGCAAGTGAGGGAGGGAGGGAGCAAGGGCTGGGAAGGAGGGAGAGGATGGAGGAAGGCATGCCAAAAGCCACCTGCAGCCTGCTCACTGGCCGAGTCCAGCCAGGCTGCGGTGCTCTCTTGGCTCGCCAGCCTGCCCATCACCAACTGGGGACAAATGCAACCCTGCCTGCCTCCCAGGAACCAGGCCCAGGCCACCGTTGGTCTTCTCTTCCCTTCTCTTCTTTCTCCACCACCTCCTCCTCGCTGGCCTCTAACCTGGTGATGGTGGTGGCAGCTTCAGCCTCCGGCCATGGCTGTGCTCCCTCCTCCCCTCCCTCGCTCCACGGAGCAAGGCAGCAGCTCAGAGGGGGCTGGGTGGGGGCTGCTCTGGCTCAGAAGGCTGGCTGGCGCTGCCTCTGCCTGCCCCCTTCAGTCCTCACAACTACAATAACACAGGCGGCAGCCACACAAGGAAGGCAGGTGGGCAGGATGGAGGAAGAGCAGGGGTGGGGCCTCAGGGCCATGGAGGGAGTGGGAGACCTTACCGCAGCCCTCCTGTTTTAAATTGACCCGCTCGGCTGCACCCGGCACCCCGACCATCTGAGCAGTAGGTGGGGGGAGTGGGGGACCTTCCTGTAGCCCTCCCACTCTGAATGCCCCACTAGCCAGCATGCTGATCATCGGGGCAGTAGTTGGGGGGAGTGGGAGACATGACATAGCCCATTGCTTTGAACTGCCTCAGCAACAGAATCAGCTGCGGAAGCTGGCTTGCTCATAAAGCAGGGGGTAGGTGGGGGGGTTGCAATTGGTCCCAGGGGCCGGATTCAGGACCTTGGGGGCCGCATCCGGCCCCGGGACCTTAGGTTGAGGACCCCTGGAATATAGGTTATAAAAACAGCCTTCCCAACTCATATTTTGGGTGATTTGGACTGTGGTTTCCCCTTTCCCTCATCAGCATGGCTAATGGCCAGAGATTATGGGAGTTTTAGTCCAAAACATCTGGAGGGTACCTTGCTAAGGGAGGTTTTATTATCAGATGGATTGTGTAAATGTTTTAAATGCAAAATTTGAAGTAGTTATACAGCTATTTGGTTTTGCATGTTACTACAGAATACAGCATTATTTGGTAAGCCTTTACAGTAAGAAAACAATACTAGAGGATCCACAGTCTTCATTATAACTACCAGCCCTGTTTATGACTGTAGCAAATCTTGTGGTCTATATCAATGGATCATCCAGCTCCTAGTTGAAACCTATAAAGAGATGTTCATATGGCCAAGTCTGTTTGATATTGAGGTTTAGAGAAAGAGAGCGAACAGAGTTCAGCAATGCCTAACATGTTTGCATTCCAATTACATCAAAACAATAAAACAGATCTTGATTAAATCTTGTGGAGCTTTTATCAACAGTTCCTTAATTATGTGTAAGACAGGTGCATTACAGTTTTCAGAGTCTGCTATATTACTGCTATTTTCCAGGTCTGTGGTTCTGTTTCCCCCCCGAGATTTTATAGGATCATAAAATATATTGATGTATTAAATCATGTAGCATGTAATGTTTTAAAATCCTGAGCCAGCTGTTATATTTTTTGTTTCTCAGAGGAGAAACATTTTATATTTTTTGTTTCTCAGAGGAGAAACATTTTGGAAGAGCCTTTGCACTCAGTTAAAATGGGGAAATCATTGTGTAATTATTTATTCAAGCAGTAAATTAAAAGGAGTTTCTCGATCACCTAATAAGATATCTAAAGTTTAAAAGCAGAGATCTTCCTTATTAGATGCCTGCTTTTGAAAAGAAACTTGATGATCTAAATATTTAGAATACTCAGCTGTGTTTAGTGTTTCCTTATAAAGAAGAATTCCTTGCTCTAAATGACGGGCCCTAATTATTAGACTGAAGATAGTGTGATTGAAAAAGCTTCAAAATAGAATATTTTTTTGTATTCATTGGGACAGATTCAGTCTGAAACGTTTCTTATTTGTGATGTATTTAGTGTACTTCTCACGGGTCCTTGGTCATTGGATGAAATTTTGCACAGTGGCATACTGTAAAATCCATTATTTGAAAAAAAATCCAGTTATTTTCAGTAGAACTTGATTTTAGACAGTGAGTGCATGATTGTACCTGACTTTCGTATGCATAGGTGGCCAGAACCAGGAAATACCACCACCACCCTTTTGTCGTGAGATGCTCTCCCCACGGGTTAGTACAAAAGCCATCCCAGTTAATTAAATTAACAAACACCCCAGAAGCATCTTACGTATTATATGATTTTCCCCGACACTTCCCAAAATTTAGGTTTCTCCCTAAGATTGTAATAAAATAATTTTGTTCCATTCAAAAGATGCTGAAAGGAAAAATTGAGAGAGTTCAAACACTCCAAGAGGCATGCAGGCTGTTCTCAAAAACAATAACAGAGACCCAGTTGGAATGCATACCCAAAAGGAAAAAGGGCACTGCCAGGGCCAAGAGGACTCACAATGTGTGCTACAGGAACTATTCAGGAAGTGATCCAAAGCAAGAAAAGCTCATTTAGAAGATGGAAGGCTTGTCCAAATGAGGACAACAGGCAGAAACATAAATTCTGGCAGAACAAAGGCAAGGCAAGACTTGGAGGAGCTTATAGTTAAAAACACTTAAAGAAATAACAAGGAGTTCTTTAAGTACATTAGAAGTCAGAATCAAACTAGGAAGGCCACTGGACCCTTAGACGACAATGGAAGGCAAGGGATAATTAAAGAGGAAACAGAGATTGCAGAGAGACACAATGAATTCTTTGCTTCAGTATTTACTGAAGAAGACAGCGACCACATGCCTCAAACAGAGCCTATCTTCGTAGGGAGGGAAACCGAAGAATTAAGCCGGATAGGCTACATATCCATTTCCGCCCTGACTCCAACTCCCTATTACAGGATCTATTAAGGTACTCTGATGGTTTGAAATGGTACCAACTTATCCAGTTCAAAATTCACCGTATTGGAATCAATTTAGACTCTTCAACTAAGAATCTCAATTCTTTAAAATTGTGCGCCAAAGAATATGGGATATAGAGTGCCAATGCATTGCAGCAGGGCTCAATCAATCACAAGAACCTTTATTGGCATACATTCATATAAAACAGAGGCAGCAAAATGTAAAATAAGAGGTAGGAAGTAAATAAATAGGTTTAAAATGAATTAAAAATGGGTTAATAGCGGGCCTTGGCCCCAAACTATTTACTGATATTTAAAACAGTGGCCAAATATTCAGCCACTGAGGCTGTCAATTCCGGATGTTTGTCCTCAAGGAGGCGCTTTGTTATACTCTCCGGGGATCCAGAAAAATTAGAAATGTAAGGGGTCAGAAGGCGAAGGCGAAGCTTGTGGTGCGAGGGGCAGGAGAGAAGGATATGAGAGGTTGAGTCCGGTTCCAGTAAACATAGTTTACAGAGTCTATTCTCAAATGGGACGTTGTAGTATCTTCCTGAAAGAACTGCTGAGGGAAGGATGTTCAGTCTGGCGAGCATAAAAGCACGCCGCAAACAAGGGTTAATGAGATGTTTCATATAATTTGCTCCTAATCCTGGAGTTGGCATCAAACCATAAAAGTGAGGAGAGCACGTTGGATTGAGCCCTGATGAGATGGTTTGGCCCTCAATATCCCAGATTCTTTGGTGGATGATTTTGAGGATTAGGGATTCTTCACAGTTAATTAGGGAGTCTAGGTCAATTCCAATATGATGAATTTTGGACTGGATAAATTGATACCATTTTGAGACATAGGGGTCTCTTAATAGTTCGTATGCAAGAGAGTTGGAGTCAGGGTGAAAATGAATACGTAGCCAAAACTTAATAGTGGCTGTCCAAGCAATAGTTGATGGCAAATGGAGTCCCAGTTCATTAGCAATGGTATAGAGATTGATCATATTTGGGACACCTAAGATACGACGAAGGAAGGTGGCAGCACACCGGTCGATTTCGGAGTCGACAGCTGAAATCCAGATCGGGATCCCATATAAAAGCTGGTTTATGATTTTCGCCTGAAAAATCTGGAGGGCAGCAGGAACATATTGGTTCCCAGTGTGGAAATGGAACCGAGAGATAGCAGATAGATGGTTATTTATGGCTGATATAGCAGCCCTCCGATGATAAGACCAGGAGAGTTGATGGTGAAACAGGAGACCCAAGTATCTGAAGGATCTCACTTGTTCAACAGGTTTCCCGTTGACTTTCCAGGAGAGAAGTTTCCATGATTTGGAGAATATCAGGATTTTAGATTTCTCTGTGTTAATAGTCAGGTCATTCTTAGAACAGAATTCTGAGAAAGCTGACAAGAGGCGAAGAAGGCCCAGTTTTGAGACTGAAAGGAGCACAGTGTCGTCCGCGTAGAGTAGTATAGGAACCGGAAGTTGATTCAGTCGTGGAGCATGACTATCAAATTTGGCTAGATAACCTGGTAAATCCGACAAGAAGAGATTGAAAAGGGCAGGAGCTAGAAGGCAGCCCTGTTTTACCCCTTTGGTGACTGGAATTTTAGGGGTAAGGAGGCCTTCATGGTTTAGGCGAACTTGACAACTATTCGCAGAGTGGAGCTGACGGATCAGGAATAGCAGGCGAGGGTCAATTCCCAAGTTGGTAAGTTTGGACCACAAAAGAGATCTGTTGATAGAGTCAAAAGCCCCACGAAGGTCAATGAATGCTGCAAAGAGTTTGCCTTTGAAATACTGGGAGTATTTCTCCGCCAAGAAGGATAAAATGAGAGAGTGGTCAAGTGTAGAGTACCCAGCACGGAAGCCCACCTGTTCCTTGCCTGGGAAGTTGAATTTGGACATCCAGTCAGATAGATGTCGCAGAAGATGTTTAGAGTATAATTTCCCAATTACTGAGAGTAGGCTGATGGGTCGATAGTTGCTGGGTATTTCTGGGTTGCCTTTTTTTAGGACTGGAATGATGATAGAAGATAGCCACGAGTCAGGAAGTATCCCAAATTTGTCCACAAAGGTGAATAGGCAGGATAGAGGTTCAGCCCACCAGAGTGGGTTGGCTCTTATGAGATCAGCCGGGATCCCATCTGGGCCTGGGGCCTTACCAGGCTTCATGCTGGCTATGAGTTCGAGGATTTCTTCTTTGGAGACTGGGGGCCAGGCGGGTTCATCGGGGGGCATTAATGGGGCGGCGGAGAGGTCTGGGAATATCGAGTCTGAAAATAGATTTGAGTAATGTACAATCCATCTTGTTCCCCTCGCTTTTATGGCTTGATGCCAATTCCAGGAGTAGGAGTGAACTATATGAAACACTTCATTAATCCTTGTCAGCGCTGTGTTTTCGTGCTCCTTCCCTCAGCTGTTCTCTCAGGAAGATACCACAGTGTTCCATTTGAGAACAGATTTTGTAAACATTGCCTATTGGAACCCGATTCAACCTCTCATATCCTTCTTTCCTGCCCCATCCACTACAAGCCCCGCCTTGGGCTCCTGACTCCTTAAAATTTTTCTGGATCCTCAGAGAGCATAACTAAGCAACTACTTGAGGACAAGCTCCCCGAATTGACGGCCTCAGTGGCAGAATACTTGGCCACTGCATTATATACTAATAATTAGATTGGGTCCAAGGTCGACTATTAACCCAACCTTTTTATCATCTTTTTCTTCATTTTTTTACCCTTTTATTCCACATTTGCTGCTCCCGTTCTTAAATTATTTTATGCCAATAAAGGTCTTTGTTATTGTGATTGTATTAAGCCAGATAGAAATAACCAGGGAGGAGGTCCTAGAAGTGTCTTGTTAAACTAAATACTAATAAATCACCAGGACCAGACGGCATCCATCCACGAGTTCTCAAGGAACTTAAATATGAAATTGCTGAGGTCATAGACAAAATACATAATCATTCCCTCAAATCAAGTGTTGTACCTGACGACTGGACGATAGCAAATGTAACACCAATATTTCAAAAAGGATCCAGAGGCGATCCAGGAAATTACTGACTGGTCAGTTTGACATATATCCCAGGTAAAATGATGGAAAACATTCTAAAAGATAAAATTAATAGGCATATAGAAGACAAGGCGCTACTGAAGGAGAGCCAACATGGCTTCTGCAAGGGCAAATCATGCCTCACTAATCTCCTTCAAGCATTTTGCCTTTTTGCCCGAGAAGAGGACAGGAAGGCACGATCCTGAGAAGAAGAGGGCAGTTAGGAGTGGAAGGTGAAATATTAGGTGGTTATTCTTTCTACATTTCCTTCCTTCTAGTATTTATGCCATCTCTAGAAAGCGAGGGTTTTAGAAACATTGTCAATTAGTATCTAGCAGACAGTCAATAATTTTCATTCCTGTCAAAATATTGTTCAGCTGCTGAATTCTTATGGCAGAACATAAGAGAGAGTTATAGATTATGTGGGCTGCATTGCCTCAGAATGGCAGCTGAAAGTACTTAATTAAACCTCTTTCTCCATGCTTTGGGAACCTGTCAGAAGGCAGGCCACTCATGCCTGAGGAAGAGGAAAAAGAGGGGGTAATGTACGCTCAGTGAACATAGCATCCCTCCATTTTGACTTCCACTAACATTTCACTTAGGAAGAAGATATATGATACAGGTATAAAAATAGTTTCATTAAGCTGGATAGGTAATGGAATGATACTTTAAAATGAAAGTTAACATAGCTTAATTTAGTATATTTAAAATGTAACAAGCACCATTGATGCTGAAGGCTGCCTAGTAGTGGGATCAGGAGATCTGTAATTTTGTAAACTAAGAAAAATCTGCAGATCAGTTCAGAAATGTCTTACGTAATAGTGCATGGAAAATGTCCTCTCCATATAAAGCTATAACTGCTGGCACATGCCAGTGGCTTCCTGAGTTCTCTTCCTCACCAATTTCTTGTCTTTTTGTAGTCTTTCTCCTCACCTATCCAAAAGGTTGTACACTTCTATCTTGGTGTCTATGCCTGTGCTCTTTAATCATTTCCCCATTTTGGCTTTGCTGGCTTAATTTGACCTGCCTTTATCTAACATGAACTATTTTACAGAGTCCCAATTTCTTCCCACTTCCTCTCTGCAGGTTCTCTTACAAGCAGAAATAATAACCACCTCGTGCCTCGTGGCGCAGTGGTTAAATGCCTGTACTGCAGGTAAAACTGTGCTCACGACCTGGGTTCAATCCCCGGTAGCAGGCTCAAGGTTCACTCAGCCTTCCATCCTTCCGAGGTCGGTAAAATGAGTACCCAGCTTGCTGGGGGGGCAATGTGTAGCCTGCACACTGTAATTAAAATTGTAAACCGCCCAGAGACCACTTGTAGTGGTATGGGGCGGTATATAAGCAGAACACTTTACTATTTCACCTTCCACTCCTAAGCTGCCCTCGTCTTCTCAAGAGCATTATTTCTCTGTCATATGCTTTCTTTGATGATGTTAATAGAGACTGGGCCAATCCCAATCCCAATACATTAACTTGGGTTCCCTTCAAGTTCCACTCTAAGGCGTATGCACACCTCCGCCCCCTCCACACAGGGCTCCCTCGTGCTCCCATTGCAACCGTTTTTGTTTTGGTTGCAATGGAGCCTGTTCTTGGGGAGAGTCTTGCATGCCTTCACCATGCACGTTCACAGGACACAGAGGTGAAAAATTAGGAGGCACATTAGTTCCCTTTCACGTTGTGTGTTGTGTGCCAATCAAATTGATTCTCACTTACAGCAACCTTAGTAGGGTTTCTGAGTTACGTGAGATATTTGAGTCCTTTTTCCCATTTGCCAAACCCCAACCTCCCAGTGAGCTTCCATGGCTGTGTAGGGCTTTGAATGCGATCCACTCTCTAAAAAGGTTTGGAACACTTTCATCACCATCCTTTTCTATCGGTCCCTTTGAGTGCCAGCTGGGTCTCGTGTATAGCAATCCCCGAAAAAAGAAGCAGAGCAGTTATTTCAAAGTTCCTTTTTAGAAAATGTAGCATTTAACCAGCATTCAGAACATTTGCACAGTGGGGTTTATTTTTGAGTGGAGATTTTCATTCCTCATAGATTGACATTTGGGAAAGCAGAATCCTTTTTTATACCCCTCTTCCAAACATGAAAATGGGATAGTGCCTTCTATATGTTGGTTGTCTGTTTTGTTTAGTATTTTTGTGCTTCATGCCATGTAGTTGTTTGTTCTCGTTGTCTTGCATTATTGTTTTTTATCTTTATTATTATTTGTTGTTCATTATTATGGTGCTTTATGCAAACCGCCCAGAGTTCCCTTTGGGGAAAATTGATTGTGGTCTACAAATGCAAAAATAAATAAATATAAATGAATATATGGAAATACTATTTCAGTGCTAACTCTCCCAAAGAAAAGAAATGCATAGGGAGGACCATACATTTTTGTTTTCATTTGTTAGGTAAGTAAATATGGTTTAATTTTTGGGACAGAACATTTAGTTATGTGGTATCAAGTCAAAAATCAACTTATAGTAATCTTAATAGGTCTTTCAAGGTAAAGACCTATTACAGATTCAGTAATTGGCCTGAAAATATTATACATAGCATGGTATCTAGTGACCAGTTTTGGTCATGCATGTCAAAATATTTTTCTGGATCCCCCCTTTTACTGTACTGTATATTTAGTGTTCGCTATTATCAACAGATTTCAATATCCACTGTAGGACCAATCCCTGTGGATGGAGGGGTGTCCTACTGTATCTAAGGAGTGGTTTTGCCAATGCCACTCCCCCAGTGAGTTTCCATGGTCAAGTGTGGATTGGAATCCAGGCTTCCTGAGTCATTCCAGTCATTCTGTCCACAACATTTATTTATTTATTTATTTATTTATTTATTTATTTATTTAAGAGCATTTTTGCCCGGCTTTTCTCCTTGGAAAAGGACTCAAAGCAGCTATTTATAGCATAAATGATTCCTGTAACTTTGATTTTACCTTGATGATAATTTTACTACATCACATACTTCATCTGAAATTGTCGTGTTTCAGAGTAATTAAGGAGAAGAAATGAATTGATCCCTTATTATCTTGTGGTCCTTATGTTACATCACAGCAAGAAGGGGGTAGTGAAGGTGTGGGTGTAGGTGTGGGTGTGGGTGTGGTGTCGTTACAGTCGTGCTCGACCTTGACTCCATGTCCATGGAGTTTTCTTGGCAGGGATACTGGAGTGGCTTGGCTGCCAGTTCCTACTCCATGTGCCTGCAGCACCTGGTATTCCCTGGTGGTCTCCCATCCAAGTACTAGCCAGGCCCAACACTGCTTAGCTTCTGAAATCAGGCGAGATTGGATGTGCTTAAGGCAGTGAAGTTAGTGCATTGTAAAATTTCAGTTGGCTTCTTCCACGTACAGTTTCTGAAGCAGAATAGCTCAGCAGTGGAAAACGGAGATGAATTTTCCATGTTACTGAATATGTACTTCCATGTTTTTCCTGTCAGATGAATGCACTAGACACACTTGGACAAACAGCTTTGCACAGGGCGGCTTTGGGAGGACATTTGCAGACTTGTCGGCTCCTTCTAAATTATGGCTCTGACCCCGCCATAATTTCCCTACAAGGTTTCACAGCAGCACAGATGGGCAATGAAGCAGTACAGCAGATATTGAATGGTGGGTATTTTGTTGCTCAATAATAAATCATGAATAATTATGTCTTCCAGAGAATGGTTTTTAATTAAAATTTTAAATTAAGTGGTCATTAGCTGTTCAGTCTAAAGGGACTTCCATAGTAACAAAAGAAAAGAATAATAAAAAGGAAGTATGAAATTAGTTATGAACAGTGGAAGAGTACAAAATAAAACAACCACTTCAACACCCCCAGTGTCTGACTGAGAGAAATAAAAGGACTAAGAAAGAGAGGAAAATACGTCTTCCCATTCTTCCATTAATAATAATAATAAGAATAAAAAGAGTTAATGTCAGCCTGTTGCCACAGGGGCATCCCCACTGCAAACATTCTATCTCCATCTTTTCGATTACTTGAAGAGCCTGAAGAAGGCCCTTGAAAGAAGATGTCAACATCTGTATGGGTTCAAGCAAGGGGAGGAAAAGGCCTTTCTCCTTAAAATGACTCTAGCACTTTAAAGGTCAAGAACTGGCTCTTTGAATTGTTCCCAGCAAGAGGACACAAACAAAAATGGCAGCAGATGCAGATAACACCAATTGCATTTAGTGTGAAGGAATCAGAGAGCCATTGAGTATGCATCACTGGGGTGACTGGCAATGTCAGGGGCAGAGGTTCAGTTTTATCATCCTCTCTGTCAACACACACACACAATTTGTCCTGTTCCAACATCAGTTGAAGGTAGCATTTTTATCAGCACCAGCTTTTGAGCATCATTGATACTAACCCGAGTTTCATATTAATCAGGATTTGGGGAGAAGGGGAGGTGTGAAATAGATTTTATGTATTCATTTATTTATTTAATTTATATATTGCACCATCTGGCACCAGTGCCACTCTAGGCAGTTTACAAAAAAATGTCAGCATAAGTAGCACCATATACTATATCTTAAATGTATTTGTTTATTTGATTTATATACTGCAGACATAAACAAAACACATTAAAACACATTAAGCAACTTAAAATAGTAAATAAACAAACTAGTTGATCAAAACCAACATGATATAAATAATAATAAGAATAAGTAAACACAAAATAAATCAAAACCATTCAACAATTTGAAATAAAATACTAATAAAAAAGAAAACTGGTAAAGAAAAAGAAAACATCATAATCAAACATAAATCAAAGCAACAACAATCATAAGCTAACCCTGATTAAGAAGGAACTTGCTTAGAATCGTTAAATCTAGCTGGAGGAATTCACACTCAGTAGATGAGCACTTGAAATCAGGCTGTACTGTCAACCAAGAGCAAAACAACAACAACCAGTAGTTTCTTCTTCGTGGCATCTGTGAATTCACACAAATTGGTTTCATTGCACCTACGCACGATCACTGGATGTCTCAAGCTCTTTCGTCCTCTAGGACCTCCTCCCAGGGCCCATGCTCCCCGTCTCCTGCGCTTGCCTCCTCAGTTTCTTCTTGACCGCTGCTGCAGTCGGCCACCCTTCCTTGATAATTCTGATACTGATACGTCGGCACTGATGCAAGGCATCTTCACCATCGCCTTTATTTCGACCTCCACAAAGTGCCAACGGCTGTTTTTGCCTCAGACTCTTCCAAGGCTGCCAGAATGCCTGTCATTGACAAAGCTGCCTGCACGTACTAACTCTTGCCCTGGAGAACATTCACCACCTTCTCCTACCTGTTCCCCTGAACCACATCACTGTCGGCATCAAAAGTGTCAAGCGCAGCCTCTGCAGCCAGCTTCCCAGATACGAACGGACTCCCTGGCATCAGTGGATCGTTCTGTCCATCCCGATGACTCTGGCACAGAAAAGGACTCTCAGTGTATGCCTCCATCGTCACCATTTAATGTATCCATTCCAGATTCTGATGTTGCAGATACCCAGTCACCTGCTCCAGCTGAGGACCTCCGGCTCTATTCCTAGATGATCCACAAAATAGCTAAGGTGATGGATCTCCAAATACAGCAACCAGATACTGAAGACTTGTTCAAATTCTTTGGGCAGCTGAAAAAGAACCAAGCACCTCCACTACGACTTGGTTTCATACTCTCTCTACTTAAGCATGCCAAAAATGCATGGAACAAGCCCTCATCCACACCTTTGATGCCGAGGCACATTGACAATCTATATAGAACCCATGATGAGGATACTACTTTCCTGTCTAAGCATCATTTACCAAACTCCCTCATTGTTGCTGCCACTCAGAATAGGGCCAAGAGCCACTCCAACACGACACCTAGTAATAAAGAAGGAAACTCAACATAATTGGTAGAAGACACTATTCTCTGGCCTCATTCTCGCTCAGAACCTCCAATTATCTACGTGCCATGGAGGCTTATACCTGGCATGTGATGCAAACGTTCCTTCCTTTCTTTGATGCACTTCCAGATGACCAGAAAAACAAGGCACTCTCTTACCATGTGGAGGTTATGTCACTAATAGATTATGAAACCATTGCCACCCACCATGTTGCTGATGCAGCTTCTAAACAACTTGCAACAGCAGTTTACCTCTGGGGACATACATGGTTTCGCACTGCAACCATAACTAACGATCTCAGAAATAGGATTGAAGACTCCTCATTCGATGGAGAAGGCCTCTTTGCCTCCACCACAGGTGAGGCCTTGGACAACATTATGAAAATGAGAAAAACGGCTCATTCTTACACTTACCAAGGAAGCTCAACTTAGTCTTCCTCTTGACACCAACGTCAGCAGTGGCGCCATACATATTCTTCCCAACAATCACATCCACCAAACCGTTATAGGCAGCAATATTCTACATTGTCCTACCAGTGTCAGGCTGCACAACCCAGAACTCACCAGAGCCAACCAGCCTGACATTTTGATTGAAAACAAAAACCGTTATCCTGATCACTACTCACTACTTACCTCAAAGACCAAACACATCCGACTGCAACCCTTTCCTTCCCAAATGGAGTCGAAAATCATCAGACTCTTAGGTGTTAACCATCATATCCTTCAGCTATGCCATAGAGTTCGAGACCTTACCACCCTTGGGCCATGTAATAACAACACCACCTACCATACCTCTAAGAGAAGAGGTCAGGCCTTAATCTCTAAGCACGCCATCAAGAGAGTCACAGATGGAGACACCTCAGATTCTACTCTTGTTACTTTGTGGTTCCAAAAAAGGTCGGGCCTTAAATCTTTTCATCCGCCCAAAGCGATTCTGGTTAACCACCCTAGGAAAATGCATCTTCTCTTGAGAAAGGGAGATTGGTTTGCAGTCATAGATCTGCAAGATCTATTTCTATAAGGCAACAAGATTGCAAATACTTAAGATTTCCAGATAAGACATTCAACTTAGCAATGCAAAGCTCTGCCATTCGAGCTCTCCACAGCCCTCTGGGTGTTCACCAAGTGCCTCACCCCAGTAGCTGTTTTCCTGCGTCTCCAGAGAATCTATATCTTCCCATACCTTGATGACTGGCTCCTGGTGTCACCTGCAAAACAAAAAGCACAAGACAACATCACCTTTACCATATACATACATACTTCCATAGGTCTCTTGATAAATACCAAAAAAATCTGTTCTTACAACGTATCAGACAGTCAGTTACATCGGAGCAATACTAGACTCTCTGCAAGAGAAGACATTCCTTCCAGAAGATCACAAGAGAAAGACTTGGTGAGCGCTCAGAATCTTTCATCCAAACAAACTAGTAACAGCTGTAAAAGTACAACTTCTCCTCAGTATTATGGCCTCAACGACATTGATAATAGCCCATGCCAGGCTCAAAATGAGGCCCCTTCAGGCCTGGTTACTTTCCAAATTTCACCCACAATGCTATTCTCATAGCCCGTGGTGGCTGCGCCAACCTTGGTTTGTGACACTCAAGTCCCTTGCAATGGATTACATCCGACTACTTCACAGACCAGACTTACTTTCCCAGAACGACGTCCGAGTTCTACATCCTGACCTTCAGTCTCGCCATCTTATAGCGTGACTGATCAAGTCCTAGTCCAGTGATAGTGAACCTTTTCAAGACTGAATGCCCAAACTGTGATTCAAAACCCAGTAATTTTTCGCAAAGTGCCAATATGGCAGTTTAACATAGATACAGGTGGCTGTGAAGGGGTGATGTTGGGTGCCCACAGAAAGGGCTCCAAGTGTCACTTTTGACACCCGTGCCATAGGTTCGCCAACACTGCCCATGCTAGGAAACCATCTACTACTGCACTATATTACTACAAATGGAAGGCTTTCCATTCCTTTGCTATACAATGTGGTTTTCCTACTATACCTACCATGCTTGATGCGGTTTTGAATCTGATCCTCCTCTCCAACAGACGATTAACTATCTCCACCCTCAAGATATATGTCACCACAATCACAGCTCACCAACCTCCTAAATCTGAAGCTGCACTACTTTTCAGAAACCTGACTGTGAAACAATTCCTGAAGGGCCTTAACAACATCCGTCCTCAGCAAAAATTCCCTATTCCACAGTGATCTCTCCCACTCGTTCTCAACAAATTGACACATCCACCCTTTGAACCTATGGCTTCTGTTGCCTTGAATATGCTTACGCTAAAAACAGCATTTTTGGTGGCAATCACATCTGCCAGAAGGGTCTCTATTCTTACAATTCACCCTCCATTCTTACAATTTCGTCCTAACAAGGTGATGCTCTATCAACACATCTCCTTTCTTCCTAAAGTAGTTTCTGATTTTCACCTTAGTCAACCACTTGTTCTACCAATATTCTTCCTGTCCCCATCTAACAATGCAGAGTGGTCCCTTCACAACTTGGATGTTAGAAGGGCACTCCTATTCTACACCTCCAGAACAGCTGCTTTTAGAAAGTCCATACAATGTTCCGTCAGAACGTCTGAACCCTCTATGGGCACTCCAGTTTCCTTGCAGACAATTTCAAAACGGATATCATCTGTCATTAGGTTAGCCTATGAGCTAGCAAAAGCACCACTAGATCACCCTGAAGATCTTATATTGCCACAAGTGCCTAAGGGACACTCCGCAAAGATTGTAGCGTCTTCGTCAGCCTTCTTCAGGGATGTCGGACTAACAGAGATCTGCAAGGGCTGCAATGTGGTCAAATCCATCCACCTTTGTGAACCACTACAAGCTTGATGTCAGGGCCAGAGCAGATGCAGCCTTCAGCAGAACTATTTGCACTAGCTGTATTCAGACCGATGAAGCTGTTTGGATGAACAGCGAAACGTTTCTATCTCTCAAAAAAGAAGTCCAGTAGCCATGACTCAACTTCCAGATGTCCCCTCCTTTTCTTTACCATGATGGCCTACCTCTGGTAAGTCAGCTTGATGGTCACCCATATGTGTGCCTTCACAGATGCCACAAAGAAGAAAGTGGGGTTACTTACCTGTAACTATGGTTCTTTGAGTGGGCATCTGTGAATTCACACTTCCCACACAACCTTCCCCTCTATCTGTCACGTCTCCATAGTGCAGGAAATCAGGAGCATGTGCTCTGGGAGGAGGAGGTCCTATAGAACTAAAGAGCTTGAGACATCAAATTATTGTGTACAAGTGCAACGAAACCCACATGTGTGGATTCACAGAACCATAGTTACAGGTAAGTACCCCCACTTTCTATTTTCAGTAACAGTAATAAACAAATGTTTTGTCTAATGGGGTTGGATAACAGTGGTCCTTTATTACAGCATAGCAGTATAACTTGCTTTACTGTCACTAGTTTTTACAGCAATTCCATAAGCTAGGCCAGTAATGTCCTCCAGTAACAAATAGGATTTGGACTGACATGTATTAGCTTGTCTAAGACCATCCAGTGATCTTATAGGAATGTAATATTTAATGAAGAGCAACCTTGTTAAATACTATGCCATACCCCCAGTAGGGTCAAACACATTCATATCTTCTAGTAGAATGCTGTTTATTTTTGGTTTCTGGCCTTGAATAGATACAGGCTGAATCTCTACATCTGTGATACTTATAAGTGTCTTGTCTGTCATGTAGAGAGCACTCCTGTACACACATCTGATGTGGATTACAGACTGTTGGAAGCCTCTAAAGCAGGCGATTTAGAAACTGTGAAGGTAGGTTGAAACAAATTGCTTTGCTTGTGCATTATATATTCTTGCTATAGTCTCTGTTACCTGCTTAAAAAGAAAAGAAATATTTCAAAATGATCAAAATGAGATGCATAGTCCCATGATGACCCCCAAAGAAGGGAATAGTAAATCTCGGCATATGGATAAAATTAAACATCTGTTCTCTCTGCTGCATCATGTCAGTTTAAATTTATGTTAGTTACAAATCACTGGAATCGGTTATTATTTTAAAAAGCAGCATTCCTGTGGTGGGCTAAGCTATTGCTTTTTATTAGGCTATAACCTATGCTATAGATAAAGTTAAGTATACTTTTAATTACTGCATGAATCTTTATTATTCTTGTTAAAATAGATGAGAACAATTTATTCTCTGGAATTTGTTACCATCATCTATTTATACAGAATCATATAACTGATTGTTTTCAGCTCAAGATATTTTGTTTCCTGAGAATTGCATTATTGTAAGAAAGTTGTACTCTCTCTTCACAGATAGTTCAAGGGGAAATGCATATAGACAAACTCAGTTGATTAAGTAGTGCAATAAGTAGGCTTCAAGCTTGGACCCATATCAATTTGTGTCTTTTCATTGCCAGTAAAGTGTTTGAGTACCTTTATAGAAATTTAGAGTGTTTCCCTACATACATTCTCTGTGGTGCAACCCCTTTTGAATTCTGTTTAAAAGCTCTGTCAGTTATGGAACAGATGAAAAATACCACAACCAGTTGTTTAGCATCAACATTGCTTCAAATAGGGAGAGAAGCAACCGAATTGTGATCTATAGTATTTTTCTGTGCATAAGACTATATTTTTGTCTAAAATTGTTAGACTAAAAGTTGTGGGTCGTCTTATACATGGAAGTAAGCTGAGAAGAGAACCGTTTGGTTGCAAAACAGTAATTTGGGGTTGGAAAAGTGGGGCTTGTCTTATACATGGGAGCATCTAATTGATTGAAAAATACGGGTAAATATGTGGGACAACCACTTCCTAGTTTAGTATTTACCATGTTTTTCACTCTATAAGATGCACTCCCCCCTCAACAGTTAGGAGAAATGTCTATGCTCCTTATAGGGTGAATACACCCCTGCTGCGAGCCTCCAGGGTGGCTGCTGTGGACGCCTCTGGACCTGGTGTAGGTCCCAGCCCCAGGGGAGGGTTCCCAACCCAGCTCTTAACAAAAATTACCTTGCATGATTGATTTTTTTCACAGAATACAAGAGGGAGAGTAAACATCCCTACCAGAGACCATAGAAATGAGAAATGGGCTAGACAGTAACCACCCACCGTGATGACCCAACATGAAGAGCCACTCTTCAAGATGGGCAGAATGTGAATTCAGGGGAGGGAGCTCTTCCATTCAGCCTGTCTTGAAGAGCAGCTCTATAGTCATCAAGGTGGGTAGTTACTCTCTAGCATGTTTCTCATCTCTATGGTTTCTGGTAGGGGTGTTTACTCCCCATCTTCTAATCTATGGAACAAGTCAATCATGCAAGGTTTTTTTAAAAAAGCAGCCTGGTTGAGAAGCCTCCACTGGAGCTGGGGCTCAGACCTGCATCAGGTCCGGAGGTCTCTGCAAGGGCAGGAGGCTTCCCGGCATGGACACCGGGGGGGGGGGGGCGTTGTCTTTGCATTTTACTCTCCAGCCATGCTGGTCCAGGCCTCCCAAGAGGGAGACCACAGTATGGATGTGTGAACATTTTTTCCACACATACATGCCTCTAAAACTGCGCGTGTCTTATGGTCCAGTGCATCTTATGGAGTGAAAAATATGGTAAATAAGCTATTCAATAATTTGTTTCTGAAAGGCAAGGTATAGAGAATGGCATGTAGATTAACAATGTTGACTGTCAAAGCATGATACATTCTCAATATGAGTATGACGTGACTCCTCAAAAACAAGATTGACCCACCATGAATTTTTACTTCATTTTCGTCCTCAGCAACTTTGCAGTCCCCAGAATGTGAATTGCAGAGATTTGGAAGGGCGCCACTCAACTCCATTGCACTTTGCTGCAGGTTATAACCGAGTATCCGTAGTGGAATATTTGCTTCACCATGGAGCAGATGTGCATGCAAAGGATAAGGGGTACTGAAATCTTCAGTATATTCTTTTCTAGTTGGATGGCATGGCTTCCTTCTCTCCCATCCTCCTTGTTTCTGTGCTTTCTAATTCCTTATTTATCAGGTCTGCCACTATAATACAGAGAAACTCTTCATGTGCTGTTTTTTTTAAATCCACCAAAACAGATTGCAGACTGGCATCAACTGCTACCCAGTGTTGCCAGATACTGGGCTAAAATTTCTGCCTGTTCATCTCATGAGGAAAAGTATTGGCTGTCACCAGCATAGTGATAACCAAATCCCCAAATTTCTCCATAAACGTGAAAGAACAAAAGAAATGAAATACATCCCTGCTCTATGCCTCGTCACAGCTCCGTGGCTATTGTCAGGGATTAGGGGCACTGCAGTCCAGCTAATCTGAAGTGCTGCTATTTCCCTTCCCTGCCAATTGTGTAGGCAGCTCAGCACCACTAAAACAAACTATACTGTAAGGCACTGCAAAGGCTGCAGGATTGAATTCTGCCTCTCAGGCTGAGATTGTTCTCTGAGTCCAATGACCAGTCACTCTCGGTATCCATCATAGACGTGCAGGAGAAACTTGTCCTGGATTGCACTTTAGCCCCTTGTGTTGTCAGCTTTCTTTAAAAGGAAATGGGAGGAGTGGTTCAGTAACCAGAAGGAGGGTTAGGATTACTTATGTTGTTTAGCTCCTGCTTTTGAAAAGACCATGACTGTTCACTCCTGCAATTCAGCATGGCCCAATACTCTCACATATTGTTGACTGAGCAGCTTGTGCCTGGCTTTCATCTGCTAAGAGGAACAGAGATCCAGTGCAAGCACAGTTCAGTGAGAGGCTGCTCAGGACACTGGTGGCTTGAATTTCACCCTTGACCTTAGCGTATAAAACATCTTTTGGGCATTTCCTGTTATGACTTGAGAGGAGCTACCTGCATGGTGCCCTTCATGATTGCAACTCCTGTTAGCTCCAGCACTCAGAGCTTGCTTCTGGAAATATGTGGGAGTGGGGGCCCTGATCCTTGCCTTTAGGATGCCCAGGAACATTATACTTCCCTTCTTCAGGGGAAGTTGATCATGTCATGTTGCCTTTATCCCTGGATCGGTTGCATTTGGGCCTAAATAACTCATTCAGTCACCTATGCAGCTCCTCGAACCAACTAATTGCCAACATTCTGAAGCAGAAAAATAAGGCCACCTTTCAGTATCATCACCCCCATACCCATCTTTAGAAACAACTCTGTACAAATGGATACTGTTTCTGTGTTTATCTTCTTTAGAAGTGGTACTAATTTGATCTGTGTAGGTTTTGACGTACTGAGTACTGTTAGTTGTTAGAGAGACAGCTAATGTCCATATTTGCAAAGGGAGAATGCTGAGTACCTTGATGGATAACTGCATTTTTTAGATCCTGACCCATATATTATTGACATGTTTCTCTATTTGATTAGTGGCTTAGTACCCCTGCATAACGCCTGTTCATATGGACACTATGAAGTGGCTGAGTTGCTGGTGAGACATGGGGCGTCTGTCAATGTTGCAGATCTGTGGAAGTTCACTCCATTGCATGAAGCAGCAGCAAAGGGAAAATATGAAATCTGCAAGCTCCTTCTAAAAGTATGTAGCTTATCACCTCTTTTTGTCAAGTTTCAGATTGTCTTTTATTAAACCATCTTTGTGTAGATGAATTTGTGGTCTCTGGTACTGTGTGTGACAATTCTTGGGAAGATTTTTGAGAATAAAGTTAATCTTGTAGCTAAAAATAAATTGTAATAAAATATATTTGTTTATAAAAGATAGTGCTGAGCTTATTTTTAAGACTGAAAGTATCAAGAAGGCACTTTCTGGTGTTGTGTAGATTTTGCTGTGGGCTTAAAGTGATCTGCTTTGCAGATTTTGCAAGCCAAACAAAACCCCAGATATTACCGTATTTGGGCAAGTTGCTTACATTACTCTCTCTTATTGGTATTCAAATGAATGTGTGCAGACACAGGGCATTGCTTTTTATCACTTGAGAAGAGCTACCTGAATCCTATTCATTTTCTTTCCAGGAAAAAAGGTGCTGCACTTAGTGCAACTTACCATCCAGAATATTATGTTTTTCACAGAAGGTATTTAGCAATGTTCTGTAAAGAATTGAGGTGTTGCTTAATCTAGCCCAGCAATTACATTCAAACAGTAGCAGTCCAGATGTTTCTGGGAACCCACTGAGAAGGACACACTCTCGGTTTGTCCTGGTTCTGTTTTCCAGCGTGAACAGAAGCATTGTCAGCCCCCACCTTGACATTCATTTGGTTTTCATTTAGTCTGTGTGCCAGACTCCTGGGTTGCTCCGGTTCATGTAGTCGGTGTAAGAGCAGAATGGGAAGTTCATTACAAGCCTCCTCTGTATGGAAGCTATCTTTACAGGAAGAATTGGCTTATTGGGGTTGAGATTTTCCCCTTTACCAAATTACAGAGAGAATTCCTTATGATATGAAGCGTTGGCAGCATCCAGTTTATGTCTGGATTCCTAACAGCTGTGAAGAAATAGTTGGTTGGTTTCTCTGAAAATGACAGCACCTGTAATCTGCATTACAGCTTGCATGGCGTAATCTCTTCCGCTGGATTCTCACCAGTTGCCATGGCATCAAAATTCCTCCTTTGATGAGCATCTTAGCCACACGTTAATTTGATTTTTAGAAAAAGAAATTACTTGAGGCACATTTAATATTCATTTTAAAGAAACAACAATCAAAATTAATTACAAGAACCTTTCGTCTGCTTCCGTTTCTTTTTTAGAATTAAATATGGAAAAAAAGATTTGATTTAAAACATTAACTTTAATCTAGCAAAGGGGAAATGCCAGCCTTCAGCTGATGCCATTGTCTCGTTGAGCAGGTAACACAATGTTAATTCCATCAACGCTACATCTAATGGTATACTTATGGAAAGGTTGATGCATGTCATCATGTCAGGTCATTTAACCCGTATAGTAAGGCTGGAACTCGGCCAGTTCATTATGGAGCTGTTGAGCTGTTTCATCATGCTAGAAGATGGAAAAATAACCGAACAAATTAAAGAGTAGAAAGCAGAGAGGTGGTGGTTTGTTTATTTGTTTGTTTTGCAAGAAATGCATTTTAGGCACCAGGAATCTCCCTTTTCAGAATATTGATATGAAGGAGATTTTCTTAGCTTATATGGCATAAAAATACATAACCAAAGGCTCAGACCTTCCATCAAAATATTTTGGTGGTCAAGGTAGGATATTTGTTTGAAAGAAGAACTATTTGGGAAGGAGGAAGGATAGTAGTGAACTTGAAACGTAAGAAATTTTTCAGAAAGAGACCTGGAGTGTGCCCAGGTGGTAAGAGACAGCTGCGCTTAACAGCTTTTTACTGTGATCCTGGTCCTTTGTCGGAAAGACTGGGTGGATTTCACCTGTTTTGTTTTTCAAAGTTGATGCTTGTTTTGTTCTCAGTCCTAGGGTAGAGAGATTGTGTACACCTCTCATAGAATAATGGAGTAAGGCCATTGAGTCCAACCTCCTGCTCAGTTCAGGAATCCAAATCAAAGTATACCTGAAAGGTGGTTATCTAATTTTCTTTTGACTCCTTCGCCCTAGATGTACATGCATTCAAACCTGGATGTGATTTTTCAGTAACATCCCTCCCTTGCAGTGGCAAGGCTGCGGAATAAAATCTGTTTCAGTCCAGATACTGTTGTATAACTGGATATCGACACTGCTTTACTTGGCCTCCCTGTATAAATCTAGGTTTAAAACTTGGGCTCATGCTCTGGAGAACAGAACAATACAGTGGCACTCTACGAATGTAAATTGTGCATGCTGTTTTGGAACTGTTTTAGAGAAAAATATCTGAGGCAACCTACATTTCATTTTTCTTAGTAATCTGTGGAAATTGTTGCTTTGTAGCATGGAGCAGATCCGACCAAAAAGAACCGAGATGGCAATACACCTCTAGACTTGGTGAAAGAAGGAGACACTGATATACAGGACCTTCTGCGAGGTGATGCTGCTCTACTGGATGCTGCCAAAAAGGGCTGCCTGGCGCGTGTTCAGAAGTTGTGCTCTCCAGAAAACATCAATTGCCGAGATACTCAGGGACGGAACTCCACCCCACTCCACCTTGCTGGTAAGGGAGGGAGCTGCCACACAGACATGGGAGGGATTTACAGAGCCATAAAATAAATGTATCAGTAAAAGGGAGATTTTTTAAAAAGAAAATACTGTGATTTTCCTCATTTACCAAGTTCTCTGTTGCTGCATTTTCTTCATATAGCTGGTTACAATAATTTGGAAGTAGCAGAATATCTTCTAGAGCATGGTGCTGATGTCAACGCTCAGGACAAAGGAGGATTAATCCCACTACATAACGCAGCATCCTATGGGGTAAGCATTGTTTATTAACATATTTATTTCCAGGACTTTTATCCTCGCTTTCCGTAGATTCATTCGTTCAGCTTAGTATGAAACAGTACAGTTTTTTGAATGAATGAATGAAATCAGTAAAAAGGTTTTTAAAAAGCAAGAAAGTCCTTAGCAGTCCAAAATCTAGAAGTGTTTGCAGAGTTACAAGTATGATGTATTGGCACTTGTGAAGTAGTACTACAGTGATTAGAAGTTACCATTGGTCAAATGGAAAACAGAACATTTTTTGCCAGGTTAATCCAACAGAAATAATGTGAATAATCACATTAAATAATCAGTTCTTAATTATACATTGAAGGCAGATATCTGGTAAACTGGTTTTAAAGAATTTAATACACTTCAAACCCCTAATCAGGATTTGAGAGAGCAATGAGATTCTTCTCATTACTTGGTAGATGATATGGAAGTTTTGTTTTCAACAAGCACATGCTAAGCGTTTCTTCACAAGTTAGCATGTAGAAGACAGCCAACTGTGTTCTCCCATAGATTCTGGTCAGATTATGAGAGGGGTTAGAGAGGTTCCTAGCTTCCTCCATATTGCTTCCTAATTATAGCCAGATTGACAGCCTTTTTCGTTTTCTGCAGTTATGTGCATTCTCATACTTTAGGGGACCTCTCGATAACAGAATGTCAGGACCCACCCAACCCCAGCCTGGAGCGATAATATATCCTGGGTGGTCTACAAAGGGTATCTTCGTCTTGCCCTAGGCATGTGTGTACACCTGTGAACATAAGGATACATATTCTCAGTCCATTAAGCAATGAAGACATCCAGCTATGTTGGAGTTCTCATTGCAGAATAAACCATGTAAAACTTTGAATTCTAGGTCATTTTTCATTATAAAAGTTGCTTCTCTACTGTTGTTGTTTTTTCACCCTCGCCATCCCCCAGCATGTAGATATAGCAGCTTTGCTGATTAAGTACAATACCTGTGTTAATGCAACGGATAAATGGGCATTTACACCATTGCATGAAGCAGCCCAAAAAGGAAGGACACAGCTGTGTGCTCTGCTTTTGGCTCACGGAGCAGATCCAACAATGAAGAACCAAGAGGGCCAAACACCTTTGGATCTGGCGACAGTAAGTTCCTTTTGAAAAGGAAGGAGTCCTCTCCATGAATTTCACTGACTTGCGTGATTTGACAATTATTGCATCATCCTTTCTCTAAGGGCTTCCTTGTGTGGTCCATGAGGGATTAGCACGGATTAATCTCCTTGCAGGCTTAATCTCCTTGAGTATGAAGTGATTTGCACACACACTCAGCCTAGTTAGGCTGAGTGTGTGTGTGCAAATCACTTTATACTCAACTGTGTATGTAAAGCCTGAACAGGAACTTCAGCCTGAAGCTCTCCTGTCTTTAAATTCTGCAGTAGATTAATTGTACCATGTTGGCAACCAGATCAGAATTTTCCTTTTTTGGCAGATTGCTCCAGAACTGTATTGCTAGTTGCTTAGAAAAGAAATGTACAGTGGCACCTCAGGTAACAAAATCAATTTGTTCTGCAGGTCATTTCACTAACTGAAAATTTCATTATCTGAAATGCTGTTTCCCATTGAAGTGAATGGGAAGCCAATTACAGTGGTACCCTTTAAAACAAATTTAATTCGTTCTATGGTACAATTTGTTTTAAGAAAAGTTTGTCTTACAAAATGCAGTTTCCCATAGGAATGCATTGGAAGTGGATTTTTATTTATTTATTTATTTATTTATTTATTTATTTATTTATTTATTTATTTAAATTATTTAAATTATTTTACCTCACCTTTCACCTTGGAAAAAGGACCCAAGGCGGCTTATAGAATGAGGAGGAATATACAGTCCAGTACAAGTGTTCAAGTATTGAGAAAATATTAATCTGTTCCAGAGCCTATGAGTTGCTTCATTTTATGAAACGTTTGTCTTACGAAACATGATTAACCATAGCAATGCATTGGGAAATGGATTAATCCATTCCATAGGCTAGAATAAAGACAAAAATAACCGTGGTTTTTTCCCCCTGGGTACATGCAGAACATTTTTTGTCTTGCAAAGCAACCCATTGGGAATTTTTTTTGTCATGCAAAGCATGCCTATTCCCAGAATTTTTTTTCTTCCTACAATTTTTTTGTCTTACGAGGCAATTGTCTTAAGAGGTACCATTGTAGTCCGCCCGGGTGGGCTGAAAAAAGCTGGGGTTTTTTCAGACCTCTTTATAAACTGCCCGGAGACTGCTTTAAGTCCTATGGGGTGGTATATAAGCAGAACATTTTGTTTCGCTTTAGGGCGAAGTTCCAGTAAATGCAACTGTATCCACATGTGCTTGCAAATGTAGGCTTGTTAAAAGAACAGGTGTGTTTCTAAGACTTTAGAGTATCTATTTAATTGGCGCCTTCAAGAAAAAATTGATTACTGTTTTTGATTTTTTTAAAAACATTATTATCTCAACATTCTTGCCTTCAGGCTGATGATATTCGAGCTCTGCTAATTGATGCAATGCCTCCAGAGGCCTTGCCAACCTGCTTTAAACCTCAAGCTACTGTAGTTAGTGCCTCGATCATTTCGCCAGCATCAACTCCGTCCTGTCTGTCTGCTGCCAGCAGTATAGACAACCTTGCCGGACCTTTAGCAGAAATAGCCGTGGGAGGTGCATCAAATGCAGGGGATGGAGCAGCAGGAGCAGAGAGGAAGGAAGAAGGTAAGTATGTTGGCGTTTTGAAGATACCAATGCTGCAACCCTAGATACATGTATTAAGGAGGAATTGCCAGTGCAACAAGTTGGCATCTTGTGCCTTTCCCCTGATGTGTGGTTGGTTTGCAGCCCCCATAACAGTTGAAGAGTAGCCGTTGGTCTAGATGGATGGTATAAAAATCTAAACAAACAAACAATCTCTAACCAACACAGCCAGCGGTAATGTATCATAGGACTTCCATGCCATTGATAGTCAGAGGACCACATAATGCCCACTCTTGCTCTAGTGGCATGTGCTGAGGACTGGCATCTGTGGAAACGTATATGATTGCATTTTAATGTCATAAAGGTGTGTCTGACCGACCATGTCCTTTAAGACTGCATCACTGTCAAAGTATAAAGTTCATATTACTTGAAGAAGACATTCTGGTATAGTAACCCCCCACCCTTTTGCGGTTCATATACTGCGGTCCCAGTATATCTCAGGACTGCAGTATATAAATATATGGAGTGAGAACTGGCAAACCACTCCAGTATTCTTGCCAAGAAAACTCCATGGACATGGAGGTCACGAAGAGTTGGTCACGACTGTAATGATGCCACACACACAACATTTCAGGGGACCAGAGAGAGCTTTTGAGCAAGATTTTAATTTTTTGAAGAAGCCCAGCTAGTTCAGTTGGTAGAGCATGAGACTCTTAATCTCAGGGTTGTGGGTTCGAGCCCCACGTTGGGCGTTGGATATTTTGCTGATTGCCTTTATAAGATTTTTGAAGTACAGTATGCGGAAGATAAGGAAGCATTAACTTTTGGGGGTTCCTGCATGGCAGGGGGTTGGACTAGATGGCCTTTGAGGTTTCTTCCAACTCTATGATTCTATGAAAAAGCCCCCTGGGGTAAGCTGGAAAGGCCTGCTTCAGGCCTCCTGTACTTACCCCAAGCCTCCCAGGCCCTCAGAAGCCCCAAAAGTGCTTTCTAGCGATCCAGAGGTCACTATCAGTTTTCCGGAAGTCACTTCCAGTTCGGCGAGAAATACTTTTGGGACAGCGCGAGGCCTGGGGTAAGTACAAGAAGCGCCAAACAGGCTCCCCCCGGTCCCGACCCGACCCTGCATTCACATATCATGGATTTTCAATTATTGCGGGTCTCTAACCCCGGCAATAGTCTGGGGGTTACTGTAATCTCTCATGGCATTACCTTGCACATGAAATTGTTTAGTGAGATTAAATCCATGCAAAGTTCCTGTGCATTTGTTCTGAGTTACTGAAATCCGTCATGCAAACATGCTTTGTCAGCATCTCCTAGCACTTTGGCCTGCTTTGATTTATGAGTTCCCATTGATTCAATGGGTTTGCTTTAGTTGTGTCTAATGAGTGGGTTTGTCAAGTGCAATTTTAAAATGAATCATCATGAAGCAGGGTTATATTTGCTTGCAGTAAATTTGCCTTAGCTTAGAATTTGGAAAACTGCTCATTTCTTGTGGTGTAAGATTAGACTACTATAGCGCGTACTACCTTTGAAGTTAATGCGGAGGCTCCAGCTAGCACAGAATACAGCGGCCAGATTAATAATGGGTTTAAAAAGAAACCAACATATTACACCAACTCTGGCCGCACTGCACTGAGTGCTGATCCAATTCTGCATTGACTTCAAGGTTCTTATGTTTACATACAAAGCCCTAAATGGTTTGGGGCCTCGTTATGTGTCAGAACGGCTCCTGTCACAGAGTATTGCCCATAACACTCACTCCCCTCAGATGGGCCACTTGAAGGAAGCTCGGAAGACCTCGTCTACTAGGAACTGGGCTTTCTCAGTGGTCGCACCTTTTCTGTGGAACCAGCTGCCCCCGAGATTGGTTTGGCCCCAACGCCTCAAGTTTTTTAAAAAACAGCTTAAAACTTGGCTTGGCTGACTATTGTTTGTCATTTCACCCATCTCATTGATTGGGTTTTATATTTTAATCTGCCTCTGTTTCTGTATGTATTTAATTTATTCTTTTTGCTTTGTTATCAGATTTAATTATGTTTGATGGGTTAGTTTTATTTTCGTCTATACATTTATATTGTATTCATTGTGTTGTCCACGTCTTAACTTTTGTAAATCGCCCAGAGTGATTGTTGGCCAGGTGGTGCTGTATAAAAATCAAATATAGTGAGACATGAATTGAGATTAAAGGTGAGTGTGTGCTAGATGCCTTCCTGGGAGGTTACTGTGATCTATGTTTTCTGCTGCAGTTGTTGGCCTTGACATGAATATCAGCCAGTTCTTGAAAAGCCTTGGTCTGGAGCACCTTCGGGATATCTTTGAAACAGAACAGGTAAGATGGTTTTTTTTTTTTTTACTGAAATAAAGAATATATTTCATTCTCCATCAGCATTGCACATTTGCATCTGTATTTCAGTCTTAATATGGAAATTGTATTGGCCGGGATTTGAACAGGGGCAGCATTGCCACTGGCCAGAGTGAGGCAGCCACTTCAGGCAGCAAGAATCGTAGAGAGGTGGGCAGCAGATTGTTCCCACTTTTTTAACATGCTAAATAGGGTGAGGCATACTTTTGGAATTTGTAATAGTAGCAGTAGTGATGGTGTCAGCAGCAGCAATAGCAAATCACTGATTATAATAGACTACACTTGAAGATTTGTGGGATGCATAAAACTTTGCCACATTGTGAACAAATTGAATGCACCCTGAAATTGCTTTTAATTAGCTGCAATGTGCTTTTAATTAGTGGTGATTTGGCACTGATGATGTCATTACTATTGCATATGTGTTGCTATGCAATGGGATTTCAGCAGTGCCTGCTTTTCAAGAAATAAACAAAAAGTACCTTTAAAAGAAGATACCTGAATCCCAGCCATTGGATTTGAATCCCAATTTGTATTTGGCAGACTTCTGCTTTGCTACAGGAGAAGGGGTGTAATTTTGGTCAATTCTTCCCTTCTTTGGAAGCCCCTTACAGCTGTGCTGGATGGTTGTGGTACCCTCTGGTGATGCTGAGGACTGCAAGGGAAGATGGAATTGGCAAATTTGGCTGCCCATTGTCTATTTGCAAACTTTGTTGAACATTCCTGTTCAATTATACAACTATTATTTTGAACATTAGATCGTACTCTGCTGGCTTTAAATTGTGTTTCTTTAAATGCTTAGAATCTAACAGAACCCTGCATACGTACGTAATCATTCCTCTTAGAGTAGATTTGTTCTCTGAAAAAAATAGACAAACTAAAGCAAACAAACAAAGCAGTGAGCATAGAATTTTACTGGCTGGAAGCTGGTTCTATAATAGTGTTATGGAAAACTTCATAATGACCAAGGACCTTTTGTTTTAATCCAAATAGATTATAAATATATAATATTAGTCCCCAGCATTCTAGCCCATTGACCTGTATAGTCACTGTGCTGGAATGAATAGTCCAACGTGTATTTGACTGGATTTAGGGATTTGAAAGGTTCCCACTTCTTTGCTAAAACAGTTTCTGGAAACTAACATTTGTATTCTGGCATCAATTTCTGTGGCCTCCATGCTGGTTGATAGAGCTTCATGAACATTCCTGGATGGCAGTTCAAGTATTTTGCCCAGTTTCTCATAATTTACATGTACATTTTTGTTAATTTTGATTCTTTACTCTAACTACTTATCAGCATATGTTATCAGATCCAGTGGAATATTAAGAGCACTTAGCAACCTTAAAACCAACATGAGAGAACTAAATTATTTTCAGTGCTGATTCGGTCACTTCATTTGTAATCTGTGATCCTATAACATTCTTTTTTTTTTACATCTGATTTCTTGAGAAATATAAAATTTCACCAATGAAGTAATGGCAGGTGCAGGATTCACCCACCACCACCACCACCACCCACACACATAACCTTTATGGATAGGTGATTGGAAGCCTAGAAGTCAGATATTGATTTGAGACCCAGAAATTCAAGTATTTCTCCCAGTGAATCATAAGAGTTGGAAATGAGACTTCAAGGGCCATCCAGCCTCTGCTTAAAAACCTCCAAAGAAGGAGACTCTACCGCCCTCCGTGGCAGCATATTCCACTGCTGAACAGCTCTAACCATCATGAAGTTCTTCCTAATGTTCAAATGTTTATCCAAGGGAGTAATGTTATCTATATATTGTTTGATCTTGCCTGTCCAGATCACCTTGGATGTACTGGCAGATATGGGACATGAAGAGCTGAAAGAAATTGGCATCAATGCCTATGGGCACCGTCATAAGTTAATAAAAGGTGTAGAGAGGCTTCTGGGTGGGCAGCAAGGTAAGTGCATTAGTGTACCGGGCCTTAAGTCTCAATCTGATGCCTACCCACTCCTCCCACCCTGTTGTATAGTGATTGTAGCCACTATGAAGTTAAAGCGGATGAGTGGCTCCCATGTTATCTCTCCTATAGCAAGAAATGGTGAATAATGGATTATTTGTTTTGCATGCTTTTTATTGCAGCTGTTATTTGCTGACACTGCAGTTCCTTTTTCCTTTAGTTCCTTTGGGTTCAAACAGAATGTTATGGTTGCAGCTGTGCTCCAACACAGTGCTGAATTCTTTTTTGTTGAATCATTGCTCTCTCTTCATCTAAAACATTGGACACGTTAATATGCCTTTTTGGTATTTCAGTCTCCAAAAGTAAATACCGCAGCATAATCCCATCCCCTTCATGGCACATACCTGCTGATGTGGAATTGCTGAAGTGAATCACAGATTTTTATAGTGTCAACATACACAAAGAGCAGATGCCTGTGAATCCTGGCAGGTCCAGTGCAGTTATTCTATAACAGAGGAGTGAAATCTTACGATGTTTGATGGACAATTCTAGGTAAATTGAGGTTTTGTGCCTCTTAAGGGGACTGGAAAGTGAAACAAGACTCTTGTTTTTACTTGGAGCAGAAATTAGAACAGCAGAAAAGTGTATTGGTATGCCTGTAATTATTTAATGGCAACAGAGACAACACCCTACTTGCACTTTGCCATGCTGTGTATGTGTGCCTGTGCAGCTCTGATCACCTAATTGTTTCTGCTCTTCTTCAGGCACCAATCCTTACTTGACTTTTCACTGTGTCAGCCAGGGTACTATTCTTATTGATCTAGCTCCTGATGACAAAGAGTATCAATCTGTGGAAGAAGAGGTAAGCGTTGTGTCAAGAAACACACTCGAGACTGAGACCTGAATGTGTATAATTTATTTAGATTGGCAATGTGTAATCTACATTGATGACTATTTTGAGAGATAGGATGACTAATAATCTAGCACAATAATCGCTGGATCATTTTGAAGAATACTCTTTTTTTGTTTGGTCGAAATGGGGAATTTGAAAAAACTTTCAAAGAGAAAGAAATGCTCCGATACAACCAAGCCACGCATAGAAATGAATATTTTAGGCTGAAAGTTTGTCTTCTATTTTGTATGGTAAAACACTAATAATCATGTGCCATCAAGTCTGTTCTGACTTATGGCGAATCTTTCCAGGGTTTCCAGGTAGAGAATACTCAGAATTAGTTTACCATTCCCTTCTGGGAAAACCCTGTGCCTGGACACCTTGCTCAAGGACACCCAGGCTGGCTCTACTCAAAGGAAACCTAGTGGGGAATCAAAGCTCCTGACCTCTGGCTCTGCAGCCAAATACCTGTATTATCAGGCAGCTCTTACACAATTATATCACTGTTTCATTAGTGGTAGATGCCACTGGCAGAAAGGGGCTCATCTCCGCTTGTAAATGGACCATCCATTCTGCTTATAGGCTGTGTATAGGTGTGGGATAACTTGTTTTTTTTGTTTGTCTCTTTAAGTGTCTTTCATCAGGACTTGAACATTTATGCTGTCTCGCCATCTTATCCCATTGTCTAGAAAAGAAGCATACCTCTTCCTAATATCTCTGCTTTAAAAACTAGAGCGCTGGTGTTGGTGGTGAATGCTGTTCAAAATGTGGTGTGTTCTGGAGAGGGTTTGGAGAAACAACAAGCATGGAAAACATAACATAAGAGCATAAGAACAACCTTGCTGGAACAGGCCACTGCCCATCCAGTCCAGCAATGTTCATGTGAGCTGTGCGTGTAGATAGGAAGAGAACATGTCCTCAATTTCTGGATGCATAACCTTAGCAAGTGTTGACCTTCGTTGATAATGGCAAAAGCCAAAAACAAGAACTTTTTTTTGTGATCATCTGGTTAAACCCCACTCCACTCCATTCTCTGCCACCAGTTGCCTTGTAAGATGGTTGAGAGCTGGTAAAGGAGCTTTCGTACAATGTGTTTCTTCTTTTTTCTTCATCACCTTGATCCTCTCCTTCACCAAAACATGAAGTTATAGTGGAAGCAACTGTTCTTATTTTAATATGCTGCTGAAAACAGACATTGAAAATGTTATTTCCTGTTCTGTGCAAGACTATTTTGGACAGAAGGTGAGAGTATGTGCCCCCCCAACGCACACACTTGTTTTGGCCAAGAGATCAGGCTCAAATCTTGCATCAAGGAATCATCCATACAAGAAGCAATCTTACAGTGCATCACACCCCTCTGGTGAATTCGCCCTTGCACAAGGACTTGTGTGCACATTTTTGCAACTGCTGTAGGATCAAGCAGGAGAAAGGCAGCCTGAAAGAGGGGAAGCATGACTGGCACAATTGCTCTCATGCCCTCGGTTTTCCCAGCAGGATTCTGGCCTGTGTGCCACAGATAAATTACCTGTATGCCCTATTGTGTTTCTTTTTCTGTCTGGGATGGGCAGGAAGCAGACCAACAAGTGTCTTCAAGCCTTGCTTCCTAACCCCAAGCTGTGCAGACAAGCATTATTTCCCTGTTTCTTTTCCCTTTTCCTCATCTCCCTGGAAATGCAAAAGGGAATAGAGGCGAGATACATTCTTTCTCCTTACTTTCTGCTTCTTCCTGATCTTTCCATCTTATGATAAATGCCAGGTCAGCAGCACAGTCCCCATTTACTGTAAATGTTTCTGCATATTTCTGAAATGTTATGTTCTAAGAATCTTACTATGTAATGTATCTTCTGCAGATGCAGAGTACCATCAGGGAACACAGAGATGGTGGTAATGCTGGAGGAATCTTCAACAGATATAATGTCATCAGGGTAAGTTTCAGGACTTTTTAATACCTTGGAATAAAGCAGTTGCTAGGCTTGCTCGTAAATGGTAAGCACATTTACTCAGTTTACCCAGACAGTTTAAACAAAATGACCCCAGGAAGAAAAGGTGATGGAAGTGGAAGCGTGAGGATATTGTCCATGTCCTTACTTTGAAATACCCTTGACTGTTTTCATTTGAAGAATAGTTTTGAATAAAGAGGCTTATATTATACGTTTTGTTCCCCTTTGGATGAGGTGACAATGGTAGAGGGAGGAAAACAGGAGACGGTGAAGTTGGTTGGTGTATCTATCCACTTGTCTGCCAGACTAGGTTACTTCCATTCAAGAGCTTCAGAAATAATAACACGTTGTGTTCCTTCTTACTTATTTCAGTTGTGCCTTAGGTAGTAAATTTAATCATGCCCCCACCCCTCGGCAAAAAAAAGTCAAAGGACCTCTCCATGAGAGTTGCATCCCTTGCTTTTTCTGCTTAGGAAGAGAGCAACACAGCAGCCTGTCAAGCTCAGCAAAGGATTGCTGCTGTTTACCTCTCCTCTTAAGGGCCATATGTCCAGGGGAGCAGGCCAACCTCCACTTCCCATTGTGTTTGTGTAGTGGTTCATTTCCATACCACCCAGAGAAAGTTAAGCAGTTTTTTTCTGGTGGTATCAGGAATAAGCTTTCTGTGACTCAGGAACAAAGCCTTAGTATCTCTGTGTTTATAATAATTACATTGTTTTCACCATTTGCATAGATGTGGCTACTTCTGGCTGTTTGTAAGATGTATTAGTTAGCTTTATTCAAAGTAAGTAAGGGCAGCCTTGAAGCACTACATGGGCTGTAGCTGTCTCAGAACTGTGCATAGAGGCACAGCTTCCATAGAAACATTCCTTCTGTAGTTTACTGTTTCTCTGTCATTTTTGTTTCATCATCCTTATTCTCCTATAGATTCAGAAGGTTGTAAATAAGAAGCTGAGGGAAAGATTCTGTCATAGGCAGAAAGAAGTCTCAGAAGAAAATCACAACCACCACAATGAACGCATGTTGTTTCATGGTAAGTAGAGGTGACCCCTTTAAATATATAGCCAGGGTGCTACACAAGTTGTAAACATTTAAATAATCACATTTTTTGCTCATTTACTTCCCTTCCACAAATGTTTCCAGACTGGATGATAACTGTAAGGTTGGATTCAAAGTTGTTTAGGTTGTCTCTACACCATCTTTTTAATGACTTCCACCTCATCTCTATGCTCAGACACCACAGAATCTGTTTTTCCCTGGCCCTTTAGAAAAATTGCTTGCAGGAGAGGAGCACTGGGGAATGTCAGTGGGATGACATGAGGGAAATGTCTAATAGGCAGGCAGGCCTCCCCCTACACCGGGGGTCTGCAACCTGTGGCTCCAGAGCCGCATGCGGCTCTTTGGAACATTTGCTGCGGCTCCGGGAGGGTTCAGAAATTTCAATACAAAGGTGCCGAATCTCGCGAGGACAGCCCGTCCCACAAGGCGGCGCGAAGCCAAGTGCGGCCACACTCTCGCGCTCTACCTTCCCGCAGGCTCCCTCTTCTTCAGAGCAAGAGAGAGAGGGAGGCGTGGTGGAAAGTGCCCCCCGAACGGCAGCCTTTTTTCTTTTCTTTTTTTAACTTCAAGAAAACCTCCCAGATCTGGATTGTTGCCTCCCCCCCCCCCGAGAAAAAAAGACGGGAGGAGAAAACCCTCCTTCCTTCCTTCCCCCCTTCCCCTTCCTTTCTTACTTGGGTGTTTGCTGGGAGGGGGAAGAAGGGACGTGTGTGTGTGTGTGTGTGTGCAACGTGGAGGAAAAGAAAACCCTCCTTCCTTCCTTCCCCCCTTCCCCTTCCATTCTTGCTTGGGTGTTTGCTGGGAGGGGGAAGAAGCGACGTGTGTGTGTGTGTGTGTGTGTGTGTGTGTGTGTGTGTGTGTGTGTGTGTGTGTGTTGTGTGTGTGCAACGTGGAGGAAAAGAAAACCCTCCTTCCTTCCTTCCCCCCTTCCCCTTCCTTTCTTGCTTGGGTGTTTGCTGGGAGGGGGAAGAAGCGATGTGTGTGTGTGTGTGTGTGTGTGTGTGTGTGTGTGTGTGTGTGTGTGTGTGTGTGT
>JAHTLZ010000237.1:2142831-2155853 GCA_023846285.1 Phrynocephalus versicolor | reverse complement strand
CCCCCCCCAAAAAAGTGGAAGAAGTGTGGGCACGACGCACTCGGGCTGCGCTTCCCTCCTCCATGGAGGGTGGGGGCGAGAGGAGGAGGAGGAGGAGGAGGGAGAGATGGAGTGTGTGTGTGTGGGGGGGAGAGAGTCAGACCATGGCTGCAGGATCCGGGCAGAAGGCAGCGAGGGCGGAATGGGAACCTCAAGAAAGGCGGCGTGGGGAGGGGGCCACGGCTAGTCTTCTCTCTCCCCACCCTACCCCCCGCCACCACCACCGCCGCCCTGCTTCCTTGCCCGGTACTGTCAGTTCTGGCCCAACAAGCAAGGGGTTGGTGGCGGCGGGAGTGGGGAGGGGGGGAGCGGCGGCGGCGGCAGAGAGGCGAGAAGCAACGGAGGAAGTCGGCTTTTCTTTTTCCTGCGCGAGATCAACTTGGCAGTCAAGGGACGAGGGACGCGGCGTGACAGCTAGTTCGAGCCCGCCCCCCGGCCCGAGGAGGGGTCTCTCTTATTAGACTTCCAGCGGCTCCCTCCTGGAGTCAGCTGGTTTCGTGGCGGGGTGGGGGCGCCGGGCTCAAGTTGTTCAGGGGCCCCTGGCCACCCGGGGAGGCCAACGCTGAGCCGAGCTGAGTGGAGCGCCTGTGCACCTGCCTGCTTGTCTCGCTCGCTCTTGCTCTCGCTCTCTCCGAAAGCCCGCCAGCAGCTGCCTTCTGCTCCATTCCAACACACAGAACGTGTCTCCTGCGCGCCCACCCACCCCCCAGCCCGGCCCTCCTCGAGACTGGCGGACACACAGCCACCCCAGTTGCGCGCGCGGGAGAACTTGAGGCAGGTGCACGCCTCGATGGAAACCCTCGGGGACAGGGTGGCGGGGTGGGGGGAGGCGGCGGTGGCTCGGGCTCGCCCGCTCACTCGCTCTCCCGGCGCCTGAAGTGCCGAAGAAGCAACTTTCATTGGCTTCCTTCTCAGAAGCCCTTCGGGGGTGCCCGGAGGAGCCACAGCCGCCGGCGCTCCTTCCCACCCCACCCGAGCCGGGCGCTGGGACGCAGCGTGTCCGAGGAGCGCACGAGGGAGTGTGTTGCTTGCGAGCGCCCAAAAAGCCAGGAGCGAGGGGAGGGGAAAATATATTTGCAGTGTTATATTTGTTTTAAATGTCGCAATGGTTTTGCGGCTCCCAGGGTTTTTTTTTCCGTCAGAAACGGGTCCAAGTGGCTCTTTATGTCTTAAAGGTTGCAGACCCCTGCCCTACACACACACATGCACATACAATAGGGGATCCAGTCCTGGGAGTACAGTGTTCCCCCTGAATGCTTAGCCCTCTTCCCCAGATAGTCTCACTGAATTGGGGTGCTAGTGGTGGAATTCTTTGGAGCTAGTAGCACCAGCCAAGCATTCTGGACTAGTGCCTTTCCATTATGCACATGGAGCAAGGCACTAAAGGAGACCTAATGACTGAGGGAGATTTATTTATTTATTTATTTTCACACTTACATACCGCGCCTATTTCCCACATAGGGGACTCAGGGCGGTTTACAACAGCGGAGATGCCAACAAGCCTTTGTTTTTTCTAAGGCTGACAACTTACCTAGCAGAACACCTAAGAGAAATGCATAGAACCAATTCCTAATCATACTTTCAATGTAAGTTCTGAGGATGGCTTAGCTGGCCAGCTTGGTTTTCAACCACATTTAAAATGAGGACTGTCTTTTTCTTTTGATATGCAAAATTCATAAATCCTGTTCTTGAAAATCTCCAAAACTACCTCTTAGATGCCAATGAAGGTGAATTTTCCTTTGGGAAAATCAGGCGATATATAAATGGAATTAATTAATTAATTTGCATAATATATATTCCACATGCAAATGCACTGTTGTATGTTGTGTTTCAGGATCCCCTTTCATTAATGCTATCATCCACAAAGGATTTGATGAGAGACATGCATACATTGGAGGGATGTTTGGAGCTGGGATTTACTTTGCAGAGAATTCCTCAAAGAGTAACCAATACGTATATGGAATTGGTGGAGGCACCGGCTGCCCCACACATAAAGACAGATCCTGTTATATCTGCCACAGGTGGGTTTCTGCTGAGCTGTATTACTTCATGGGGTGGGTGTAATATTGTGTGAAGAGCGAAGAGAAGAAAAAAATCATTGCTTGTCAGAGTAAAATACCAGCGGGGAAGGCAGGACACCTTGTTCCTTCTCTTAACTGAATGTAAATGCCAGGATGTGTCTGTTATGTTAGAATTGCATGGCCACACATAAAACTAGCGTCAAACTCCATGCTGACAGTTTCTTTTGGCCAAAGAAAGCTGTTGGTAGCAAACGTTAGGCTTCAGTGCCTTTTAGACCTAGTCTGATGAGCAAGTAGGTGTGGCCTGAGCAAATTAGATAGTGATGGAATGTCTTATTTTGCCTTGAGTCCTGTTCCATAGGCCTTGCACACTTCTGTAGGCTAGCAAACTTGACCCTTCTTCCTGATGAAATTCTGATGATGTCACAAGGAAAATGTAAACATTTTGACAGCCGTGAAAATGTTGCATTTAGTAATTAATTTGTGATGCATTAACTTCAGAAAAAAAGGGAAAAGTTAAAAACTAAGTAAACAGAAATGTGTAAACAGGATGTATGTATTGGAGAGAGACTCCAGTGTTTGTAGCAATACAGAACTTGATGGTTGACCTAAAATACTGAATTCTTTATTTATTATGCTGTAAGGAATCCAACCTGATTAGTTGACACAAGTGTCATCTCCCTGTTTATCAGACATATTAAGCCTTTTTCCCTGTGTGAGATTAATTTGGTTTTCTTTTTCTCTTTGTTTTAGACAAATGCTTTTTTGTCGTGTGACATTGGGAAAATCCTTCTTACAATTTAGCACCATGAAAATGGCCCATGCCCCTCCTGGGCATCACTCGGTCATTGGCAGGCCAAGCGTAAATGGACTTGCATATGCTGAGTATGTCATCTATAGAGGAGAACAGGTAGGTGACCAGTGCAGATGGTGTGCACTTTCTTGCATCCGTAGACCAAATTCTGTGCTATGGAATGGTACCAATTGATTTATCTGCATTGTCTGTACTCCAGTCAAGACACATTTTATACAATAAACTCACTTGTTGGCCATACTGCCAACAATGTACTGGTATTTCCCACAAGGAATTTAAAGACTGTATCTCTGGCTGGGTCAGCAAATAAGTGCATAACCGTGTAGCTTTAATGTAATGTCTATTAATTCTGTAAGATGTCCCTCAATTCCTTGTTCTCAATACTTGAACATGTCTTAATTGTATTGGACTGTATATTATCCCTCATTACTGTAAGCCGCTTTGGGCCCTTTTCCAAGGAGAAAGATGGAATAATAATAATAATAATAATAATAATAATAATAATAATAATAATAATTTAGAGGCACATGGCATGTGCTTTACAAAGCAAATGTACCCCCTGTTTCCAGCCACACGTGTATAAAATGTGAAACCATTCTAATTCTGAATCTCAGGAGCTTAACACCTGGTACCCCGAGATTAAGCTATATGCAACTAGAAGGACTTTCTGTCTGTCAGTGGAAGATTTAAGTATGGTAAAAGTGAAAATGATGCTGATGAAAGCAGGCCTCATTTAGTTGGCCCGCTCTATACCCTGCGAGTCAGTCTCCAGTAAGTTCTTACCTCATTTGAAATAACCTTGTCTTCCTTATGGGGTCCTGAGTGGGGCTTGGCTTCCAGTTTAGCGCCTCCTACTGAATTTTGAACTGGCTGGATAGCTTTGGTGGTTTAGGAATCTGACTGTGGACCCAGAGGGTTGGGAGCTGGATTGTACGCTGTGCCTCTGGGGGGTAGACCCAGCCTGGGTGCCCTTGGGAAAGCTGTACAGTCCCAGGGTGCTCCCAGAGAACGGGAATCTCAGGCTCGACTCTCTACCTGGAAAACCCTGAAAGGAGTTGGCCTAAGTTAGAATTGACTTGACAGCACATTATTGTTCTTGTGGGCCCACAAAACTGGGCCCACCTCCTGGGGCCATCAAGGAAAAGAGGCTTTTCCCAACCATCCTCACAATAAAAGAAAAAGGAAGGGGAAGGGGATTTCCAGTAGGCAGTGCTCTCAGCTTATGCTACAGTCCATTCTGGACCATTTGAGGCGGGGAGGGTGGGTTTGCCTCTCACAGAAAAAAGAGATGGTAAGAATCACAAGCAACTTTCAGTGGATCCTGGCCCAAAGGAACCAGGGCAACTAAGGCAACTAAGATTAAGGCAAAAACAAAGGAGGGAATGACCCAATGGCTGAACTCCTTTCAGCTTCCTTAAGCTCTTGATCGGGCTTTGCTCAGACTTTTATTCTCACTTAAGCCTTCAAAACTGAGCACTTTCCAGTGCTTCTTGCAGGGCATTTAGTTCATTCTTTATCCCAGCCAGACTTCTGCTTCTGCAGAAGAGGGAGAAAGCCTGTGTAAAACCAGTCCATCCAGCCCCTCCCCTCCCCCCAAGTTACAAAGAGGGAGCTGCCTTCCACACTTCTCAGGTGAAGACTTGCCAAAATTTAGAGAGAACCAAGGAACCCAGGATAGGCTTGCAGATTTGCCCAAACCCAGCATCTTCCTAAGCATGTTTTAGCACTTACAGTACATCATATGTCAGTGTTGGCCAACCTATGGCACAGGTGCCAAAGGTGGCATTCAGATCCCTTTCTGTGGGCACCCAGCAGCCACTGGTGTTCAGGTTAAATTGCTATATTGGCACTTTGCAAAAAATTAGTGGGTTTTGAATCACAGTTTGGGCACTTGGTCTCTAAACGGTTCGCCATCACTGTCATATGTGGTCATCAAAGCAAGAGAGGCTTCCCCTTAAATTAGTGGCAGTTTAAGCTATAGCTTTCACTGTGCTAATGAAAAATGGGAAAATAAGTTCCGTTTTAGAGCTGGCTTCCCAACAACAAAGCATTTCAAGATGGAAACAATTCAGTTGGTCAATCCAGGAGACATGTTTTGTCATGATCTTTGAGAGTCTTTGAGGGAGAGTGACTACTGGTGGCTTGAATGTGGGTTGAGGAAACATGGCTTCCAGTTCCAGCTTATCCATATTGCACAGTGGTTAGTCTACATAGCCACCAGTTATGCTGTCAGATTAATCTGCTTCACAGGGTTGTTGCAAAGTTAACAAGTTGCTTCCATCCATTGTCATGCATTGCTTCTTTTTGCCCTTGGTGAAAGAGCTTGGACAGGGGAACAGGCTCCAAGCTTCTGGTGCTACTAGTCCTTTTGAGGAAACATTTGCAAATATTTATCTTTTAACAGCAGACTTATTGATAAAGTTGCATATTTCAGAAAACCAGCTCCATAAGTACAGATAGGCAACTTCTGGTTCCTCAAATGTCATTAGGCTGTAACTCCTATGGCCTCTTACCATTGGCTGTGCCAGCTAGCTGATGAGACTGATGGCCGTTGCAGACCAGCAATGTCTGGAGGATCCTACATTGACCATGTGACTTTTGGTATTCTCGCCCCTTTTAGCACTCCATCTTAGTAGCCTGGACTTTCTGTTTGGTAGAACTGTTGACATTATCGTTGTTGGCTTAATTGTCCTCCCACCCATCCTGGTGTGCTGTTCATCATGTGGGGGCAGGGGCAGGGGGAGCATTACAGGTGCAGGAGACATGGGGGGGGGTAAAAAAAGGAGCCTGTTTCATTTCCAGGGTACAATGACAAGAGGGTTAATCTTCATTAGAGGCACAAACCCATTTAGATGCAGTATTATAGGAACAGACAGAAGGATCCTTTGCATCATGATTCTGGGGTGAGGCAAGATGAATTTGCTTTAGTTATGTGATTAAAAACAAGCTACAATGCTGTGCTTCCTTTTCTTAATTTTGCTGTGTTCCAGCATCATGTACAATGCCCTTATATAGTATAATTCTTTCTAATTTGGATTAATCTGTTTATTCTTAGGCTTACCCCGAGTATCTGATTACATATCAAATTGTAAAGCCAGATACTCCCTCACAGACGGCAACGGCTGCAGAGCAGAAGACCTAGTAAATGCTGGTTAAGTGAAACAAACAACATGGCTTAAATAACTTATGGACTGGATGGATGACGTTAGTTTTGACACATCGCCAGTGTGTGAAATATCCCTCTGGAACTTGGCTGTATGTGTTTTATAAGCATTGCTCTATAAATGAATATGAGTAACTGATACGTACTCAATTGCTACTATTCCTTTTGAGGAAATGTTTACAAAGATTTGCCTTTTAACAACATATCTCAGGCTCACTTTCCCTGCAGTTGCCATTAGTGTAACAACCTCATTGCTTCAGTCTGGGTGTTTGGGAACATTATTTAATAAAGCAGGGCTGCACCATGACCATTTTGTAATAAGAAATTCAAATGCTCCTGCTTTGGTGACTTAATGTACATTGGTTGTATTGAACCCATGCCACCTTCTGAACCTTCAGCATGGTTTGTTTTTTACAGTCCTTAGATGGCTATATTTATTATTTTCATTTATTACAAAAAATGAGCCAGGCCCTTCTTGAGGATATTTTTTGCACAAAGTGAAGTTGACTCAAATCAGTTAACAATGCAATAGGAATTTCTTACCCAAGAAGGTGTTAGATATCTAGTTCTTAGGTCTGGGATTCTTTTTGCACTTTTTATGAACAATTCTTTACCTTGCTAGGAGCACGGTTTTTTAAGACGAGTAACTCATCTTTTTGTCCCTGCTAGTTCCTTTTAAAAGAAGAATTCATACTAGTATTCATGGAGCAGCCTCATGGAATGTTCTCCATGCCCTTGAAATGTGCTCTCTCCCCCTCCCCCTCCACCTAAAAGACAGGTGGACCATTCATAGTCAGTGAGAGAGACATTGTGAGATGTTTTAAGTAAAGACACAAATTGTAAGCATTCTGAAAGTCTCATCAGAAAAAGGCATAAGGAACTTTGATAGAACTGACATGACCATGAAAAAATCTGCTCAAGGAGCTTGCATTGAAGGGGGCCTAGGTGGACATATTTCTCTCGAACAAGCTCAGAAGTTCACACACTCCCCCAGAGAGAAGTGAGCAAGGAAATGTGAAAAAGCACGGGTGGCGGCTATGAACGCCTGTGATTTGTTTCTCCCTTGATGCCTGTGTAAGGTGAGGAGGAGGGAGAACGTGAGTCAGAAGCATCCTCCAGTGTTCTCACGGCATCCAGTCGCAGGGAAGAAGCTTTCCTACAGATGGCCTGGTAGAACATGGACGGTGCCCATTACTTGAGCTTTAGACCATCTTCACGTCATTAGGGAAAACTTATTTTATATTATATCATAGGTAAATTCAGTCACATGCTGTATCAGCAACAGTCTACTGAATGGGCATGCAAATATATTTTCTCCAGTGTGGGGTGGATTTTAAAGGCCTATAGAGAAACAAGTTAACGTGCATTAATCTTATCCCGGAAGGCTGCTGGTTGCTTTCTCGCCTTTAATTTTGGCCTCATAAATATTGGATGTGAAATAGCTGCTTCGCTGTTACATTCTCTATAATATCAGAGGTCCAGCATTAAAAACTGATTTTCACCCCTGAGAGAGACAGCATTTTTTTACAATGCAATAATGTTAGAAGAAAAATTAAGTAGTAATAGAGATGTATAGGTAGGGTATGGAATGAAGAGAGATTGCAGTGTAAAAGCAAAACTTGGCAACATTTTTAATCCGAGTTCATTAACCAAATAAGGTTGGATTGCTCAAATTATGTGTTTTCCACAAAAGCTTGTCATTCCTGAAGAGTTAAATGGGCAGACGGTTGCAATTATGGTTTGAAATATACTGGCATCTGCTTGGAAATGGGGGCAAAATATCTCACCTGCTAACACTACAAGCACAAAAACAACACCGAGAGAATCGTGTGGATTCCAACATCTGTCCTAGTGCTTGATTCAGAGGGTCTAAACACCTTTTCCTGTTGGGGAGAGACCAAATGGAACATTTTGGCAACCTGAACCTTTCCCTTTTGCTTCCATTGTTCCTGGCTGCTTGATTTGTTGGCTTATAATGTAGAGCTCTGGATACCAAAGTTGGCCAGGATAATGCCACCACCACATTCACACACGCACACCCTTTAAATCAATGTTCCCAGTTGTGGAAGTATGCTTGGGCTTCGCTATTTGAAATCAGATGGAGTTTCATGTAGGGATTTCTGTTTTTCAGTGTGGCTGTGGGGGTAGTGATTTGCCAACTGCAAACAGAAATGGCAAAGAAATGCAAGAAAGTTTCCCTTCTGCCAGCTTTATGTCGGTGTTAATGGGAGCCCAGCTGTTCTTTATAGTTGACGTGGATGTGGGAAATGAGTGTTGTTCTCCAAAGGAAGGTTACAGTGATTCTATACTTGTCTCCCCCCTCCCCACTCCAGTTTGCTAGTTAAACTAATGGATGTTTTAGATTTCATCTAGAGTCCTGTACCCCAACATCTCAAACTGTGGCCCTCGTCTTTTAAATTGCCAGTGTTTTGTAACTGATGTTCTGTGCCGAGTAAAAGGTGCTGTGCAAAGGAGTTTCATTTGCCGTGGCTTTTGTCTTGTACTAATGTCATTACTGTTAGTTAACTTTTTCCCTGGGTCAGACCTTGCAAAATGTGCATGCTTATTTGCGTGAGTGGTCACGAGAGCTCAGATCCTCTGGGGGCAGCTATAGAGGAATAAAATGAAAACCAGTGTTTGCTGTTCTTCAGAGTGACACAACAGCCACATTTCTGGATACAGGCATCAGTAAAAACTGAGAAGAACTTATGCGCCTGATTCCTCAAGACACTTCGGGGGCGTGTGTGCAAAGTTTAAGTATCAAGAGTTATGTCAAATTTAGAATCTTCTTGGCCACCAAAGATAGTTTTTATGGGCAGAACTGGTAGTTCAGAAGATAGTTGAATCAGTACAGCCCATTCACACGCCTTGGTTTTTCTCCCACTGGGAGTGATGTTTGACCATTTTCCCTAGACCTTAAAATTAAGATTTAAGAGGCCTCAAGACACAAAATTGAAGCAGTATTGCATTGCCTCACTGGGCCTGGTTCATTCCACTCTTTTTTTTTAAAAAAAAAGTGCAGGGCATTTCAGAACATGGGCCACTTCAGGCTGTTGTTTCACTGTGGTTTGGCAAGAAGCTGTACCGAGTCCCAGCTCTCAGACAAGTACATCTGTATGACATACATATTTGCAAACAAGCATTTGTTGTGTTGAAACGCCTGTGATTGCAGATGTATGGAGAGGCTGTTGGCTCACACACATGCTTCAAAAATGAGGCTGGTGTGTCTTTCAAATATGACAGGCACTCTTCCTGCTTTTGGATGCCTCAATCATATCAGTACCAGGTGTGTGTGTGTGTGTGTGTGTGTCAAGAATAGCTATGCACCTTCTCCATTTCTTCTGCTACATTTCTTCTGCTCCAGCTGGAGTTACCTTTCTGGTCAAAACTGGGATCTGCAAGCAGCAAAACCTCTTAATGTTTGCTTTTCCTTTTCTCTGACGGCGTGAATTACAAAGATCTGGTTATAATTCTGGACCATGAACGTTTTTCAGTAAACCTTGTATGCATACAAGGGTGCTAAGGATGATTATCTCAGTTTTGCTGTTTGCTGGTTTATGATAATTAAAATATATCATAAAAAGCAGGTGGTGGGATGGAACCCCTCTAATTTTCTGCCCTGCTGGGTGGGGCTCTGCCCCTCATGCACATGGCCCTGCCCCTCCCTTGCATGGGGATTCTGTTGTGAATGGAACCCAAGGGGCTGAAAACAGTCACGGTGGGTGTACCGGGGGTGGAGAAATGCCGCACGGAGGGAGGCACAGACATGTGACACACTTGTGCAGGCCTTAGAGGGAATCTTGCAAGGATCTTAAGCAGTTCTTGATGAATCTATTATTACAGTTAGATCTCTTCTCCATTACAAATTTATGTGAACTGTCTGAATATGATATTTGCCATCTCAAGGTCTCAGCATTACATAAATAGTGATTCATGCATATTGACCCTGAGGTTGTTCACATTACCAGTTTAAACTGGGTTAATTTACTGCCTTTGACTTGGGCACTCAGAAAACTTCTGAGAGATGATTGGGGGGGGGGGCTATGGATCTCTCAGAATTCTCTGCCTTTGTACCAAACTATTTTTTTGGGGGGTGGGGTTGCTGAGATTGTGACAGAACAAGCAAGATAGCATTGTGGACTTCTGTGCACCCAAGTGGTTACATTTCATTTATTTTGAACCTTGTGTTACAAAATCTTCCTCGCAATACCATCCTCTGTCAGCACTGGGGTGGGGGATGCTATTTGCTATCCCTTCTTCCACTCAGCAGGTCCAGTAGTGATTTCACGGTGCAGTTCAGAACACAGAACCAGTACAGAGGAACAAGGCTAGACAAAAGAGGATTGGCCTACCTGGCCTCTAAAAATAATAAGCAGAAAACCACAAGCTTTAATGTTGAATGTGATGCAGTCCTATATATAGGCAAGAGAGCCTGCTAGCAAGACTGTTCCCTAACGGCAAATCACTAGCTGTTTCATGGCCACCATGAGTTGGGAACAGTTGCTGCTTCAGTGTTTTGCCTTGTATATCAAAATATGTGGAGCAAGACACGGAATTTAATCCTGTCACTATAGACACCACTTATGACAATGTTTCTAGTGCTGCTATTAGTACGCCTGGTGCCCATCATTTTGATGTTGCACTTAGTTTTACTGGGAATTGCTCCTCCCTCAAAGAATATTCCTAATATCAAGTGTACCTTTTGGTTTATGGATAAATGTAACAGTTGTGAGCAAAGTTACAATATTCTGATTGACTAATATTGGTACGAGGCAGATTTACTAGCATCAGAGTAGTGGGGTTAATCTATTGCAAACTGCACAACATTGCTGGAACCCCCTCCTGTGCTCTCCCACTGTGGTGGTTAGAAGACTTGGAGCCAATTTAAGGCTTTTCAAGATGGAGGTGAAAGTATTTGCTTCAGCATGTTGGTTTTTTTCCCCTTGGCCCTAATCACCAGAAGAGGCAGTGCTCAGCTCTGTAATCAGATCTGTGTCCCTTTCCTGCTTTTTGTACTTGTTTGTTCTTCTGGGACAATGGTGTTGTTTCTTTTTGGGAATTGTTCTAGAGGGGTGGGTTTTTATGCCACGCAAGTTCATTTCCATGTCAGAGGCTCTAGACAAAAGCCTTGAATTACCTCTGAAATTAGCTAAGGCGAAACTGCAGCAAGGAACTACAGTAGATTATATGCACATTGATGGCTTTATTACTCCACACACACACACACACACACACACACGTTGAATTGTGTGTATATTATCAGTATTGTTTTCTGGTGTGCTCATGACCCCCAGGATTGATCCTTCCGAGACTCCTGTGCTGGAAACCATGAGGGCCAAGACGGCTTGATTGGTACTTGAATGTTGGAAGCTCCCATAACTGTTTTCCAAGTGGATGTGTAAAATTTGGCTTAAGAGCAGGTTGCAACCAGAAAAAAATAAGGCTCCTGTGGTGTTCCATGGCTTTGTAGTAGCTGTGGGAAAGGTGCACAGTACTACAGGTGGAGTGATCAGCTTTCGGATGACCTGGACGCTTTTCTAACCCTTGCAGGGCTTGTCCCGTAAAGGTGGAGGCAAGGAGTCTGCTCCGATTTTAAAAACCACGGAGTGTTGTAACTAAACACCTTCCTTGGTTGGGGGCAGGACCTTGATCTCCTTTGTAGCTTTTTGCCCCTCCTCCCGTCTAGAAAAACTAGGAATAAATCTTGCAGAATTTTAGAATTAGATACAATGGTGGCAGTTGATCATGGGATATAAACTCATGTATGTTTTGCTCTGCTTCTGTGCATTTTAGTAGGTACAGAATTTATTTTATTATAAAGGGGAGCAGGCATCCAGGTTTCCGTTGATCTTAGGAGTTTCATAGAGCCCCCCCCCCCCCGGTTTCCTTCCTGTTTTATTGGGTCAAGAAAAATGCAACTTGTGACCAGAATACAAAAGAGAGCGGAATTTCCGAAGAGACAGCCATGGCATCTTTGTTGTATCAAGACTAGTGCCAGTATTGTGAAAACTAACAAATGTGGTGAGACATAAGCTTTTGTGGCCAAGAAGTGGACTCTTGGTCATGAAAGCTTATATCATAATAGAGGATACTAGGTATTTTCCTCTTCCTATGTCACTGCCATGCACCTTACGGTCTCTGGCTCAAAAGCTGCAGAAAAAATAAACCCCACATTTAAGCTGGAATGTCTCTGTGCCATTAATACTGGTTCCTCTCCTTACTGATCACAGTATAGCTTCTTCTCTACCAGTTCCATTTGGATAATTACTAGTGAAGATTTTAAGTGTTGACTGGTTACAAGACAATTTCCATAATTAAATTAGAAAAATACCAATCAAATTCCTCAAAACATCCAGCAAGTTTTTGGACTTAGTTTGCAGCAGCCTTCAACCTATGTATACAATCTCTTTAACATTTTGACACATAGTTATTTCTATAGGCACTATTACGTACTAGCTTTGCATTTTAAAAAATCTTGTATAACTTGCTTGCATAGCTAGCCTTGTGTTCCCAATACCTCTTGGACAGAAAAGAACATATGAAGTCTCAACATGGCCTTCCATTGTCCGTATCCTGGAGCTGGGATGTTGTTGATTTCTCTTCCTCTTACTGAAAGAGATGTTGAGTCTCTCAACCAATGTGACAATGTAACATGCAAGTTAGATCTTACTGTGCTTTGACTTCATGTCTGACTTACAGTACTTGTGACAGATTAAAATTCAATAAATTTTTTAAAACAAATTCGGACTTTTCTTTCTTTCATGAACAGACCTCGTGGCTTTTCACAACCAAAATCTATTCCTGCTTCTCCTCACCTTGCATTTCAGCAATATAATTTAGAGCAGGGGAATGGAAATAATTTGTTAATATTACTTACACTAAGGGAAATCCTAGCTTATATCCTGCAGATCACCCGGAGAACAACTAGTAGTAAATCCTATTCTACATTTTGACCACCCAAGCTTAGGCTACCTAATTAATGTAG
>JAHTLZ010000237.1:2112122-2142821 GCA_023846285.1 Phrynocephalus versicolor | reverse complement strand
TCGGAGGTAAGAACAAGAGAACGACTCTTGTAGTCTTTCCTACAAATGTTTTGGATAGTGAAGGCAGCTTACCATCTGCTTGTTAACTGACATCTCTCTACCTGCTGTATACAGAACTACAGTTGCTTCTGCTGGAAATTACAATACACAGAAAGGGGCAGATACATGCATTTTGTATGTACGGTAGAGCAGCGGTTCTCAAACTGGGTGCCGCGGCAATAATAAAAAATTAATCCAAACATTTTCATTCATCGCATTAAAGACAACACAGCATTAAATTTGCACTGTTTTCTTCTGTTCCCAAGTATTCAAACTGCTTTAAGAGTAGCTGTGCCACGATTTTTTTTAGCCCAACAAGGGTGTTGCAGTTTGAGAAATGAGTGTGTGCTTTTGTACCATTCAATGTCAAGAAATGTCCAAGAGTGTCTCTGTAGTGTGGACATTTTTAAAAAGGCAGGCAAAGCACTGAAGGACCAAGGATAAGATCATCACACTTCACTACAAAAAGTTCCGGAGTGTATATTTTCGTTAACTTACAGTAGAAAGGGTCAGATTTTAAGCAGCTAGAAAATCTTGCTATATGTCCGAAGAGGGTTTTGTTTAGAGGAGGGGAATGAAAAAAGTATTTTCCTCTTGCTTTGGGGGATGCTCTTGAACTGCTGGAAGAATTAAAGGAAGAAGTGGTACATTCCTAGGTATTGATAAATCCAGAAACAGTATTACATTATGCCCACATTTTAACCAGAGAGAAGAGAGACAAGGAAGCACACTTTTTTTTTTATCTAAGGCCCCGAAAAGACACTACGACACAGAAACCCTCCTCCAGGGGTAAGATATGGCACAAGTGTACTTCTTTGTAAAATACGCCCAGAAATGCCAAGCATGCGGAAGCCACAGTAAATGGGAAAAATACAAATGACATCTCTAGGACAGCATTTCCTAGTGCCCCCTGCTCAGTGAAAACAGGACTAGTTCTTTATCTGATATTTTAATCAGTTTCCACAACTGCACTTATGAATTTGTTGAGTTGCATCAACAATAAAATATCTGTTTTTTTCCTCCTTTTAAATGAAACTGTTATTAAATACAGTGGCAGTTTGGGATTTGGGAAATCAAAACCCAGGCACTTTGGGAAACTGTGGCCCCAATCCAGCTGCAAGCAACTAATAATCCGTGACAACCAACTGAGCCAAATGCAAGCACACATCCCTACTTGTGTACATACATACGTGTGCACAAGCACATACGCAACCACCCATAACAATTCAGTACCAGTTATTGGCCAAACATCCTGTCATGCAGCGCCATCACTGATGTCGACTGATCACTCCCAACTCCATGAAGGCATTGGTCTTTCGCACTCTTCTCACCCACCACACAAACACACTGAACCTCAAAATACGGCTAGGATTTCACAATGTCACAATCTTTCTTTTATATTATCTATAATATATCATTTCAAAATGAGGTAAGACATTCTCCCAAGAAGGGACGTGCTGAAATCGCCTCCCGCACCCCCCCCCCACAGGTTCCATTCCAGCTTTCATGGCAGCCGTTATTGCTCTGTCTTTGGGGTAGGTTTGAACGGGATGCCAGGCGAGCAGAGGTCTTTTATTGCCATTTCTGGTGGCCGCTGGGGCCATCCCAGGGTGCAGCCCCCCAGAGGCCACCTCTAGCAAGTGGGTGAGGTGGTGATGGGGCTGTGCAGGTAAGGAAGGCTGCCAGGAGTGGAGTGGACCGCCACTGAGACGGGGAAGCTGAAGACAAACTGGGAGGTGGGCGTGGAGGCGGCCTTCCCCCTCTCCCGCAGGGTCCCCGAAGGACTGGCTGCCTCGGCTGCGCACGTCGTCGCCAGGACCTGGGACTCGAACTGCAGTAGCTGCCCCATGAAGCTGAAATTGGGGGAGATGATGCTCCGGCGCTGCTTGACAAACTCAAACGCTTCCTCAAGCTTCACCCGCTTCTTCATGATCAGGTAGGCCAAGCAGATGGTGGCCGATCGAGAGATGCCAGCTTGGCAGTGCACCAGGACCCGCCCGTGGCACATCTTCACAGAGTCTAGAGGAGGGAGAGCAGGGCAGCAGCATCAGAACATGCAAGGAGCCAAGCCGAGGAGGCTCAAGGGAACGACAAACTAAACTCACAAGTCAAGGGGATGCAATGGCTGGGCCGCCATTACAATAGCATGTAGTAGGGTTCCAGCTAGATAATTCACCTCCCCCCCCCCCAAGGATCAATTGCCCAGAGTGGTTGGGTGGATTTTAGCAACACATTTAAATCAAGTTGGAAAGATACTCATGCAAATAGGGGAGTTACACCCAGTGACATCTTTGAAGGTGGCGGAAACGCATACTATATTTTGGTGATTATGAATGCCCCCCGTTTTATTTCCTTGAGGGGAAATTGAGTATGTATGCATGCAGGTCAGAAGCCAGCTGTGGGCCTCAAGGTACTTGTGGACAACAATTCTCTTCCTCCTCTGGAGGCTTTTAAGCAGAGGCTGGATGGGCATCTGTCGGGGGGTACTGTGACGGGGGTTCCTGCATGGCAGGGGGTTGGACTGGATGGCCCTTGCAGTCTATTCCAGCTCTATGATTCTAAGCACTAGAGCACATGGTAAAGGATTACAAAACTTGCAGTCCAAAAACATCTGGACCACAGTTGCTCAGCCCTGTGTATGCAGTAGAGGTCATACATATATGTTAAAAACTGCACATCAAATTTTCTAGGACAGTATACAAATAATAGAATTCAGCTTATAAAATGCCACAGTTCTGGTATTTTTAAACTGGATTACCCAATTTTGAGTACAGCCAAATATACAGACAGGAGTAAATTCCTATATCCATATGGATGTGTTTCTAGGCCAACAAAAAAGGCATTAAAATATGTGCAAGTTCTGAAACCTCCAGACCTGTGCCTTCTTCTCCTATGATTTCCATAAATTACTGCTGAAGGCAAATCAAGAAGCATATTTATGAATGGTGTTTGAATAATGCAAAATGTCTGTCTGCTCAAAGGGAAGCTACACACCTTCAACCTGACACTACAGGATCAGTGCCAGAAAAATGCATGCATGAAGTGACCTGTGTAGCACTGCTGGCTATTCAGCGTTTGGCACTGACTGTTCCTATTGTGAAGTGATGTATGTGGAGAGGTTACCCCTGTCCTGCTTTCACAATGACCCTCCTATTTCCCCCAAAACATGTAGCATGCCCTCCCGTCATTCAAAACCCAGTTCTGACTGCAGACTTGGCTTGGGTATGGCTTCTGTTGTATGAGGGACCCCTATTTACCCCAAGGCCTCCCCACCTCGTCCCTACCCCCTGCATCTGCTGCAGCATTTGCAAGGGCCACAGCTCAGCCGTGCTCAAAACAACATTGCCCAGGCATCCTGTTGCCACAGCAATGTACCTGGCCCTAAGGGGAGGGGAAGTTCTTCTCTACTGCTGCTGCCAGAGCAACAGGGGCCGAGGAGGAGGAGCCAGGAAGGGAGGCTTGTGCATCAAAGCCTAAAGCCAGGGTGGGAAACCTCCACAGATCCAACAGCTACACCAGATCTTGAAGGGCTAAACACCTCTGCCCTAGTCACTTCAAAAATATTTTGAGAACATTTTATTGAAAAAGTTCCCTCACACCTGCTAGTGGATATATTTTTTAAAGCAGCCTCTAGCACCCCTAAAAGCTCAATGAATCTTTCTGAGTATAACAACAAAAAATTGGGTGGGTGGGGACCCAGAAGGCTCCCTCCTCTGGCCCATTGGGAGCCAGATACAGTCAGTGGGTGACAAGTGGCCTGCCCCACCCCAAAGCAGTGCATTGTGGTAACAGGCTCCAAAACGTAGGTTGTGAAGCCAAAGTACTGGACCCTGGAACCAGGCGCCAGCTACTTCTGCCCCACATACCTATGTATTCAATTGCTTCCATGAACCAGGAGCTGATGTCGGTTTTGTGATTATCTTCCACTGGAATGCATTTGTACTGAAAGTGTCCTTCAAAGTGGTTCGGGCAGTCAGAGGAGACATTCAACAGGGCGGTGATCCCCAATGCGTCCAGCATGTCCCTCCTCGCGGCATGATGCGCACTGCCGAGGAAGAGGAAAGGAAGGATTTCCACCGGGCCACCCTGTGCGTTCCCAAGGAAGAGAGAGAGAGAGAGAGAGACATCAGGATGGGGCTAAGAAGAACCCAAGAGAAGAGGGTCAGGGCTTGCTGGGGGATTCTGGGCTTTGCAAGTCACTCAGCCAGCCTTCCTGAAAGGAAAAAGGCCTTCTAAAAACCAGCGGGAACAGCCATGGCAGCCACTGTCCTCATTTCTCTCTGTAATGAGGAAAAAGGAGATCCCTCTGACCATAGTGAAGCGTGCAGGCTTGTGGCACATGGAATGGCCCTCACGATCCTAATTTGACTTGGCTCCTGAGAGAAACATGTAAAGAGGCCTTCGTAAAAATCTTACTGAGCCTTCATGAACTAGGATTTTGAATTGGTAGGCCCTCATGCTCCTTTGCTTCTGTGTATTTTTAGCACAGCTTGGGTGGGGGGGATGTTTTTGAATGACTATTCCTAGAATCCATGAAAGCTCACATTAAAATATAGTAGTCTTTAAGGTGCCACATTTTTTTTGGCCTGGAATTTATGCACAGACTAACACAGCTATTTCTTCTAAAACTGCAGTTTTTCACTCTAATTTTCCTCTGATTTGGGGAAAAATGAAGGGACAAGCCCTACAATGAGAAGATATATGCAGATATCAATACTATAAATGAAACACTGATGATGGGAACAAAACAGCCAGTATTTGGAGTACCTCCTTCTGTAGGCAGCAGTAAACTCTCGGCTGAAATGGAAACCTCAAATTCTGCAGCACGGGTGCCCACATACTCTGCTCAAGGGAAGATGGATCCATGCATAAATGAATAATTTTAAGTCATCTTGCCTTCATTTTTTACAATCACGCTTCCCTAGACATTCTTAGTGGGCTTCACATTTTGGATGTGCACAATGATATCGGCTTCTACCTCTCCTGGTCCTATTGCAAAATGGCAGTTTCTTCCCCGAAATGTGGGGGCATGTGAGATGTGTTGTAATGGCATTGCTAAAATCGGTGGATGGAAGATGACTGCATGGGTGGGTGCTGCAGAAAACACTGCTCAGCCCTGCATTTGGAGATGCCAGAGTCAGTTCGCCTCCAAGTTTCTGCCAACACGGACGCTCTTATCTCACCAGGGCTCTCTTAAAATGTAGGCTGCTGTTCTAAAGATCACTCCACTATCACTCACTGAGTGAAGTCCATGTGAGTCTAATATTTCTCTTTGACTGGGAGGAACGTGCTTACATACAGGTGTGGATTTAGAGCTATACTATTTTCTAAGCAAAGCAACAAGCATCTTCACCTGACAGGGTCTTACATTGCTCACTGTTGAAATACTGACATGTTTGCAAATGAAAGTTTATTTGCATCCCCCACCCCCTTTGGCTGGTTTTTCTGTTTCCAAGAAACAAGAGCCATAAAAGGCTTGGGGTTGGACACGTCGACTCCCAACACTAGGAGCCCTCTTTCAGCCCATGAGCCAAGCTCAGTTTCTGAGAGTGTTCAGTGGTGGGCACGGTCAAAAGGACAAGACCTAAAATACCAGCCTAGTTTTTGCTTAAAGCTCTTAGGATCAGCATGCATGAGAAGCCTTTCAATGTTTCACAAGGGAGAAAATCCTAGAGAAAAATGGGGAAACCACAAAACCCCAAAGACGGTCATCTGAGACACCCATGTTGTTAAGCAGGCTTATTGACTGGACTGGACTAAGAGGCGCACACACAGATCTGTCCTAGGCAGGCACTTGCGCATGCTGTGTGCAAAGCTAGAACATGTGACAGTGCAGTATTGAACCACAGCAGTCACACGGCCCTGTCCTTCACTTCCAAACTGGGGCAGTCCACCGTCCCATTTCACAACAACTCCAACGAAGAATTAATTACCCAGGGCTGTGCGCTCCAGACGCCTGGGATGGGAAAATCTCCCGTTTTTGTTTCCCGTGAGCTAGGAGACTAAATCTCTATTGCCAAATCATTAAAACCTGGACTATTTGAGAGCAGACGGGGCACTGCAGACTCCGACAGGCAGCAGCTCTGGGTTCTCTTTTCCCCTGGCCCTGTCTGGAGCTCCCCAGGGGGTGCTTCAGTGGCCTCCCATCCAACCAGGCTTGACCCTGCTTAGCTTCTGAAGTCAGACCACACTGAGTATGGCCTGGGTGGCACAGTGGTGGTACAAAGGGGGGAGGAACACAGGAAAGAGCTAACCTGATCGTGTTGTGGTGTCCCACAGGAGCTGCAGCTGTGCTCCAGATGCTCCACAGTGGTCAGCGAGGAGGGAGTCGTAGGGGATTTTGTCTTCATGCAGAATTCTGGATATTCGGAATGAAACCTCTCATAGCCACCTGGAAGTAGAAAACAAGGAACTAAATTGCACCTTAAGGGTTCTTACTAGTCAATGACAAAACAGTAAGCAGTATCCCGGTAATGGAAGCAACAAGTGGGGGAAATAGTACAGTGGTACCTTGTATAAAGGAATTAATTCATTCCAAATTAAATTCTGTTAAATTTCCTTTATACAAATTTCCCATAGGAATGCACTGAAAACAGAGTAATCCCTAATCACGACCATTTTTATGTTGTACAGATTGACCCCATAGGCGATTCTGTTAAGCAAATTTCCCCTACCTCCGGATTTTTTATGTTGTACAAATTTTATGTTATACAAACCGTTTGTTATACGAGGGTCCACTGTATTGCTGATCTACCCATTTAACCCCAACCCCTTCTCCAACCACTGTTTCTTTAGAACAGGGGAAAACATATGTACATCTCTAATGGCCTATCTGACTAAAACCCAATCACAAATCCTAACTAGAGTGAGCCAGTTGATTTAGTTGGTGAACTGACTCACCAAACCCCCTGCCAATTCACTGGGCTCCTCTGGTGGGGGGCTTACTGGTGGATTTCAATCACAGTTTATACCTGGAGTCTCAGCCAGCTTTGGCCGGATCGGTTTCAAGGCATAGCTAGGACTGCAGGGAGGGACAATAAGATAATCGGTTTAAAGCCCAGGCTGCAAATCTGTGGAGAAAGCTGCCCTAAAGAGCAAAGGAGAAAGGAGGGGGAAAGAGAGGAGATAAGCCCGGGTGGCTGTATTGGAAACCCTTCTGGCTTGTTTTGACTGAAAGCAGCTCTTTCCCCCCACCTGCCAAGGCATCCATATTTATAAGGATAACTTCTGGTGCTTAGAAAGCTATCACTGACATGAGGCCAAGGGGGAAGCAAACAGCAGGGTTAGGGAGGCATTGAAAGAGAAAACCATCGGCAAACACAAGCCGTAGTCAGATGGGAATATCACAAACAAGTTCTATGGATGTGAGAGGGCGTGGAGGCAAACAGACAGCACCTCCAACCAGGAGCACCTGCTATGCAAAAAAATTTAATGTGCTGGGTTCTAGCTACAGTTTATTATTTTCAAAGTTTTAAAAAAAGCAACAGGTTTTTTACAGCTGACCTTCCACCTTGCTACCATAGCTAGGAACACAGTGCAGAACTGCAGCTGAATTAGTGTAAATGAAACAGGGAAACAACCTGCCCTACAGCAGCAGCAGTTCTGCTTCTGCTTATATATACCACCCCATACCACTTCAAGTTGTTCAGCACGAGGACAAGATGGAGGGAGGCACGCGGTGGAATGAAGACAAACCCACGGAGGAAGATGGCCAGAAACCAGGGTCAGCCCTCCCTCCTGCGGCTGCCTGCCCAGAGTCTTCAAGGTGGCTCTCCTCAGCCAGCTAGCTAACGTCAACAAAAAGGCAACAATTTCCACGTTGGATCCAGCAAATCAGCCTTACGTATTATGCTAGTTCTCCGTGTGCCCATACTCTGTGGCTAACAACAATGTGTGTGGGGGGGGGGGGCTTGAAGCATGGGGGAGGACATCATGCCACTGTGTGATCAGAGCAAAAGCCTACGGGCAGGTTCTCTATTTCCCAAGGGTCTGGTGTGGCTTTGCTTCTACAGGAAGCCAGTCTTCCTGCCCTTTCTGCCCCACCAGGAAACCCTGGAGAATAAAGACAGAGAAGCCAGCTCGGCCTTTTTTTTAATACTCTCCAGGGGACAGTCAGCCAAGAACAGGTCTGTGTCCTCTCGCCAAGATTTAGGTAACACCAAGAGATCACTAACAGGCTCCTCAAGGCTCGAGAATCACTTTTTCATCTTCAGAAAAGAATAATTCCTGTCAAACACCAGAGTTGACCTTAAGCAGCTATTAAATGTCCTCCAAATGCATCTCTTTTCTCCCCAAGCGCTGACCTCCAACTCAAGACTCCAACGTTAGGACTCTCAGTGACATGCCATGCTCACTGCCAACGGCACCCCCATCCCCAAAGGTGGTGGTGGCGAGACCGGGATTTTTCTCTTGGAACTCATGCAGCAGGACGGGATGACTTCCCCACCCTACACACCCACTATCAACAGCGCCCATGTTTTCATGATTCTTGGGCACTTGCTCAATTGTCACAGAAAACAGCTCTACCTGGATCCTACAGTATGTTCCTAAAGACTCCCCTTGTGTTTGGGGTTCTGGGGCCACTCATTCCCCTTCCCTCACTTTGGAAAGATCATAAACATGATATACCAGGATCCACATTGAGCCCCGTCTCAAAGTAGATGGGACCCGAGTTCATATCCAGACCTGTGTGGCAGGACCTAGAGCCCTGTGCTTGTTGCAGTGCTATGATCTCAACTGTTATAGCTGCAGCACAGCACTTATAGGCTGACTTTATGCAGGGTTCAGAGTCTCAGTGTCAAAGCACTTAAGAACACCCACACTCACACTTATTTCAATGTCTAGCAAGCCCTCTTATCCACCCTTTACATGTGCTGTATGTTTCAAACCTGACAGCTGCAAGGCCAACTCTACCCAGCAGCCTCCATCTCCATTTCCCAAAAATGCTGCTAGCTCTGCAGGGTTACGTGTTGGCAGGATGATTCTGGAAGCTGTAGTCCAGAGAGAGAGAGAGAGAGAGATCTAGCCTTGGTCCTCAGGCATCTTAGAAAGATAGCAGTTGAGGGAGAGCACTTGGCCTTGGCCTCTGTCCCAGCACCCATTTTCTCTCCAAGCTTGGAGGAAGGGCATGTCAGTGGGCATTGGTCAGGGAGAGAGCGCAAGGTCAGGGCATGTTGTGGGGAAGGGGGGGTGTTTTGAACATGACTTGTGGATTAACTCAGGGAAATGTAGTGCACTGCCTTCCTGAGGGTTCGATGCAGTGGACATGAGTCCCTGTGCTCAGTCCTCCCCATTCAATCAGTGGGGCTTTGAGGAGTCCACTCTTCTCTTCCTTGGCTGCTGGGCAACTTGATCTGTAACCTCATTAGTTCGCCTTCTGTGAGATGGGTGACCAGGCTCATCCTGCACAGTGACTCCCTTTATGAGCAGAACCCTGGGCAGTTCTGTTACGTCAGTTCCCATGAAATACCACCAACATTCTGAAAGTCCACCAGAATAAAAATGCAAGGGACTCCTTTTTAAAGGGGCCATTGAACTTAGAACTATCCACGGGCATCAAGAGACCTCAGAGACTTGGGGACCGATTCTTGCTACCAACCCAAATCAGCCAGGGTTGGCCTTTCCACATTCCACGCAGGACATGGAGGCCCACAGTCTTATCTCCTTGCAGAATTCTAACATCAGAGACAACCATCTTCAGGCACGGATAAAGCACTGTTTCAATCCACCAGGGCCACAGGTGGCTGTTCTTGAAGTAAGCCCTTGAACAAAGGGATTTCAAAGGGAGACTTCAGCAGGGAATCGGACCACACTGGGTCCAGAAAGCGGATCGATTCAGAGGCTTCATGCTTATTCAGGAGTAAACCTCACCATGATCAGTGAAGGCAATTCACAGGTGGATCTTTCCAAAAACAAGGGGACAGAATCCCTACCTGACCTAATTTCTACCATTCAAATGCTTGTTGCTAATTGGAGGGTTTCCATTAATACAATCAAAATGATTATAATTCCTTCTGGACATTCCAAGAACCAATTCACCCACCACATACACCAGAAAAGAAAAGAAAACCCTCATACGCCTCCTCCTATGACAGCAGAACATTTCTAGTCCAACTGGCTTTCTTTCTGAAGCATCTCTACTAAAAAGCCACTGAAAGCACAGAGCTTTTTCATTGTAAAACAGCTTTTCTAATACTCCCTCCATGATTTCGGAGGAGAGACGATGATTCTGAACACTGTAGGCTAACAATAATAGAATATCGTTCCAAACAAGCACTGACTGGCAGGAAAGCTAAAAATAAACTGTATTTACATATTCAAGAGAATCTCCTCCCCAAATGGACCAAAATTAACAAGTTCCTGGGACAATGTTTTTTTTTAAATGATAAGCACACCCTCTTAAATGACTTTCCATGTTTAAGTTCCACTTCATTCTCCATTTAGCAGAGGGTGCATGCCGATGCCTCAGGTACAGGGAGGAAGACCCCAGATGGTGCTACTAAGGTTAATTACTCTGGCACATTTGGGGGTTTTCACATCCATCTCGGGTCTGGTGTTTAAGGTATGCAAACAAACTGCTGCAACACTCTGCTTTTTCATCATTATTCATAATTTTCCAGCTTACCAGTCAAGGGCACAGGGCTCCCTCCAAGAGGCCCAGGTTCCGACTAATCCAGGAGAAAGCTCAAGAGAACCGCAGCAATAGAACACAAGGCCACTTCAGCGAGCTCACAAACTAACCGCAAATCCACCAAACTAAGGCACAATTCCTGAACCGCAGCCAGGATCACATCACCTAAAAGTCAACAATGCTGGACTGTTCTCCAACCTAATAGAAACTTGTGGTCTAAAAATAGGGTCAAGGGAAAGTATGTGCACAACACCTGAGCCTTTTTGTCTGAAGAACTGGAGTGTGATATCAAATCAACAGCTTTAAAACCCCAACTCCAAAGCAGCCTGCCTTCCCAACATTCATCTGCCATGAACTTTTGGGAAGTTCTTTTTACTAAAGACAATGCACTAGTCCAAGCCTGATGATGTGGGCCATGATCCACAAAAGGTACTAGACTGTCTGATTTCTTTTTTTAGGGGTCTATAAAGGTATCACAGACTCCTTCTTCCTCCATTTGTACTGTGTAACAAACACACATCTCTGTTATTTCAAATGATCACACCTGGTCACCATGACAGCATAACTCTATGACTAAGCATAACTCTATGACTAACATCTTGTTGCTTCATGTAGTAAGTTGCCTAAACTAGGTCTACTGGGGATTTGGTAGGTCAACTCCTCCACAGATTCAAACAGACCTACTCTAGTGCAACTTAGCACACTAAGCAACAGGATTTCAGCCAATGACTCTTGACCTGACAGCAAATATTAAGAGAGGGTAGGATGCTCCAACAACTGGATTACTGCTCACTTAGGGCAAATACTTGTTAAACTTTTCCAAAACAGCTGCTCCTATTCTGATTTTCTTCTAACTTATTATCCTTTTTTCTTTTGATAAGGTAACTTTAAACCTGACTAGTATTTAGCCTAGAGCATACAAGCTAGTGAGCCGGGCAGGTCATTATACATTCATATACAGTATATAGAACTATTTGCAAATATAGGTTTTCTTTGTTGCACAGAAACTGTTTTATTTCATTAATTGCAGCCAGCCTTAATGATGAACAATGTACCTTCCCTTTAGGTTTACATACATTAAAATTATGGAACAATAAAACTGGCTTTATTTGGTGAGATACCCTGCCCTAGGACCACCCATAGTCTCCAGTTACACATCCAGGTAGACCCCAGCCCTACAATGAAAATGAAGAAACCTGCAGAAGGGTTCCATTTTTGACTGCAGGCTAAAGTAACAAGCCTCACCGTGCAATTTTGAACATTACAATCTAGCCCTAAAACAGCTTCTCTCCTCAGCAGGGCAAACTGATGCAGATAATATTCCTGGTTTGTGCCCACTGCCCAACAAAAATTTCCTACATTGTTTTGCAATCCCGGAGCATAACTATGTTAAGATTCCTTTCAGAACCGTTCGGCACCTTCGTGTCAACAAAGAACTGTGGCTGCTCCTTCTACACAGACTACCAGAATGGCGCAACTAGAAATAAGTGACACAAAATTTACAAAAGAGGAAAAGTTATTTTTTGAGCACAGGCCGTGATGTCAGCTGGGGGTGGGTCATTGCTGAAAAGTATGTGTGTGTGTTGTGTCTTTGCAGTCATGACTGACCCTTTGTGACTCCACATTCATGGAGTTTCCTTGGCAGGAATATTGGAGTGGCTTGCCAGTTCCTATTCTAGGTGCCTACAGCACCTGGTATTCCCTGGGGGTCGCCCATTCAAGTACTAACCAGGGCCGACCCTGCTTAGCTTCCGAAATCAAGCGAGATCAGATGTGCTTAGGGCATCTAGGCAGCTGCTGAAAGGTATAATCCCCCCCCCAAAAAAAGCTGTTTATGTGATGCCTGGGGAGGAGCCACAGCTCCATGACAGAACCTGCACCTTGCACCCTGAAGGCTCCAGGCACTGGCCAGGGAAGCAGGACTGGAAAGAACCTTTGCCTGAAACTCTGTCAAGCCACTTGCCAGTCAAGAGGCAGCTGAACTGGAAGGCCCGGTAATCATACTCTATAAAGTGAGACAGCTGGGGGGGTTGACTCCCTCTCATCACTCCCACAACAATCCCCCAAACCCACTAATACCATTAGGTGCCTCCACTCAAAACTCCCTCTGCCCCTTTCACTTGTTCATCACATGCACAAAACCAAGAGGCATAACCCAGTGGGGATGTGCAGCTGAGATGCACCTGACAGAGATATTGTGGCACAGTGGTTAAACTGTTGTCCTGCAGTATATAACTGTGCTCACCACCCAGGACTCACTCCTAGGTAGCCAGTTTAAGGTTCACTCAGACTTCCGTCCTTCCAAAATCGGTAAAACCTTACTGGGGCAGAGGGAGGGGGATGTGTAGCCTGCATCTTTACTTATAAACCTCCCAGAGAGTGCTTTAAGCACCATGAGGTGGTATATAAGCAGCACACTTTGCTTCTGCTTTAAGACCAGAACTCAGACCAGGCTTGTCAGAGGCAAGGTTGAAATGCCCCCTCACCCTGCATGTGGCCCAACGTGGGAGGAAACCCATGCACAGAGAGCCAATGCATGTCCCTGACTCACACCCAGCTCCCCTTCAACACCAAAGGCAAATGCTTCTATTTAAATCAACAGGGAGCTCTTGTTCCAGGGGTGCAGACACCCATGCCTTCACCACCACCAAAACATGTCAACCCTAGCATTCTGCCTCTCTCTGGACTTTTAAGGCTGCTGCCAATCCGCTTCTCAGTCCAAATCTGCCAAGGAGAAAGCCAGCGGCCAAACAACCAAGCCCAATCTCCTCTCCTCTTCCACCCACCCAGGGCTTTTGGAGTTCAAGAGGTCACCAGCCGCCCACACACCCTTCCCAGAGCTTTCAGGCCAGGCTGGCAGGAACCCACCTCCAGGCAGAACGCTGCAAACCCCCCCCCTTTCCCAGTGCCAAGGAAGATGCGTCGGGGTAAGGAAGGGTACCCAAATCCCCCCCCCCGTCTTCATCTCCAACAGAAGTTGGGCCAAAACCCAATTAAAGGGGACGGGGGGGGGAGGCGTCTGATGCGCAAAAGTCGCTCTCAAATCTCCGCCTCCATTTTCACGCCACCTTTCCTCCTCCTCCTCTTACATCGTGACAAATGAACCAATACTTGGAAAGCGATTTCACACCTGCCCGTCGGCCTCCGAGACCGGAAAAGGAAAGGTGCGGGTCGCACGCGCGTGCAGAAAGGGGGGGGAGTGCAGACGAGGTGTCCCGAAGCAGACTTCCAGGCTCTTACTTGTTTGGAGACGAGAAGGAAACCTCTCTCTAAACTGATGACATTGGGGGAGAAGGAACTCACCAGGGAGTTCTTAAAAGCGGTGGTGTGTGTGTGTTGGGGGGGGGGGGAGTTCCATTCCGAAATCAGTCCTGGTTTCTTTCTTAACTCGTGGAATGAGCGTAAGCCGGGAGCTCATTCAGAAAAAAGCCCGGCTCTGGCGAGCACAAGCCCAGGGCCACTCTTGTGGGAGCCCTCGCGCGGGCATTCCCCAGGCAAGCCGCGGCGCCCACAACACGCCCAGCCCCCCCTCGCCCGCCCCCCCTTAAGGTCTTCCACTCCGGGGGGGGCTTCAGGGCCCGCCTCACCTTTCAGGAGGCAGATGTCGGCGTGGGCCGTGTCCCTGCGCAGGGCGCGCACCACCAGCGCGACGGTGCTGTCCTCGCGCAGTGCCTCGGCGCGGGGGCTCCGCTCGTCGTAGACGACCACCGAGGAGTAGAGCCCCGAGCGGAGCCGCGCGCGCACCTCCTCCTCGGCCGGCAGGATCTGCTCCAGGCTGACGGCGCCCTTGGCCCGCCGCCGGACGATGGTGTTGCAGCGCACGTTGAGCGCGCCGCGGATGTAGCCGGCGCTGTGCGCCAGGAAGGGGCGGCAGTCGAGCAGGAGGCACTTCCCGCCCGGGGCCGCAGGAGGAGGGCCGGAGGGGCTGCTGCTGACCCCCTCGCCGCGGTGCAGCAGGCGCTGGAGCACCCCGCACTCCACCTCGCGCACCTCCGCCATGGCCGCCCGCGAGCGCCCCGGCCTCAGCGCCCGCAGGTGCCCCGGCCGCCCCTCCAGCGCCACCACCGCCGCCGCCGCCGCCGCCGAGAGAGCGAGAGCGAGAGAAGGAGGAAGAGGAGCCGCCGCCGCCGCCGGCCCGACTCCCCCGACGGCGCTGGTTGCCGCGGCCAGCTCGCCCGGGCGCGTGGGAGGGTCCCTTTTACTCCCTCGCCCCGCCCCCTTCGCGCTCCCCCCCCTCTGTGCGCCCCGCCGCTCCCTCTTCGCCCCCCCTCCCGCTCCGACCCCGCAGGGCCCCATTCTTCCATTTCTCCTCCGCCCCCCTCCCTCCCTTCGTAGGTCCTGAATGGAACGCGGCGGAGCCTGACGACCACGACGTCACAACAAGGGAGGGGGGGAGAGAGAGAGAAATGCAAACGACGCCACCAGCCCCCCCACCCCCACCCCGCTTCATTCATAAAAAAAAGAAGAAAAGCCGAGCTTGTGAGCTGCCTCGCTCGCCCCCGCCGTGGCTTGGGCTTTGAGAGCGGGGCGGGGGGGAGGGGGCGCCGTCGGGGGGGGAGGGGAACCCCCCCCAGCGTTGGAACCTGCCTGCTTCCTGCCTTTCTGTGTCATTCGGCGCCCACCCGCCAACGCCAAAGCCGGCTGTGCGTAAGGGGGGGGGGCGCGTCTCAGGCAGGCTGCTCGCTTCTTCCCTTTGTGAGGGCGCCCAGGCAGAAGGCTCGGGCGGGGGGGGGAGAGTCGAGAGCCATTGGGAAACAATAACTGCCCCCCCCACGCCGCCGCCAAACTAACGTCATAGCCTCCGCCTGCCCCCCTTCCCTTATCTTGTTCTCCCCCAACCCCGCCGCCTCCGCTCCCTCCCGCAAATACCGGGCGCTGGAGAAGTGCGCGCCGAGGAGCGCGTTTTGGTTAGAAGATGGGGTATTAATAAATATTCCAGAAATAAAGGCAAGCAGTCCGTTCGGAAGGAACTTCCACCCACTCTTGATGAACGGTCTGAAATGTGTTTTGTCAAGGATGATCGGGGATTAGGGCACCGTCCTACGCCGGTTTATTGAGAAGTAAGCCCCGCTGAATTGAGTGGGGCTAGTTTTGAGGTGCGAAGTAACTGTCGTTTTAAGGAACGCAGTTTGCTATTATCTCTGGACGGGGATGATTCCCAGGTCCGGTTTGAAAAAAATCTGGAGATAGGGGAAATTTGCTTAACATAATCGCCTATGGGGAATATCCGTACAACATAAAAATGGGATCACTCCATTTTCAATGCATTCCTATGGGAATTTGTATAAAGGAAAATTTGCTTAACATAATTTCATTTGGAACAAATTAATTCCTTTATACAAGGTACCACTGTATTTGGTCCAAATTTCATGCCATTTTCTCATCCCTCATAGGTGACAAGGGAGAGATTGCTTCATTCTGTCACATTCCTTTCTTGGAAATGTGGTTGCTCTCCAACATCTTTCCAGAATGGATGCCAAGGGAAGCTCCTTCCCAGGAGCCAAGATACCATCAGGGCTGGAGGGTGCAGAAGGGCCCAGTTTGAACACCCATCCCTGCATACTCTAGCCAGTACCTCACTCCTGCTTCACTAAGGGGTATGATGGGGGGAATTGCTTCATAAAATGCAAAAGTATACCTCTCCTACCATTTAATCTAGCTGTAAGGCAAGGTACGAGAACTTTTGTTTAAATGCCAGGAATCTCAGGGGATGTTGGAAGAAATGTCAGACACAATTTGAACACTTGAGTCCATATAAACTGGCTTTCGCCAGAAAAGTGTTTGGATAAGATATTCACGTCATAGTTACTGAATGTAACAAAGATAGCTCACATTTGCCAAGGGCATTGATTTGGTTCCTTAATGTGGGTAGAAATTCACCCTGAATAAGTGTCTGGGCCACTTTTGTGAAAGAGAGGTCTGGTGAAGCACAGGAGTCCCCAAAGTCAATGTACATTGAGCTTTCCAGGGAGGTAGATATCTTAAAAGGCTGTGCCTCTTCATGTCTCAGTTGGTATAACTGGAACATGGATAGAAACAAGCCAGGAGTATGATGAAGCTGCTGAGATCAGCCACATTGAAACCAGTGACCCTCAAAAATAATTACAAGATCAGCCAGGGGCTGGGAGATTGATTCTCCACTGGACCTTCTTGAAGAAAGGGGGGGGGGCTGAACTGGTTGATCCAGCTCTGGTTTTAAGATTGATGATGATGATGATGATGATGATGATGATCTCATCTGGAGTTCATGGACCCATGTTGCTTCGGGAACCATAGAGCAGTGGTGGTGAACCTTTGGCACTCCATATGTTTTGGACCACAACTACCAGAATTCCAAGCCTGTATTGCCAGTGACAAAGGACTGTGGGAGTTGTGGTCCAAAACATCTGGAGTGCCAAAGGTTCACCACCACTGCCCTAGAGCCTTCTTCCAAGAAAGATGCCCATGAGGCAGACTGAGCCTTTGTACAGCTAATTTCAGAACACAGGAATATGTTTTTAGCACCTGTTCTACCACTTCTGACACAAGCCGGGGTTCTTGTTATTAATGTTTCCTCCCCCCCCCCCCGAGGGTGCCACATCAGCTCTGTTCAGGCAATGAGAAAGTTCAAACCGATGTGTAACAGTTACAGATGAGAAAGTCATGTGGATTGCAGGAGTGACATGTTACTCTCTCTCGTACACCATAAATAGTAATTACCGCAGGGAATTATACTGAAATTTCACAGAGCAAGGAGTTTCCTTTCCGCACCTACTAATTACAGAGTGCAAGGAAAGTAAAGGAAGGTGGGTGTGGGAATGTCAGTACACTTCCCTGATGCATTTATAAGGAAGATGAACCAGTTGAAGGACCCAGATTGAAACAAACATTCTCCCAGATTTTGTTTGGGACATGGAATGCTAGCTGAAATATCAAAAAATGTGCATAGCAATTGCTGTGACTTAGATGCTTTCAAGTTATACACAGTGGGGACTACCCAGCCCACCCAGACCACTTATAAGTCCCATATAATTTCAGTGGGAGAAAATTCCATGGGTATTCAGTTCTCAAGATGAAACTGATATTAAAGTGTCCAGGTTTGTTTGATCCTCTGCCTAGGATTCTTGTTAACTGTCTTAAGAATCTTGTTCTTAAACATACATGCCTGATGTCTGTTCAGCAACCAGCCTCAAAAGGGAGCTCCTTGGAGCTCCAGGCCACACGAGGGGCAGCAGTGTAACTTTCACAGCTTTTTAACAACACAGCGGATTTCTGCATGACGGTTCTATTGCTTTTAACAAATGAGTTATCGCCAGCTTTAATTCTGTGGACATTCATTTAAAAGTGCAGCATGTGTATTATATGCATCATCAGCTCAAGATTATTTTCAAGGTAATCCAGGTAAAATAAAATAAAAGGAGGTGGTGACAGCAAACAGAAACCAAAGAAGTCCTGTCTGGGAGTCTTAAGTGATTCAGTCGGAAGGCCTAATCCCTCACTTTGAGGCAGAAGGATCAAGGATCACCACTCAGGGTTATGGGTTCCACCACCACCCATGAGTGAGGAGGATTTGAGCCCAGAGTTCTTGAGTCCTAGTCTGCCATTCCACCCTCACAGCACATTGCGTGGCACGTTCTACCCCATTAAATGGTCTGGCAGGGTATGCATCTGGGACTGTAAAGCCAACACAAAAGCATGTGGTAGGTTCTCACAAATAAAAAGACAGTGACTGACATGTTAAGTAATTAAACATGATTGCAAGCCTCTTTTTAAAATAGATTTTCAAATAGGTGATGCATAATTATTTTTTAAAAGTATGGGATGTGCAAAGAAAGAGAAATATTAAATCTGTTGGCCCATTTGTCATCAAAGATTATTGCTTATATAATGAATTAGCCATATTCAGTTGCTTATGACTCATAGGGCGTTTATACACGACCCCTAAGCTCTGCTGCAAATGGCTCCCAGCTCCGGAGCTTAAAAATGTTTCCCCACCAGCTCCGGAGCTAACAGAAAATTAAGTGCGACCCCGCCCACCTAAGTGCGACCCAGCGCACCTTTCAAGTACCTGCTCTGGGAGAGTGAAAAATTTTGATGCAGAGAGTGCAGGACTCTCCTCGCTTCTTTTTGTTGTTGTTGTTGTTTTTTGCCTCCCGCCCCTTTAAGAGGAACCAAGAAGTGACCGGGGCTCGGAGCAGCTTCCACCGGCACCGGAAGTAAGGCTTTATTCTTTTGTCCCTTTTTAAGGATTTTTTCCCTCCCTCCCCTCACGCAGACAGAAGCAAGGAAGTGCGGAGTGGTGGGGAGGAAGGAAGAGCGACAAACCCTCAAGATCTCTGGTCCGAATTTAAGGGACCAGCGGATCTTAGGGGTCGTGTAAAAAGGCCCTAATTAAGTGAGACCAAGGAAGAAAGAGGTAGATGTGAAATGCAGGTAAGAGGAATAGAAAATATCCCCAAGCTGCAGGACAAGAGCCAAAATCATCTTTCACACACATACACACAAAATATCTAAGCCCGAAAAACGATTGTGGAAAAAGCTTATCTTGATTTTGATATAGTAATACAAAAGGTATTAGCAGATCCTTCACTTTTATCTCAACACATGGATTAGACAGCTGTGTTTCATTTTATTTTGTTTACCAGCCAAGAAAGATTAGCTTGGCCCTTACTGAATACAATTTTAAAGCTCATCATGTCGCCACACGATCTCTTTTTGATTTGGTTTGCCTGTGTCTAGTGTTCTATTAGCTCAAAAAAATTTCTCTTGTTTCTTTTCCCCTTTTGGGGGGTGGGTGCGGGTGGAGGAATTGATTTATAAGATATAATTGTATGAAAAGTACAGTAGATTTCAAATGTAGTCCAGTTGGGATTTGAACTCAGATCTTCTGAGTCTTAGTCCATCACTCTATCCACTGCACCACACTAGGAAATTATACTCCACTAAAAGTCTTGTTCTGCTCTGGGACTTGGAAATAGACATATGTATATATAGGTATATGTGGCACAATGATCCCATATTTGTGAGCACTGTAGATCACATAAGGCAGCTGTGTGCATATTTTGTCAGTTTGGTCACACTACATCATGTGACTTAGAGTGTAGCATATGCTTGTCCAGCACTGGAGCTTCTAGATCAGTGGTTCTCAACCTGTGGGTCCCCAGATGTTCCTGGATTACAACTCCCAGAAATCCTGGATGAAGACTTCTGGGAGTTGCAGTCCAGGACCATCTGGGGACCCACAGGTTGAGAACCACTGTTCTAGATTCTTTTGCAGGAACTTTTAACCCTTCCTGACAAAAATTCTCATGCTTGCAGCAGAATTCAGAGCAAACTCCAAAAGGATATGAAGCAGATTTAATCTGATCCTTATAGCTGGGAATTTGATAGAAGGCATGAATCAATGAAGAACCCAGCGCCTTTACTTTGCAACAAGGAGCAATTACAGGAAAGAAATAGCAAATCGGAAGGCAGTCGTTCAAAAGTAATAGACAAGCACATCCCTGAAAACCCCTTAACAAGTCTGTCTCCCAGATACGCTAGTTTGTAATGTGCAGTTATTCATCAGGAGGAAGCATTTAGTACTGTTATCCCTGCACCCACATGTCAACCTGCCATCTGTAGGTAGATCCAATATTTCTGCCATTGCCTTCTCCATGAAGCACAGAACAGTTCCTGATGTTCATCCCTGGGATTGTTATGAGGAATGAATTCCCTTGGGTCCCCAGCACTATCTTGACAGTCCAGCTGCAACAAGGCCTTAGAAAGGTCATGCTGCTCATAAAGCCATAAACCTAAGCAGCAAAGGAAGCAGTTCATGGGATGTTTTTTCTGGTGTTTGGGTGGCAATCAGTGCAAAGGAAATGCCTTTTTTTACTTTGTGTGTATGAAGACTGAAGTGCCACAAAAAGCCGTTCGGTTGGGCACACCTTCATCAAGAGAAAAGTTAACTCTTGTACATCAGGGTCCTAAACCGTCCTCTTAACTTTACCGAGCCCTAAAGGCTCAAACATTTTAAAGATCAGTTACAAAGCTTTGTTGCAACCCTGTCAAATTTGTTTCTGAGAATGTTTCATAAATTTCACTAATTCTCTGTATCCCTCGTTATCTTACTTGTTCCATTTTCATTTGTAACAATGGAAGATTGATAAGACCATGACCTAAAAAGTGAGAATGCAGTTCAAAAGCCCTTCAAAGTCATGAATAAAAGCAAACATTCTTTACACCAAGAAAAGAAAGTGCCCTTACTGATTTACGTAAATTTGTTTTAATGACGCTCCTGTTGCTAAAAAGTAACTCACTATAGTTTATGTGATTTGTAACTAGTTACTTCCAAGTTCTGTCTGAAAGAAATGAGCAAAAGGGCACCTGGTAGGACTAACCCTCAAGGGCAATCCATTTCCTTGCAGGCAGGAAATCTAGAGAGCTGTCTGTTATATTGCTGCTGCCAGGAAGGCAATCAAGGAAGAAGTCCAGGGGAAATGAATTGTCAACTTTGGCAATGATTTATATGACAAAATGCCAATAGATCCCTTGAATTAAGGCACAGAAATGTAGGCAGTTTGTAATTGTCATCCTGATGCACGGCCCTGGGCTTGGGTCAGACCTCTCAGCCTGAGTGCATACATTTGCTTGCAATCCCTTCCTGATTCCAGTAGAATTTATCTCCACCGGGTGGAAAAGCAGTTTCCGTTTTTAGTGCTTCAGCTTAAATCAAATCAGGGACTGGCTGTAAATTCTAGGAGTGCTTCCGGATTGGGAGACACACTCCCTTTGTATATGTTTCAGTCTGTTATCTGAACTGACATTTGCATGATGGAAGAGCTGGTGTGAAATAGGAATATATGCTGAAATGTCATGATTCAAAACTCACGTCGCTTTTAAATTTGCTAGATTGCTTGCAGCAAGCCTCATAAGTATCACAGCCTCCTCTCACATATGAGGCCGTTTAAGACCCAATGAGTAATCATGACCAGAATCCTCTTAGTTAGTTATACCAACAGTAATGTGTGGCCAAGTGCCACATGTATTTCTCCTATACTAGCCTTGTGCTCTGGTGCACAAAGAGAGATGCAAACAGCAGCTTGTTAACAAGTGGTCATTTGCCCCTGCCATTTACACCATTGCACTTAGGCCAGCATGATAACCACTGCAATACTGGCCCACATCCTTCTCTTTGGGAGTTTGGCCTGGGGGCAGGTGATGGTGGTCACTCTCAGTCTCCATACCACCATGAAGCACCCCAGTGCCCTGTCCGTTGTCAAATTCACAAAACATTCATGAACACCAGTAGGATTCCAGCCCCCAGAATCCAACTGGGACCCAGACTATTTTTTCACTTGTAAGGGTTTAATGGTTCAAAATAGCACAAAGAAGGACACAGGCAAAACATGAGATGTAGAGAGGGACATGAGAAGCCCATAAGGACCCCTGCAACAGAGTGTGATCACCCATGGCATGCCCCTGTCCTCTGGTCATCAGTAGCCCACAAGACAACTGACACAATGTTAGAGGAAATTTTTCTCCAAGGGCGAAAAGGGGATTTAAGAATAACATGGTGGAATACACTGGGCCACACTTTCCTCAGCCCTACAGGTTAGTGGTTGGGTGTAGGCTGATTTGGGGGCAGGAAAGGGTAAAAGAAGGTGTGGCAAATGTGGCAGGGACCAGGTGTGGTGCACTGCCTTCCCTTAAAATAGTTGGGCTTTGATATGCAGCCCCTGTCCCTCCATTTTGGTGACCTGCAGTGGCTCTTCAAAGCAGGCAGGTCAATGTCCTGGTCATGAAGGCATCTATGTTGTGACAAGGAGACAAGCCAGAAAGGTCTATCTTATTGGCTTTTCAGACTACAAGCAGATGCCACAGACAAGGAAGAGATTAGATGTATTGTCTGTGCAAGATCAGCAAGACGTTCATGATGGTCCAGAGGAGGGAGGGAGGGAGGGAGGGGACTGGGAGTAGAAGGGAGAGGCAAAGGGATTGCATCTAAGTTGCCCTGCACCTATGGCAACCTACCTGTGGCTCTTCCCCACGTGTGCAGGGAGGAGGGTAGAAAGTAGAGTCCCTCCTAGGCAAAGGAATTGACAGGCATTCTGGTCTTCCCTGGATCTCCAAAGCAAGCCCATTCAGTTCCTGGTAGAGTCACTCCAAAGCCATTTCAATGGGTGTGTGATGGAGTGACCCCACAGAACTTTATAAAGCAGCTTTTACCAATGTTGACCTGGGATTTTAAGTTGTTTAAATGTTTATTTTATTTACAGTATGTTTTTCTTGTGGTGGGGACTAATTATTTGTTGATTTATTTGATTAAAGTGCAGTTTGCACCAAGGAGGCAGTATAGGTATAGAAATCTAAATAAATAAATAAATATAGTTTCAGTTGTAAACTGGCTCCAGAGAGTGCTATACACTCTGCGGCAGCATACAAGCAAGCAAGCAAGCTAGATAGATAGATACTACACTTGATCTTAGCCAAAAGGCCAAGAAGCTAGCTAGCTAGCTAGCTAGCTAGCTAGATAGATAGATAGATAGATAGATAGATAGATAGATAGATGGCCAATTATCTGGCCGAATAGTTGGGGGTTGCTTTGCTGTGATGCCAGCTGGCTCCACACACAGCTGCTTCCAGGCTGAAGGCTAAGGAAGTCACTGTGCTGCTCTTCTCCTCTGGGTTTCCTCTGCCTGAGTGATCACGGTTGGAAGCAACCTCCAGCAGCCTCTTCCCCCAAGTTACCCAGAAGCTCAGTTGCCACTGTTAAGAAAGATCCAAGCTCTATCAGCTATCTTGTAGGGTTTGTATGAACAGCATCACTGCAGGCTCCTGCAAAGCTGGAGTCAGGTGCAATGAGGCAAAGCATTTTTTAAAAGTAGACCAGCTCTGCACTAAATGTAGACTGTTTCCACACATAATTCTTAAACTGATTTTGGCTTTCCGCAGGTATATTATTTCTATTTTTTTAAAAAACCACAATATTCTAAAAGAATGTATGTGATGTTCTCATGCTCTTTAGAACTTCTAAGTAAGAACATCCAATCTCGCCTGATTTCAGAAGGTAAGCAGGGTTGGGCCTGGTTAGTACTTGGATGGGAGTCCACCAGGGAATACCAGGTGCTGTAGGCGCCTGGAGTAGGAACTGGCAAACCACTCCAGTATTCCTGCCAAGAAAACTCCATGGACATGGGGTCACAAAGAGTCGGTCACGACTGTAATGGCACAACACACACATACATACAGTTCTACCTATTTTGTAGCTGCCTAGATGCCCTAAGCACATACAATCTCGCTGATTTCAGAAGCTAAGCAGGGTCGGCCCTGGTTAGTACTTGGATGGGAGACCACCAGGGAATACCAGGTGCTGTAAGCGCCTGGAGTAGGAACTGGCAAACCACTCCAGTATTCCTGCCAAGAAAACTCCATGGACATGGAGCCACAAAGAGCCGGCCACGACTGTAATGACACAACACGCAGACAAGTAAGTAATACTTTTATTGGATCACTAAGAAGTTACAAATAGTTCTACAGACTCTTCAAAAGGCAAAAATTGTGTTAAACGTGGGGTTCAAGTGAGAAGTCTAAATATGGAGTCAGGTGTGACAAACATGGTTTGTGAAATTGGAGGAAGAAGAAGGCAGAAAGGAATTCTTGACTATACTTGAGGCAACAATGGGATCAACTTACAGTCTCACTACCAAACCTTTGTCAGCAAATTGCCTTCAGCGAGGTGGTTATTTCTAGCAGCAACAATGGAATAGCAGCAAGTTATCAAGTTATTGGAGATGATGAGTTACCATGTTATAATTCATTTTATATTACTTTTCAAAAAGTGAGATTCCAACCTTTAAGTGGGAGCATATTGTACTTCCACTGCAAGAGAATCCCAGTATCTCAAAATTTAACACTGTACTCATCCCAATAGGAACAACACATTCACTTATCTTGGGGGGAAACACACTGTTATGATACCGTATAACTTTGCGAAGTTCTCTCCAGTGAGCTTTCAATAAGGAATTTAGTTTTTGCCCCTGCACTAGAGTTTGGCTTATTTCCTTTTTTTAAAAGAAATCACATTTATTAGATAAGTCTTTGTATCTTTTGTAAGAGTCATATTTATAGTTCAGCATTCAACTGGAAAGTCTCCAAAATGTTAGGGGAAAGAGCAAGGTCAGCCATTAAGGAATATTCTCAAATTTTATGCAGTATTTCTTCTGGGGGAAAAACCCCCACACACCTGGATGTGTCTACATTAATCTAAGACTGAAAAAGATACAATGAAAAATGATGGAACGTTTGATTGTGAAATCTCTCTTTTCAGCCTGGTGTGTTATATCAGAGGTGATGTAGTCCAGAACAAAAACTATTTGTAAGGGAGTGACTTGGAGCTTTCCTGAAAAGAAATCTGGAAGTGTTAATAATGTGATTTTACATGAGCTCAGGAAACAGTTGCAGGCCATTTGTAGTCTAACTGCAAGTCTCCAGCTGCTAATTACATGCCAGCATGGATGATCTAAACAAATAATTGAGTTACTAATGGAAATGCCTCTTCCCCTGTCTATCACAGATGGATGACCAGCCACTAGGCGAGCTTGAGTCCTTCATTTTGGAGACCTCACATAATAAAGCAGAAGCCCAGTCTTGCAGACCATCTGACCCAGTGGCAGACATTCACAGGGCTGGCTTTTCTCTTCTTTGACAGAGCCTCAAAAATACAGCAGAGACCTCTCCCTCAAAGAATGACCAGCCCAGCATGACCCCAAGTAGTGAAATCCATCATACAAACATTTAGATTGGGTTTCTAAATGTATACATCTATAATGCCTTTAGCAGCATAGGGATAGTGTGATCCAGTCCACCCCAAGGGCATGAACCACCTCCAGCTATTCCTTTTCAGGTGGAAGGAAACACAAAATAGATGGTCTTGGCAGGTAACCAAGATGGCAGTCAAGAAGAGCATTCCTCCCCACCAGTTCTATTCTCTCCCCATATATGCCAATTTAACAGGACTCAGACATAACCAAGCATACGGTAAAAAACAACCATGTGTTATGAACCCCGGCAATATGCCTGTGCCTGGCAGTAAGCCTGTGCCTGTGCCAGGTCAGCATGCGTGGGGCACTTAAGGTCACAGAACATTTCTTCATTCAAAAAATAAAGGTAATGCTACATTGATGCCAGTGGAATCAATTCTAGCTGTCTTTCTCCCTGGTGCGATTGTTTTCTATATCTAAGGATATTCTGTAGGAACATTCCCCCTGAAGTGGTACGGTCCAGACACAGGATGACCCCTTGGAGCTGAAGTGTGTGCTGCAAGGGTTCCCTTTTTATACAGTAGCTGGATTTTCCAGTGGGGGTGAAGGGGTTAAACACATGGTGGAAGGGCAGTGGGTGGTCCCTCTTAAAGGACTTAGCTGTCTGACCTTAATATTTATGCACTTTTAAGCGCCTGCCTCCTAGATTTTCTCTTGGCTTCACAGGGAGAAGAAAAGCAACATAGGCAAAACAAACAAACCTGATTACCCTCAACAGCCTGCAAACCAACAACTGGTAAGGCCATAAAAACAATCACTTTCAAATCAGCCAGATGGTAGTTTTGTGACATCCTGTGCAATAGGACACAGGTAAATAACAAATACCAAGAATGGAAATGTTTTACAATAGTTCACAAAATGATACAAGGAACATGTTATAATGAGAGAGAGAAACACTTTCCACACTTTTCACTTTTGGTACAATGCTTTGATAAAGATAGCAAGATGCTATCAAAAGCTTAGCTTACATTTTTTTTTTTTAGTAGTGACCAATAAAGGTATCACCTAGCCTACTTTTGAATTTGTTTTTCTGGTCACATGGCTCAACCCACTTTTTTACTTTCACACATTATATTTGAAGCATATACATGTATATAGTATATATCGCAAACCATAAAACAATCTGAACCAGGAAGCAACTGTTTTAGCAACTCACTGTGGGAACCAGTTATATTCTTCAGTAATGAGTTGCAATAAAATTACTTTTTGCATATAACAATAATGGCTGAAGATGTATTATTTTTTCAATGGAATAAGATCATATATTTGTCTGCATTACATCCTAAAATGCCATGCAGACAGATTAAAAGGAGGGGAGACCAATCTGTAAAGCATTTACACCTCCATAACTTTTGTGTTGGTCTGCTAAAGGTATGACCTTAATATGAATTTTGGACTTGGCTTTGTTCTGGTGGCCCCATTTCTTTTCAGTTTTAATCAGGTCATCACCACTCATGTGCCCATTGATGCTCTCAGAGAACTCTAATGCCAGCATCCCAGTATATTTTTATGCCCAAAGGAAAGAAACATGGAAGCCAGAATGGCAAACTGGTGAGTTGCTAGGTGTCTGCCTAATCAAGCACTAGGTAGTGTATCTGGCATGCATCTGTCACATCAGCAAATACGTGCAATTTTACATGGCAGCTTCCATAAATGCTCTGCTGTGTGCATCAAAATACAGCAGGATTCTGACCCAAACGACTCATGAGACAGTCATTAACCTTTCTGTAATATTTGCAAAAGTTGATCAACTACATTACATGGACATGGGAGGGAGAAAAAACATGGATGTCTCACAGATAATTTAGAATCAGATTTATTTTAAAAACCTTCTCACTCACCTCTAAACCCCAATGGTAGTTTTGGATTTGTCTTACATAATCCATCAAGTATAATGTTCTTGACACATCAAGATATGGATTTGAGGCAATCCTAGGCACTATCTGCAAAGAAAGTTTAGATAAGATATGAATTACACTGTCTCCAAAATACTGCTGACCTGCAGAAGAACCATAGTTCAGACACCATCTATAGGAAACCTAGGGCTTGTTCAGGGTTCCACCATTATTCTGGTCTTGCATTCTCAGTTGGTTATCCGTTTGGAATTAAATAGCACATCTAAAAAGTAGTCATTTCTTGCCACCGTTATCCCGATGTTCTAGATCCAGATGGAGGGGTAGCTAGTTTCTCATATAAATCTAAAATGTTGGCATACTGTCTCAGCAGAGCACCTAAATTCAAGACAGGCACAGGGTTTTAAAAATTAATAGCCACATTAATGCAGGGAAGTTCTTGCAAATACAGATGCATTACTAGGAAATACAAAAGATTTAAGAAGAAGGATGCATCTTTATGAGGTTTTTAGTCTGCAAATGCCCTGCCTATTCCTGAGTTTATGGGGGCTCTCTTGGCATCACTGTCTTCTACTTGTAATCCTCCTGGGAATGTGTGGATTAAACTGGGCCATCTGCAGGCTGAAACCGAGGGATTCATTTGTGACATCCAAGAGACCATGTTATTTGCAGTAGATACTATCAGAAAATAACTGAGAAGCAAGATGTGATACATGTAGGGCATATCACATATCCAAAGAAACAATTAATCGTGTACATAATAGCATGAGGCCCTGATATGAACGGATTATATACGCAGGCATGACCTAGTTGCAAATGTAATTTTTCAGCAGTTGGCTAAAACTTATGGACCACTCACATTTTTTACTCTTTATTATAAGTTGCAGCCCCCTCCAGTTTTAGAAAATGAAACATCGATGCTATGTTGATATAAGCAAGTTATCACAGATAAAACAGTTGATATTAATAAACTGGATATTATACTGCAAAGTGTTCTGCTTATATACCGCCCCATATCAGTTCAGGTAGTCTCTGGGCAGTTTAACAGTTTTGAATTACAGTATGCAGGCTACACATTGCCCCCCCCCCCCAGCAAGCTGGGTACTCATTTTACCAACCTCCGGAGGATGGAAGGCTGAGTCAACCATGAGCCTGCTACCATGAACCCCAGGTCATGAGCACAGTTTTACCTGCAGTACAGGCATTTAACCACTGCGCCACGGGGCTGACTGCTAAATCAACAACAGAGAAACCATAGCTTACAGAAGTTGGGGTTACATCAACAAGCCACTTCAAAAGTACAGAAATATTGGAGAGCACCGAACATTTAGGGAAGAAATTAAAAGAATGTAGAAGCAAGATCAGGCCATCTTCTTCCCCTTGCTAATTTCAGCAGCTGGAGCCACTATGAAATCTTTGGTTACTACTTTAAAAGAGTTGCCAGTTGCTGTTCATTTGCCCTCTGAAATATAAACATCAGTGATTTTGCAAAAATGTAGTTTTAAGACTTGCCTCTTGATTTTTGACCTTAACTCTTTGGTCTGTTTGCGTGAACTGGCAATGCTTAGAAATAAAAAGGACAATGTCATCCTCACCTGTTAAAATCAGGAGAAGACAGAATAGCTAAGCCATGCCTGATTAGAAATAGAACCAGGATTGCTCTACAGTATCTGGAACACTTTTAAGATGCTCTTTGCTTTGTGAAATTGCTGCAGCTGCAGCTCAAAGCTCCAGTGTGAGGGCCACTGCCTCTTTATAAATAGAGAAAAGAGAGTCTTAAGAAATTTCTGTACTGTTGAGGCTGGAGATGATTTTAAACATTGGTTCAGATCAAGGAAGTCAACTTGTGTGAGTTATGGAGATCTAGGTCATAATGTAGGAAACAGGCCTGAACATGTTTTAAGCAGGAATAGATGAAACAGAATCTTGGCCCCAGAGCAGCAGGTGGCCGTAATAGTGAAAAGAGAAACCTGAATATCTGAGGGAACTAGAATAGTAGCAAATGCATTACAGTTTTAGTTAAGCCTGCCCTTCAGGGTTGAGAGATGGTGTAAAACCACTTCCCGTGAAGCCAGTCAGTGCCTGAATTCCTCCTTCACCTTTTTTGTTTTGTTTTGCTAGAAGGAATCATTATTTATGTGGTTTTCATTCTGTATGCAAATAGCAAGTAACTCAGATTTAAACAAAGTAAGCATAAACCATTAGTTACGCCTGGAAGGGTAGGATTTCTAAATTACACCTGAATTCCTGAAGTAATCTGACCAGTCCCCTCCAAAGTATTTATGGATACTTAAGGTTGATTGAGAAGCTATTAACTAGGTAGATGAAGATGGGAAGACTACCAGCAGGCCTCGTTGCCTAGGTGACCGACACAGAAATACACATACCAAGAGGATCACTTGCTTTGCTGGCTGTCAAAGTAGAGTCTGGAGCACTACAAAACAGTAGTGCCTGTATCTTGGGCCCCCTTAACACACCCTAGGTCTGGGCAATTGCCCCTAACATTCTTGAGCAGAAAAGATCTTGTATGGTTCCTTTTTCCTCTCCCTGCATGCATTTGTTTGAGCCAGGATGTGCTCAAATTAGATGTGTTAATAATACTGTGTATGGTGAGACCAATTTTCTGTTTCTGATTCCATTTCCTCTGTTCCTGTCATAGTCATCCTCAATGGTCTCATCTCCTATTGAAAGGTCATTTATACTCTGCCTGGAGCTCATGATGGATTACAGAAGTACTCTGGAAAGATCACACCAGGACTCATGATTTTAAAATGTGATTTATTATTAGACGAGGTTGTTAAATAATTTTATGGCAAGGACTATAAATGAACATTTGCTGCAAATGAACATTTGCTGTTACCATTACTGCTAATCTCTCTTTACCCTGCTTTTTTAAAAGGCAGTAATTCTTCGTTGCTACTAAAGGGCTCCATTCTTAGACACTTCCTAGAGCTGCCAGTCTTCTTTGACCTCTTGTTCTCTTGCTAAAGAAGGGTCACTCATAGGTATCTGAACTTTGGATGTGGCAATTTTAAATAATCTGAAGCCTTCTGGGTTTCTGCATTTTGAGTTGTTTTATGTTGTGCCTGCTTTCCTTCATGTTTCTTTGTTGGTTGTACTCTTGGTTCAAAATCTTGCAAATCTGCTTCATTCTTGTCATACAACCGTGACATGCACATTTATTTGCCTTACCTATATATACTCTGTTCCCTCTACCAATCAGAGGACTTTATATACATTATCTCCATCATCTTTGAACAAACCTGCAATGACTTGGTGATCCATAAGGTCCCTTCCAGTTCTGCAGTCATATTTATTATTATTATTATTATTATTATTATTATTATTATTATTATTATTATTATTATTATTATTATTATTATTATTATTATTA
>JAHTLZ010000237.1:2073277-2103095 GCA_023846285.1 Phrynocephalus versicolor | reverse complement strand
GCCGCTTGAATATATTTTAATCACAATTCCCTGACTTTCCCTGACTTCAGACCAATTTCCCTGACTTTTCCTGACCAATTTGCATTTCCCTGACTTTCCCAGAAAGTGGAAACAATGCTTGATTAAAATCATACCTTGCTTACTGGAAAACCGTAGGTTCTATGACACAGTCAATGGAAAAAACATAGAAATGGACTCGTCTAGGGCAGCATGTTAGCCCTACACTGTTTAACATATATGCTAATGACCAATTGTTACCAGAAGCCACTAGGAGTTTTCTGCATGCTGACAACTTGGCAACTGTCACATACAGTGCAACCTTTGAGGCCGTCGAGGAAAAAAAACCTGATTGAGGCTCTGAATATAATGACTGTATATTACAGAGGTAACCAGTTGAAGCCAAAAGTGCCTAAAAACTCAGTACTCTGCTTTGTGATTTAAAAAGCGAGGCATCAAGAATGCTGCAGGTGACATGGAATGGTTTGAACACTGTGTTACCCCAGAATACTTGGGAGTTACCCTGGGCCGAACTCTCACTTTCAAGAATCCCTGTTTTAATACCCAACAGAAAGTTTTTGCTACGAACAACGTTCCAAGCAAAAACATCCCCTGCTTTTATCTCATTCTACACCCAGATGATATTCTCACTTTGGCACTGGGATTCTAAGTGTTCAGGACAAATTGGTCAAGTATGTTCTTCTCCTTCCTCCCAACGAAACAGCTTTCACTCGTGAACCTCTCATTTCCAGTCAGTTTTTCACCTCAGTTACTGTGGCACTGAGATCCTGAATTCAGAACCATTGGGCCAGATATATCATTTGGCAGTACTCTGCGGATGCATCTGATTGATAGAAGCTGAAGAGCCAAGGTCAGTGAGATTTCTTCTACGCTCAACAAAACAACAGAGTAACTGTCTTGTTACAACAACAGAACAACAACAACAACAACAACAACAACAACAACAACAACAACAACAACAACAACAACAACAACAACAACAACAACTATCTTAGTAATTCTGGACTGGAAGGGACCCTATGAATCATCGAATCCAGCTCCCTTCAGGGAGGCACAGTAAAGAATCAAACTCCATCTTCTGGGTCCACACCCAGATGCCTAAACCACTGAGCTCTCAATTTATTTTTATTTATTATAATAGAGTATGTTTACCCCACCCATTCGTTCTTCCAATGTAACAAGATTATTTTTAAAAATAACTTCTCTACAATTTCCTTTGATTGCCCGCACTGATCTATGCATATCATGGCTGAAGAATCCATAGATCTACTGATGAGCAAATATTGAATCAATTCATCTTTTCCCACGATCTGTTGCACTTTCATACCAAGCAATTTAGTCAGGAGTTTATCACACAGCAGATTCCCTATTTCTAATTATTTTATAGCATTTTGTCAATCTTTGCTGTCAGGCTTGTCTTCCTACTCAATGATCTTTGATTGCTCAAGGTTGGGTTTTGTCACGCCACTCGATCTGCAGACAAGAATGGTGGGGGGAGGTGTAGGAACACAGCCTTCTTATTCAGGTTTACAGGGCATTTCTGGCACTTCTCCAAATTGGTTTTCTATGTTTTGGGGACTCCAGGGATCAGATATGAATAATCTGAAATGGAATGCAAAGTCCTGTTGCACGCAAAGAGGATGACAAGCATAAATGGGAGAAGTGTGTTGAATTATTTTGAGGGGACAGCACATTTACACTGTTATACAAGCTGTATACTCACTGTTTTACATAGCAGCCAAGTGTTATTTCTTCAATGTTGTCACATGAAAAGATGTACTAAAATAGTTACGAAATGTGTATGTGTGTATATACTGTGATATACAGTGGTACCTCTAAGTGGTACCTAGCAGCTCTACTTATGAGCAATTCAACTTAAGAGTGGAAAACTTGGTGTTTTAAATGCTGCCTTACAAATTTTACATGGGGTCTGCTCTCCTTCCCTTTTTTTAATTTTTTTTAATTTTTAAATTATTTTTTAAAATTTTTTTAGATACAACTGCTCTTCTTACGAGTTGTTCAACTTATGAGCATGCATTCAGAATGGACTAAACTCTCTCTCTCTCTCTCCATATATATATGTGGAGAGAGAGAGAGAGAGATGGGGGGAGATAAAAGAAAGAGACAGCGAGAATTTCTGTGTTGAGAGAACAGCCTATAAATGGAAATGATAAGTAAATAAACCAATCAACCTGGAGGAGCATTTATCCCTGCATTGGAGAGGAGGGTGAGAAACCTCTGTAAGCCCCAAGGGTCAATTTCAGTTACCATTTCAGGGGCTGAATTCCATTGGTGGGTGTGGCCAAAGGCAAAAAGATAGGGCCAGAATCCCCATGATAGTTTAGTTCAAGAGTCTTTCTTCATATAATTTAGCCTTAGTGAAAATGTTTTGATCTTTTAGAAGTGGGGACATGTCTGGGATGTTGACAAGCCTTTGAGTTTGAGTCCCAAGTCTGGTTCCAAGTCTTTGGTATCAAGTCCCGACTCCCAAGCTCCAAGTATGAGTTCCTATTAAAAACAAACTCCCCACCTCCAGAAAAAAGAAAGAGGTGGTTGGGTTCTAGGTCATAAGTGGAATCCAAGTCAAGTCCAAGTCATTGAAAAATACAACAACCCCAAGTCAAGTCTGAGTTGAGACACCAGTGTAATTTAAGTCAAATTTGAGGGTGAATCCTGATACTTGAGTCCCCATCCCTGGAACTGTTACACAGTTACTTCACATCCATTTTGTCTCTGTAAGTGTTGTGCTTCGGACCGGTACAAAAAAAATCTTACTTCACGTCCATCATGCAACAGCTGAAACTTGTCTCAAACACACCCCCGGAGCGGAATCAGAGTGTGACAATACTGTACCTGGCATTGGGTTGGGGTATTCTCTTGTCACGGTTTGTTCCCAGTTCCTGTTCCGAGACAAGGGACCGTGGTATCAACTGTCATGCAACAACCAGTGTCCACCTAGTGGTCAGTGGCTGAAGCGGCATTCAACATTAGTTTCCCTATGGGAAACACCATGCAGCACAAATGTTTATTAAAGAAAGTAGTGTACTGAAAATTCTGTAGCATTGACGTGTAAATCCCAGAAGACTGGTAAATCAAAATATCGAAAAAGTTTAATTTACAATATTTTAAAAAAGGGTTAAGAAAGCAAGACAAATTCAGATTTTGACACGGAACAAGACCGTGAAGTGACAGTTGTCACAAGACAAGTTATTACGACCATGAGAAAATGGAAACAGGGTCTAAAGAGGGACAAAACCACGTGATCGCGACCAATGCTGTCACGGTACAAAACTAGTCACTGAACAAGGAGGGACATGAAGTAACCATCACAGTTGGGAAGGCACCAAATCATGACCTGTACTGAGCTGTGACCCTAGAGCTTTACATGACACCTACTGGCTAGGGATTCTGGAAGTTGTAGTCCAAAAGAGGAACACTTCCAAACTCTGAAGGTTGGTCTCAACATGTCATGGTGCAATATATATACCTCGAAATGAATGATACTGGGTTAATTCAGTAAGTTAAAATTGATCCTTCACAAAGGATATGTATAAGTTGAATACAGGAGGGGTGTCAAATTGGTGTTGGACTCAGATACCAAAATAGTAACTTCAGTTCACCATGTGACTGCTCACTTTACCTTCCTCAACACACTTCACCCTCTTCCTACAGCAACAGCAGCTGCTGCTAAAAATAGAGGATGATAAGCCGGAGGGAAAGAGAGGCACCATTCAAGTAGATCCTGAAGAATACAAAGATTCAAAAGGCAGCCATGAACTCACTCCGTTTCCTAAGTGCTGAGGCGCTGGTGTCCAACACAGAACTTGTAAGAAAGAATCTGGGCAGTGTTGCTCACAACCTCTTTCCTCTTCTCTTTAAAGCAAGTTATTTACAAGAGCAGGGAGAAGTGCTCCATGACCTCGTGGAAAACTGGCCACTGCCGGAACTTGACATTGGAAAGCTATTGGGAAAGACGACTGATCACCAAGAAGACATCAGCAGCAGAACTTGTGCGGTGTGCCTTGCCAGCTGCCTGACAGGCCTGAGAGACTATGTGATGAATTGTTCCTCTCCCTATGCCAAGAGACTCAGAATGGTGGACCTTACCGGCATCAAGGATGTTGAAATTCAGTTATGCAAGTGTCGGAGAACAATGGGACGGTGGGCCAGGACGGAGTTGCTCTCGAAGATCTGCTACGATCTGCTTGTTGACATGGAGAGGCTGCCATTCAGTCCAGAGGTATTTGAGATTTCTGTTGACATTCTCATAGATATCTTTGTGACAGAGCGAAGCTATGAACTGGTTGTCCAGGCTTTGCTGACAAGGTGCCACTGCCCACTGAAAATCCGCTGCAGGGCCTTCAGAGTGGACAGCCTTGCCCTTAGGAAGCTCTTCTACATTATAAAGCTTGCAGAGCCCTCTTCCCTTCGCAAGATTGAAGTTGTGCACAATGTCCATCTGGAAATGGAACATTTGCAAGTGCTGTTGAATAATGTCCAGTTTCCTCAGCTGACTTCACTCACGCTTCCAGCAAGGACATTTGATGTGAGAAGGTTCACCCCAGAGGACGATGCCAATCTGGTGAGAATTGGTGAAAAGCTGAGCCAGATGACTCAACTGGCTGAGCTAAGTGTGGCATTCTCCACTCTGACGGGAAAGATCCGCAAACTGCTCAGGTAATTGCATTCTAAATAACTTTTACTGCTGAGACAAATTGCCACACAGCAGAAGAAGTATACTAGGAAAGAATGAGGCCATCATTCCAGAACCATTCTCCTTTTGGAGATACAGCATGGCGATATTCGGAAATAATGATAACTGACATTAGAAAAGGGAAACTACTGTATGAGGCTTAATTACATCCATTTCCTTGGCCCACCAAGCTCAGTGTGGTCTACAAAAGCCTAGTGACACCTTAAAGATGAAACAACTTTAAAACTAAATAATATATGCTTCTGAAGAAATGAGCTAAAGTTTGTGAAAAACTATGTCAAACCCACAGTGTTAGTCCTTAAGAATCTATAAGGCCCTTTGTTGTTTTCAGTACAATGGGCAAAAGCAGTGTCTCTTACATATTTGCTGCAGCATGGCTGTTTTCCTGGGGATTGCTTCCTGGGAAGATCAGAGGTTTAATCTGGGGCTTTCTGGAGGCAAGAAGACTCGCTTTTGGTCTGTCAGTGATTACACATGCTGAAAACAGCAAAAACCAGAGCAATTCTACTTGGACCAGTAGGAGGTAGGAATGCTCTGGGGACAATTTGGTTTGCGCAAGTGATTGCTTTTACCAGAAAAAGGCATGAAGCAACCTACCCTCACTGTGGACCGAACTGCATTTTAAACCAAAAACTCCTGTGCAGCACTTGCAAAGTACTTTAAGGGTGCGAAATGCCTTTATTCATTTGCAATATCAACGTTTTTATGACCATTACAACGTATGACACAAAAAGAAAATTGCTAAAATTGAGCCACCGGGCCATTTCTAGTTAATATCCCCAACTGGCTTCCCTCTAGATTTAGAATATGATCCTTCAGTCTTCATTCCAAAGAGAAAGAGGACCAAACAGTCTTGTTAATGTGAAGAGATGGGCATGAAACAGAAAAATAGTTTTGTTTCTTTAGTAGTTTTGTTTCATTTCGTTTGTAACAATTTTTTAAAGTAATGTTGTTATGAAACAAAACAAAAGGAAATGATATACTATGCTCCCCTGGATCCTAATGGATGAAAATGGCAGGGGAGCTTCCTCAAGTGATTCTAGATAAGCCCTTGAAATTTGGAGAGGTTTGAAGTTCGGGGAGCTGAGTTATGAAGCTCCAAAGGGGGTGCCCCTAGGAAAAAGTCTTTCTAATTGGAATTTGAAGCCAAGCCATGGAGGCACTAATCGCTTGTCTGTGGCTTGGTTTCTGAAGTTCTGATTCCAATTAGAAAGATTTTTTCCTAGGGGCATCCCCTATGGAACTTCATAAGTCAGTCCCCTAATTCCCAAATTTTTCCAAATTTCAGGGGCTTATGGGGAATTGCTTGAGGAAGCTCCCCTGCCATTTCCTCTAGGATGCATAGTTTCATTCTAGAGGGGGAAATGGTGTTTTGTTATGAAATGAAATGAAATGCGTCCTACCATTTTGTTACCTAACAAAGTAATTTGTTATTTAATGAAATGACAAAGCAGCATTTTGTTTTTTGTTTTGTGCCCATCTCTAATACAGAGTTATAAAAGGAGTGTTTCCTCTGAGGAGAAGTCAGACTTTGATATGTGTAGTTTTCTGTTGAAGTAGAGAAGATAATTAGAGAAGAGGTGGAAATTCATCTTTTGTGTGAAACCTTGACTACATAGTAGACCTTAGTGATTCATTATATTGTAAATCAGGGTCTTCCCCATTTTTAATAAGTGTGATTGGGAGGACTGTGATTTTACTGCTGTCCTCTTGGTTGTCTTATTCTTTGCAAGTATCATATTATTTTTATTTGATAATATTTACATAGATTGGAAAAATATTTTTGCAATTGTGTTTTGTGATCGCCACACGGCTCAACTCCTTTTCACCTTGACAGATTGGAAATGAACTGTTAAATTCAACATGTTTCCAAGTTCTGGAAATAATATGATTACTTAAATCATTATTTAAAAATGAACACAGGCAAATGGATGCATGTAATATTTTTGGGTGGGAGGAAGACTTTCAAAAACAATGTTAAAATGTTGCTTTCAACATATTATTTTTAAAATATTAGATGCAGCAATGCGCTGGTACTCCTATTGAACATAAATGTATCATGTTTAAGGTGAGCTCTTTAGAACTTACAAGTTATTTCCAGACTGATCATTTTATTTAATGGACCAACAACTGAAGATGGTGGTTGTGAGTTTTTTGGGCTCTTTGGCCGTGTTCTGGAAGTTTTTCTTCCTGATGTTTCACCAGACTCTGTGGCTGGCATCTTCAGGGGGCAAGGAGATCAGGGAACTAGGAGTTCTCTCTGTGTACTGGGTTATAAAATGGTTTGTGTCCATGTTCACTATGGCTGTAATTCTACTGGTTTTTCACATCCAGGTCCCACTGAAATTAATGAAATTTAATTAATTAATTAATTAATTAATTAATTAATTTTTACCCTGCCTTTGTCCTTGGAAAAGAACCCAAGGCAGCTTACAATAATGAGGGGCAATATACAGCCTAGAACAGTGGTGGTGAACCTTCGGCACTCCAAATGTTTTGGACCACAACTCCCAGAATTCCAAGCCTGTATTGCCAATGACAAAGGACTGTGGGATTTGTGGTCCAAAATATCTGGAGTGCCGAACGTTCGCCACCACTGGCCTAGAACATTTAAGACATACCCAAGCTTAAGAACAGGGAATTAGAAAAGGCATCTCACAACATTAAAAGGCAACATTAAAGCTAAAAAGAGCACACAAACAGTTAAAAGGAAAAAAAAATCATAATGAGGAATGGAAACTAACATGGAAAACACATGCATACTTATGAAGATAATTAATGCAATAATATATGATAATCCATCTAAAAGGTCACATAGTAGGAAGTCCCTCATTCAGGGGAAGCTTGCCTGAAGAGGAAGGTCTTTGCCTGCTCCCAGAAAGACAGCCAAGATGAGGCAGTCCTGGCCTCCAATGGTAGGGCGTTCCAAAGTCTGGGAGAAGCAACAGAGAAGGCCCTTTCATGCATTCTTATGAGATGCACCTGTGAAGGAGGCGGGATGGAGAGAGAAAGGCCTCTCCTGATGACCTTAGCACCCAAGCCGGTTCATACCGTGAGGTTTGATCTTTGAAGTAGCTTGGACCTAGGAAATTTTGTGCTTCGTAGGTTAAAACCAGAACTTTGAATGGTGCCCAATAGCTGATTGGCAGCCGCTGGACCTGCTTTAATAAGGGTGTAATGTGATCTCTATAACCTGCCCCAGTCAGCCGTCTGGTTGATACATTTTCCTCCACTTATACTGGCATGCAATGTTTATTTGATAACAATGTGGTGCAAATGTAATTGTGAGATTATATACCTTGTTTTTAATTCATACTCCAGCCCACTGAAGTCCCCACTGAAAGTGCTTGATGTTTCGAACTGCTCCTTAAACCACGTTGACATGGCTTATTTAGCCAATAGCCTCCATTCCAACCACCTGGAAGTTCTGGATATCAGTGGACACAACGTGGCTGAGCTATACCCATCCACCTTCTTCAAACTTCTCAACCATTCATCTCACACACTGAGGAGCCTCACTCTTGAGGAATGCAACATTCAAGACACTCATACGAACATGCTGATTTTGGGGCTAGTTCCTTGTCGAAAACTAGAGGAGCTGAAGTTCCTTGGAAATCCTCTGACTTCTCGAGCCCTGAAATGCCTGTTCAATGTTTTCACAGATTTTCCCAAGTTGAAATACATTGAATTCCCCATTCCCAAAGATTGCTATGCACACGACATGGGTTACCCTATTGATGAAGCGAATCTTTCAAAATATGACCATCAGAAATACGAAAGAATAGTGGAGGAACTTGACATGATTTTAAGTCAGGCAAAACGGGAGGACATCAGGGCCTGTACACCCCTTTATGGAGGCTATGATGCTGCTATCCAAGAAACAGGCAACGAACTCGGATCAACCTTGCTGAATTATTTCAAGGAAACCTTACAAAATTTCTGCCAGGCTCTTCAGAAAATGAGCTGAAGCCTGAAGTGCTTTGAAGGTTCATTCGTCAACCACAAGCATTCATTTGTGCCAGTTATTTCGGTTGCAAGATACATTCTGCTGCAGGACCATTCGCTTGCTCAAGCCCCAATGAAATAAAGACGAAACTCTGGTTTTGCTTCCCATCTTCCATAGCAGCAGCTTCTTCCTGCAGCAAGCTGCCCCCCTGCCTCATTCTCCTTAATAAATCTTCAGGAAAAGAACATTACTTCCTGTTGCTTATTTCAAGCAACTACCGTACATTTTCAGGTACACATCCAATACTTATGCTAACTGATGGTTGTTTCAGGTTGCCCCCCCCTTATTTTATTTTATTTTATTTTATTTTGTCAGTAGGGCATTGGGAACCGCTGGAATAGCCTGGGAAGCCACATAAATGCCCCCATTGCTCTGTATGCAACTCATGGATTATGTTTTCCCTCTTCAGTCCCAGATACTCACACTCAGGAGAAAACTAGAGCTAACTCACACTCGCTTAGAACTAATGCAGTTCCTGACTCCATGCCCTTTGGAATCCTCACAATTCAGGTGAGACTTTCCCAACAACCTATTTCCTCTTATCCTAGGATCATAGGTGACTCAAGGACTTAGCAAGGGGCATTCCTCTCCTTTGAGGGTGAGATACAACCCGCTATTTATTCAGGCCAACAGTGGCACAGAGAGATCTCAAGAAGATCTTTCTCCCACTTAACTGAGAGGAGATCTCCAAGCATATCCCACATCCCTTTAAATGCAGTTTAAATTAGTAGATAAACCATGTCCCAAAATGCCATCCCCATAGCCACCGGAATTTTTGAAAAAAGAAAAAAAGAAAACCCGGTAATGCCCCCTTAAGCAAGGTTTCCAAGATTTACCGGAGAGGTAGGGAATTTTTTGCCTCACTTAAAAAATCCACCTTTTAAGGAGGCAGATGTGGGACCACCAGATGATCTGGGTTTCTTCTTTTTCTTTTCTCATAGCGCCGACCGGCTGTTCCTGTGGCCAATCAGCGCTGTTTTTTATTTATTTTTTAATTTCCCCCCCACCGTCGGAGCACCAGGAAGCTCCATCGGGTGCCCTTTGCTTTAATTTCTGCAAGCCAGCTGGTCCTTTTTAAAATGCTAGCACCACCTGCTGGCCATGGGGCTGAACTGCGCTTTAAAATAAAAAAAAACCCAGCTTTGTACGTGGGAACTGCTATCCCACATATTCAGTCACATGATGGGAGGAAGAGGAAAAGCCGGAGCTTCAGAAGATCAGGATCTTCTCCAGGTGAGATAGCAGTATCTGTGAGATAATGGGGAACATCCAGTGCTGGGCTGGAGGGTGCCTCAGATTTTAGCGACCACGCATGTGTTGCATTCATCTGTGGAATATAGATTTCTCTCCACATTATTCTCACTGGCCAGAATCTTTTGATATTTGCATAGATTTTGCGTAATTTGCTGCAGCGAAATACAGCTAATTGAAGTCTCACAGCCTCTCTCTGTCACATGTTCCTGGACATGTGACCAACTGCATAACAACACCTAGTGGACATCTATTCTACACTTAGCTGTAGAAGTTATGCAGGCCTTACATAGGCACACACTCTCTATGATATTGAACTGCTCTTTGTGGATTTAACAGTAACTATGCCATAACTAAGACCTGTCAACATACAATTAAACTTGATATCTCCTGGGATGTTGCATTCTACCTGTTTTTGATTCTTGGACATTTCTTAGCAGCAAGCATTTTCACTACCCACTACTGTACAACGAGAACCTTTGAGATTGGATACTAGTACGATTCTGGTTTTAAAAGCTGACCTAACGCAACAGGTCTTATATTTCTTAGGGGAAGAAGTCCATAAAGAACCAGTAGGATATAGAGAGAGACCACAGAAAAGATGGTTGATCATCAGACCTCTTTCTCAGATGTACAATACGAAAACAAAATGTTCTTCCCAGACACTATAGAATCTTGCTAATATCTTGCTAAATGTGCATTTGAGTCAATTACTGGGGAACAAAGGGATCATTATTCCTAATTACGCCTTCAGTCACTTTCTTAACCAAAAAGGCAATAGTGGTGCATATAAAGTAGGAAGGCATCCACAGGGATCTGAGTTTTAAATTGCTTTGTTCCCTGAGTCATCATTTTAAACCAAAACAAAATAGACAGAAAGCTGGAGTTGTGTAAGGGCTGCAGAAACAAAGTCTAATGTTAAGTGCCAGACAAAATCATAATAATAAGTGAACTTGCTCACCTCAGACAAGGAACAGTATTGTCTCGTTGAAGAGAAGAAGGAGTGTTTTTTAAATGTTCATTTTGGATATCTTTTTAAGTTGCTTTCTGAAATCTTTAATAAGCACATCCAAGGTCCTTCTATATTGCCACGCCTACAGGTTCACTCCCATCACATTTTGTGGCCCCGTTGCCCTCGTATGCTAGAGCACAACAACAGTAAACCCAGAGTTGTAATTTTTTTTTTTTGGGGACTACAGCTTCCCAAATTCAGCAATCAGCATGGTTCTGGACTACAGCTCCAAGAATTCCACAGACAACATGCTCATTGTCTGTAGTGGGCAGGGAGTGACAGGAACCATAGTCTAACAAAATAATCTTTCCAAGCTTTGAGAAAAAACTCCTGGGGTACGAAGCATGTAGGAGGAAGGAATACATTAATGTATTGTTATTGCTACATCCCGCCAGAAGACAGAACTGTTTTGGGCAAGTCTGAAGACCTCACCCACCTTTTAGCTCTCCATTGCTCCTGCTACTGCCTTGCCCTGGTTCCACTGAGGAAATAGAGCATTACAACTGGTGTTTGTTTGTACAGGGAAGGAGAGTATTGTGGGGAAAGTGGAATGGAGGGCAGGGTAGCTCAATGGAGGGAGGCAACAGTGTTTTTATTCCTGATCTATCCTTGTGGTTTATGGGCCAAACTACATACCGTAATATGCTACCACATGAATGCCCCCCCCCACCCCCAGTGAGAAATGCTTAACTCTTATTTCTAGTCACTATTTCTGTGAAACTTTTCCATGTCTCTCATGTGATACTTGCCCTGTCATGGATCTATAATCGCCATTTCTCAGACTATGGTACCCACCCACTATTGTTAAAGGACAAATTGCTGCCAGACAGCTCTGGAAAGGAAAATGACTTGAGACTACTAGCCCCTAACTGAGACCACTCATGTGCATCATAAGCAATCCATTCTTAACAAGAACACTCCAGTTTCCTTGGCCCTTGGTGACAGATCTAGACCTGCTTACAGTCAGTCCCTCAGTCTCAACCAACTACTGACACACAACAGACCACACAACACTGATACAAAGATGGGGACTCAAATGCCATCTCTGTCCTCACACCGACCCTGGCACACAATTATAAGCCCCAACAACATAATATATAATGTCAGAGGTGTGTTTCCATGCTCCTCTGCTTATGTGGTCTATGCCATCCCTTGTCAACAAGGCGCATCAACAAGGCACAATCTCTGCGTAAAATAATTATGGATATAAATCTGACATCATGAATAGCAACACACACAAAACTGATTCAGAACATTTCAGTCTACCTGCACATTCTTTGAGGGACCATTTGGGGGGTGTCGAGAGACTTGGGCCGTTACTTCACGAGCCGCTCGCTTCGCGGCAAGCCGTCATTTCTGTGCGAACCGATCGCTTCAGTCCGCACGCTCCTCCTTTTTGGCTGCGACGTCACCCCGACCACGCCCCCTTTACCGTGCTCCAACCGAGGTGAGTGATTCCCCTGCCAAGGGCCGGGAATCTTTTCGCTTCGCATCTCGCTTCGCTCCCAACGTCACGTGTGGTCTCGGTTTTTGGCTTTTATTTCAAGTTTTTAAAAAAAATATTCAAACAGGGATATCGATGCATCGCTATATCATTTCATCGCTTTGCGCTGTTACTTCCTCGCTCGAGTAGCAGCGGCGGCGGCGGCGGCGGCGGCGGCGGCGGCGGCGGGAGCAGGAGGAGCCGCTGCCGCCTCGCCCGGCCAGAGCAGGGCACCCGGGGCAGGCAGCGTGCAAGCGGCGGAGGGCGGGCGGCTGTGCCATGCGGGGCTCCCCCCGAGGAGCGGCGGCGGCGGGGGGGGGGGCTGCCAATGATGCCAGGAAACAATGGACAAAACAATATAAATTAGGAGCAGAAAACACAGGATCGTACAGTAACCACTCGTGAATGACAGCCAAGCATTGATGCATCGATACGCCGAGTAAATTTTTTTAAAAAAATAAAAGGAGAGTGGAACCGGACGCTGCAAATCAGCTTTCTAATGCGAAGGGAGCACGTGAGGTAGTAATCGATTCGGTCCCAAAAATGCCCCGCGTGAGTACAGAGAAACGGGGGTGGGAGCGAAGGGAGACCACGTGACCACCACGTGACCGCCTCCGAATTCAAATCGAAGGCAAGGTCGATTCGAAGCGAGGCACCTCGTGAAGTAACGGCCATTATAAGCTTAAACTCGATGAAGAAAAAGTTAAGATAAGAGATGCACTGATCCTGGGGATTCAAACAGACTGAACATCAACCAAGGGTTTCTAATTCATTCCCAAGGATGAAATCTTACATTGATTCCTACAGTTTGTCACTTGGGTCAACAATGCTATTGTTACTTTGCAGAGTGATAGCTGAAATTATTCACAGCCTGATAGTCTATTTCTCCATGAGCAAACCATTGCCACTTGCTTCATTCTCTGTAGCCACACGTCCTCATGGGCCCATGGGTAGATAGATATGACAGTCATATAACCTTATGTTCTGGGCTCACAGCTTCAGAGGTTTTGGCTACATGTCACATCTTATATCAAGAGTTTCAATAGTGGAAAGTGTGCCTCTTTTTATGATGCTTTGATTGATCAGCTCATTATTTTCCTGGGCAATCAAAATGACTGTTCAGATAATTTACTGTACATTTGAAATGCAGATATACCTTACGTGTCTGTTGGATCAGTCGTGTTCCTCAGAAAACACAAGTACAGCAACAGCTACTGAAATACTCTCCTCTATATTATTCATATTAATTCGGAATATATTCAAGATGAGACTTCTGAACAATAATGTGACTCTTCCCCTCACCCTTTGTCCACCAACGAAACCTGTAGTGACACCCATAACCTATCTCTCTCTCTTAAGAATTCTGCATTCTGATGAGAACTGGGCACTTTCAAACTTTTTGGCAGGCCCTGCATTCCCCAGCATGGGACACATGCCCCCCGCCCCTCCTCCTGGGCCCTTCTTCTTGGGATGATGAAACACCATGTTGCCATAACCAAGGTACAAGGTACATTAGTTTAGGTGGATATCCCCATCTTTCCACACACTCACAATAATTCCTTACATTTTCCTTGGTACTATTCATTACTTTTCATTATATTACTGGGGAGAAATAAGTACTGTATTGATAACAAAATGGCATAAAATATGAACAATTCCCCTCAAAGTCCATCTAAAAACATTAACGATAAAAAGTAACTGGAAGCTTGATAAACCTCACTCTCCACTGCAGTTCTAGCATTTCCACACATTATGTCATTTTTGAAATGTTTCCATGCACTCGAATTGGGGTCAAAAGTAACATGTTACAGTTAATAACATCATTGTCACTTGCAATGTTCACTTGATTAAGCTAGATATTGATTGCAATCCAGAGACAGCACTATTATCATTGTTAACTAGTAAAGATTATGATGCCACAACAAAGGAACTAATAGCAAATCTTACGACAGCTGCCAGATTAATTATAGCAAGAAACTGGAAATCTAAACTAGATCTCAAGATGGAAGATTGGTATAACGAACTTTGGGATATAGCCATAAATTATAAATTGTCTTGTAGCCTAAAAGTTAAACGAGGAGAAATGAAAAAAGACGTTTTTTATGACATTTGGGGAAAATTTATAGACTTTGTATTAGTTGAAGGGAAGGGGAAAGAGTCAGTGAATACTTCAAGACAGTTCTGGTGAAGAGGACTTTAAGAAGAATACTAGAACAACAGAAGACGGAGTAACAAAGAACTTATAGATGGTCCTGGGGGGTGGGGTACACTTGTATTGTTAGTTATTTGTTATTTTGTTTGTATGTAGTATAAAATTAAATTAAAAAATTTATAAAAAAAGAACTGTAAGAGGGGCATTATTCTTTTAACAAACTGGGAGGTGTGCATTCCCTTAGCGAGGAGACCTAAGACACCTTGTAAAATAAAATAATGGGAACCATAAGTGGCACTGTTGGATGTTTTCCCCTTGTCTTAGTTTGATATGTAGCCTTGGGGGAATAATCATTAGTGCTAAGCCATAGTAAAAATGATGCCTGCACATAGGGTACAATGCTGATCTTAAGTTTACAAACTCCTCTTCTATAAAATTCCATTATGTGTAGGGAGGGTGAGCAAACTGAAAGTGAGAGCATTAAGCAATTATTAATCCTATACTATCTGCTCCTAAATGGGTTGGGTCCTCAGCAAAAATGTTATTGATTTCAGCCTATATTTTTCATTTCCCTAATAGATATTGATCTCTCTAATAGATTTTAGCAGACACAGCTAAAAGGTTGATTAGGTCATAATGTCATTGAAAACTGCTGCAGTGCGGATTAAACTAGGAAATCCCAGGTCCAGATCCTGCCTCTGCTATTAATTCAGAAAATCAGCTCCATGCTTGTAACGCAAGCTAATCAAATCAGAGATGGGGAGGGAACCCTTTGTTTTCTGGTCCACAGCTCCCAGAGTGATACAGATAGCCTGGCCATCCTGGGAGCTGTAGATCAGGAAATAAACCTTTCCACATTTTTGACTCAGATAATATGTGTGCTGTGAGAAGAGTATTAGAACTTTCCTGAACTTCATTACATAACTCCTTGGTACTAATAGGAAAATGGATCATGGCATTGCCAAGTGAGTAAGACACCTCCCTGGAGTGCCCAGGGCTCCGCCATTCAATGCCCCATGAACAGAATTAGACTGCCACCCCCCCCCCGGCATGCCTGCGTGTGCAGCTGACACGGAATGGAGCTCCACTTACTAAAGTGAGAGGTCAGTTAAGTATGAAAAAGAAGGAAGCAGTGACCGAAAGAGCCAGAGGCAAATAGCAATCCCCCTTAAGCTCACTGTGGCCTGTAAAAGGTTCTCCCTCTAGGCCTTGGTCCAGTTGAGATCTCTCAAGCAGATTCCTGTGGCGGACCTCTTCAGAATCTGTATTTCATATGCTCCTGGACCAAACCCAACACAAGTGAAGCTTTGACATCAGCTTGTCAGTGTTATCTGGCACACCAAATGTATGTGAATGTCCATCATTTCTTGTTTCTTTCCATGACTCAGGATCAAGATTTCCACCCTCCCCTCCCAAAGCAACAGCTTACCTCTAGTTGACACGGGCACAGACTTGCATGGGTATGTGTATTTTTTAAATTAAAAGAAACAAGTAGTACTCTTTAGTTGATCCTTAATCAAAGGAAATCTACCTAAACAGATTGCGATCTTGGGGTTTTTTTTTTAACCATGCACCTCTTTTTGTCAAACATCTGGCTACCCTCAAGCAAAGGATGCTTTGCAGTTCATTAAGAGAGGTGTGGTCTTCTACTGTGCTGCTTGAAGAAAATGTAAATTTGTGCCAACTGTTTGAAACATCCCTTTCTTGCTTTGAGAGACTGCACCATGCAATAAGGATATGTGTACACAGCACCAAGCTTATGCACACAGAGAAACTGATTCAGGATAAATAATGACAGTTGTGTGGTTGCAGCTCTTATCAGTACCAGGCACAAAAACAGGCTGGAAGTCTTCACTATTGTCAAGAATATCATTTCACACTCCCTCCTTGGAATAGCTAAATTTCTCCTGATTTTTATTTGCAAATCTGCATGTGCACAGCATCATGCATCAGTTCTTCTCTGAAAGCAGTCCCACCCACTCCTCACACACACACACACACACACACACACACACACACACACACACCCCTAACCTGTACTAGCCATATGGTCCTTCTCTGTATGAGATTGGATCCTATGAAGCAACTCCAACACAGTTCCTGTAGAGTGGGAAGGAAAGAGACTCTGGGCTGTTTTTGACTCAAATAATATGCGTGCTATGAGCATAGCATTAGAACTTTCCTGAACTTAAATATATAACTCTTTCTCACTAATAGCCCTCTGGGCTATTTCTCACAGGTCTGCCTTGGGTCCAGAAAGCTAAACAATAACAACAACAATGTCCTCTCCTTAACAAAGCAGAAGGACAAGCTTGCCCCGAAGAACAAACTGAGCGGCAAACTTGTTTTCCTGAGCATGATAAAGAATAAAGGCCTAATGTTTCTTGTTGTCTTGGAAGTTCAGAAAAACAACAACAACAACTTTCTCTAAAGAGCAGTGCTTTCCTAACATGCAGAGAGTTGAGGGCATAACTGGCTCGACTGTGTCCTTTTACGGCAGGGTGATGAGGACTCATACACACTTTACACCGCTTCCATAGAAACAGTGACATAGGTAAACTAGAGGTGGGAAGATAAAAGGAATCTGTTTTAAAAACTAACAAGTAATCTAATATGTTCTGTGCGGAATGTAGAATGAGTAAGTGTGCCATTCATCATTTCAATGCTGGAACAGCGCTACAACGCATCTCATGGTTCCCTGGCAGATCTGGGCCAACTTTGTATCTGACCGCAGCAACCGTAACGTTGATCAGACTCTCTTTTTTAACTCTGGGGAACTGAAACACAAAAGACTGCTCCAGCATCAGCAACACATTGCCTTCTTTGCTATGTGATTCCTCAAAGGACACTATCAGAAAGAAGCCTTTTCCTACAATCTATTTACCTGGAATACTAGATAGACCTTGGGAAGTCACTTTAAAAAATTATTTATAATTAAAATTCTAAAACATGACTTGGTTTCACACATGTATAGATAGTTATTTGTACCTGCTGTACTGTGTTATTTAAAAATGAATCCTTGTCTAGTTCTTTGAAATGGTAAAAATGCTTATGCTTTTAAATCACATCGGAATGTTACAAGCCACCTCCTGTGGTCTGGCATGCACCTTCCTCCTCGTCATTGCCACCACAGTTAAAAGGATAATTTAACTGAGTTACACTTGAATTATTTGGAAAATTAATGACAACATCAACTTTTCCACCGTCTGCCAATGTTTGTTCTTCCTCCATTCAAGCAAGGGACAAAGGATCCAGCACCAGTGCTATTTATGCCATACATGTTATTAGTCCTCCTCCCTAGAGCTCTGGCTTAAGGTGACAGACTGTATATATGTTAAAGAATTATCAATACATTCAGTGTGTGTGTGTTTTTTTCAGTTGTTCTTTGACCCCTAAAACTATGTGGAAATAAACAAGCCCCCCACTGGTTAAAACAGAATGCATAGCCAATATGATTTCAGGGTTAGAAGGCTGTACTAAGCTTCAGCAATTTAAGTTGTAGTTCTCATTAAACTATGGAATTCGGGGTGGTGGTGGTGGTCTTGGACCAGTTATACTCAGCCAGATCTACCTCCTAGGGGTGTTCTAAGGGCGAAGTGGAAAGCGGGAGTACTGCTTGTTCTTTTAAGGAAGGGTAGCATATCAATGTAACAAGTGAACAAATATTAACAGTAGCAAGTACATGTGCTTTTTAAACTATAAAGTTGCTTTCTTAAGATACCGAGGAATATATGATCAAAGTCAGTGGTAAAAGAAATGAAGTTCTTGATGCTTTTCACAACTAAGCAGCCTTAAATACATCTGATTAAAGTAATACCTGACATGTTGGCTTACCTCAGCTATTTATTATTCATTCTTTTTCTGAAAGTGAGATATCTCCAGTCCTACAAACCCCAATCTGAATGGAGCCTTCCCATACCTTGCTCTGTTGAGGCATTTTCCTCTCATGTTCATTGCATCTGTTACTTTTTTTCCCACCCACGAGGGACAGCAAACTGCTAGGGTTTATTATTACCATACTTTTAAGCAATCTTGAAGGAAAAACACAATATGTATCTCAAAGATCCACAGCTGGTCTTGTTATTGATGTTTTGCCCAGTCTCTATACCCCTTTTCCAGCTTGCCATCTTTCCCATTACTCCACTCTTTTGACTTCAGTAATAACGAGCAGAGAACGTCCATGCCAAAGGGCAACCCGGGAGGAAATGTTGTGATTTGATGTGACCAGATGCTGTATGTGATAAGAAACGCTGCTCTTAAGATGCCAAATTACTGGCCAAAGCAAACCAATGGCCAATGTGTTTATATTTTCCTGGGTGACCAAATGGGCTTGTCATATACAGTAGTTCAGCATCTATGACACAAAATCTGTGTACTTAGGAAACAAATGAGCAGTATTCAAAACCTGACTTTGTCCCCAGGCACTGACAACCCTTGCTACGCCACTGGCAGTATTTTCATAGTTTTTAAACTGTAGTCCAACAGCTAGCAGGGAAGTGAACTAGGGGGTTGAGATGTGATCAGAGTAGAATGGCAGAAGTAGGGCGATTCCTTAACCTGTTTTCCCTACATCTTCTTTGTGTTCTTCCAATTTTACTCTCGCTCTGTCGTTTTCCCTATTTGCTAGGGAAACCGCATAGAGCAAGCATATCCAAACTTCAGCCCTCCTGATGTTTTGGACCACAACTCCCAGAATTCCCTTTCTGTATAGACCTTTTGACCAGAAGACTCGGCAAGGGGAAAAGGCTCAGCGTTTGCTATGGCGACGTCCCATACTTTGCAGCTACACTTCAGGTTTTGAAGAAAATGCTTGTAAGGGAATTATAACAGCTCAGAAAGGCTCCTCCTCCTCCTTTCCATAACAAACTTCAGTCTGTATTGTAAATAATATTTCCCAGTTAGAATTGCCAGGTTGGCTGTTTCCAATTTTGCTCTTCCAGTTCCTTGAGATTTGAAGGGCAAAACCTCAGACCATAAGACAATTCCTGGTGATGTGACAGGAGTGGGCTTATATAACTCACAGAGGTGGGAGTCCTTGTGTGACCATTCCAAAATACTGTAAAAATGAATCTCTCTCTTGGGGGTGTGTGTGTTCAGATAACACATTAAAGTAAAATAACCCTCTTATGTTATTCTTCTAAGCAAAAATATTTCAGATTTATGTGTCCAAGAAATCAGACATGAAATCAAAGGTGGGCTTATTTCCTGATGACCAAAGCAAAAGTAAGGTAACTGGTTAAATGCAGATTGAGGCAACATTATAATAGAATAAACAGTGTTTTCTTCTGAAGGGAATGCTCTGCTTTCGGTGGTATGCCAAGCATAACATCCAGTTCAGCCCTGAAACAGTGCGGATTTCCTGAATTATCTCCTGAGCCTCTATTATGTATGCAGCATAAATATAAACAAAGATCTTTGTGCAGAGCCAGTGAAGCCTGGTGCCAACTGAGGGTGGGGAGGAACTAGTGCCCAGGCGTTCCAGTCAATGCACAAGGTGAAACCTGACTTTCTCATTCTCCTTTCCCCTTTCTCCTTTCCCTGCCACTCACTCCAAGATCTGACTCCTCACCTGGTGATCTAGAGAGGCACAGCAGTTCTCTGAAACCTGACAACCGAATGTACAGAAACCAAGTCAGTCCTAGCCAGCCTGCAGCCTACCAAGCCCAACAGTGCCTGCCAGTTGCTGAGCCTGCCAGCTCAGCAAACCTCCAATGTTTGCTTCCTGTGATTGGAAAAGCAAGGGCTTTGGCAAGCCTCTGGCAAACCACAGAACCTGCTCCTTTGCTGGGTTTAACTTTGTGACTCATATGGTATGCAAGCTGAGCAATAATTTTATCATGCCAGCCTAATCAACATGGCATGAGCAAGGCGTCAAAAGCTTCTACAAATGCATCCCCAACCAGATCGGGAGACATACATATGAACAAGTACTCCACATTTAGTATTCTGCCACATTTGGTCTCCTGGCAGAAGCCTTGCTGCTTCATGGAGAGCAGCAAATGGTGCTCCCATTCCATGTCAAACTGCACAGTACCCCATGCAGAGTGCCGTGTGGGAGAAAGATGCTATTTTCACATACACTCTGAGCATAAACAGACTGCAACTCTTGCTTAACCAAAGTGTTGCATTGCAGACTTTGCATAGGGTAAACATTTGAACTTGGGGCCCACGTCATGACTTCTTGAGATGGATGGAGGCTGGAAAGACATTCTAAGACGAAATAGGGTAAAATTGTAGATGGGGAATAAAGATAGGGGTCATGTAGTTTAAATGCTTGAAAATTAGATTTAGGAGAATTGGGAAAGTCTGTTAACCCCTGCTCCTATCCAGTGGGAGTTGGACTTTTGTAGCTGGGGGCGGGGCTAGGACATAAAAATTCTTGAAATGTTAAGCTGGATGTTCCAATCTCTAGCACGGACACCCGTTATTGCAACAGTGATAAATATTGCTGCTTCACTGAGTAACTTCTTTGATCCATTTTATTTAACTGTTTACTACAATTGTCATCTTCCACACACAGTGTAATATAACAACCAACATCAACTGGTTAATTTATGACCATCTCCATCAATCTGTTTGTTTTATATACTGTATATACTCGAGTATAAGCCTAGTTTTTCAGCCCTAATTTTGGGCTGAAAAAAGGGGTCCTCGGCTTATATGCGGGTCAATACTTTTAGCCACTGAGGCAAGTTTGGGTCAGTGGCTAAAAGTTATTTTAAACATTGTGCGCCACTTCTCCTGACCCCCCCCCCATGTTTAAAATGACTTTTTAAAAGGTTATTTTAAAACAATGTTTAAAATGACTTTTAGCCACCAACTCAAGCACTTGCCTCGGTGGCTAAAAGTCATTTTAAACATCACACACACACACACACACACACACACACACACCTCACAAAGGAGGAGTTGCCAGGCCCTGCTGCATTCCCCACCCTAGGCTTATACTTGAGTCAATGAATTTTCCCAGTTTTGGGGGTTTAAATTAGGGGCCCCGGCTTATACTCGGGTCGACTTATACTCGAGTATATATGGTATAAGGTGCTTTAGGGAAGGGGCTGGATACTTCAACTGATTCAACTGGTTATAAGGTTATAAGGTTATAAGGTTATAACTGGTTATAAGGAAATGACCTTCCCCCCCCCCCAGGTATTGAAAGAACTGAGTCCACTGCTTCTTCATGTTTTCAGTCTTATAGAGCTGCTAGTTTAATTTGACTGTTTGCTATGGTGTCTTATTCTCTGCTTCTGGATTGATTATGGGTTTGTATTATTTTATCTATAGTCAGTATGTATCACTGATGTAGTTCTTATTTTAACACCTTATATACCATGCAGAAGACTGTAGTTATTGAGTAATTTTAAAGTTCAGGCCATCAGTCAAAGACTTCTGACGTGATTTAACTGAAAAAGATGAAGAAAAATTTAAACCTAGGAGCCCTAACCCAGCAATTTCTTCCAGTCATTAACTTGGTCCCCTTAACTTCATTGGGTACAGAAAAGCCAGTCTTTCACTGGACATAAATGCTACTGGAATTGTAAACAATTTTGAGTAAAGCTGAATTTTCATAAAACTAATTGGAAGGTTTATGTTCTGGGAGCAGAGGCTGTTTGCCTGATTAGATGGGTCTCATTTTCACCCACCAAGATATTTCTTTTTATGACAATGCAACGCAAGGATGTATATATAGAGATGTGTGTGGAAACAACCATGACTGTTCCTCTCCCCCGACACAAATGTAGCTCAGCTTTTATTTTAGGTCTAGCTCAAGAAATTACTATTTACTGCTTCCATTGGTTCAGCAATCTAATCTGAGAGTTTGTCTATCTGTGCAACAAAATAAAGTTGTAAATGACATCCTCTTTCAACTCTTGTATGGGTATGATTGGATGATTTTCTCCAACAGGTTAAGTCCTCCTGGGGGAAATCTCTGTGCATCTGCCAACCGTCCTTCTGCTTCCCCTGTGACTGCAATAAGAATATTGCATCTCCGTACTGGTATTGTTTTCTTAAAACTACCACCTGTGCTTATTAATCAGCACAGTGATCACTCAAAGGCTTCCCCATCTCTTTCCAAGATATACTTATATAGTTTCTGGTAGTAGGTTGTAATTTGTTTCAACCCAAGTAAGTTACAACCCCCGTTTGCCACATGAGATCACATTTGTCCATTTTTGACTTAACATCTTCATAGTTCTCTGTTATTTTTTTTTCACTTCACTCTAGTCCCCTGCCCTTTTTTAATCACCATGCTGTTTTGTTGAAAGAGACAGTTGGATCGATGCAATGTACTGTAGATCATGATGTGAAACACTTGTGGCACATATCCTGTCAAGTGAAAAATCATAGTTTTGTAGATTCTAGCTAGTATCTTGTTGTTATTGTTGGTATCTTGTGATGACCTAAGAAACAATTTCCCAAGTATTAGTTGTAGCATTGTTCATAATTGTGGAGTGTACTCGATCCACACCACTTCCAGATGTAGAGCTTCCCAGCTATGAAACACCAGATATGATTTTTCAAGCCCCACGAGCGTAGGATTTTTGTAGTCTACTGTGCTTTTGGCAAATACACAACTCTTTGAGATCCCTGACAGACCTGAAAATTATGGTATAATTTTCTGGTATTCTTTTCTCTCTCATAAAACACAACCTGGATTTTTTGTTTTTGTTTTTGCTTGCCATTCTGAAGAAAATTATGCCTTCTTAAAATTCTGTTTGCGTGAATAGCTAATATTGTTTCATTTCTCTTGGGTGTTGAAAAGAAAAGAGAAATCTCAGGGAAGGGGAACGTGCCTAGGACTTGCATGTGGAAATGCATACATTACTCCTTGCAGTGATGTTTGTCCTTGGACCTTGAGCTTGTTTGGAGGTTCTAGCATGGGAGCGCAGCTAGACCGAAGAACACTACACTCCTTCTATCTGGGATGGTCGTCCTCTTCCACCGAGCGTGCAGATTCGGGAGGGACGCACATGGAGCCGTGAGGGAGGAAGGAGACACCCGCCTAGCCAGCCAGATCAGCCGAATCAACCCTGGCGATCAATGGGGTGACAGATGTCGCACCCAGATCGCCCTCACATCCAAAATGAATGGCATTTATTCTGCATCACTGGGTATAAGATTTTATAGAATAATTATGTGTCTTTTCCTGATGTGCTTAAGCCAAAAAAAATTAAATGTCTCCTATGCCACTGGGTCTCAACCTTTGGCCCTTCACATATTTTTGACTCCATGTCCCTGAATCCTTGTCCACTGGCTCTTCAAGCTGGGGTTTATGTGTGCCGAAGTCAAAATGTCCAGTGGGACTGAGAACCACTCTATGGCAGAGGTAAGGAATTTCTTTGGCTCCTGCTGCCTCAGTGTCACAATGTAGGCGGTTGCTGGTTCAGAGCAAAGGGTGAGGCCCAAGAGAGTGAAGCTGGAGAACAAGACGGTCCCAATTCTCTCTTACCCAGGCACAGACCATTCATACGAATGCACAGCCACCCCACAACCATGTATAGCACATAACACTACTCACACACAGAGAAGTAGAGTCTATGCTTTGACATTTGTGCTGGAAAGGTTATTAAAAAAAAGCTTTATGCTTGGTGTGCAACAGGTATTACAAAATTTCCAGCAATGTGTCACTGTAGTAGATGCATGCTCAGACAATAATATTGTCCTCATCATCCCAAAAGTATTTTCCATCCCAAGGATTACAATGGGCAGTGGTTCGTGATGTGAGTACTGACATGTTAGAAGTACACAAGGCAAGAAAAGATCAGCTTGTGATGAACAAACGGCCTGCACACCATGGGGAAGCCTGCTTTACCAGCTGCTGATTGGAGATGCTCTGAACCCTATTAGTACAGAGGATTTTATTCATAAACTGGGAGGGCAGTGTATGCTGATAAATTTATTAAATTGATTATTGGAGTAAATAGCAGTTGGACTGGAGAGAGAGCCTTCCACCATCTTACACCTGGGGAGAATTTAGGACATTGCAGCAGAGCCAACCTGCCAATACTGCTGTGACACTATCATCACAGCTCTGTCGAGGGGGCAGCTTCAGGCATGCAGACAGATCCAGGTAGGAGGAGGATGGTCCCCATGGGTTGATGGCCTTCTCATGGAGGCTCCTCCTTCATGAGAGCAGGGGCAGAAAGACCAGATCCATGCCCAACTCTGGGGTCGTTGTGAAAAGAAAAGAAAAGAACAAGGACTGTGTGCAAATGACCAAAGAAAAGACTTTGCAAGCAGACCTTCCATCTCATTGTTCTGGGTAACAAAATTGAAAATTGAAAATGCCAAGTCTAAGCAGTCCCTAGGAAGGACAGCTCAAACCATGAACTGCTTTGACTTTTACAATGCTTCAAGGTCACTTCTGTCCTATAGCAGCACTGGGATGATTTGCAGGGAGGGGGGATGTCAGCCGGGGATAATAGATTCAGCCTCTGAGCTGTTAATGACTTCCTGGGTGAACATTGATGGGATGGATTTTGCTCCCTCACACAGACAGGAGTGCTAATTCACTAAGTGGAATTACTCAGTAGTAGACGATTAAAAGGAAGGATTCCAGAGACAGCATAGTAAAGACAAAACAGGCAGAAGATTTCGATTCAACCAAGGGTAGGCACGATCGTTAAGTGTAAACTCCATATAGTCACAGAAAGGATGGAACTGAGCACAATGTATTTCTGGAAGGGGAAGGGGAAGGGGATTCAGTAAGGGGAAGAAAATGGATTATATCTCCAAATGAGAGATATAAAGGCACATAATTTGTTTTATTGAATTAAATGGAACTCTGTTGCTAATTTGTTAGTCGTGTAATTTCTCTTTTTATATATTCCTCTTTATACAGTATTTTTGATTCTTTGTTGTAATTCTTAATTTTTAATAAAAAATAAAAAATAAAGAATGCAGCTGTGTGGAGATAGTCATGGCAATGGGGTATTCTGCCCTATGAGAAATGGCTAGTGGTTTTATAGCTTTTAAATTTAGAATAATGATGAGTAAGTTGCATCCAGAGAAATTTTGTGGGTTTTTAATTTCTTTCATAAACAGAAAGACATCACGTGGAATTGAGTGACACTAGGTTCGGATAATGACTGCAAGGAGAAAAATGTAAACTTCCACATGTATTCTTAAACTCCACAGCAATTTAACCTAGCATGGAGGATAGGTTTATCATTAGCTGATAGCAACTGGAGGAGGAACTGGCAAGCCACTCCAGTATTCCTGCCACGAAAACTCCATGGACATGGAATCACGAAGGGTAGGTCACAACTGTAACAACACAACACACACACACAAGAGCCAAAGCAAAGTACTTGCACAAAGAAAGGGTGAAGTTAAATGCTGAAACCCCTCCCTCCCTCTCCCCAAGTCTAGCATGTTTGAAATTGATCTTAAAAATCTGTCTACATGATGCACAGGGAAGCATGGATTTTTTTTTTACCTTGGAAGGATGCTTTGGATTGGAAAGTGAGGAATTTCACTAGGCTGCAAGAAGGTTATTTATTTTAAATCACTTGTAAAATCAAATTATTTTGAATCATTTCAGCACATGTAAATACCCCAGTCAGTGTAAATTGTGTCTAATGTTTAGTAAGTAATGAATGCCAGGATCATGGGTTTCAGGCAGCAGAAAACCTTGCAGTTGGATAAGAGAAAGGTTGGGCGGGAAAAAGCAATCCCTCCTTGCCAAGCCTAGAAGCCTTGTCAATTTTATCAATTTCTTTTTGCCTCTCACTGTGTGCCTTCCCTCTTGCCAGCGTTCCCGAGCTGCCTCTTCTTTTCCACTCCATGTGTGTGTGTGCCTCTCTCTCTGTGTGTGTATCTGTGCATGTGTGTCAGGCTTCAGGAAAACTTGGCAATATCATCTGTTCTATTTTTTTCTATCTGTTATATTGATGTAACACTCTCACATTTTGAAAGATATATATTTTTAAATATATACTTTGTCTGCACATCTCCACACTGGCTGCCGCTCACAATACATATAAAAATAAAACCACAGCAGCAGTGACAGCAGCCAGTGGGGGGGGGGTATGCAGACAAACCCTAAAAGTCTGTGTATCCCTCCCTTGATTGATATGCAACAGTTTACATCCCCCCCCAGAGGATATACACAGAGACCACAAAACTACGTGACTACTACGTGACTTTAAACTTTCTTCAAAAAACCTCAATCCCTCTTCCAATTCATTTTCACAATATAACTGTACTCTAATTCTCCTGAGTACCAATTACTGAGGGAGGAAAGAGAGGAGGGCCACTGCCTCCATGTCCTGCTTGTGAGCTTTCCAATGGCCGGGCGTTAACACATTGGGATGTTAGTCTGATCTGGTGCAGATGTTCAGAACAGCTACAATAACTAGAACCTGAGAACCCGAGTGTTCAGAGATGGAACACTTCTGGAAATCTGATAATGGGACCTGTCCTCTCATGCTGGAGGCTTTGGGTTGGACTCTGTCAGAAACAACTTGAGGGAATAGACAGAAGCCTTGTTTCACTCCACAATCGTTTCCTTGTATTACAGAGTGGTCACTGGGGAGAGCGCAATAAAATAATAATAATAAATTAAATTAAAATTTTGAATTATTTTTAAAGTGTATTTTTGGACTAGAATTCCCTAGCATGGTGGTGGTGAACCTTTTACAAACTGAGTGCCCCAACTGTGATTCAAAACCCACTTATTTTTCACAAAGTGCCAATATGGCAATTTAACCTGAATAAAGTGGGAACAGGGTTACAAAGGCTTCAGCTGCTACCCTTTGGGAAAGCGAGGATCAAAGAACAGTTTTTTGAATTTCCCACAGCAACAGCACCCTCTCTGTGGCTGCAGGAAATTCAAAAGCCTGCTCTTCAATCCTCTGAGGATCAAAGAGCAGGCTTTTGAATTTCCCATGGCCACAGCCCCCTCCCTGTGGCCAAGGGAAATTTAAAAACCTGCTCTTTGATCCTCACTTTCCCAAAGAGTAGCACTTTTTAGAAAAGTGAGAATCAAATAGCAGGCTTTTGAATTTCCAAAACCTGCTCTTTGATCCTTGCTTTCCCGAAGAGTAGCACTCCATCTGAAAGGAATAGCTATTGGGTCCGTTACCGGCAGGCAGAGGCACTACAAAATGCAAGGAGCAGTCTGGATCTTTAGAAGATAGGAAAGAGATTTATTTGGTTGTCACAACCAGAGAAATCTTACTCGATACAGATCGAGTGAGAAGTCCGTTTGAACAAAGGGACAGCAACATATTTTATAGACTTACAACCACTCTTCTTTCCCCCGCCCGTCCGAATTTGCGTCATACACATCTGTTACATACATCAAACATTAATTTTATTTATTTTGTATTCCTGGGCCAATTAAATGTTTTCTTTAATTGCTAAGTTGTTTGATCCAACCTTCACAGGGGCTGGGAAGATTTTAGGAGTGTCCGTGGTCCTTGACAGATGTGTAAATCACTCTTGCCAGGGAGGCCCTCTTTGTTGAGCCTTCAAAGGTGTAAAAGAAACATGAGATAAGACTTTCCTGGGCGCAAAGCTACAATTTAATTGGTGTCCTTGGAATCATTGCGCCTGCTCAGAACCATTCCAATTGTAAAACGGAAGTCTTTCCTTGCAGTGGTCTGCTCGCCGGAAGGCTTGACCAGAGTTTTTGGTTACAGGAACCAAGAGAGTGCTTTGTGGATATTGCTGCCCCTAAATATATAATTTTGTGTCCTTCGTGTGGCTACATTATAGCTTGGAATACATTGCTTATTGAATACATAAAGTTGGCAGTGTGTGGGACTTGCTAAAGCAGATATATACATGTTCTATCGATACCCTTCACATCCATCTCTTTCCCATGGGCAGAGAGGCGGATGGGGTGCTGCACTGTCAGGAAAGCTCATAGCCCCAGTTTAATCTCCAGCCTCACCGCTCTGGGCATTCCAAAAGCAGCATGGCTGGAGAGTGAACGGGCTAAAGAGGAGCCCACAAACCGCTGCCTCCCCTTTGTCCAGCTCTCTGCATGGAGGATAGTAGTGACGTTCTCTGAGCAGAGGGGGAAATGCCGTGGCTGTGAGGGGGCGATGTTGCATGCCCACAGAAAGGGCTCCGCGTGCCACCTTTGGGACCCGTGCCATAGATTCACCGACACTATCCTAGCGGCAGCAGCTGTACTGGCTGCAAGAGGCTGGGAGTTGTAGTTACAGAGTTACTTGTGAGATTCATTTCAGCTCCAGTCATTCAAACAAGCTAGTTAGCATAAATCCCCGCTATTATGCTGCAGCAATCTGTGAGCAGCTTGGATGGCTTCAAATTGATATCAGCCAGGGAGCTGTGGCAGAAGTGCCTTTTCGGTACTGCCCATTTGCAAGCTGGTCCGGAATTCATTTGACAAATGGGAGGGCAACCTTTTATCTCTTAGTGGTGCCGTCAGGGTGATTTCTATTCCAGATTGGTCCTTTACCATTTTCTTGAGCCTGCCCTGAAAAGAGCTTACTCTCAACACAAAACAAAAGGCTAATGGTCTGTCACAGTTACCCTGTCAGCAATGTTCATACGCAAGCAAAAAAAGGAGAGGTCAGAAAATGGTCTAATGAAGAAAAGGGGGTAAATGATTTCAGTGCCATAACCAGAGCAGGCAGTCATTTAACCTACACATTCATTTAATCAATTTCTCTATTTTTTTTTAAAAAAAATGGAACACTTAGCAGCAGAACTAATTGAGCTCAAGGTCTCTGTGGGTAGAGGGTCAACAGAAGGGCAGAAAGCAGCACTTATCCTGCCTGTGTGTCACTTGGCGCAATTTACACATAGGTGCAGGTGTGCATAAAGGCATCGCCCAAGAGCCAGTTGTTTTCTCAGCCATGCTGGACAAAGAAAGAGCATGAGGAGTAGCTTGTTCTCAGCATTTTTTTTACTTCTTCTGTTGAAGGGAATCCCAGAGGAACAAGCCTAAGTATTCCTGGATGATGGTAATAACTTCTAGGTGAAAAGTGTTTCAGTCTGGCTTCTAGTCCAATGGAAATAGGTGAGGGGAAATGGAGTCTTGTCAATTTTTGTAGAGCTTTCAGCAGTTTTTAAGTTTTTGATCTTCCACTGTCATGGAGCCGGTGACATCGTTCTTTGGGTGCAGGCAAACTGTGGCCTTCCAGAGGTTATTTTATTTATTTATTTATTTATTTATTTATTTATTTATTTATTTATTTATTTAT
>JAHTLZ010000237.1:2042596-2073267 GCA_023846285.1 Phrynocephalus versicolor | reverse complement strand
TATTTATTTATTTATTTATTTATTTATTTATTTATTTATTTATTTATATACCGCCCGTCTTCCCGAAAGAATTCCAGGCAGTTAAAAAAAGGGATAAGAATGATCCTGTTACATCATCATTACAAAAAAAAAAAGATAAAGATAAAGAATTAAAAAAACAAGACAAAAGAATACAGAGTCTTTGGCAAGACGACGGCTCAGAAAAGGGAGGGGGAGAAAAAAGGATTAATGGTCGCCAAATGCCTCCCATAAGAGCAAGGTTTTAAGAGCTCTTTTGAAGGCGGGCAGGGACTGTGCAAGGCACAGCTCACTCGGAAGGTGGTTCCACAGCGAGGGACCAGCCACAGATACGGCGCAATTGCGAGTGATCGATTTACGTGCCTCCCTAGGCGTGGCCACCCAGAGTGAGAGCGCCCGTGACATTCTAGTGGGCCGAGCCTCAGTTGATCTTTGGGTTGTTAGACTACATGTCTCAGCACTTGACGCCATCTTGGCTAGGGCTCATAAAAAGCTGTAGTTCAACATCATTCAGAAAGCTGCTCTTGGTGAATACCAGGAAATAGTACTAGAATTGGGCTGTTTCACTTCTGGCTCTTACACTGGTTACAGCCTCTGCAAGGCTCCATATTGCCCCCGCTTTAAAACATATACCTGGTACCTCTGTGGGCAAAATCATTTGGCAGCTTAGAATGAAAGAGGATGTAGGACTAGACTAACTTTTTGTTTACTTAAGAAACAACAAAGAGACAGGAACCTAGGAAACTGCCATAGACTGAATCAAACCATTGATCCATCTAGCCCAGCACTGGCAACCCAGACTGGCAGCAGGAGTCTTTCCTAACCCTATCTGGAAATATTGGAGACTGAACAGTGAACCGTCTCCATGCAAAGCATGCTCTCTGCCACTGAATTGTGGTGGCTTCTTTCAATCTATAAAGGGAAGGTCTTCTAAGGGAGTTAGAATCATAGAATCATCGTAGGGTTGGAAGGGGCCTTGGAAGCCATCTAGTCCAAGCCCCCTGCCCAAGGCAGGAGACCACGTACCATCCCGGACAGATGGCTGTTGTCCAGTCTTTTCTTGAAAACCTCCAGTGATGGAGCACCCACAACATCAGGAGGCAAGCTGTTCCACTGTTTAATGGCTCTCACTGTCAGGAAATTTCTAATTTCCAGGTTGGCTCTCTCTCTGATGGGTTTCCACCCATTGGTTCTTGTCCTACCCTCAAGTGCAACTGAGAATAAATCAATATCCTCTTCCCTGTGGCAACCCTTCAGGTATTGGAAGACTGCTATCATGTCTCCCCTCAGGCTTCTCTTCATCTAGCTAAGCATGCCCAGTTCTTTTAGTCATTCTTCATATGATTTATCTGCCAGTCCCCTTATCATCTTTGTTGCTCTTCTCTGCACTATTTCTAGGGCCTCTGTGTCATGTTTGTGTTGTGACCAGAAGTGGACACTTCTCAGCACATTCACCATTCTGGGTGCATGATAAACCCTCAAGTCACATCTGACTTAGGGGAAGCAATGAGGGCGAAGAAAATTCTGTTAAACCTCTACAGACCTTTCCTTGTGCAACATACAGCAACCTTAGTAGGGTTGTCAAGGTATGTGAGATAACTAAGGGAAGGGTTTACTTCTGCCATCCCTCCCAGGGCATTTCCATGGCCAATCGGAGATTTGAAACCAGGTATCCTGAATCCTAGCCCATCTCTCTCTCTCTGTCTGCTAAACCACACTGGCTCTCACTCTAGGTAGAGGGGGGAAAGGCTGCAGCTCCGTGGCACAGTCCATGAGTTTTCACATAAGGCCACCCCATTCCACACCTCCAGGCAAGGCTGGGGAAGACTCCTGCTTGAGACTAAAGAGAACATCTGCCACTCTGTGTAAACAGGAACAAACAAGAAATATTATTAGTCTGTGTCCATAAAAGGCATCTTGTTTGTAGCAGATGGGAAGGGTGAGGGTAATGATGGTGAAACTTAAATGAGCAAAGACGAGACGTTAGAGGGTCAGGGTTGATGTGTTAAGTTAATTATTAACAAGTCAAACAAATCTGATTGGGGTTACATCGCAAAGTGGATATTTTAACAATGAGGTTAATTTTAAATTGGTGTTTCAATGTATTTACATCACTGTACTGTACTTTTAAAAGCCAAGAATTCTAGCCATGTTTTTCCTCCTTTTAATTTTTCTAGATTGACTCTCCAATAAAATGTGTGGCTTTACAAATGACATTGGCTTGAATTGTCTGTCCCCACTTCCTCCACACCCTCGCCTCCTGTCCCTATTGTCAGGACGGAACACACACTGTGTGAAGGCCGAGCCCTCCTTTTGCACACTGTAGCTTCCTTGACTTTAGAAAAAACACCAGCGTAACTAACTTGATTCTGATTGAATTTGGAGGAACATTAATGGAAGTCTCCAGATTGAAGCCATTCACTTTCCTTAATAAATAGATGAAATTAAGATGCACCTTTACTTCATAGGGGAATTGGTTTTAATACATTTGTTGCTAAGACTGGAAAGGAAAGTAGTATAGAGCTGTTCAGTACTGTGAGCTTAGGTGGACTTTTTTTAAAAAAAAGTCCTTTTACTTTTTCATGCTAGTCACGCTAATAATCATAAATGCTAGTCATTTCTTACAGCAATGACTAACATCACCTTTATGCCATCAGATGTGCTCCACCATAGAATGAGATCATTGCGATGGTCATCACTGGCTTTCTCAAGTCACAGCCTAATTCACACTGGAAACTTGATGAAACAGGGCACACAAGTCCACTATGATAGGCCATCTGGTTCTCAAAGTGCTTTGACTACTAGGGAATATTTATGTCCTATGCTGCTCATAGAGACACAACGATATCTAGCCTCCTTTTATGGGAAAAGCACTCTAAACATGCTCAAGGGCTCAGTTTTCATATTGGGGGCCCAACAGAATTAGATTGCCTACCAGTGTGTCTGTGGAGATTCTCAAACATCCCAGTGAGGCCAGATGAGTGAGAGGAGTAGTGAAACAATTTGTTCGCACAAAAAAGAAGTCCAGTTGCCATAACTGAACTCCAGGATCACCTACCAGCCTAATTCAATGTTTCCATTGGAGTTTGAGAAAACCTAGTGACTGGCCATGTGGGCTGAAGGATACTGGGAGTTCCTGTCCAAAAACATATCCCCTCTGAGCTCTGTATTGACCCTCTGTCCCTTGAAAGCAGGGGTGTAGCAGCAGATGGGAAGGGAGAAGAGAGTTAAAGGGTTAGAGCTGAAGATGTGATGGTGTGCAGCAACAAAAGCAAGGATTCCTGTGTGTATTTTCTACTTACACTATTGTCTAAAATGTTAAAATGTTTTGCCACCGATTAAAGAAACGAGAAAACAAAGCACAATAAGGAGCATGCCTACCTTGCCCCTAAAAACAAACAGCACATTCTGTTCCCTCCCTGTCCCTGCGAGTCCCTCTTGCAACAGCAATTCACTCACATCATGTCCTTGGGGTTTATTATGTCATCCAGCTCTCTCAAGTGAATCACTGCCTTATATTTTCTTCGGGGCCACACATTTTCCTCCCCTTGTGCTGCAACACAGAGAGCAACCTTCCAAGTGAAGTCTTAAAACGTGCCTCCTGGATTGGCCGCTTAGCTATTAAAGCCTTTTTTTAAAAAAGCAGGGAGTAATTTGGATGGAAAGGTGGGAAGAGCTACATTCAGGCTAGCAAGATTTTGAAAGAGCCATACAGTGCCGCGAAGGGAAATAAAGACAGCATCACAAATGCTGGTGAAATTCCCATGGGAACCTAAAGTAATCTTACCCTGATGAGGAGAAAAGGTGAAGGTCAACAGAGTTCTCTTGGCCTCTAATAGGGTTAAGGGTATGGGGTCCCATCCTCAAGGCTAGCAAAAATTCAGGGTAACTTGTGGGCAATGCTGAGAGGCAACTCAGTGCTTTGGCTGGCCTGCACTTTGTTAGTTATGCGGAATGCTCTCTTTTCTGAATCTTTGTTCTGCCAGTGGTAGCCACGTCCATCAGGAGCACTTGTTATGTTCCTCTGGCAGCTTAGGAAGTGCTTTCATGGAAGATTGCACCAAAAGTATGTGCACCATACAGTGTTTGGGTGACTCCAAATTGTTGTCCAACAATCCCCCTTTGCTGACCCCCACCCACCCAAATAGCAGCTTTTTTGGTGCTGCTAAACAAATAAACAAACCTTGTCTCCATGATCCCACATGGGACAGGTTATTTATGTTGTAAAAGTGATCCCCTCTTTACTTCACTCACCTGCAACTGTGGTTTTTCAAGCAGCCATCTGTGAATTCACACATATGGGTACCTTTATGCTTAGGGTAGGGACATTATTAATCTTTAAACCCATCTCTTCAGCCTGTGTATTGACTCTACCCAATGGTTGCTCCTCACTTCCCTCTATCCTATGCCACCACTGAAGTGGAATCAGTGTGACAGACAAGATTTTGAGTAGGATGTGTGAATTCACAGATGACTGCTCAAAGAACCACAGTTACAGGTAAGTAATCTGTCCTTTTTAGTGCTGTTTGTGACTCAAACATATGGGTGACTCTCAAGCTAACTTACCAGCTTGGGAGATGTCAGGCAAACATAGAAGACAGCATTGCACAACTGAATGATCCATCCAAATTGGCTCTCACATCCAACTTATAATGGTTTGCAAAGGTTGGGATCAAGTTGCAACCTTGCATATGTCCTGTAACTGGACCACTTTCAAAACGGCTATTGATGCTGCCATAACTTAAGTCAAAAGTCCCTTGAAGGTAGTAGGTAAAGGACATTTAGCTAGTTTGTATGACAATGAGATTGTTTTTAATACACATTTAGAAAGTCTCTCTGTGATGACACTTGTTTGCCATTTCTGTTTCCTTGATAACAAATGAAATATTTATTGGTCTTTCTGAAAGAACTTGTTCGAGTGACATAAAACACAGCAACATGTCTTACATCAAGTGTGTGTAGTGTTTTTTCCAAGGCAGACACAGGCAGTTACTTCACATCTGTTTTGTCTCTCTAAGTGTTGCAGTTTGGACTGGTACAAAAAATCTTACTTCACGTCAGTTGTTCAACAGCTGAAATTTGTCTCGACCATGTCCCCGGAGCGGGATCAGAGCATGACAATACTGTACCTGGCACTGGGTTGAGGTATTTTCTTGTCATGGTTTGTTCCCAGTTCCTGTTCTGAGACAAGGGACCGTGTGGTAATAACTATCACGCAACAACCAGTGTCCACCTAGTGGTCAGGGGCTGAAGTAGCATTCAACATTAGTTCCCCTATGGGGAAACACCATGCAGCGCAAATATTTAAAGTACTGAAACTCTGTAGCATTGATGTATAAATCCCAGAAGACCAGTAAATCGAAATATCGAAAAAGTTTTATTTACGGTATTTTTAAAAAGGGTTAAGAAAGCAAGACAAATTCAGAATTTGTTACGGAACAAGACCGTGAAGTAATAGTTGTCATGAGAAAACTTATCACGACTGTGAGAAAATGGAAACAGGGACTAAACAGGGACAAAATCACGTGATTGTGACCAATGCTGTCAGTGTACAAAACTAGTCATGGAACAAGGAAGGACATGAAGTAGCCACCATAGGAGTTGGAAAGAATGAATGTAATACTAGGTTTATATGAAAACTGAAAACTACTTTGGATAAGAAAAAGAATGTCTATAGTCAAGATTATCTTATGCTAATAAAACTGCAGTTAAGGTTTGTCACACCACAGTATTTAGAAACTTTCTCTAACAGTTCCCATTCATAAGCCCACATTTTATTCCTGATCAAAATATCTGCAATGCAATTAACCTTGCTGAGAATATGTAATGAAACAAGGTAAGTATGCCTCCTGATACTTCATTCTCACAAGCAGGTTGTTAATACAGTAGCAGAAGGACCATATAACTTGTTCCACCCTGTTTGTTTATGTAATACATTGTGGTGCTATTTTCTGTTATCTGGCGCTTCTTGTCCCACCACAATGTTTAAAACGTTCTTAAAGCCTTGATGAATGCCAACATTTCTGGTTGATTTATATGCTGCTTTCTCTTCCAAAAACACCAAAGTGCATGTATCTGCCTTCCCTGGAACTGTCTTTCTCCCCACCCCCACTGCTCCGCCTGTTAATATGGCATCTATTGTTATTGCCACTGATGGTTGTGGAGTTCTGAAGGGCATTCCCATTTCTAGGTTATTCCTGCTCTGTCAACGTGTCTGCTGAAGTGCCAGCTCCTCAGTTATAAAAAGCCTTTTGTCTGTGTTGTTGTTCACCATCGTAAAGGGCTGGGAACAATGACTATAGAGGTTGCACCCAGTGCCTTGCATGTAGTACTAATGTGATGATAGATGGCCAACAATATCTGTGCCAAGTGTGCTGTAAGCATCCTGTTTAGTTGGAATTTTGAAGCATGTGAAATCATTTAACTCTCTCTTGATCAAGATAAACTCTCCCATTGTTTGAGTCCAGAATGGCGCCTATGTAATGAACGGTCCTTGGCAGGTGGTGTGATCATCTTTAATAACTGTCACCATTATGGTAGTTCTAGATGGAGCTTTACAAATGGTGGGAGGAGATGTTGAGTCCTGTTCTTCAGATTTGATATCAATGGCTTTAAGAGATTGCTCCCACAGGTGGAATTTTAGCCTTGACTAAATGTTCTTAAGGACCATTTTTGTGAGATTTTTTGACAAATTTTACAGTTTTGAGTCTGGTGACCCTCACCCAGACAGTAGAGGCACTTCTTGTGGCCATCTGCTAACCTTTAAATGTGACCTTAACAGCCATAAACAACAATGGATGATTATTATTTTTAGACCATAAAGAATGACAAATGAAGTAAATGAAGGAAGGGAAGATAAGCAAGTAAGTAAAAAGCAAAAATGGGAAAACTTTATCATGGGCAAAGCTCCAAAATACTCCCCAGACGCTGTGAGAATGACAGATACAGGGAACTGAGAAGTATCACATTTACCAACTGATTTAGTATAGTTGTTCATAGAATAATTTACACTAGAAAACAAACCAGTGGTTTGCAATGAATCTTTCTTGCCATCACGAGGACTGGAAGCCTGGAGACCAACAAACCACTGAGCTAGGGGGAAAAGTGGCAGAACTTGTTCTGCCATGCAACAGGAGGAATCAAGCTGTGACAGATGTATTAATGGCAACTTGAGTGGGCCCATTTAATCACTGGCGATTTGGTGAGTCAACTGTTACATTTATTCAATGGAAGCATATTGGATCTACTGTGTCTTCAGTTGATGGGTGTATCAAAAGCGGTATTAAGGTGTTTTTAAAGTACCATATATACTCGAGAATAAGTCAACCCAAGTATAAGTCAAGGCCCCTAATTTAACCCCTTAAAACTGGGGAAACGTATTGACTCGAGTATAAGTCTAGGGTAGGAAATGCAGCAGGGCCTGTCAGCTCCTCCTTTGTGAGCTGGAGGAGTGGTGTGTTATGCTTAAAATGACTTTTAGCCACTGAGGCAAGCACTTGCCTCAGTGTCTAAAAGTCATTTTAAACATAATGCTCCCACGTGATGCAGAGGGGGGTCAGGAGAAGTGGCGCACAATGTTTGAAATGACTTTTAGCCACCACCCCAAGCACTTGCCTCAGTGGCTAAAAGTATTGTCCCAAATATAAATCGAGGGTCCGTTTTTTCAGCCCAGAATTATGGCTGAAAAACTAGACTTATATTCGAGTATGTGCAGTAATATGAGCTATGTTATGCTATGTGCTGTCAAGTTGGAACTGACTTTTAATGACCCTAACAGGGCTTTCAAGATAACTGAGATATTAGAGCGGGGGGGGGGGGTTACCAGTTCCGTTCCTCCAGTGAGCTTCCATGGCTGAGTGGGGATTTGAACCTCATGCCTCCTGAGGTCTACTCCATTACTCTATTCACTGCACCACACTAGGTATCTTTAGCCCTATTAGCAGCCCTTACAGTTAAGGAAAGCAAGGCCATTAGCTGTCTTTTGGAGTAATCAGATGCTGATGCCGAAAGAGCAAAATCTGGTTTCCAGAATCTGTGTTCACACTCCAGACCTCCTTCTGCTTTGTTGTCATTTATGAAGTATCTCAGAATCAACTCTGCATTCCTCAAAGTTGACAAATAAGCATCCGCTATACACTTGGTAGGTTTAGTTGCCAAATCAAATAGGAGAAATTACATGTATTAAGTTTATTTGTTTCTGGACTTATACTGCCAAAGCTATTCACCACCATCATACAGAACTGTATCTAGCTATAACTAGCAACTTTTCTGAAAGCCTGACAGCTGAGTTATGAAAAGCCAGCTATGCCCCCATGTGGTTGGGAAAGAGATCTCTGTGGACTAAGCAATGCCAGTCAGAAATACAGTACATATTTGTAGCAAGGACAGCTAGTAAGGCTCAGTGGGTTGGACTGCCTTGCCGTGGATCAAGGGGTTGAGAGTTCAGATCCTTACTGTGCCTCCTCTTGAGAGGGAGCAGCCTATGGTGGACAGGATAGAGTGCTTCACCACCTAGGTGACCATGGCCAAGCTGCTTGGCCAAAGAGCACCACACTAGAAGGAGCAAAAGTTCTGTCTCACTCCTGTTCTGCTTGGGGATGACTTCACAGGGGCATTTATTTATCAGTCACTATTGGAAACAAGACGATTGCCTTGATAATTTATTTATATATTATTTATTTTGAATATTTTTACCCCACCTTTCTCCTTGGAAAAGGACCCAAGGCGGCTAACAATAATGAGGGACAATATACAGCACAGAACATTTAGGACATATTTAAGCTTAAGAACAGGTTAAGCCTTTGCTCTAATCTCTTTTGCACTGAAATCTGGGAATTAGCAGTTTAGTCAAGGTTAAAGCACACCAACACCCGGCAGCCAATTTGGCATTCTATTGAACATGAACATGTTGGCTTGGCTTGGCATGGTGTGAGAAGGTGGAATACCCTGGAGACGGACCAGAGGGTGTGTCGTCTGGATCCCCCAGGAGCAATCGTGAAGAGGACAAAGAATTAGAGAGACGCATTAAAAGGCTTCATGTCATTGAGTTAGACGATGACATGAAAGAAGATTGGGAAGCAGAAATAAGTGGGGGAGCGAAGGATGCCTATTGGGTGGTGGAGGAAGCTTCCAACCAATGGGGTGAGCGCGCGCGAGGAGAGAAAAAGCGTTGTGAGGTGAAAAAAGAGAAAAATGACAGTTGGGACCAACAGTTAAGGGAGACCGGTACCCAAACTGAGAGAGATCTATATTGCGGGTGTGCAGGTTGGACTAAGGTCCATAAAGGTGAAGAATGGGCGTGGGCAGTCCACGTAAGACACCTGCAATGGCCGGGAAACTCTAAAAGATTTCAAGAATGGAAGGGCACGAGACCTGTGGTTCCTGTGGCGCAGTGGGCAAAGCACCCATGTTGCGGGACGCAATGTTGGGGGCGAGGATCGGCTATTTCCCCTCACCCATAAGAGACCCGCACTTACGTTTAACATCTGTTGATGTGGTTATTGAAGACCCTCACGTTGAGGGAGATGTTGTTCCCACAATGCCTGAATTAACACCCAAAGTTGTTGGGTATTCCCGTAGAGACTTTGATTCGAAATACAATAAAAATCCTTTCGATGTTTTATTAAAAACTGACTCGTCTCCGGTTTGTGACTCGGATCCGCCGAGGGAGAGATTTGAATCCTCACACATGGGTGGCTTATGGCACGTGGTTTGGATCACTTCCTCAGCACTGCAGTTCCCACTCAAGTGAAGGTACTGTTCCTGATTGCAGAGCTGGAGCAAAACAATACCTCTTTCCCACTGCCTGGCCTTAGGTGGTGCCCTGTATTGACTGTCTGTACTTTAGCTTTCGAATACCAGTCATCAGCAAAGACTTCTACTGTGAAGTCTTCCAACCAAAGTTTGTGCATTCTGGATAGGTGGTATTTAATTAAGAAAAGATGTTTTGGTGTAAATCCAATTACTAACCCCAATTAGAACAGAGTCCCTGAATCAATGAAATTTTCAGAAGTTTATCATGTTTGATTAATTTGTTGATCTACTCTACTTGCTAGTTCCCGTATTAGTTGAATAGCCTTTCTGACTTTTATGCAGTATAAGCTTGGAGACTTGGGACGAGGGAGTGGTTGCCTCATTTTAAATCATAGAATCACAGAGTCAGAAGAGACCTCAGGGCCATCCAGTCCAACCCCCTGCCATACAGGAAGTGGGGCTGTTGGGTGGGAGTTTTGTCAGCCAGCGAAATAGGGCCAAAGCACAGGAGACCACCACTCGAGTGGTGGGTGAAATGGTGGCCATGAACGGGTTGCCCCTTTCCTTTGTGGAGTCATCAGGCTTCAGGCACCTGATGAAGCACGTGGCTCCATGGTACGAGCCTCCATCCCGGCGTACCTTCAGCAGGCGGGTGATTCCCTCCCTTTATGAGTCTGTCAGGGACAGGATCTGGGCCCTGCTGCAGGCGGCCAGAGGGAGGAAGATCCACTTCACTTCCGACCTCTGGACCGGTGGGCACCACGGATACCTCTCTCTGACAGCTCATTGGTGGCAACCCAAGGAGGTCCTGGAGCCCCGGACATCCCATGAACAGCTGCAGGGGGAGCCACAAGGCAGCACCCCAAGAGGGTATAGGGTGGTGCTTCTCCAGGCACAAAGCATGGAGGACAACGCCACAGGGTTCAACATTTCAGAGGTCCTCAAGACAGCAATGCGAGAGTGGGGATTGGCGACTGAGGGGCAGGTCAATCGCGGATTCATGGTTACTGACGCGGGCCATAACATGACCAACGCGGTTCTTGGGGCAGGGTTCCAGGGCATCGTGTGCGCAGCACACAAACTGCATCTAGTGGTGGGCGATGCCATTGGGCTGGGTGCAGCAAAGGACTTCTGGAGTGAGGGGACCCGGAAGACCAAGGCCTTGCTGGACAAGTGTCGGAAAATCGTGGGCCACTTCTCTCGCAGCGTCAAGGCATCCAGGATGATGCGTGATAGGCAGGCGGAGACAAGCCAACCAGAGCACGTCCTGATCCAGGACGTGACCACCCGGTGGAACTCCACCTACGAAATGGTCAAGCGCCTGGTGGAGCAGAAGGAAGTGGTGGAATACGTCATGTCAACCACCCCAGTCCTGCATGAGGGGAGGGAGTTGGACATTGGTGCTACCGAGTGGCTCGCCCTCTCCCAGATGGTGGGTATCCTGCAGCCTTTTGAGGAGACCACCCACGTCCTCAGCAGCTACAACGCCAGCCTGGGCCACGTACTCCCCCTGCTCATTGCCCTTCGCCAACGCCTAGAGGCCAGTATCCGGGAAGAAGCCAATCTTCTCCCAAAGAGCAGGGCCTTGGCAGACAGGCTGCTGACCGGCGTGGATACCCGCCTTGGCCCACTAAGGAGGGAAAACGTGTACCAGATGGCATGCCTGTGCGACCCTCGCGTCAAGGGTTCCCTGGCGGGCAGCGCTGCCAACCTGAAATCCTGGAAGACGGAGCTATGCCGTCAAGTCAGGGCTCTCTCCAACCAGGGCCAGGCGTTTCCGAGGGCGTACGGAAGCCAGAGCGATGCAGAGGAGGAATCCTCGCAAGGATCCTCATCCTTCTGTACTCCCACTGAGAAGGGCTGGCTGACTGTGGGCTCACGTACGCATCGCAGGCAATGTGGTGTCAGACCAGACTCAAGGTGATTGGCCTCCTCCGCCACTCTGTCCTCTGGGCTGCAAGACACTGTGACCCAAGGACAATGGCATTTTACTTCCAATCAGGCCATTCAGCTCCTTCCTTTTTATACTGGAGCTGGCAATGAGCCTCCCGTACTCTGGCTCTGTGCTGTGGTGGTCTCATACTCTGCCTTGTGGCCTGGCCGGAGTGGCCGCCCTTACTCCGGCCTTATGGACGCGTCGGCCATAGATAGTCCTCGTATAGCCTAGTGGGCTCGGCTGTGGGCTGTAAAACTTAAGTCAGAGCAACCCAGAGCCCTATCCCATTCCCATCCCTACCAAAACTATTCCTGTAGCTACTAGGTAGCTAGCTAATATGATATATATAACCTAACCCAACCCTCAGGCTCTAACTGCTAATGACCAGCAGGGTTGCATTGGCTTTGGCTTAATTGCTTGTCCTTAAGTGTGTGTGACTGTGAACTGAAGCCAGAAGGACCTTGGAGATGGGGGGCCAATTTGAGAGGAGTAGAGTAGACCCCTCATCCAGATTTGGGGAGGAACGGAATGTCTGTTTCTCCTGCTGCCTCTGAGAGAGGTGGAGGGGAGATGGGATGGATTCAAAACCAAACAACAAAAAAGTATAACAAACAGGCACATCAGCCAGACCAAGTAGGGTGGCTGGCTGGTTCAGCATCAGCAGATTCAGCAGACCAAGAGAAAAAAAAGAAATGCATTCTTTCTGCCCCACTTTGTTTGCTTATATAGGATGCACTAGCCTTGTTGTGCAGCAGCAAGTCCATCACCCAGGCCAGTTTAAACTGTTTTTCGCCTGCTCATTTGCGGGACCCGCACCCACCCGCCGCCCGCCACGTGCCCGCCCGCCGCCCACCACGTGCCCGCCCTGCGCCCGCAGCTCCCCATCAGTCGGACGTCAAATTGCGCGAAATCGCAGTAGAAACGACAAACGAAAAAACAAAAAAACAAAATGACAAATTTTTTGCGAATTTTCACGACAAACAGAAACGACCCAAAACGGACCCGTCCCGAAAAACGACAACTCGAAAAAAAAATTTCCTAGTTGTGCCCATCTCTATTATTCTGTTTGGCTTTCAATGTTTTGACATATATGTATATGAGATAATTTTAACATTTCAGTGTTTAGATCTTTGTGATATTTAATATTTAATTTTTCTCAATTAATGTTTTTCTGTTGCTTTAAAAATGCTTTGAAGGGCTTGTTTGGGCTTTTAAAAGGATTAATGCTTGTTGTAAGAATAAGTCTCTCTTCTGAAATCAGCCAGCCAAGTTTATAGAATGGGCATACACGACTTACACCATTGGCAACTCCACCACCACCACCAGCAGCGTCAGGACCAACAATGGTAGCAGCACACATGCACACATCCTGCGGCTTCACTGGCTTGGAAGCCAAGCACCTGAGGTTTTGGTCTGTGCCGTCCTGTGAATTCTACCCACTGATCAGTACCAGGGTTAGCTCCAGGCAAGCCAAGAGGAAATGTAATTGCTTAGAAAGCAGCATTTCTCCTGGAAATTATCCCAGCAAGTAATCATTCTTGCAGAAAACAAATACTCCCTCCACCAACACACACACACACACACACACACACACACACACACACACACACACACACACACTTCTGAATTATATCCTTTGAAAACCACTGATTTTCTAGGTTTCCAAACATGAAAAAGTCCCCTTCCTCATCACCAGGGTCAAGGTTTTTGGAGCAAGAGAAGGTTTTGCACAATGGTACAAAGGTAATACTGAGGCCAAAGGAGTGATTTTTCCACCTGGACCGCACAGTAAGCAAAGCCAACTGAATTTATGATTTAAAAATCAAAACTTAGTAATTATCTGGGGTTTTTTACAAATACAATCCAGCACTAACAATGGCTGCCCTTCACAGAGTACTTAACATTACACTGTAATCTGGGAATATTTAACATGCACTAGAACCTTTCCTAAATCAGGACCTACTTAATGTTTCACACAATTGCAAGCAAGCACCAGGAAAGCAGCAAGTTAGTTAAGGATGATATAATGATCACAGTTCCAACAATTACTCTGTGGGGTGATACTGCGGCCTTTCAAGCTTATGTAAAAATGAAATGGATTTTTCCTTTCTTAATTGAAAGCAGGATTTGACTCGCTTGATAATGGTATTATTTGGTGTAGAAAAATACTTTCTTGGCGCTGCAAGCTCTGCTTTCATATCTGTCAGATCAATAAAAGCCCTCTGAGTGATGTAAAGATCTCTGGTCTACCATGTGAACTTGTTGACTGAAACAAATTCCGTTGATTGCTACACTGCACCTTTCACTGAAACCATATTTAATATTTGCACTTCATTGGCAAGCAATTTTTTATCTGTTGCTATGGTGACTGTTGCTATAGCACCATATACCTCTTGTCTGGAAGAGTGATCATTCTTGTTCTAATAACATATATCAGCCTTATCCAGCCTGGTAACCTCTCAATGTGCAGCTAGACTACATCTCCCATCATATAAATTAGCATAGGATCTGGGGGATAATAGGAGTTGTGAACCAACACATCCGCAGGATACCATGTTAGGAAATGAGTAAACATAAGATGGTAAGAACCCCCGACTTGCCCTGTCAGTGCAGTAAGATACCTTGCTGCTAGTCCAGTTGGCTGTCTTCCATGGCCAGCCAGCCACTTGCAGTGAAGACAGGCACCATCCCCTGTTGTTTGCCTCCAGTGCCTGGAACTCAAAATTAAACAAACCCCTGGATAGTGAAGACTTAGTTGGGATTAATAGTCACTACACTCTTCACTTGTTCCATCAACATGTCCTTTGGAACAAATCCCAGGAATTAAAAACATGATCAGCCTGGCTCATACAGGCCACATAGTGATTAAAAGGGAAACTCTCTAGTGTGGAGTTTCAGCAACACTACTAGTCTGTTGTGTTTCTCATATAGATACCAATGTATCTTCTTAGACTATCTCATTCCTCGCAGGGCTGACTTTAGAAAAGGGCTACTGCAGGACACTTCCATTCCCCTGGTTTAGGTCATCAAGCCATTTTGGGATACTAAGACAAAGACCTATTGCCACACTGGCTAGTAACAGGTACACTAGGCTCATCAGGAATCCAGGGCAAGAACTTTGAAAAACTGGGTAACTCCCAGCACAATCTCATTCATATTTGATTGTGAGTCCCACTTTGTCTAAATAGGTTTATAACTCAAGACATATGCTTGGAACTGTAGTCTTACATTTATACCCTTTTCTTCTCCCATGGAGAAAAGGGACTTTGCTTTTTAGCCACATCCTGGAGTAATTTATCTTCTTTTATATTTGGAATTGCAAAATATATGATTTATTTATTGCATGAATCGGCCTGTACATTTTAACAACTGTTTGAAGGCTTCATTGTGGTTATGCTAATGGTTAAGTGGGTATTTCTATTTATACAAGAAACTGAATAACCTTCCAGTATTTTAGATGGCAGAAACAAAACTATGATTTATGAATAGCATACCCATTCTACATCATGAACTTAAAAGATGTATTCTTTTGGGTGGGTTCTGAACCTAGTTGCAACACATTTCCTTGGTAGACATGGTGCTTTTAATGTGTGTGTTTTGTGTGTGTCTGTGTCAGAGAGAGAGAGAGAGAGAGAGAGAGAGAGAGAGAGAGAGAGAGCGTGTGGAACAATTTTCCAGAAGCTCTTGCATCCAATGACTACACATTGCCCTAAGATGTGTTTCTTGTTGAAAGAGTTGATGCACTATTATGGAAGACATCTTCCATGATAGAGTACTGATAGAGCTTGATATAGTCTTGGAAAACAGGTTCTAATTCCTGTTCAGCCACAGAAGTCACTGGGTATGGGGTCAATGCTATCTCTTTCTCTGCATGACCTACCTCACACAGTGAAGAGATGGAATGCTACATACCCTGCCTCAAGGAAGAAAAGCAGGTTATAGATACAACTTGTTATATTATATGCCATCAAGTCACTCCAGGTTTTGGGTGACAATACTAGGGTTTGGGGGCTACATGAGCTGTCCAAGGAGTGGTTTACTACCATCACCCCCATGGATTTCCATAGCAAATCATGGATTTGAAGCCAACTCACCTAAATTTTAATACAACACTCTGTCTGCAACTATACACTGGCTCTCCATAAATACAACAAATTATAAGTGAATGAATATTCATTGCAGTGAAGCAATTAATCTAGCTCCAGCCAACTGCAAATGCTTTTTCACATACATAAATGCAAGTGACCTGGACTTACGACAACTGTATTAATATATTTATGACCCATGTGTGTTTACTCAGAAGAGAGATTCACTGTATTCATCTGAGGCTTACCCCCCATGTAGTTATGCATAAGGACTGAATCTATTCTTCTGAGCAAAGAGGCATAGGCGTAAGCTCCATATTTCCCGAAATGGGTCAATAGCAATGTACTGAAGGTTTGCCTGGTTGATTGTGTGACTCAGATATGAGTCAGAGTGGTTTTTGAAGGGCAGATAGAGGTGCATCATTGTTGGAGAACGAAAAGCACCAAGGTTATCACAAGAGTATCTAAAACTTTGTGACAGAATTGGTACAATTCCCTTAAGTGAGAAGAGTAGATTAAAACTGATGATTTTAAAAATCAATTTAATTTAAAATATGATTTACATTATAAAAATTAGATTTTTGACAATTTAAATAATCAATGTTTTAAATTTAATTCATGACTTAAATCTATTTGATTTACAATATGATTCAAACTAAATCCACCCTGTTAGTGATTTGTGTTTTTTATTATGAAACCCCTTTCCATTACAAATCCAGCTGTCACCTACTCTCTTGTCTTTTACATACCAGGGACAAATAGGTTTCTGCAAATGTTTCATTGGTCTTTGGCTACTGCTTGTTTCTAAAGGCCTTATTGTATTTTACCAGGACATTTCTAATTTTTTTTCTTTTAGTTACTTGCAATTTGTGGTATCTGAGTACCTATACAGTTTTAGAAAGTTGCAGTCTATGATTTCATATACTGTACTTGTAGTCCGGGATTTAAGTTGTGTCTGCACATGTGGGTATCTGTCGGCATGTTTGGTGGACTGTTACCTAGCCCAAACTATTCCTGGAAGGATGCCATATAAATTAAATAAAGATATTTTAAAAGGGTACATTTGTTTGTTTTGTGTACAAAGAGCAATGTCACGAGCTGGAAAACAACAGAGCAGAAATTTTGAACCTTCTGTGTGTACATTCTCTGGTCTCGTCTTACATCCCATCATAGAAGGGCCATTACTAGGAGGAAGAACACACAATCCACATACAAAAACTCTCAGGCGCAGATCTTGAGATCCCCCTGCAGCGACAGGAAAACTCTTGTTTCAAACTTTAAGGAACTAATGCCACTGTCAACAGAGCTGATCTAAGGGGACTGGTAGTTTAAGTTGGTAAAAGACTTGGTTTTCTATAGCTCTAATGGTAGTCAGAGCATAGATTACTGAAAAACCTAACATCTCTGCAATATTACTGATAGTCTGGGACTGTGATGGGCAGATAAAAGTTTTAGTAGGGTTGTCAGGTCAGTAACATCCCAGTCTTTGAGATTTCAGAATCAAAACTGGAGATGATGGCTTGGTTGTTGTGATGTCACAGAAGCAAGGAAGGCAAGTACTTAAGAATCATAGAATAGTGACGTAAGAGGCCTATGCCACCAAGTCCAACTCCCTGCTTGATGCAGAATATGAATCAAATGGTATCTGCCAGATGGTTGTCTACATTTCTCTTGAATGCCTGTAGTGTTGGAGCACTCACCACCTCTTGAGGTTATTCGTTCCATCTGCTGTACTGCTCTTAACAGTTAGGATGTTTTTCCTGACATTCAGCCAAAAGCTGGTTTCTCATAACTTGAGCCCATCGTTGCATATCCTACATTCAGGGATAACTGAGAACAGATCCTGCCCCTTCTCTGTATGATAACCATGGATGGTAGCAAGTGCAAGACACAAACATGGAACCAATGAGCCCTGGCACCTACTGTGAATATGTAGAGATGGATGCTCAGGCCATACAGAAATCAAACTTTCTTCTCCAAGTGGAAGCAGGTAAAGTGTGGGGTCCCCCAAGATTCAGTACTGGGACCCTTGCTGTTCAACCTCTTCATAAATGATCTAGAAGTAGGAATAAATAGCAAGGTAGTCAAATTTGCCGACGACACTAAATTACACAGGGTAGTAAAAACTGAGAGAGATTGTGAGGAGCTCCAGGGGGATCTCTTGACACTGGGGGGAGTGGGAAAACCAGTGGCTAATGAGTTTCAACATTAGTACGAGCAGAGTGGTCCATGTTGAGGCCAACTGTTACATTAAATGTCTTGAAGACATTGGCCTTCCATATGTTGTTACAACCGGCCTGGAAAGAAAGTGTGAGTGGGTTCATTTTCCTCTCTGTGATTGTGCCTTCTTGAGACTGAATTGATGGACAGAGGTGACAGAATTTCCAATCAAGTTTTATTAACAGTATTAACAACAAACGGGTTTTTGGCTTCTTCTTCTTCCGAGTTAATGACAGGAACATTATAGATAACGGTTTCACCTCTAGAACTGGCTTGAACATCAACTCCTCCCACTATCAGGGTCTCCCAAACTTGAACAAAGGAACGGGATCGGGAAAACTCCCCGTCCCACGACAGGGTGTTCCGCAGCATGGATGCTGCACCCATCGGGGAGGTTCCTTCATCCCCCGGTAGGGGAAATTCCTCTTCTGTATCTCCAGGCTGGCCCCACTCCATGCTGGAGTTACTGTCACCCTCCACTCAAACGGTTCTTCTGCCCCAACTGCCGCAACCGTCTTCACCATCTCCATTTGAATTCCTATCTCACGCGTTGGTATGATTGACTCACTCTCCCTCCACACGTCCTCATCAAAATCTTCCTCTCCACCAATCACTGCCCATAACCCTTCCGCTTCTTCCTCTACCATTGACCCTTTCTCCCCAACACACACACCCAATTCTTCTTTCCCCTTCTTTTCTTTTCCCCCTTCTTCATTTCCTGTATCCTCCTTCGACTCTCCCTGCCTCTCTTTGATTGTGGGTATCTCAGACATCCCACCATCCTCTCTCTCACAGAAAAATAACAGGGTTGATGAACCAAGGCCACAAAATTCCAGTTCCTTATGTTGCAAATTGCCCACTTGCAAAACACAGCCTGAATTCACTGGAAATGAAAAGGGAACTACAACACTTTCTGGGTCTCCAAGGAACTTTCTGTGTTCCCAGTGTGTTGTTCCCAGAGGATCGAATGACAGACTAGGGGTCTGGAGAACAAGGTTTGAATCCCCCTTCAGCCATGGACACTGCCTGGGAGAGTGGAATGGGTAAAACCATTCCGTAAATATCTGACTTGCCTTGCAAACCCTGTTAAGGACACTATAAGCACTGTTAAAAACAACAAGGGAGTGTCCACAAGTGATAGCATAGAACATCAGTAGTCATGAGGATGGCCCTTGGCTTGAAAGTACTTCCTGAACAATCTTTAGAAGCAAATGAGTCATGCTATGAAAATTCTCCAGAAAACAGAAAAAGTCAAAGTTAATTCATCAAAAGAAACTTCTGAGATGATGTTGTGCTTCAAGATGGTGAATAATCCACCTCAGGGGAAGGAGGAAGGAGGGGGAAGGGGTCACTTCTTCCCTCAAGCAAGCTCCAGTTCTCTCCTCTGAATCATTCAGAAAACTATTTCCCAAAAAGATGCTTTAAGTGGGTTGAAGTTTTTTTCTTGTTTTTTTAAATCAATTTTTAAATGTGTTGTTCCCATGTATGTAGAATATTTTGGAAAAGGAATTGTTTGTCTCAAGCGAAATTCAAAACAACTATGACGGGGTGGGTAGGGGAAGAGGTATAGAAATGGAGAGAGAGAGGTCAAAATAATACTGTATGTCAGGGTTTCTTTTTTCACAGTAGAGCTAAGATCTGATGATATTGTCCACAAGCAAGTTTTCCTCTAAGGTGCATGCGTACACACGCCTCCATCGCTGTTCACAAGGGGTTTTCCAGACACAACCATTTTTGTTATGGCTATGAAGAAACCTGCGTAGCGGGAATTGTGCGTGTGCATGCCATGTGCACATCAGCACAGAAAAAAGCCTCACACAGCAGGGGTGAAGATTAGAGGGCAAGCTGACCACAAGCATTTTGGAAGGGTTCGTATTTGGGCCAGTCCGGTCATTAGGCATAGTGGGGCAGCTTTGTCAACTAGCAGGTGCAGCTATGTATAAAACAATTACAGTATTTCAGAGGATGCTGTCTTCTCACAGGTCACAGCTGTGGCCAGGAGTGCATTTGCACACTTAAGGTTAGTATGCAACTTACGTCAATTTCTTGAGAAACCAGCTCTGGCCATGGTGACACATGCCCTGGTGACGTCCCGGCTAGACTACTGTAATGCCCTCTATCTGGAACTACCAATGAAAAGTCTCAGGAAACTTCAAAGGGTCCAAAACGCAGCAGCCAGATTGCTGACTCAGGCAGAGTACAGAGATCACATTACACCCCTATTAAAGCAGTGCCACTGGCTCCCAATCAGCTATTGGGCACAATTCAAAGTGCTTAACCTACAAAGCACTGCACGATCTGGGTCCTAGCTACCTCAAAGATTGAATCTCACAGTATGAACGGGCTTGGGTGTTAAGGTCAACAGGAGAGACCTTTCTCTCCATCCCCCCTCCACCCTCACAGGTACATCTTGTGGGAACACATGAAAGGGCCTTCTCAGCTGCTGCGTCCAGACTCTGGAACTCCCTCCCACTAGAGGCAAGGACTGCTGCATCTCTGCTGTCTTTCTGAAACCAGGCAAAGACCTTTCTCTTCAGGCAAGCTTTCCCTGAATGATGGACTACCTATTTTGTGACATTCATATGGATCACATAGACTTTTGTGTTTATAGACTTTGTGATTGCATAGACACTATGTTTTCAATGTTAGTTTCCATCACTCATGACGTCTTTTAATGCTGTAAGATGTCCCTCAATTCCTTATTCTCAATATTTGAATATGTCTTAATTGTACTGGACTGTATATTGTCCTTTATTACTGTAAGCTGCCTTGGGTCCTTTTCCAAGAAGAAAGGCAGGGCAAAAATACTCTAAAATTAATAATAATGATGATAGTATTTAATTGCCACACCTGATTAAATAGCTAGATGGCTTTTGTTTAAGAAATGAGGTGGAAGGAGTCTTCTTCTTTGCAGACATCTTCAGACAACTTTGGGTTCTCATCAACTTTAGAGAGAGCCAAAGGTAAATATATAATATTTTACTGTAATTGCCACAATCCCCCATCTCACAAGGATCTTGGCATGAGAATTATAGTTTGGAGGTGATTTATCTATATCTCTATCAATACCTACAGTACATCACAGAAGTAAGTACACCCACTCAGATTTTGTAAATATTTTAGTATATCTTTTCATGTGACAACATCGAAGAAATGCACTTGGCTACAATGAAAAGCAGTGAGTATAACATTGTATAACAGTGTAAATGTGCTGTCCCCTCAAAATAACACAACTCACAGTCATTAGTGTATAAATTGCTGGCAACAAAAGTGACTACACTCTTAAGTGACAATGTCCAAATTGGGTCCAAGTAACCATTTTCCCTCCCTAGTATCATGAGACCCGTTAGTGTCACAAGGCTTCAGCTGAAGGGCGAGCAAGTGTTATTGCTCTAACTCTCATATTTAGTGTCATTGCTCTCACTCTCTCATACTAGTCACTAGAAGTTCCTCATGGCACCCCATGGTAATGAACTGAGGATCTGAAAAAACAAATAGTTACTCTGCATAAAGATGACCTAGGCCAGTGGTGGCAAACCTTCAGCACTCCAGATGTTTTGGACCACAACTCCCACAGTCCTTTGTCATTGGCAATCTAGGCTCAGAATTCTGGGAGTTGTGGTCCAAAACATTTGGAGTGCTGAAGGTTTGCCACCACTGGCCTAGGCTATAAGCAGTTTGCCAAGACCCTGAAACTGAGCTGCAGCATGGTGGCCAAGACCATATGGCAGTTCAAAAGGACAGGTTCCACTCAGTACAAGCCTTGCCATGGTTGCCCAAAGAAGTTGAGTGCCCGTGCTCAGCGTCATATCCAGACGTTGACTTTGGGAAATAGATGTATGAATGTTGCCAGCACTGTTGCAGAGGTTGAAGGGGTGGGGAGTCAGCCTGTCAGTGCTCAGACCATACGCTGCACACTGCACCCAATTGGTCTGCAGGGCTGTCATCCCAGAAGGAAGCTTCTTTTAAAGATGATGCAAAAGAAAGCCCACATATGGTTTGCTACAGACAAGCAAACTAAGGACATGGATTTCTGGAACCATGCCCTGTGGTCTGATGAGACTAAGATATACTTCTTTGGTTCAGGTGTGGGTCCTGACTATGGGCTTGGGTCCTGATTATCTGGCAGAGCATATCTCCCTAAGGTCAGAGCTGGCCCGGCCCACCCATGCCTCTGTGGCTCTCTGGCTCTGGGTGGCCACCCCCAGGGAGGCCCGCAAGGTTGCAATGCGCAATCAGGCCTTCTTGGTGGCCAGCCTGGCTCTCTGGAACAAACTGCTGAGTGAGATATGCCAGGCTCCTTCCCTGGCATCCTTCAAAAAAGCTGTAAAAACCTGGCTATTTAGGGATGCCTTTGGCAATCACTAGGGCATATATTGTCTCTGTTGTTTGCATTTGTTATCAGTTGCTTTATGCCTCTTGCCGATTACTCTTTGTTGCTGTGTATTTTGGGGATTTTTTTTTTTTGGTTATTTTATTATTTTCCTTGGATTTCTTATGCTATGTTATGTAAACCACCCAGAGTTCCCTTCTGGGAAATCCGCGCAGTATACAAATATAAAAATAAAATAAATAAATAAATAAGCATGTGTGGCAGCAACCAGGTGAGGAGTAGAAAGGCAAGTGTGTCTGCCTACAGTAAAGCAGGTGGTGGGAAGGTCACAGTCTGGGGTTGCATGAGTGTTGCATGAATTCTGCCAGCACTGGTGAGTGTGAGGAGGATCTCAGCCTTCAGAACAGGGAAAAGGAAAAAGAGTGTTCTGTCCACTCTTGATGAGCAATTCGATAGAGGAGGAGGAAAAAAGAGACAAGAGATGTGTGGATGAAGATAAAGGTGGAGACATGGAGGATGGTGATAGGAAAGGGTTAACACAGGCTGTTGTAGCAGAGGGGTTTATGGCAATTGACATGGAGGTGGACAAATAGAAAGAGATTTGGGAAAAGAGGGAGGAGCCAAAGTGTGAGACACAGGAGGTGGGGATCCAAGTTGACAGTTGGAGGAAGCCAGAGCCATTGGAATGGATGGTCCAAGGAATACAGTTTTGACAAAATATCTATAGTATATATTTAACAGATTTCAAAATGTATTTTGTATAAAATGCCATGTCATGTGCAAGACAAGGATGTGTATTAAGTCTAAGACACAGGTGCACTGAATAATTAGCACTGCAAGGTCAGGAGGATTAGCCCAGGTGGTACAGCATGATCATGTCTCCTCATGTACTATGTGATTGGTCCACTCCACACCATGTTGCTTTGTGTATAAAAGTCTCAGACAAACCAATGTTTAATTGGGATTGTCTAGGTGAGGGAGAGATCCCGACACACTGTTATTTTCTCTGTGTGTATTGTTTATTTTCTCTTGCCACATGTACATATGTAAAATACAGTTTTGTACTCAGCTCTATTGTCTTATTTGTCTCCTATCTCCATAATCACTAAGTGCATTTTATTTTTCCACACCGCTGCTAGTCTCTGCTAGTTCATTTTCCCTGAACATAATTAATCCCTATTAGTCACAATAGGACTATGTATTAACAGGTCCATGGAGGGGAGAAACCAGAGATATACCCCTTCAAGCAGAGAGAACTGGAACCCATCCCCAGTGGGCCAGACATCCATGTTGTGGGAAGGTTTGTGCTGGACACGGAAGTGTAGCAGCCAGGGCATGGGCAGCAACCAGACCAACAGCAGGAAGCCAGGACCAAGGTTGATTCAGAGGCGTTGTCACACAAGGGTCAAGAAACACTGAGCAAGTGGTTCAGCCAGTCCAAAATCCAAAAAAAAAACACAGTCCCACAAAGAGGCAGCAAGCCAACTAGACAGATTTACAGAACAGCAAGATTCACAGCCAGAGCTTCAGAGTCCAAAGTCTCATGTTGCTGAGGCAAAGAGCAGGGAGGGGCAGCTTCTAGTTTTCAGCTAGTAGCAAGCCCCCCCCCCCCAACACACACTCCCCAGCTGCACTCCCTGATTGCCTCAGCTCCAGCAGGTCCTGATTCTGTAAAGACTCAGAGCCAAACAGACCCAAACCTGACAGGAAAGGTACACCAACCTTTGACGGGAAAACCGTGGTTTCCATATTCAACGGGTCTGGAGAGACTATAACATTTAAGCATGAACCTTTAAATGTTAACCAAATTGAAAATAATATGTTGAAAGTTGAAAATAAAAATCATCTGCCAGTGTTATATTAATTAAAAGTTTAAGTTTTGATACACCTCCTGCTTTGACTGTGTTTAATGAACGGCAATGGCTAAACTGTAATACCAAACCCATTCGCACGCAGTTACAGTTCCCTGAGGGAACCATGAACGCCAACATGTATTGTGACCAGTATAGGATAGGAATCTTTATTGTCATTGCCCCCTTGCAGGAACAATGAAATTTTGTGACGTATTGAAGCAGAGCATGATTCCCTCCCTTCAGAGACTGGGTTGCAGGGCAGTATTTCAACATGATAACGACCCCAAACAGACCTCTAAAACAACCACTGCTAAAGAAGCTGAGGGCAAAGACTGGCCAACCATGCCTCCAGACCTAAAGCCTAAATCCTGAAATGGAAGGTGGAGGTGTGCAAGGTCTCTAACATTGACCCGCTATGTGATGTCATCACGGAGGAGTAAAAGAGGACTCCGGTGGCAACCTGTGAAGCTCCGGTGAACTCTTATGTCCAAGAGGATTAAGGCAGTGCTGGAAAATAATGGTGGCCACACAAAATATTGATACTTTATGCCCAATCTGGATATTGTCACTTAGGGGTGCACTCACTTTTTTTTGCCAGCGGTTTAGACATTAATGGCAGTGTGTTGCATTGTTTTGAGGGGACAGCACGTTTACACTGTTATACAAGTTGTATACTCACTGCTTTACATTGTAGCCAAATGTCATTTCTTCAGTGTTGTCATATGAAAAGCTATACTAAAATATTTACAAAATGTGAGGGGGTGTACTGTATAGCTATATCTATATCTATATCTATAGAGTAAGACCTCACTTTACACATTTTTTTCAAAGGACTTCATTTTCCAGGCTGCATTGTGCCCCATCCGGATCTGCTTTACATAATTTCCGCTTGATAGAATATCATGGAGAATGGATTATTTCCGTAAAGCGAGGTCTTCCTGTATCTATATCTATATCTATGAATTAACCTTCATATATACAGTATCTAAAACCTTTGGAAGTTCTGCAGATTCATATGGGCATACAGTGCTAGGTGCAACTCACTTTTAGCCCATTTGAAACAGTGGAACTTAGGAGGAGGAGTTGACTCACCAAATCCCCATGGATTTAGTGGGCTACTCTAGTGCAATTTACTATGCTAAGCAACAGGATTTCAAGAGACCTGCACTGGTTGAAAATTGTTTTCTAAGTCCAATTCAAGGTAATGGTTTTGATTAAGACAATCTAAGGAATATCCTGTCTAATTATGAACCTGTTTGGTAGAAAAGGCCCTCTTAAGAATATGATCATGGCAGAAGCCTCCAGGTTGCACACATGGAAGACATTATCTTCTCCTGTTCCTAGATAGTGAAATGTGCCTCCCTGAGATCACAGCTATAACTGTGAGGAAGTTCCCTTCAGATCAGTCTGTGCCTTTCCCCTTTTTACAAAAGGTGAAGGCACATCTCTTCAAAATCAGTATTAGTTATATGGCAAATGCAAGGAAACTACAGGGGGTAACGGCTTTGGTCTCTTGGTATATTAGACCTCAAGGGCCATCCAGTCCAACCCCCTGCCATGCAGGCACCCCATCACAATATTTCTGAGAGATGGCCATCCAGCCTCTGCTTAAAAACCTCCAAAGAAGGAGACTCCACCCCCCTCCATGGTAGCATACTCCACTGCCGGACAGCTATAACTGTGAGGAAGTTCTTCCGAATGTTCAAATGGATTTTCTTTTCCTGTAGTTTGAAACCATTGCCCCGAGTCCTAGTCTCTGAAGCCATGGAAAACAAACCTGTTCCCTCTTCAATATGACATCCTTTCAAATATTTAGACATAGCTATTATATTCACCCCTCAGCCTTCTTTTTGAAAGGCTAAACATTCCCAGTTCCCTAAGCCATTCCACATAAGACATATCTTCCAGACCTTCAACCATCCTGGTTGCCTTCCTCTGTACCTGCTCAAGGTCGTCAACATCCTTTTTAAATTGAGGTGCACAGAACTGGACACAGTACTCCAGGTGGGGTCTGACCAGAGCATAATAGAGTAGTACCATCATTTCCCTTGATCTAGACACTATGGTTCTGTTGATGCAACCAAGAATTGCATTGACTTTCCTGGCCGCTGCATCACACTGCTGACTCATGTTCAATTTGTGGTCCACCAAGACTCCCAGATTCCTTTCACAGGTACTATTTTCCAGCCAGGTATCTCCCATCCTATATCTGTGCAATTCATTATTTTTACCTAGATGCAGCACCCTACATTTCCCTCTGTTGAAACCCATCCCGTTAGCTTTGGCCCAGCACTCTAAATCTGTCAAGGTCATTTTGGATTTTCATCCTATCCTCCAGGGAATTTGGTATCATCTGCAAATTTATTCCTTCCTCCAAGTCATTAATAATGATATTGAACAGCACTGGACCCAGAACCGAACCCTGGGACACCCTACTGGTCACATATCTCCAAGCTGAAGAGAGGCCATTTATGATCACCCTTTGGGTGCAATCAGTCAACCAATTACAAATCCACCTAATAGTAGCACTATCTATCCCACTTTCTACTAACTTCTTAGCAAGAATACCATGGGGAACCTTATTGAAGGTCTTACTGAAGTCCAGAGAAGCAATATCCACAGCATTCCCCTCATCCACCAGGCCTGTAATATTATCAAAGAAAGAGATCAAATTAGTCTGGCATGACCTGTTTTTAAGAAACCCGTGTTGACTTCTTGTAATGACAGTATTGTTTGTTAAATAATTGCACACTGCCTGTTTAATAATCTACTCTAGGATCTTTCCAGGAATTGAAGTCAAGCTGAGTGGGTGGTAATTATTTGGGTCCTCTTTTTCCCCCTTTTCAAGATGGGGACAACATTAGCCCTCCTCCAATCGATGGGGACTTCCCCTGTTCTCCAGGACTTCTCAAAGATTATTGCCAATAGTTCTGAAATTACTTCTGCCAATTCTTTTAATATCCTTGGGTGTAATTCATCTGGCTCAGGAGACTTAAATTCATTTAATGTTTCCAGCTGTACTACCTCTCTACCTATTCTATATTGCAATTCCCATCCTACCTCATCTACTCTTTGTGCCAGCAGATCTCTTTCTTCCTTTTTGGAGAAAACTGAGACAAAGAAGGTGTTGAGTAGTTCTGCCTTTTCTTTGTCTCCTGTTAGTAACTGGTTATCATCGCCATGCAGAGAGCCTATATTTTCCTTATTTTTCCTTTTGCTGCGGCGGACATAGCTAAAGAAACCATTTTTACTCTTTTTAATCTGTCTGGCAAGTCTAAACTCATTTTGCACTTTAGCTTTTTTCCCCTACCATCCCCCTGCATATATTAGCTGTTTGCTTATATTCCTCTTTGGTGCGTTCCCCATTTTCCCATTTCTTGTACTTGTTTTTTTTAATAGTTAGCTGAGTTGAAAGTTCTTTAGTAAACCATTGCCGTTTTTTTAGACCTCTCCCACAGTTTTAGATTGTGCCTTTAATATCTCACTTTTAAGGAACTCCCATCCATCTTGGACTCCCTTCTCTTTCAGATCTTGCATTTTTATGACTTTCAGTAGTTGGGTTTCTAGATTAGATGGAAACATCTTTTCTGGCCTATTGGTTTAATTTGGACTACCTGATTGCCCACTACAAAAGCTTTATTTCTGTGGGACAGATGAAGACTCCCGGGGGGGGGGGAGATCATAAGCTATAAGCAGGTAGAGTTTTAACTTGCTTACCCTTTTGAGAGAGAGACCACTTCAGAATTGGACATATTTCCTCCCAATACATGAGATTAGGCAATTTAAGTTACAGTATTGTTATGGATAGTTTTCTAGGATGGCAACATGGCAGTAGCAGATGTATCTTGATTTTTCATAATTTCTAGGCTCATGTGAAAGCAATTCCTATCAATTTAGTCACAATGGATAGTGCATGGATCAACTCATGGACTCTAAATACTGTACATCAGGTTGCTAGCTGCTTGTACATCATATTCAAGCTTGTTTTGGTCCCTTTGTGCAAGCAGCTAGTGCACAATACACACATAGGATAAAGTAGCAGGGTGATGCCAATAAAAGATACATATAAAAGCAGAATGGCTGAGCTTCATAGTGATATGTCAGTCACAGTTCATTACACATGCTTGTAGAACACTTGCCTTTTTACATTTATACACCAGCTTTTGAAGGGCACTTAAGATGTAAAGTGTGAAGTAGCTTTCAATGGAGCATTTGTTTGCAGTTGAAGCAAGCATCTGATGTACGTGTGATGCTGCCTTCTCTTGCAGTACAGTTTGATTCATCTGGAACAAATTGCTTTACAAGCACCTCTATTCAGTGCACTGCCCTCTGCTTTTGACACACATTGGCTATGTACCATCATAACATCTTTAGAGAAATTTCCCACTGTGGCAGTTCTAAGGCCAGTCATGAAGGAATACTGTGATAGACTGGGGAAGGATGGCTTGCTTCACAGCGGGGTAGGGATGCTCCAGAGAATGGGCAGCAGAATCCCTCTTTCTTTCTTTAGAAAGATAGAGAGAAGATGCTCTCATAATGAAGAAATGGATTTCAAGGTGGGCAGAGAGGACTAGTCTTGAAACTCTGGAGTTTTGCTAGTAGGAAGTGAGTAATTCTATAGCAAATTTTCCCTAGTACAGATACATCCTAACCTGCATGTGTCTACATTGCTAAAACATAAGACATTTTATTTTATTTCAAACCTTTTACATTTATTACATTTATTAGAAAGATGCTTTATATACAAATTTTATAATAACCTATTGGCATCATTTCCAAACTGTAACAGGGCTTGCATTACAGTATGTGCAGTGACAGAAGATGCTGCAAATTCAGCTCAGTTTCAACTTGCCATATAATTTTGGCCCAGGAAGTAATGTATAGCCTGCACAAATAAATTGTAAACTGCCCAGAGAGTCCCTTAAGCACTATGGGGTGCCTCGGCAGACAGAAAAGAGCCAGGATAGAATCTGGGGAAGCAAGACCTGCTCAGGCTCAAATGTTATGCTAAGGCAAACACGCAGTTCCTTCTCTTACAATAAAAGGAGCACTGTCCATGTAGTAGTCGAGGATCGTCTCTAGGCATGCCGATCTTTCACAGCTCCCCTGCCTGAAATATCAGACATGAAGAAAAGCCTCACCATCTTCCAGTTGACCAAAAACAGGGGAGAGAAGGAGCTATCAAACGTGGACTGAGGAAAGACTGTGTTTGATTCAAGAGACAGGCTTTTCCTTTTAAGAGAGCGCTCCTGCTCATGAGGTGCCAACAGTACCATCTAGGTTCCCCTCAAATTCACAGCACAACTGTTCACCACTACAGGCGTGGGAATGAAGAGCCTCCTGAGTCTCCAAGATTCTGGAACACAGTAGAACTTCATAATTTAGGAGTCTCGTGGTGCAATGGTTAAAGTGCAGCTGTAACTGTGCTCTTGACCCAGGGTTCAATCCTAGGTAGCCGGCTCAAGTTTTGTTATTTATTTATTTATTTTAGAGTATTTTTACCCTGCCTTTCCCCTTGGAAAGGGACCCAAGGCGGCTTACAGTAATGAGGGATAATATACAGTCCATTAGAATAAAGACATGTTCAAGTACTGAGAACAAGGAATTGAGGGACATCTTACAGCATTAATAGGCAACATTACATTAAAGCTACAAGGTTATAAGTAGTTATAAACACAGAGCCTATGTGAACCTATAGATTCATATAAAAGACACATCATGGTAGTCCATCATTCGGGGAAAGCTTGCCTGAAGAGAAAGGGGCGCAGCAGTCGAGAAGGCCCTTTCATGGGTTCCCACAACCTTGAGTGAAATGAGTACCCAGCTTGCATAATTACAGTAATGTGTAGCATGCATAATTACAGTACTATATTTGGAAACTGCCCAGAAAATGCTCTAAGTGCTATGAGGTGGTATATAAGCAGCACACTTTGCTTCTTTTAGTATTATTTTTCAGTCAAAGCCCACAGATGTTTTATAAGGGACATATCAATACACTTTATATAGAAAAGTTTCATTGCCACTTTTTGCTGAAAAAGATGCCTCCTCTGTGCTAACTTGGATCCTAGCTTTCCTTTCTGCCCTATAGTATAGGTGCATTTCTATTTTAATGCACCATAAAAAACTAAAGTCAACATGGACAGAGGTCAGACAGGTAGTTTATGAGTCATTTCAGAGACTGAGTCACTATGCTTTCCATTCTTGTGGATCTGTGGGTTAATAACAAGACGAATTAACTGCCCGCAGCAGGAAGAGAGGTAAATGGATTTTGTTGAATAACGGACTTCTCTCCAAGTTATTCTCAGTCATCTGGATGACATGACTTACAGTAAATGCTGCCGGAAGAAGGACAGAGTTCAGTAGTTTGTCAAGAGCGGACTAAATATCACACAGCAATCTTAATCCAAGTTCTGCTGGGGCTAAGTATTCTTTCTTTCTTTCTTTCTTTCTTTCTTTCTTTCTTTCTTTCTTTC
>JAHTLZ010000237.1:2006243-2042586 GCA_023846285.1 Phrynocephalus versicolor | reverse complement strand
TTCTTTCTTTCTTTCTTTCTTTCTTTCTTTCTTTCTTTCTTTCTTTCTTTCTTTCTTTCTTTCTTTAAATGCAAAATATATTCCTTGGTTCTAGCTGGCTTTGGAGTTATAATTCTTTTGTCACACCAGCAATATATTGAACCAGTATGACCTCTAGTGGTTAACTGGTTATCATTATGAGAACCGTCTCAAGATGATCTATGCCAGGCATGTCCATACTGGATGGAGATGTCAGCTTGCAGTTTTACGGTTTGCATGCCCTCCCTGCCTCTGTCCACCACCACCCCAGCCACCTCCCCAGCCAACCTTCCCCCAGCCCCGTTGCTGCAGTGTCCTCCCTGCCTCCTTGTATGTTATAAAGATTTGTCCAAAGTTTGGCCTCCTTGTAAAAAGTTTGGACAGCCCTGATCTATGCAGAAAATGCAAATCTAACTGAAATAATAATTGATTTCTGGTATTTCAAGAATCCCCCCCCCCAAAAAAATATGTTTGTCTGAAACAAGTCTCTTGCCTTCCTATAGCTAATGATGGAGCCTATTCTGAACAGTTATGTAGTTTTTGTTCCATGCTGTCATGGTGTCTTTGATTTATGGTGACCTGTCAAAGTTCGCTGGGAAAGCCGCAAGCAGTCTTTGGCTGTCCTTGATTGAGGGAGAAGCCTGGCGGGCACCTTGGAAGGGAAGCCCTTACCCAGGGGTAAGCGTGTACCTGAAGGTAAGCACTTCCCTTCCAAGGCACCCGGGCTTCTCCCTCAATAAAGGGTAGCCAAAGGCTGCTCTCTACACCCCAACCCACCCCGTGACCTGTGAGAAGACCTGTCAAAGTCAGCTGCCTTTGAATGAGGGTGATTGGGACAGCCTTCCCATAGGAATGCAATGAAAACCTATTAATCAGTTTTCTCCAGAATGGATTAATTAATTTTTAATGCATTCCTATGGGAAACTGCTGTTCAGCTTACGACTTGATCTGAAGATGCCTTCAGAACGGATTAATGTTGTTAAGTCGAGGTACCACTGTATCTACAAAGCTTTCCTCCAGCTAATAAGAACAACCCATTTTATTCTTATTAGCTTTTTTTACTGTCCAGCTTTCACACCCATACATGGTGAGTTGGTGACTTGAAATGCCAAGTGTGACTGATCCTGGCTTGGGTTTTCAGTGACAAGTCCTTAGACTTGATGATCTTTCCTAATGCCTTCATTGCTGCCCTTCTGAGTCTCAGCCTTCTGATTTTTTGGCTGTACAGTAGTCTCCATTTAGATTGACGATTGAACTAAGGTATACAAAGTCTGATTTGTACACCTTGGTTGTAATTTTGGTTCACTACAGACCTTGATGTCAGATGAGCAGTCCAGAAATCCAATGAATAAATACATACATACATACAACATGAGAAACGCTACAGATAGAATAATGTTATAATAAACACACACACACACACACACACACACACATACATACATACATACATACATCACTAGAGACACTGCAAATTGAATAATGTTACAAGGCAAACCTGCTGTTAGAAACTCCGTATTTATCTCAAAATGTTAATGCTAATTTCTGGTTGTTCACACATGCTTTCCCTTAGACAGGAATATAATTGCAGCGCCCCACAATTACAATCTATGTCTTTGATCTACCACCCTCCGCCTCACTGTTTTAATCCCTTAATTTGTTATAAATTGTTTTAATTGTCCAATTAATTGTTGTTTAATTTTGATTAGTTTTTAGCATCACTGTTATGATGTATCATGTCATTTCTGTTCTAACTTGTTGTAAACTGCCTAGAGTGGCCCTGCTTCCAGATGAGCTGTATAGAAATCTAACAAATAAATAAAGTAGGAAATTCATTTATGCAGGGAAGAAAGATGCTTAGCCTTTACCCTTCATATTGGCTCTCTCTTACAGACTTCATTCCTTTATGGTCACCTTTGCAAAAGCAAAGCTTGCCTTGTTGATCCATGATGGGGGAAATCCCAAATCCTTAGTTTGGCAACACATTTATTACAGAAGTAGGCAAAGTGCACCACTTGGGATGTTGTTGCACTGAGACTTCCATCAGCCTCTGCTAGTTCATCCACTTCATCAGGAGGTATATACAAATTAGAGAATGGGTTTTAAAAAAACAGGCAAGTGCAAAAAGTGGGCCTAATATTCCAGCCACAAAATCTACATTGAAGTTCAGTGGAGATTCTATACTGAATGAATTACTGGTAAGTTTTGCAGGCCAGAGAATATCTCATAATCCATATCGAAATTAAGATGGAATGGTGGGTCTCTGTGCTTGAAAACACAAGGCTGCTGTTTACCTACTTTCTACCATGTTCACTAGGCCACCCAACAGAATCCCAAATGCAGGAATCAAACCCTGTGATAATCCAGCTTTGTAAGCAGCTGGGCCCTATATCCGCTCAAGCAATGCTGTTATAGATTATAGAACTAATCACGTTGGTTATACCTTCAGGGGTTCATCCACCTGTGCATTCTCCAAGATATTGCACAAACTGCCAGCAATTCCTCTCTGCTGTCTACATGACACAAGCCCGCAAGTCTCTGTAAAAGAATATGTGGACACAAATCTAGCAGAACAAAACTTCAGCATTCAGTAACTAATGCAAGAACATTTCAGTGCCCTAGGACACTCTGCTGCAGCCTTGAACATTGTCATTTTTATTTATGCAAAGGGATTCTAAAACAATGCTTAAGCATGACATTTATTTAGACCTTACCAGGATAATGATTTTGCTTTTGTTTGTTTGGGTCTGTAATTATTGTGCTGGAAGTAAGTTCTGACAACCACAGTCAGTCCACCGGCTGGTGGATCAAAGATAGCAATGATGTTGCAAAAATACTCTTCAAGCAAAATCAGTGTTTAAGACTTGCTTATCTAGCAAAAGAAATGAGCATTTTGATTTATTTTCAAGCAACACAAAAGCTAGATGCAAAACAAAATTAACTTTGCTTTGATGGCAGCTTGAATAAAGAAACAAAATTGGTTGTTCCCATTATATAAATTGGCTACAAATGTATAAAATTGAGAAACTAACTTGAAAGTTTTATCTAGCAGAGTTTAATCCCTTGACACTCCAGTGTTCCAGCTTCATGGGAACTTCTTCCAGTTCAACATATAAAATGAAAAACGGAAAAAATGTATCATTTTATGTCACTTTGATTGGTCAAGCAACACAATGACTTATTGTGCTTCCCCCATCTAACTTGGCTGTTTGTATACACTAGTACAGAACAGAACAGAATAGAATAGACTTTATTATGGTCAATGACCAATACCAACATAGATACATTTAAAATATGTATGTACGTATCCAGGAGAACATATACTGTACATAAACAAACCTAGAAACTTGTTAAAATCTTACTAAAATCCTGCAATTACTAAAATCTTGCAATGACTAAGCTAAGACCGGTTAAGACTAGTTAGACATTTATTACGACAATTTCTTCATGAATTTTAAATGTGGCTGTGCGGAATTTACCAACATTGGACAACATATTTAGAGTAGGCCCTGCCAGATTGCTTGTGTTTGCCCTCGCAGCAGGAGAGTATAGTATGACTCTGAACATCCTGGAATCAGTTGTAGTAGATATGGTTCAATAAGATTTTTCCGGATTCCAAGATAAAATGAGCAGTGCAGAAGTACATGTGACACTGTTTTATTAGCAGGTTTAAAAGGAGTAAAAAAAAAGAGAGCATTTAAAATCCCATTGGAAATTGTGCCTAAATCATATTGTCTTTCTACTTCCACAATATGCTGTATGCAGCACAACCTATGTGGGTGAGCCATTTCTCGGAGAAACCATATCAATTTAAGTTTAAAAGTTAGGGCTTTCTTCCAAGCTGACTGATAGTTATCTAATAATACTAGAGAGGTTAAATCTCTTGGAAAGAAAATTAATTTCAGCCAGTGACTGAAAATAGCCATCCAACGTTTGTACAGTATGTACTTACAGTGAGTTAGTTATGCACTGTAGAATTCAACAGGACCAACTCCATGGTGTTCATATAAATGATTCACTTGCCTCTTAAAATTTAGACCACCTGGTGCTTAAACTTTGCAGAGTTGTTCTCCAAAGTGTTTTGTTTTTCTGACTTTAATTGGGTTATACTACTAGAGAATGCTTACGATTCGCATTTAAAAATTTCTCATATGACAAATGGTCAGGTATAAAATGAGCCAATTTTCTTTAAAAAAATCTATTTTTAAAATTTTCTCCTTTTAAAAAAGCAAACTGTCTTTTAAGTAAGACTGAAAATTCAGTTTGCTGAAACACAAAGACCTAAAAGGTCAGTATGGCATTCCCCAATGACTTTTTCCACAAAGAGCCTTTGATGGATTCAGGGATGAATGGTTCATTGGAAGGAGGACAATTAATGTCCTTGATCATTTTAACACAAGATAAGAACTGAAACTCAATGAAAGCTAACCTTGCAAATTACTGCTGTAACGCTATAGCGTATCTTACGCTTATCAGGAATGGTATTTCTATCTTTTTATTCTGTAGACAATGTGCTTAAATAAGAAATGACACTAATTAATTGTAAAGCAAAGATTCTCAGGTGTCTGGAAATTCCAGATCAGTGCCCTTTCTACAGGAGATTTATGGACCAGTAAACGTCTAGAATAATTAATCAACTAACTATTCCATGCGCTTTGGATAAATACTTTGTATTCATTGAGTGATGTGTTCTGTTATCCTTACTTAGAGACAGGAGCGGACTAGAAAGGATCCCAGGAATTGTGCAACAGGATCTTCTAACATTTCTAATTACAGGTATTCTTGAATGTGATTATCCTTAGCCCCCCAACTTGTATCAGGGATGTGTGCTGGGCCAGGGCTTTTAAAAACTGTTTTCCCAGAGTATGTACATTTGCTTCAGTTAAACATATCATAACTTCAAAGAAAAAGAAGACAGGGGAGATGCTTTTCATCATGTCTCCTTCACCGCTATTTTTAAGAATAAATACAAACTGCACCTTACAGATAACCTGTCATTAAACCAGGAAATTTCTTAAATGGTAATTGAGTGTGATTACCATTTAATCACAGCATATGGTTTTAAGCAGCGGCTGGATGGCCATCTGTTGGGAGTACTTTGATGGGGGGGCCTGCATGGGAGGGGGTTGGACTGGGTGGCCCTTGAGGTCTCTTCCAACTCTATGATTACAACAGCAAGAGCTTTTCTTCCAACCTACAATCTGCAAATTAGTTTGGTTCATTTTCTAATTGGTCTTCAGGTCATAACCTCCCCCTTCTGTGCTTCCAAGTTGGATTTCTGGGAAGTGGTAAACTGCCCTGCCTTTTGAGTTTTAATTGATTTGTTCCTTAATGGTGGGTTAACATATAGGTTCTGGAGGCCAAACCGAACAGTGCTAATTTGAACTGAGAATCCTCACAGACCTATAACTTGAGCAAGGCAATTCCTCTGTCATTGTCAGGAAATGTTATGTACAATTCAGGGAGTACCATGGAAATCCTCTGGCTTGTTTTACAGTTGTGCCAGAATGTTTCCAGGCTGACCATGTGGGACAGAGCGATTTGTGTAGGTGCACAGGCGCAAACCATACCAGACTAGCTCAAGCAACCACACCTGTACCCTCTTCATGCCGTAATAAGGCCACATAATTTCCCTCTGAAAACGGTACATCCCAGCAACATATGAATGTTCATTTGGAGCTTCAAGTCAACAATTAAATGGCTTATGACATTCCTCAATTTTTGGGTTGGGTGATAAATCTTTTAAATTTTATTTTTTATGGTAAGAGACAAGGGTGGGGTAATGGGAAAGAGAATTAAGGTCAAGGAGATGGTAACTCTAATAGTACATCATTATTATTACCATTACTTTACATTTGTTATATCTTCTGCCCAATTGTATAAAAACTGTTGCTCTTCCTGCAAGCCCCTTGCATCTTATTCAGCTTTTACATTTCAAACGGGGCTTTCAGCCTTTTCCTGGATCCCTTTATAGACCGGTTCCCAGTTTCTTTTGCTTTTGCAACCTCCTTTGGCGGAGAAAGCCAGTAGAAAGAGGAAACTTCATCTTCCGGAGATTTGAGGCGCCCACCCGCCTCCTCCTCCTCCTCCGCCTCCCGGGATGATGCTCGTCCACTGAAGGACACACACCTTGACAGGAGGAGGACCTAGTAAGGGATGGGAGCTCCCCTCTTTCCCGCCCAATGCATCCACGTGCCAAACAGCCCCAAGGTCCTGCTGCGGGTCCGTGTTGCCCGTCCCCCAAATATTAAACTCTTGTCTTGCGCGCATGCCCTGATTTTATTCCTTTCTCCGAAGCCGTGCAGACGCAGAGGGCAGGCGAGAGAGAGAGAGAGAGAGAGAGGGAGAGAGAGGGAGATCACGTGGCCAGGGCGGGCGTTGCGAGGGGAGGGGAGGGGAGGGGGCGCTGCCGCCTGAGGAGGAGGAGCTAAAGGGGGCGTGGCCTTCCCTCGCGCTCCTTTATAACTGGAGCCGCCAAGAGAGAAGCCTCCCTCCCTCCCTCCCTCCCCGCCCGCCCCTAGTAGGAACCATGAGGTGGGCGGTGGTGGTGCTGCTGCTGCTGTGGCCAATTGCAGGTAGACTCTCTCTCTCTCTCTCTCCTCTCTCAATCCCCACCCCCCACCCCACCCCACCCCACCCGGCTGTTCGCCCCCTTCTGGCCCTCCGGGCTCCCTGCCGGGGCGCGGGAAGGAGGGAGGCGTCGCCACGGTAACCGGCGACAGGTTGCCAACTTTTCCTGCAGCCCCTGCTCCTCTCTCTGCAGATCAGCCCCAGGCGCTCTTCCAGGCTCCTCTTCGTGCCCCTTCGTGACCACTTTCACTTCTTATTAACACCAAGTTGCGGTTTGGCGCGTGGAGCTGGGCTGGGTGGGAGTGGTTTAAGATACCGGCGGCAACCTCCCAACAGTAACAACAAGTAGGAAAGAAATATGAAGTATGGGGACCAATACTGGGAGAGAGAAAGGTGTGTTGCCATAGTAACATGTTCCTCTGTTCTTTTTTCCTTTCTGCCCCAGGGCTCCTGTTGATGACCCCTCTCGGGGAAAGCACCTTGCTGGTGAGTTGGGGCGCTGATGAAGATGACTATTTATATGTATGCTTAGTTTATAAAATGAAAAATGCAAGTCCAGCAGAGTTCTGCAACCAATAAGATTAAGAAGTTTATGTACCATGACTAAAAGGGAAGGAAACATCTGTATTTTGGTACCCACAGTATCAAAGATGTTGAGATTCAAGGCAATGGTTGTATCACACTTTGAAAGGATGCTGTTCAATTAGGCAAAGGTAAAGATTTTCCCCGCACACATGTGCTAGTCATGTCCGATTCTAGGGGCTCATGTCCATTTCCAAGCCAAGGAGCCCGTGTTGTGCAAGTCGGTGGCCGTGTGGCCGGCATGGGTGAACGCATTTCTGCACACAGAACACTGCTTACCTTCCAGCTTTTTAACGGTGGTACCTATTTATCTACTTACATTTGCATGCTTTTGAACCACAAGGTTGGCAGGAGCTGGGGTTAACAGTGGGAGCTCACTCCGCTGTGTGGCACCTGGGATTTGAACCACTGACCTGCCTTCTTTGCAGCTGACAGTTCCAGCACTTGAGCCCGCTGAGCCACCAGACCCCTTTTGCAAATTGATCAAACTCTGTGAATAATTTGTGTTTTGGAAAACCATCCAGAATGATACCTGTTAATTACTTGAGCTTAGACCAGCAGTTAGCTGCCTAGATGCCCTAAGCACATCTGATCATGCCTGATTTCAGAAGCTAAGCAGGGTCAGGCCTGGTTTGTACTTGGATGGGAGACCACCAGGGAATACCAGGTGCTGTAGGCACCTGGAGTAGGAACTGGCAAACCACTCCAGTATTCCTGCCAAGAAAAATCCATGGACATGGATCACAGGGAGTCAGTCACAACTGTAACAACACAACACACAGAGACTAGCAGTTGGATTATATGCCAGTATCCTAACAGTGTTTAATAAGAGATTTGATTTACCTAATCACAGCATTTAAAATTGAATTTATTTATTTAGAATATTTTTGCCCCACCTTTCTCCTTAAAAAGGGTCCAAGGTGGCTTACATCATTAAGATAAGACTGAATCCTTAACCTTTTTTATTCTCAAATGCCACCTATCTCAGAGGCCACATGCTTGAAATAGTGTGTTTTTAAAACCTCAGAACGTCAAAACTGGAAATTCTGAAACAAATGCTTGATTTTCACACATATACTAAAGGGTAAAAAGCAAAGGCAATGCAGACTAGAAGTTTCATTTTGGAATTTAGTTTTTATTTTGTTTGGTCAAAATATCATTTGAGTTAAATTATGGTAAAAAAAAAGTACAACATGATGAAGCATTGCTGAACATCAGCAGCAAAGTGAATAATTGCTTAAGGTTAGCATCGTAAAATGCTAATGATTATCTTCTGTAACAAATGGGTTACCTACAAAAATTATAGTTGAGTACAATATTATTATAACAGATCCTGTTTTAAAACCTTGTTTCTGAATCTTAGATAATTCTATAGTAGTCCAGTAGTGGAATTTTATAATCAAATTTGTATCATGTGCCTTTTTAGTAGATACTGAACACACGGAGAGTGCTTTTTCTTACATACATATGTTTGTATGGATAAGCTTGAGCAGTTGATGCATGGAAGGCTGTAGTGTCAGTGGCTTCCAGATTTTTACAAATCTGCATTGTTCAGTAGCCGCACGCCCCTGCCAAATGTTAAGCAAAAGCAAAGTTCATGTTTTTATATTACTTTTGTACTCCATAGTTTCTCCTAGAAACTTAAGAGTTCTGTACATAGAAACAAGCAACCCCTTTATTCTTCTGAGTCTGGGTAACAGGTATTCATAGTCATCAGTGAACTGTGTGGTTGAATTGGATCTGCTGCTGAGTTTTTCCTGGCCTTAATGTTGCATGCTAATTACCACTTTACATTACTGTCATGGAGGTATCTGCCTGCTCACATGTAGGATTAAAGAGGAGGCAAAGTAAAAACAATACGTGCTCTTTATATACCTCCCTATAGTGTTTAAAGCACTTTTTGGGAGTTTTAAAATTTAATCATGCAGGCTACACATTGCTCCCCCTCTCCCCAGCAAGCTGGGTACTCAATTTACCAACCTTAGGAGGATGGAATGTTGAGTGACCCTCAAGCTGGCTACCTGGGATCGAACCTGGGTTGGGAACAGAGTTGTGGCTGCAGTATTAGAGTTTAACCAATGTGCCACAAGGTAAACTCTACCTCCAGTATTTCCATGAACCCAACTACCTCTTAGACCAGGATGAGCAACTTCACAGGGCCTAGAGTCCAATATTTTGGCCTCAGAACCCTCTGTGTGTCTTGCAGGCTGACAAAAATGGCCCAAACCACAAAACAATAAAATAAAACCAGACTTGGCTAGAAGTCACTTTGGTTGTCTAAATGGGCATTTTGTTTTGTTTTTTAAATTAAATTGTGCGGCAGGGAGGCTGCAGCTTATTCAAATAGTGAATTATTGATCAGGGAAGCTTGCTGGTGTTGGAGCTGATCTTGTGTTTCCACGGGGGGGGGGGGGCAATTCCCGGGAAAAGGACTGAGGGTTATAGAAACATCTGGGGACAGAATTATGGAACCCTACAGCTGCCCTTTGCCCATCTATGGCTTGAACAATTGCATGTTGAACACAAAATGCCACAGAAGGCATGGCCAATGCATGCTTACAAACCAAGCTTGATTAGAAACTCTGAAACAGACGTGTTTCCAATCACAGAGCTTCTGAAAAAGATGTCCAACGAATGCAGAAACATTCAAACGGCAGCTGTGTATGTGGGAACAGTGTGTGTGTGTGTGTGTGTGTGTTGGGGGGGAAACACATCAGTTTGTCAGTGTCCTTCTCTACCCCCATTTTAGCCCTAGTCGTGGACAGGGAAACACCCACATAAGCTTGTTAACTCTCCAGAATATCTGCAAAGGGTAATTTGCAACATCAAAGTGGCAAGATGAAAATGTTGATGGAATCATGCAATTGATTAGTGATTTGCAGTATCTGAATCACTACAAAGCTGCTGAATTTGAATTGAATGGCTGTAGGATAGGTTGGGCTGGCTAGATAGTTCATTTTTAGGTATCTAATTCCAGAGCCAGAGGTTGGGAGATCAATTCCCACTGTGCCTCAAGTGAGAAGAGCCAGCCTGTGTAGCCTTGGACAAGATGCACAGTCCTAGGATACCCCACAGAAGAAAGGCTTGGTATATACACTTCTGTATATTGTACTATGCCTAGATGCTCTGAGGACATCCAGTCTCACCTGATTTCAGAAGCTAAGCAGGATCAGGCCTGGTTAGTACTTGGATGGGAGACCACCAGGGAATACCAGGTGCTGTAGGCGCCTTGAGTAGGAACTGGCAAGCCACTCCAGTATTCCTGCCAACAAAACTCCATAGACACTGTGTCTGTAGTGACACAACACACCCACACATATTCTCTACCTTAAATATTCTGGAAAGGGTATGGGATACCCAGTGTGGGGTACTGGATAGAGTGACAGACACTAGGACTTAGGAAACCTGGGTTTGAATTCCTGCTCAGCCATTGGGTGTGGAACTGATAAGACCACTCAGTAAACATCTTACCTTGAAAGCCTGATTACTTTTGCTTTCAGTTCTGACTTGACAGTACATAACAGGATAGGCATATTGGGTTGCAAACTGGACACACAGGGAACTTGTTCTGTGCTGGTGTTAAATGTTAGATTCTGCCCAGACCACCTAACCTAGATAGCTATTTTTAATCATATGCAACGGTCCTTAATATTTATGTTGATGTTTATGAATATTAGCAGGCTTTTGGAGTTGTAAACTGAGAAATGTTAAGTTGAACTAATATTTCACCAAAAATATAATTTTGAGTAAATTTTACTGAATCTTTTCATTCCCAGCCTAGATGTGATTCGTACTCTTTGCCTGGATGCCCAAGGAACTTTAATCCAGTTTGTGGGACAGATGGAGAAACATATGCAAATGAGTGTATGCTTTGCATGTCAAACAGGTAACATGAAACCAATAAACCTTATCGTCTCTCTTCAGTACCTTGGCTTTCAAAATGATCAAGTACTTCCAATTAAATTCAGTTTTAGAGGCCCCATGCAAAGCTCCTCAAAACATTTCCCCCCAAAACTATACTATCAATCACTGTATTCCATTACCCATTTTCCAGCATTAGCTAGTCTTGGATGTTTCAGAGTCGCATAGGAGAAACTTCAAAAAAATTTAAATAGGGACTAAAAAAACACATGCATTTGAGGCCTGGGATTTCAAAACAGTGGAACGGATCCCATCAACTTGGCATGGGTCAGAATGTACATGGAAGGTCAGTGTGTAACACCAACAGCCCAGGTAAGCTGCTGAAGGATTTTGTCCGCAAGATCTGCCAAGCCTTACTTTAGAAGAGCATGCTTCTAAGATCTGTCACCTGTTAGAGATGAAGGTGGAAACTGATCACATAGAGGCCCATCTGTAACCCAGAGCACGGCAGTGCTTGGGACTGCTTGCTGCTGCACACTCAGCCTCCAATTCTGATTATACAGAGATGGGGGAGCTACGCAGCTCCTAACCAACCAAGCTGTGTGTGTTGGGGGTGTGGGGAGAGGGTTGTCACTGATATTACACAGACACATCTGAGAAGGGATTATTGAACTATTTTCTTGGCTCAGCTCTGTACAGTTTGAATTGGATCCTGAGTGTAAGCAAAGTCTCCTCATTCCAGTATGGATATTTGTTGAAAGCATACTTGACTGAGGGAGTCTTTAGTATGTTCTGCTCTTCACCACTAGCTGCAGGATAAATTTACATCTCCCAGCCATTTACACTCAGTTGTGAATACCTGATGGTTGAGCCATCAGGTGTGATCCTAACAGCAGCATTCATCTCTTTTGTAAACTGCCCAGAGTGGCCCTGTTGCTTGGTGGTGCAGTATAAAAATCTAATAAATAAATAATCTCTGCTGTACAGTGCAGGAATGGAGTCAGTATGAGAAGTAAGATGCTTTCATGCCACCTCTGCTGCATCTAATGTGTGTCATACCTTTTTCCCTTGTTTCATTTCCCCATAAGAACAGGTTCTTATGGGACAGAACCCATGTTTACTCAACTATCCCATAAAAACATGTTACAGTACTTAAAATTAACATTATTACATCCAGGAAACACTGTAGTTACAGTGTTACTGTGATGGTACCATGTCTTCTGTAAAGAAGAGGTATTGATGATCTTTAACATCCATGGTCAAGAAAGAAGATTAGCATTATTTCAAAGATCATTTTTGATCTGTCACCTTTTCCCTGCAAGGTGTTTGCTTTCTGTCCACATTTTGGACATGTGGACCACCCACAGAAAGGGACACACTTTTCACCATGCTTCTTATGTTCCTGTTCAGATTTCAGAAAATCTGATTTCTGTGTAAAGAACAGAAATAAAGTACAGTTGTATTAAGAAATGTAGTTTTGATACACAGAGAGATGAATTGCTGGAGAGTGTCTGCGACTACAGATCTATTTTGGCACACCTTTGCCGTTATACGTTTCTGTTTATCCATTTTATCAGTCCAGTTTTTAAAAACGCTAGCATACTTTTCAACATGTTTCTTCAAAATAGCATTTCATTCCCATCCATATATAGAAACCAACGGGGGTGGGGTGGGGGTGGGGTGTTTGAGCGTGCGAAGGGTGACTCCAACGCTGGCCTGCTCGTCCCATTGCTGCGTCAGGACATCCCAGGATCGAGGCTGCTCTGAGCCAGCAAGGCTTTTGAAAGACCCGCGCTGGCACATCAAGGAGGGAGCTGTGGGTTCAAGTCTTTCAAAAGCCTCATCTTCCATCACTCCTTTGTTGGTGGTGCCTTATTTATTTATTTATTTATTTATTTATTTATTTATTTATTTATTTATTTTTACATTTTTATACCGCTCCCATTTCCTCTGCTGGGTCGGGGACAGTCAGGTTCGAGGACAGACAGGATCAGTCTTGCTCCACTTGGCAGGTGATGGTGGGGAGGTGGGGCCGTGGCTGCCCCAACCCAACTGCTCAGCCCCCTACTGGGTCGGGACAGTGGTGCCCCCCACACACACACCACAGGGGGGGTGATGGGCTTTATTGGGCAAAGTTGGGTGGCTGGTTGCAAAGCCTTTCCTGTGCTTTAAGGCTTCGCAACCAGGCCCCTGCTTTGGTTTCCCACATAACCAGCTGACCTTCACTCATCACTTGCCACAGTGATGAAAAGGAGGAGGGGGCAGGGAGGCGAAGCCACTGGGGGAAAGACTGCCTGATCCCCATTGCCCTGGTTTTGCCTTGGAAGCAGGCAGAAACCCTCCCAGTGCTTGCCACCACAGCAGAGAGCAAGTGCCGGGGGGGGGGGGGCTGGTGGCGAAGGAGCCATCCGGGTGCCTGCTCCAACCCAGCAAAGCGGAGAAAGAGCTCCCCCCCTTTCGCTGGTTTGGGGGGAAACCCCCTCAATCAACCAGCAGCAAAGGCTGTGGAGCTGTCAAAATCAGCTGCTTGCCAATAGCCAGTGATTTCATGGTCCAGAAGGTAGAGGAGGCAACAAGAGGCAAAACCATTTTAGATCTGGTCTACTCTTCACCAATAAGGAGGACCTTGTAAATGGGGTCGAAGTGGTGGGATCATTAGGTAAAAGTGACCATGCCGTCTTGGAATTTGTTATACAATTGTTGGTGAAGCTAAGCATAGTCAGACAAGAATCCTGGACTTTAAGAAAGCCAATTTTTGTAAACTTAGGGAATTATTGGCTGTGATTCCATGGACCGACACACTGAAAGAGAAGGGAGTCCAAGATGGATGGGAGTTCCTTAAAAGCGAGATATTAAAGGCACAATTTAAAACTGTTCCAACAAGAAGAAAAAATGGGAGAGGTCTAAAAAAACCGCAATGGTTTACTAAAGAACTTTCAACTCAGCTAACTATAAAGAAAAACAAGTACAAGGAATGGAAAAATGGGGAACGCACCAAAGAGGAATATAAGCAAAGAGCTAATATATGCAGGGGGATGGTAAAAAAAGCTAAAGCGCAAAACAAACTTAGACTTGCCAGAGAGATTAAAAGTAGCAAAAAGGGTTTCTTTAGTTTTGTCCGCAGCAAAAGGAAAAATAAGGAAATGATAGGCTCTCTGCGTGGCGATAATAACCAGTTACTAACAGGAGACAAGGAAAAGGCAGAACTACTCAACATCTTCTTTGCCTCTGTTTTCTCCAAAAAGGAAGAAAGAGATCTGCTGTGACAAAGAGTAGATGAGGTAGGATGGGAATTGCAACATAGAATAGGTAGAGAGCTAGTACTGGAACACCTGGAAGCATTAAATGAATTTAAGTCTCCTGGGCCAGATGAATTACACCCAAGGATATTAAAAGAACTGGCAGAAGTAATTTCAGAACTATTGGCAATAATCTTTGAGAAGTCCTGGGGAACAGGGGAAGTCCCCATCGACTGGAGGAGGGCTAATGTTGTCCCCATCTTGAAAAGGCGGGAAAAGAGGACCCAAATAATTACCGCCCACTCAGCTTGACTTCAATTCCTGGAAAGATCCTAGAGCAGATTATTAAACAGTCAGTCTGCAATTATTTAGCAAACAATGCTGTCATTACAAGAAGTCAATACGGGTTTCTTAAAAACAAGTCATGCCAGACTAATTTGATCTCTTTCTTTGATAGAATTACAGGCCTGGTGGATGAGGGGAATGCTGTGGATATTTTTTATCTGGACTTTAGTAAGGCCTTCGATAAGGTTCCCCATGGTATTCTTGCTAAGAAGTTAGTAGAAAGTGGGATAGATAGTGCTACTGTTAGGTGGATTTGTAATTGATGACTGATTGCACCCAAAGGGTGGTCATAAATGGCTGTTCAATATCTTTATTAATGACTTGGACGAAGGAATAGAGAGTATGCTAATTAAATTTGCAGACGATACTAAATTCGGAGGGGTTGCTAATTCCCCAGAGGATAGGATGAAAATCCAAAAAAGACCTTGACAGATTAGAGTGCTGGGCCAAAGCTAACGGGATGGGTTTCAACAGAGGGAAATGTAGGGTGCTTGGTGGACCACAAATTGAACATGAGCCAGCAGTGTGATGCGGCGGCCAGGAAAGCCAATGCGATTCTTGGTTGCATCAACCGAACCATAGTGTCTAGATCAAGGGAAGTGATAGTGCCACTCTATTCTGCTCTGGTCAGACCCCACCTGGAGTACTGTGTCCAGTTCTGTGCGCCTCAGTTTAAAAAGGATGTTGACAACCTCGAGCGGGTGCAGAGGAGGGCGAACAGGATGGTTGAGGGTCTGGAGGAAATGTCTTATGAGGAACAGCTTAGGGAACTGGGAATGTTTAGCCTTTCAAAAAGAAGGCTGAGAGGGGATATGAATGCCATGTTTAAATCTTTGAAAGGATGTCATATTGAAGAGGAAACAGGTTTGTTTTCCATGGCTTCAGACACTAGGACTCCGGGCAATGGTTTCAAACTACAGGAAAAGAGATTCCATTTGAACATTTGGAAGAACTTCATGACAGTTAGAGTTGTTAGGCAGTGGAATATGCTGCCATGGAGGGTGGTGGAGTTTCCTTCTTTGGAGGTTTTTAAGCAGAGGCTGGATGGCCATCTGTTGGAAATATTGTGATGGGGTTCCTGCATGGCAGGGGGTTGGACTGGATGGCCCTTGAGGTCTCTTCCAACTCTGTGATTCTATGTTTTTGACAGCTCTGCAGCCTTTGCTGCCAGTTGATTGAGGGGTTTTCCTCCAAAACCAGCAAGGGGGGGGAGCGCTTCCCCTGCTTTGCTGGGTTGGGGAAAACCAATTAATCTGTTCCCCTTTCTTGCCTTTTTTCTGACCTGCAAAACGGATTACTGTAATTGGTTTTCAGTGCATTCTTATGGGAAACTGTGTTTAGAACTACGAAAATTTCAAGTTAAGAAAATCCAATTGGAACGGAATAATTTCATAATTGGAGGTACCACTGTATTGCCTTTTCAGGCTGTATGATTAACACAGTGTTTATTTATTATTTTCCTGGGAACTGTTTGCTTAATTGTTTAAAGAATTTACCAGTGCAGTTGTGTAACAGCATCTTCCTAAGGTCCAAGTGCAAATTAAGCTATAGATGTTTGTCAACGGCCTGCTCAGTGCTCACTTCTGCCTCCGTCATGGCTATATCCGTGTCCTGCCTAGGAATGTGGATGAAATATAGTAGGATTCCTACAAGGAAGTGTTCCTACCACCTTACACCTTAGCTATAAAATCACTTTCAATTTTGTATATACCTAAAGATAAAGAGCAATGACTGGCAGTTCCCAATGGTATCAATTTGTAAGCCTCCTTGTCTGTTTAATGTCCCCTTTTGTTGTCATTCTATTGCAGAGAATATGCCAAGGATATACAAATTGCCTATAAGGCATCCTGCTCGTGAGAACAGCTTCAAGCAAGAGGAGATATGTAATCTGAACTGACACTGAAACTGTATTTGAAGTGTGCCATCAAGGCTGTTAACTGAAACAAGCTCATTTATCCTTATCTAGTTTCTGAAATTGCTTATTACAAGTCCTTGCTAAAGTGCAGGTGTATTATTTTCTTTTTGAAGCTTCAGATCCCATCATTTAATCAAGTTACTCTGTGGCTTGCAAGCAACAATATATAAGCACGTTCCATTTCCCACACAGGAATATATTAATTCCTTTGAAGTGTAACTTGGTCAGAAATACATTGGGCTTTGATGTTTGAAATGGGTTGAAGCTTTCATTTGAACTGTGTGTTTGTATTTCCTTTTAAAAATTGTATTTATTTAAAATAATTATATGCCCCCTTTTTCCTAAAGGATCCAAGAAAGGATTACAGTATGAAAAGAAACAGAGTTAAAAGATAAAGAAGAAATGATTACTATACTAAAAAAGCAGTAAACAGATATGCTATTAAAATTTATAAACAAGAGCAATATTAAAAGCTTAAGTAAAACAACACAATAAACAGTCCCTTTAAATAAAGCCCCCTTGGTCACCCAGTCATTTAAAGGAAACCCTGCCTGAAGAGAAAGGTCTTTGGCTGCTTGCAGAAGGACAGCAAAGATGGGCCCTCCTCCTGGCCTCCTGAGGGAGGGAGTGGCAGAGTCTGGGAAGAGCAACAGGGAAGTCTGTCTTCTGTGTCTCCACCAGCCTTCACTGTGAAGATTGTGGGACCAAGAGAAAAGCCTCCCCTAATGCTTTTAACACCTGCGTAGGCTCATAATGAGAGACATGGTCTTATAGATAACTTATATTGGTTACTTTGTGTTATACAAAGTGGTTTAAGGTTTCTTGTATGTAATTATGTGGTTTGGGAGAATGTCAGCCATTCCCCACAAAAAAGACAAATTGTAAATCACATTGTTATTGAGTTGGATACTCCAGTTGTGACTTGAAAAAAATCAGTCCTGCTATGTGTTCAGCAGCAATACCAAATGTGTTGAGTCCCATACAGAGTTTTTCTTTTCATGCCCCCATTGCCATCTTCCACCGACCACAGAACCCCAGTTGTATGCGTGAAACTTGCCATCTGGTGTTCTCCAGTGTTGATGCATTCATGTAAAATTTTTATTTTAGGGCACATTAGCTTTACCCAGCTGGTGCACTTAATTTTCAGTACATTTTAACTACAGTGTGTAATAGTTCTAAAGTAGCAAAAGTAATTTTTCTTAACACCAAACATAAGATGGATAAGAGTGAAATGGGGATTGCTGCTTATTTAGTACTGTATTGTATTACTGTAGATGGTATTAAGTTTCAGCTGCAATTTGTTCACAAGGGGGCGCTCAATCCAAGAAATAGTAAAGTAGCTCCCCCTGTAATACTAGTCTACAAGACCAAATAGAAGCATAGAGCTTTTCCTACCAAACTCCAACCCGGTAGAGGTGCAGACACACAACCCTGCCTTCTCCACTACTATTACAACCTGATTCTGCAGTATTTGGTCATTTTAATTAGTTTCAGTAGAGTGACCCCTTGCCCTCTTTGCCACCCTGGTTAGTGACAAGCTAACCTTGATCACAAACCTTGAGCAGCATGCAGTTGTAGCTTGTCAACAAAAATTAGGGAGGAACTAATTTTTCATTGAGAAATAGGAGTCCTTTATTTCTTCATGCTTTTCCCCTACACACACACTCCCTTTGCAGCGTCCTACAGCTTACATGCCTTATTTTCAGTCTGCAGAGATCAAGGCACTCTGGGATGTGGGGCACCTCAGACTAGCTAGGAGGAAACTCTTAAGCACCCCATCTCCAAATTGGCCACTTAGAATCTTTGAACATGGCTTATGTTTCAAAAAGAAGCGAAGGAAATCCAACAGAGCATTACTTTATGTATTCAGACATGACTTCATGAATTTGGGTGTAACATAATAGACACTGCTCCTTATAATCACTTGGAGATTCTGGATGTAGCTGAACTGAGATATAGTGGATATAGGCCAGGTTAAGTGAAGTACAAATGATGGCATGTAGATTTATCTTCCTACTGCTGCTTTCAAGCTTTGTAGGTGCATGTTTGAATTGGCCCTCAATGTACAAAGTTGCATGCTGTCATTTTGCCCAGTGTGCTCCCATGTGTCTTCAAGCATGAGAGCAGCTTGTAGTCTGAAAAAAGGATGGTCTACTCTAGCAGAATGCAGGCTGCACGTCTGCCAGTTCTCTTTCCAGTAATTGTGGCAATTGCTGTTGCACATACAAATATGACTGGGTCAGCTTAGGACCTGTAAAACAGTTGTAAATATAATTCAGTGGCAGTGTAACTACTTAAGGATGCAACTCTGAATCTTTAATGTATCCTGCTTGTTTATTTACTATTAAGATTCATGACCTGCCTTGAATCTCATTGTCATGGCAGCTTATATAACTATTAAGAAGCCACTGTGAAATAAATAATACCCAAAAGAGCTTTAAAAGGATAAAAACAACATAACAGTAGTCAAAATAATAAAAATATACTGGATATGCCAAAGTGTTGACGTCTGAGAAATTAAACATTTTTTGCTGGATTCTGTAAAGATAAGAAAATCACCAGCCAGGTTATAAACCCTTCTGCCAAACATGTCTTCCCTTCTTTGCAAGCAGTTACCAGTGGTATGCCGGTTCTACAATGTCCCCCATACAAGGCACAGCAAGGGCCAGGGTAGAAAAATCTATTCTTCTGTAAATTTGGCTTTCTGTGTGGGGAGTTGGTCACGCCCTGTTACTGCTTGGCAGAGTTGAGGCATTACTTTTTATTTCCTCCTGTGTGGGTGGTGGACAAAGCCCAGATGCAATTGTCTAGAACTGTAGAAATGTTATGGTCACTGTTGCTCAACCCCCAAAATGGGGAGGGGTGGAAAGTTAAGAAGGGGGGATTTGTAGGTGTCTGACCAGTGAAGTAGAGGCTAGGTGTTTGATTATCTGCTGTGCCTCCTGAAAGAATAGGCAACTCTGAAGCCTTCCTTGGTTAAACTCCACAGTCCCTCCTGTACTCCTGGAAGAAGGGAATGGTACATCACTTCTGGGTAATTTATTCTCTACTTGGAAAACCGTGGAAACTGTTTCCATCAGTCAGATCATACTTGACTGCACCCAGTTGTTATTACGTGCCTTGCCTTGAATAAAAGGCTGCCCTCTATAGACTGAGGAACTCCAGTCATGGGGGTCCCGCACCACAACCCTATTCACACACACCCCAAATCAGTTGTGTGGCATTTTCAGAGACATTAAAGGACTGCTTTGAAAAGAAGTCAATGGGGAAAATAATCGTCTGCCAGTAGCAAACAACTAATTCTGCATCCTACTCCTGTATATTTAAAATTCACCTAAATACTTTTTTCTTGCTGGACTGTTGAAAAGCAAACAATAAGTAACATGTTCCTATGAATTTTGTAGAGCATCCACAACCATACCCTGTTTGTAAGTATCAAGCATTTTCCAGGACAGAGTTCTGTCTCTCTTCCAAACAGGTCTGGCAGAAATAATATCAGAAGCCAAAAGAATATGCACAGGCTCCCAGCAAAATGGAGACATTTGTGGAAAGGCGCCAGGCGGCCTGTGCTCGTGCAGGAAGTGCTTGCCCACTAACAAGAGACGAGCACATTGAACCGCACTTCCCTCCTCCACAGCTGGAAAGATGTTCCTTCAGCCAGGCGAGGGAAACTGTTCGTTCTGCATTCCACATCGGGGTGAACTCCCACTGGAGAACCATGCCATGGAGAACCCAAGAACAGCTCAGCCTTGCCTTCAGGAGAAAAAGGAAATGGGCAGATGAGTCACTTGATAAGACCTGTGCAGGCCTGATTAAACTCAGTTGCTTCCAGAGCTCTTTGCTTTGTTACACAGCTAGGCTTAAAGCCAAAGGTTGGTTCCCAATGAATGAATGGGATGCATGTACTGGCAACTGGATTTTTAGGGCTTGGATAGAAATTCAGTGCATATTTGCCCCAAGATATTCTTGTGGGTAGACATCAGAGCCACAGCGCTTGTAGTGGACAGAGTGCTAGATCAGGACTTGGGAACTGATTATGGGTTCAAATTCCCAGTTGCCCATGGAAACTCACTGGAGGCTAGTAATGGTAAATTACTCCTTGAAAATCTCACATACCCTGAGAACCCTGTTAGTGTTGCCAGAAGCCAGGAGCAACTTGACAGGACACAAGTGTGTACACTATCTATTGCTCATTTTTCTTTGAGCCTGAGCTATGAGTCCCACTCACTGGCTGTAATGCATTATCTGGCACCAGCCCTTATGCCTTAATTAGCAACATGCTCATTTTTGTGTTCATTGGATTGTTCCTGCAGAGATGGCCTATCAAGGTCAGTGGAAGGAGTAACACTGCAGTCTTTAGAATCTTGTTACCCTCCAGATGTGGTGGAATGACAGATTCCATCATACTGGCAGCTGATGGTGGTGGGGAGCAATTTGAGTTGCAGACAACTCACCCAAAGGCACTACGCTGAGGAAGGCTGGTGTAGGGCATCACTTTGCTTGAGGCATGCAACTTACCAGGGGTTTTGGTCAGGAGGAGTCCTTGAAGTTCATTTACATGTGGGAATGTAAAAAAGGAATGTTGCAGGACACCATTGAGTTAGGGAGGCATAAATAAATTCTCTGGTGACTTCAGTTTCTGGGTGGTCGGGTCTTGGCCCCTCTTAGGTGACTGGTAGATTGCAACCTCTGAACTGGTCTGGTGAGCTCCACAGAATCACTTGAGAACTGAGCCATCATCAACCTCGCCCACTTTCCACCATTTTTCTATCCTGTTGCTCATTCTTGGGGGTTATGATGGCATCTAGATACTGATTGTATGGAAATAAGCATGATGGGACATGGTGTGAGTTGTTAAGCTGAATATTAACTAAACATTTTGGCCTTATATTAGACATTATCTAACGTATGTAGAGAAATAGTCATAACAAGCTAGCAGCGCAGGGCATGGTTAGCTACCACTGGTCAGTTATGTCATGTGATATCTGGAAGCTTCAAGCAAAAAGACGAGAGGACAGAGAGAAGTCATGATTATGCTTAGGATCGCTTTGAGCAGTGGAGCTCACCTCAGTTAGGAAAAGTTAGCTTAGGAATAATCATGAATGTAATGAGTTAGTCAGGATGATTTAGATTTGTTTTTTTTAGGGAAATAAAACCACGATTGAGATCTGTTAAGGTTTTGATACTTTTTGATACTTTTTTGGATTCTTACTTTTGCATCTTGGAATAGAAAATAAAATACAACTTTTGAAAAGTTAACGTGGCCTCTTGTTTTGAAAACAACCCAAAAGTAAATCAGAAGGAGACGATGTTTTGGAGTATTTTATCTCAGAGAAAAGGAATGATATTTACTTTTGAATTTAGCCAGTGAAATCCCTTTTGATTTACCATGCACTGATATGGGTGGAAACCTGCAACCAAATGTTGCTGTGTATTCCCGACCTTTCAGGTTCAGTGAAGAAAAAAAAAACTATGGTCTAAAATGGGAAGGGTGATTTTTCTACATCTGAGAACCATTTTTGCTCCCTTGATCCCCACCCCCACCCCCACACTCCAGGAGATTTCTAAGATCCAAGTGGCTATTTTCATGCTAATTTCTTTGGGGGGGGGGTGGATTCTAACTTGCCTAAAAGAAGTAAAAAGGGACTTGTCAATTAGGAACTCTCACATTTCTCATGTTTATATATTCAAATGTCTCCGATTAGCAGGACACCCTTCATTTCCTCCCCCCTCCCCAAAATACTCTAAATGTTTGAAAACCAGTTCTGCACACCTAGGGGAGCTCCTCAGCTACGTAAAAAGGAGACACTGTTCTTTGGGTAGCCCCGTTTCTTTTCAAAACTGCTTGGCACTGAATTGAAATCACAGATTGATGTTATGGGTTAATGTTCTCATCCCCATTTAGGACTCACAGCTCTCCCAACAGGATAATCAGTCACTGTATAGATTCATTTCTGCACGTATCAGTTTGTCAATATATTGAGTAGGAGAAGCCACTGCCTTTAGATAATTCATATACCCTCTGTTAAAATTGAAAGATACTGAGCTTGTCTTTGCCTAATGAAAAAGGCTATAAACAAAGAAAGGGAGGGAGGGAGGGAGGGAGGGAGGAAGAAAAGGTGGCTTTCTTATTCCTTTGGTTGATGGATCTCTTGGCTGTCTCTCTGAAGTGAATATTAAGGTCCTGCTTAAATTTTAAACCCTTTGGAGTTTCCAAACACTTTCTAAAGGCAGCCCCATATAGAGCACATTACAGTCATCCAGCTGAGATGTAACTAGGGCACGTGTCCCTGTGGGCATGTACCCCCGTCTCACCCATGCCAACATAGGTGTACCATGTCCCTTGGTAGATCTACCCTTAAAGGATGACTCCACGGATGGCACGAGGCTTCCATCAGCAGCAGAGCATGTTTGGCATAAGGTTTTGCAAAGAATGTTTTTGCTCTGTTTTGTTTGGAATGCTGCTAGGAAAAAGAAGACTAGAGGAAAACAAAGGCTTCTGGTGCCTGGAATGCAAGACGAAGGTCAAGGTCTTTCTTTTGGAGGACTTAGTTCTCAGTGTTGACCAGGTTCCTGGGTAGGGTTATAACCGTGCATGGGGAATTTTGTCTGTGCCCCTCACTTGCTTTAGGCACCTGGCTCTCGAGTCCCTCCTGACTTGGCAATTGACGTCTCTTCAGCCTTGAGGGGTGTGAAGGTGGCAGGAGAAATGGGGAACCAACTAAAGCAGTGCAAATTTGTCTTGCTGGGGAGCCTGTGTCCTCATTAAGTGGCTGAGCTTTGAACTAGTACGCTCTGGCTGAAATCCAGTCATGAGTGGCAACTGGAGTCGGCCCATTGAATCAAGGGAATTCACTGGAAAGTTGGCTCACCAAGTACTCACAATTGAGCCTACTCTAGTTGCAACTTACTACATCATTTTAGCCTCTGAGTTGCCATGGAGCCGGTTGCCCAGAACCAGCTGTTGTGATTTTTTAGCTCACCTTGTACAATACATGGCAACAAAGAATTTTTTAGTTGCTCCGAAGAAATTTCCCCTTTAGCCTCTTGGTCCTCAGTTCTAGAACAAAGGAATCTCACATGGAGTTCTGGCCTGATGTGTGCTATTCTTTTTAAGGCACATGTATTTGCTTTGCTGCTGAATGCAGGACTTTCAAAGCATTTCAAAGTGGACTGTGATTCTGTGCAGGGCTAAGAGCAGACAGAAGGTACATTATTTTGTCTTGCATTAGTGTGACCATGTGTTTCCAGGGCTTTTCAGGTTTAAGTTATTATTTTTGTTGGTTAAACTGTATTTGTACACCACCTTGGTATCCACAAGGACAAAGGATGCTTAAAAATGTCTGATGCAGCAAATCACTCACAAGGAAGAGCAAAACTGCTTATACAGTATATGCCTTCAGATGTTCCAGCTGAATAAAACATAATCATAAAACTACAAAAGCTCAAAACAGGAATTGCCTTTGGGATTCAGATCAACTATAGATATATGTTGGATTTCCAGGAACTCACCTGGGAAAGTTATCTTTGTAGCTGGAAGTTTTTAAGAAACCCAGCATCTCCTGAAGCCTAAGATTAAAAAACAGTCCTGATCAGATTCTGCAAACCCAGAGCTATGGCTTCCTTTATTGGATCAATCCACCCATCCCACTTTCCTTCTTGCTTTCCTGCTGCCTTCCTCTTTCCCCAAAGAGTCTCAGTCCCATCATGTTTACACATGTAGAGTGTTCACTCTTGGTCTGTTTTAGGACCCACTTATTTGTCTTTCTGACACTTCATGGCATCTGAAAAGTTAACCAGTGAATAAGGCTGCTGCCACCCATCAGCTTTTCAGATTGTCCAGCTTTTACATGTGTATACAGTGATGGGGAATGCTAGAGTACAGATGATCTCGGTCTTGGTTTTCAGAGACACACCCTTTATACTTAAGGATCTGTTCTTCCTTTGTAGCTTTGCTTCCTAGTTTTAGTCTTCGGATTTCTTGGCTGCAGTCTCTAGGGATGGAACTTTTAGGATTGAAGCACTCTCGGCCCCATAATTTGGAAGGAATTCCCCCATTTGATTTATGGGACCAAAAGCCTTCCAATGGGCAGGAGATAAAGCAGCCCTGCTGCACCGTGGGAACTGGGGGGATTTCCTATGACTCACAAAGATGAATGAGGGAATGAGTTCTGTCGCAGGCTGCCTCTGTACAGAATTTTGTGTTTGTTGCTGTAGTAAGTGTGAGTCAACTTGATTATTGTAGAAAGATAGGACAGAAGTGTGAGACAGACAACTACAAAGAGCAAAGAAGACAACAGCTTCAGTTCTTGAGACAACAGATTATGGTGTTTGCCAGAAAAGAAAGGCACTTGCTGCGGGTCGCCACCGTTCGAGAAGCCCGGAAGACAAGTACTCGGACCCGGGCATTCTCGGTGGCGGCCCCTAGCCTTTGGAATTCCATCCCTACCAAAGTGCGCTCTGCAGAGTCCCTGCTGGCCTTCCGGAAGGCTTTAAAAACCTACCTTTTCCAAGAGGCCTTTGGCGATTCTTATTCTTAGGTTTTTTTTTTCCTTTTCTCTTCTCCGCCATCATACACTTTAGTTGATGAGGTGCCACTAGGTTTTACTGTTCTTAAATTTATTGTTGTAATTTTATTTGTTTATCCTTGTACTTGTGTGGCTAACATAGCCCTTGTAAGCCGCTTAGAGTTCGTTTGAAGATAAGCGGGATATAAATGCAAAAATAAATAAATAAATAAATAAATAAAAGGGGTTGCCCCATTCCCATTTCTTTGTCAAGTTTTAAGCTTGTGTCAGAATAGACAGCTTTGGGACTCACCTTTGTCCCTTGGGATCAGCTCCCTCCTTTCACCCACCTACTTACCTTTGGCACTGAACATCCTCAGATACCAGGATGTTATTTTAAACACTGATAATGCTAGGAAAATGGAGCGCAGAGTGCTCCTATTGAGGGAAACCACCTCTAAGTCTTAAAGCCAGGACTACATATGGTGAAGTGGGCTGCTGTCCACAAAAGATGGTGCCACATTTAACTTACTAGTCTTTAGGAGGGCATAAGACTCTTTCCTGTTTCTGGTTGTGCAGATTTTCTTTGCACAGAGAGAACTTACCATACTCTTGTGATGAAAGCATTGTCATTTCATCAAGTGTTTCCTGGAGCTCTTGGGTGGCTCTGCTAGAAGAGTTCTGGTGACTTCTGAAAGGCATCTAGCTACATATGATTCCTGACCTGGAGTGAAGTCCAGAAAATCGACCCTCAAGACCTTCAGAAGGTCCAGAAAATGAGCATTTTCTTCAAGGAAAAAAACACTTGCATTTTATTACTTGTATGATCTCTCCCCTTAACATCTATATCCTGTTAAATGTGCACTGCTTCTAGATATAGCGTCGGCACCTTGCATTTAGATATGTCTGGGTGTCTTGTCTTCTTGACAGAGGCAAAAAAATAAAGAAAAGAAACACAAGGATGCTACTGTCGCTGCCTCTAAATAAAAGGTTGGGGAAGTTACTTTTTGGACAAGAACCCCCCAGATCTCCTAGCCACATGGTTAATGCCACCTTGGTTAGGGGTATCGGAGTTCTAGCTGAGAAAAAGTAACTTTTATAGGGTCTGCAAAACACACACAAAGAAAGACTGGTCTATTTTGGGGAGCTGCATTTCAAAAGACAACTTCAGATCTCTATGCAAAATTTGTAGTTGCTTTCATGATTAAAAATATGCATGTAATCTCCAGGCCAGACCCCAGCCACCTTTAAGTATTAGCAGGTGGCAGTTCTACTGGCAACATTTGCAAAGCAGGGACTCAATGCTTGGGGTGGGAAATGGACAAAGTGAAATATTCATTAATAAAGAACAGACCTCAGGCCAGGCCCGTCTGTTAAAAAAGTCTAGGAATCTCTTCAGGCCCCAAAGTTAGTTCTCAGTCTGGAAGGATTTTGGGAGGCTGGGAGAAAAGAGTTTAACATTTCCCTGACATTTTACTGCATGTTTTTGCTTCTTAAATATCCTGACTCAGCTTGGCTGCCAGAGGCTGGACAAAATAGGAGTGAAACTGACCCAAAAGCAACCATCGTGGAACATCTGTGTCATTTCTTAAAGGTCACATGCTGCCCAGCTGTAGAACATTCAGCCAGGCAGGAGCACTACAGGTAAAACTGTGCTCACAACCTGGGGTTCAATCCCAGGCAGCAGACTCAGGGTTAACTCAGCCTTCCAAGGTCGGTAAAATGAGTACCCAGCTTGCTGGGTGGGGGAGGCAATGTGTAGCCTATATACTGTAATAAAACTCTAAACCACCCAGAGACTGTCAAGGAAGGACATGCATCCTGGAAAAAATGGGGGGGGGGGAGGACAGACATTTCTTTGGCACTAAATATGCTGGTTTGTAGAGAAATGAGAAATAACCCAGTGGCTTTTGTGCCTATTGGCTCTGTTGTCTAGGTGCTGTTAATTGGAGAAGGACCACTTCAGGGTCCCTGCTCTCCTTCCTAATGATTCTTCCTCTTTAAGTCAGATTTATTTAGTTTATTTATTTATTATTCCACTTATTAACCACACCAACTTTCCAAAGAGAACTCTAGGCGGTGAACAAAACCATCCCTAGAGATTTGGACCCAACAATTCTTCAAGCGTAGGACACCTCTAAACAGCATTTAACCAGGGCACCAGTGATAGGTCGGTGGCAAGTCCATCCCCCAACAGTTGCTCCTGCTTCAGGCGCTTCATGCCATGTTGTCAATCAAGGAGGGAGCGGTCCCTCCCTTCCCACAGGTAAGTGCCTTCCCCAGGTTCCAAGCCAGCCCAGTCACCACCACGGGTGCTTTCCTCCTCCGCTCAACAGGTGGCTGCCTCTTTCCCCAAACATCCGAGGAGGACGGCAGGGCGTGGGCACCGACGGGGCTGCGGACGAGCTTTGGTGGAGGAGCTGGGGTTGCGACCAGCACCTCCCCCCCTCTCCTCTTCCAGAGCGTGCCTCATTCCTCCCCAAGGGGAAGCAACGTGGTGGTTAATTAGGCAACCGGCAAGATGACACTGGCTGTGGCAAAAGCCCAGCAGAATTCAGGAAGCCCTTCTTTGGCAAGAGGAAGGACTGCTGCATCTCAGCGCACACGCACGCACACACACACACACACACACACACACACACACACACACACACACACTCGTTGCCTTTCTCTGGCTTCCTCTCGCTCTTGGATGCGCCAAGCCCAGTGAAGAAAGCCAAGAATATTCGGCACCCTCTGCGTCGTTCTGTCTTTCTTTTGTCCGCTCAGAAGGAATCCGTGTGGTTTGATGAGACCAGCGGGAAAACTGCAACCCAGAAGAGTTTAGCAGAGAGATTGGGAGACTCTCCCTCACCCCCCCCACCCTCGGTTCCTCCATCATCCAATCCGCCCCGCCGCAGAAGCAAGCGGACTGCAGCCAAACCTGAATTGCCAGCAGGGAGAGTAATTGAGCTGCTTGCTCGGTCGGGAGCTGCTGTGAGTCTGTCTCATCCTGCCTGTGGTGCAGGTTTTTCAAGTCACACACACCTGCCTCACTCTCTCTCTCACACACACACACAAACACACACACACACACCGTAGAGGTGCCGTTTGAGGTAACCGCCTGCGCTGATACTTAAACGTCTGGCTACAACATCAGCTGCTTAAAGAAGATCCAGTTACTTCCTGAGGTAAGTGACAGTTTGATCAAGATGGGATCCCAAGCGGAACTTTTATGGGTTCTCCCTTCTCCGAGGGAAGCAGAAAGGAAGCTGGAAATGTGTAGGGGAGCCTGGGCAGCTTTTAGGAATAAGATTCAGGAGAAAAGCAAACTGATCCCAAATGGCACGTTTGGGGAAAGTAGTGGGGGGAAGGAGAAGGAGTGCCAATCTTCTCTCGTTTTTTGAAGCTGCTTCTATTGTTCTTATTGTTTTATTAGGAAGCCCTGTTTATTTCACCCACAGAGTGGCAAAAAACAAGACAAAAATCCCCATCCCTAAAGCTAAATTTTGTTGGCAAGAGGCAAGGGAGACACCAGAGGGAGGGGGAAAAGTCAGATATACTTTGGTGGTAATTTTCTAAAGATGTACTTGCACCAACAGGCTATGGTTCTTTGACTATTTTTTCTGTAGTTCTTTGGGATAGTTACCATGTGATGGTACCTAGCATCTAATAGTAGCATTTGACATTTGAGGGTACCTAATTGCCAGCTTTGCAAGATAATTCATATTTGATGCTGGCCAAACAATGAAGACACGTTAACAAATCCAAAGTATGTGCTCAGATTTCAAACTGAGCGTTCAAAACTGAAATGTGAGAACTCAGGGAAATGTTCAAATAGAACTGCTGGACAGCTCAGTGGTTTAAGTCTCTGGCTATGAAGCCAGAGGCTGGCAGATCGATTCGGTGCTTCCTTGACAGAGATAATCTCCAGCTCTAGAGTTCTCGGTCTCTGAAGTATATGTGAAGAGGGGGAAGCAGGCACATGTCCCAGATAGCAAAGCTAACCTGGAGGCGATGCAAGTCCCTTCCAACACAACCTGTCGGCCAACTTCAAAATTCAGTCGTGTTTCTCCAGCTGCCCAAATTTAAATACTTAAAGAGCCTCTTCAGCAGTCAAATATCTTAAGTCTGCTTTACAGTTTAGCAGGAATTGGGAATCCATGTGGACAGAAGAGAGGGAACTGGGTAGGTTGGCCGTTCCAGAAAACGCCGTTCCAAGGTGTTGGTCTGCATGTGTTCTTTGACTACAACTCCTCAAATCCCTGTCTGTGGGGCAAGACGGCAGAGGCTTCTAGGAGCTGACATCTGAAATCAGAGGGTTCCCATTTGGGGGAACCACTGATTGAAAAAAAGCACGGTGAGGCAATCTGATTGTTGTTGTTTGTTCATTGCTTCCCCCAAAATAGACACTGTTTGTTTTTCCTGCCGGGATCCCTGTATGCTTTCAAAGAACAGAGTTAAGATGAGAGCCACCCCTGTAACCCCATGCAAAGTAATGCCCTGTGATGGAAACAGAGGTGTGCCTCTATAAAGATTCCCTGCACTTTCTGTCTGTAAGGATCACACTTGCCAACTATTCTATGGAGTCTGGAAGGAGAGGGAAATAAACAGAGGCTAAGAATAGCCATTTGAGTGATGCGGCCAAGGCAGCAGCATGATCTACAGCCCAGTGAAGAGAGGGTCAAATGCAGGAGGGTGGTGGACTTCAGAGGAACATGCATTATTCAGGCCATTGGGAGAAAAACACAATGAGCACCACAGGGATGTTTCTCTTCCTGGTGAAAGGAGAAGCCAGCCATTGTTTCTGCAACATCCCAGTCAAGCAAATACTTTCCTAGGTTCAAATGAGCCATTGGATGAAACAATATTGGTCTGATGCCCAAACTGTGGTTTCTAGGCAGCCTGCAGAAAAGGTGAGCGGAAAGCTCAAGAGGCAGAAAGGTGGCCCCTTGTGGTTTTGCAAGGCCACCGAGGTGGGTCTAATTTAGGATATCAGGTATCAGATGTCTTGTTCCAGAACCTCCAGTGCCAGAGCCCTATTCATAGGTGAGTTGAAGGTGAGCAAGATGTTCAGCTAGGTTGTAAGGGCACCTCCCAATGACAGCCGGGATTACATTATTACAAGAGTATTTGTGGTGGTGACAACTATTTGGCAAGTCATCAGTATAGCATGTTCTCAGTGTGGGTTGAAGAACCCTCCTTTCTTATGCAAAGAGGTTTGCACCTTTGAGATGCACACCCAATAGGGCAAACCTACTTATTTGTTCCTAGTAATGTTGTGATTCAGGTTGGGACTAAATATAAGGGTGTGTGTGCATGGGAGATGTTTTTCCTTGGCTGCAATGATGTCATGTGAAAACCTCAAGTAAAATTTCCTTTTGCTATCCAGTAAAAGCAAACTCTCAGGGGAGAATAGCTACAAGTTCTCCAGAGCCCATTCCTTCTCATCATTCGGCACTTAGAATATCAATAACTCTCAGACGTTTTTAGGAAAAAGAATAAAAGCATTTCTTTACTTATACAGTAATTAGTTGAAATTACAGACTTGTCTACTGCTTTCTTCATTGCACACATAACGAGCAACCAACTGAACAGATCTTCAGCAAACAAAAATTGGGAGGAAAGGGAGAGAAAGAGCACTCAGCAGAGAGGTGGGGCTGTCTTGGAATTCAAAGGATGGAAGGAGCAATCAGTTAGTGCTTGATAGATAATCACCCCAGTCCAGCAAAGTCCTTCCCAGTCACACAAAGTACAGGCAGCAGGCATGTCTGCAAATAAAACTCCAGCAAATCAAGGGACCAGAGAGGGTATTTAACCCCTCCTCTTCTTTGCATGTTTTTTTACAGGCTATCTCCCTTAGGGCCTTTTTTACATTGAAGTAATAGTTTGGAATAGGCACTGATGTAAATTTAAATCAACTTTGAGTTTCATGGTATCACACAGTGCTGGAATCACTATTTGTGTTCCCCTGAAAATGCTTAATCCAGTGTTTTTGAAGGTATACCTTTACCAGACTGCTCTCTCTCTCTCTCTCTCTCTCTTTCTCTCTCTCTCTCAATCTCTCTCTCTCTCTCCAGTCCAACACTGGAACTCCGAAAGGCAGACGGGTGGTCTAGCTAGAACTAGAAAAGCCTGATGCATGCAGGAGAGCCTACTACATGTGTAGTAACTGAATTTACCACTATTAGAGGCTAAACCCCAAAGAGCCTAAATCCAATTTGAATAGGCATAGTTTTTTTTTAAGCAGTGTAACCTCCTTCTTAGTTAGTCCTCCAAACTGGAGATGGCAGCTGAAAATCCTTTCAGGGAAAACATGTTGACCTTTTGAAATGTTATTGTTGGAAATAGGATTTTCTTTGTTGTGAGTGATTCCAAAATTATGCCTTCATATGAAGTTCTTATTTGCAGTCTAGAGATTATCCACATGATTTTCACAATTATAGAGATCACTACTACTAGAAATGGAGTTATTAAAATGCATGGTCTGAGTCCTTCTACTTGGTACAGGATATTCTTGGGGAAAGCATTTGCAAAGGGCATGACAGCAGTTGAGTACAATAGGACCCCTGTATCCACTGATTCATTAACCACTGATTCAGTTATCCATGGTTAGCAGAGGAAATAAATAAATAAATAATTCAGCAGCCACAAAGCAAGCTACTGTCCCAAATAGCAGCTGTAGAGCAAGCTACTGTCATAGAGCAGCAGACATAAACAAGCTACTGTCACATGATAGCAGTAGGGGGGGGTTGATGTTCTCTCTTATCCACAGTTTTCATTATCCATGGGAAGGCCTGGAACCTATACCCAGAGTATACCAGGGTCCTACTGTAGTACTTTTTTTTAACCTAACAGTATTTCCCTGAAAGTCTTGTCAGCTTCTGCAGTTTCTCATTATCTCATAGAACACAGGTTGAGGGTGCTTTGCTTGCTCAGATGTCTTCCTTGAATCATCACTTTGTGGAATAAGTAGGTTGAGCTGAGATATACAGTGTTTCTTCCTTGAGTAAATAACTCCATATGTTTTAACACACATCAGTTTGGGGATGGGGGCGGGGGCGGGAGAGAGAGATCCCTGTATTTTCTTAAATGTATGCTACTCTGTCCACAAAATTGATAGGGCTCGCTTTCTACTGTGATTAGGTCTCAGCATATTTTGATATTCCAATGGCTATTTAAGATTGTCAGATCTTCTGAACCAACCCAGTCTGAGTGATCAAATTTCTACTGCTCAGGCCGGGGGAATTTAGACAGAAATATAGAGTGTACCGTGCAGGAAGAAGTGGCATTTTCATTTGCTGTTTGCTAGCTGTGATTTCTTGGTCTGCACGAAGCGAAAGCAAAAGTATTACCTAGCACTGATGTCGGGCATTTTTTGCATGCTGGGAGAAGACTTTTTGCTGGGCAAGCAAAGAGATGGGCCCTGTACTCCCACACCTCAATTCCATTTTACCTAAAACAATGTGGGTGGAGTTCCCCGTTCACAGGGCGAATCTAAAGAACGTGTTCCCCTTCCTGTTGGTCTCCTCCTCCAGTAAAAGCCAGGGGGATCCCTTTTAGAAGAGCAGCCACCTGTTGTCTCACCCCAGACTACCTCTTAGAGAGGCAGGAGAACATCTATGGAAAAACCTGGAAGGCAACCTGAGAGTGAGCTGGAGACATCTGGATTATAGATTTGCTTTTAAAGGCCATTTGGCTTGCAGGAGTTCCTTGCCTATAACAAAACAGCTTATTTTTTTCCAGTGAACATCTCTCTCATTTCCCCAGGCTGACCCAGAAGCAAAATGCACTAGGGAGAGGGAGAGAGCGCGCGCACACAGAAAGGACAAGCTGATTTTAAAGAAAGATACAGTATAAACCACGTGTCTGGTGCTTCAGGTACTTCAGCGAAACAGGATTTTGGGAGCAATTTAGTTTAATTGGAGTAAACAAGCAATTTGTGTGATTTGTGTGGGGAAACAACTATATTGAGCAAGAATGAACAATTTTGCACAAAGTGTTTGTCTTGCCAATGTGCAGATGCTATTAAGAACACTAGGAAGTTCTTTATACCTCTCACCAGTGAAGAGGAAAACACTATAGGCATTTTTCCTTGCTTAGCAGGATGTAAGAAGCAAGAGTTTGCATCCATACTGAATGGTAAATAAGCCAACACTGGCTGAAACCCTATTGCACAGCCCCATGTGCCCAATACTGATAATGTCATCAGCAGTGGCATATGGTCCCTAAATAAAGCCTTCTTTGGGGCTGTGCATGAGACTCTGTTGCGTTGCATCTGATCCATGTGCCCCATGAAATAGCCTTTAATTGATCCTGATCTGCCTTTAATCGGTTTAAACAATTTGCCACTGATCCTGCTGTCATCTCCACTGTGGACAACAGGATTTCAGATGATGAATTGGGAAATGGAAGGAAAACACGAGACCAGTCCAAGAGTAGAAGGATCTACCCAATATTCAGTACTGAAGACAAAATGTCACCCTCCTGTTTGTTGTTTCTTACTGCTATGACATCTCCTCACTCCGTCATCCACCCCTTCCTCAATAGGCAGATTTCTACTTCTGTTACACTAGAAGAAAACACTGGGATGATACTCAGTAGATACTTGCTGCCCTGCTGCCCTGTTGTGGAAGAACATCATTCAACAAATTAATATGCAGAGCCACACGTGGCCTATTCCTCCTTGAAGCCGGGGGCCTCTAGTAGATCCATGCTTTCCCCGAGATGCATCGTGTGCCCGAGGGTAGCTGGAGGAACACACTGTGTTCTCAACAGCAGAGAACAGCAAGCGACAAAGCTGTGTTCCTGGAAGAGAGGGTCGATTGGAATTAAGTTTCTCTTCCCAATTGGGACAGAGCACTCCCAAAACAACTTGGGGTGAATAAGCCCAGTGTACTTGAGGCGCCTTCCTCACTAGTCGCTGATCATTGGGTCATTGCTAATAAGCCACTAAACGATGGAGGATCCCTGCCTCATAGGTAGCTCTATTGCACTATAAAAAGTCTGTCTTTTAGACGGAGAAACCTCCTGCAGGACATTTCTCTCCTGCAGTATTCTAATTTGCTTGAGTAGCATTAGGCAAAACGTAAGTTACATGCCTTAAAACATGTTGTGAGGGCCAACAGCAAAACCAAACATGACATGACATTAGTCTTGACATTAAATTTAGAAAAAGAAGAACCCCCCTCCCCTCTCAAGGAAGGTTAATTAAGTCATGGGAAGGGGAACGTATGGAGGGAGGGGGCAAGAAAGGAGAGAGAGGGGGGAAGGCAAAAAAAGGGGGAAGAAGATTACAATCATGTTCTTTGTTATATCTCTATTTAAGTATATTGCTTATATAATGAATTAGCCATATTCGGTTGCTTATGACTCTTAGTAATTCTCATCATATATTTCTATTAGTCACCCCCCACACTTTTTTTTCATTTCATTTTCCTAGCTTCTTGCAGATTCCTCTTTAGAACAGGCCCCAGCTTTCTCAGTTGACTGATCCTTTAACATTTCTAACAATATGTCCATTTCCACAACTTCCAGACATTTTTCTATCAATTCTTCTTGTTTTGGTATCTCTGTCTTCTTCCCATACATAGCATAGGAGAACCAGACATAACATGACATGAGACTTGACATTACCGATGTCTAGCAAATAGCATTGGCTGGAGCTATGGATTGTTAGGGCTGCAGCAAATATGGATGGAAAATGTAGTCCTTTCCAAGGAAATTTCTCATTTGAAGTCCAGGGAGATCCCCATGAGAATGAATAAGGGAATAGTGTACAGCTTTTTAAACGTATATCAAAATACCTCTAAAAAGCCTTATATTGGCCTTTAAAGGATCCACTTGAAAGTAACCAGAAAATGTTATTCCTCTGGTTGTGACATTACTTTTGAAACAGTACATTATCATGCCTGTGTTACCTGGAAAAGTAACTAGTTTCAGATAGCCATGTTACTTGTGGCTCGTTTCTAGGCTCTAGTTGTGCTCCCTTTTCCATGTGTTTGGAATAATTATTATCTATCCATATCAACTTTTTTTGAATGCTTAGCAGCTGTCTGTAGGGTTAGCAGCAGCAGCAGCAGCAACACCGCCAACAACAATGTGTTGACAAGTCCATTCTCTGCTATGGGGACCCCTTTCAGGGTTTCCTGGAGAGACAATAATGTTCCTCTAAAACTTGTTCAACCAGATACCAAAACCACAGAGCTACCCAGCCAGCTTTGTATAGTGAAGGCAAAACATCTTTAATTTTTCATTTAGACTGAATTAACTTCCCCCCTTCCACTTTCTTTTTCTCAGCCATGAATTCACCAGGAGCCTTTTACTCATGCAAGGCACTGCCTCTCTGGCTACTGGCTGGCTGGCTGGCTGGCTGCCAGTGGGAGCAGGGGCGCTTCTACAGACTTATAAGAATGATAGAAGCCCAAACTAAACAGAGTCGCAGCAAACAGATGCTCAGGCAGAAAGGCTACAATACCTATTAATTCTCCATTGAAAATAACGGCCTGTGGCCATTTTTACCTTCTCCAGATTATCTGCCTTGATTCCCCAGTTGGCAGGAAAAGAAAATAAGAAAGCTTCAGAAGGGTATCAGCAGACAGGGAAAGAGTTAATCATAATCCCCTATTCCAGCCCCAAGGATGGCTAGCCCAGTCTCCCTTCAGATTCACTCCTGCCACGGCTTTTAGGTGGACACAGAGACTCAGCTGGACATGAACTGCTGGTTTCTCTCATTCATTTATTAAGCATCTTTATGTGTGGATACCCAGTGAACTGGTTTCTATCTGAAGCTATTCTGAATAGAGCAGCTGTGCTCACTGTGGACCATTGGCTTAAGTTCTTAATACAGAATGGTCTTCTACACCCTGGGTCATGCTACCCATCTATTTTTCCTTGAAGGATAAGCTGCAGCAGACGGTATTTCTTATTGTGCATTATGTGTCCAAAAGATTGGAATTTTCTTCTCTTTATGGTATTGAGGATTTCTAGCTTTTTATTCATGCACTGTAATACAGCCACATTAGTGATTGGCTGTCCAAGGTATCTTCAGAATTTGCCTGTACATCCACATTTCAAATGCTTCCAGCTTCCTGCACAATGTGTCTATAAGGGTCCAAATTTCAACACCATAGAGAAGTATACTGTATACATAGGATTGAAGTATTTGAGTAGGAAGTTTGATAGATAAGTCCCGTTTTGTCAAGACTTTCCTCATTTTCTGGAAGGAATTTCTACCTTGTTCAATTCTACAATAGATTTTGCATGAAGGGTCCCAGTTACCTTTGAAATAGCACCCCAGGTATTTATAAGATTGATACTCTCTCAAT
>JAHTLZ010000237.1:1988515-2006233 GCA_023846285.1 Phrynocephalus versicolor | reverse complement strand
CTTTGAAATAGCACCCCAGGTATTTATAAGATTGATACTCTCTCAATTGTATCACTGCCGATCTTGAAAAGGTTCTGTGAACCAATTTGTTTTTTACTGATAACCATCCATGTTGTCTTCTTCACGTTAAGTTGCAATCCCAATGGTACTGCTTTCTGCAGCAACAGAATCCAATAATCCCTGCAAATCTGCCAGACTTGTTGCAAGCAGGACAGTGTCATCAGCGTATCATAGAATCATAGAGTTGGAAGAGACCTCAAGGGCCATCTAGTCCAACCCCCTGCCATGCGATATATGGCCATCCAGCCTCTGCTTAAACATCTCCAATGAAGGAGACTCCACCACCCACCGTGGCAGCATATTCCACTGCCGAACAGCTCTAACTGTCATGAAGTTCTTCCAAATGTTCAAATGGATTCTCTTTTCCTGTAGTTTGAAACCATTGCCCGGAGTCCTAGTCTCTGAAGCCATGGAAAACAAACCTGTTCCCTCTTCAATATGACATCCTTTCAAATAATTGAACATAGCCATCATATCCCCTCTCAGCCTTCTTTTTGAAAGGCTAAACATTCCCAGTTCCCTAAGCTGCTCCTCGTAAGACATTTTTGCTTCCGAAGCCTTGCGCACCAGCTGATCAGCACTTACTTTGGCGGCAAAAAAAAGCCTGCACTTCCCCCCAATGCACCCAATGTGGGGGGAAGCGTGGGCTTTTTAAACTTTTCTTTTGCTGTCAAAGCCCCGGACGCCAGCTGATCAGCGCTTGTTTCAGGGGCTAATAAAAAGTTTTAAAACCCGCACTTCCCTCACCCCCGAAACACATAAAACAAATGTAAAAACAAAAAATACATAAACACACACACACACAATAGTTACATAAAACACGCACATAAAACACGTAAAAATCTAAAACTGAAACAAAACGAAAAACAAAATGAATTTTTGTAAAAAAATTCATTTCAAATGAAACAAAATGAAATGAAGATAAACAAAATGAAAAATGAAACAAGTGCCATTTTGGTGTTTCGTGCCCATCTCTAGTTACCATATAGAATATTAAATATTACTGAGGAGATATTAGCTCTCAGGCCCTTATGCTCTTCATTAGCAAATAATATTATGTTCTCTATTGGTGTCAGAGACTTACCAACTTACATTCTTATTTCGAGAGGCCTTTGGTGAGCTTTAATGTTTGTTTTTTTTCCCCGCCATCGCTATTGATCTTATCAATCATTGACCATTGGAGTCTTTTGATATTTAATTGTAAGGACTTACGCCTTGCCGGCGTTCTGGGATGCACTAGGATTTTAAGTCTTAAATGTGTCTTTTATATTGTTGTTTGTTTCTTCTTGATCACTGTTGTATTACATATTATTATTGTTTGTTTTGGCGCTTGGACGCCCGTCTGTTCGCCGCTTAGAGTTCTGTTCAGAAGATAAGCGGGATATAAATATAACAATAAATAAATAAATAAATAAATAAATAAATAAACAAATAAATAAATAAATAAATAAACTGCTTCTCTAAACTGTGGTAAATGAATAAAATGAAATACGTGGTGCTGTTGGAACAAAAAAGTTTTTTGTATCACCAAGTTGTGTCACAAGTTGGGTCCTTTTGTTATATGGCTTGAAAAAAGCTCACAAAGGCAGAATTAGCCACTTTCCTTCCATTTCCTAAATTATGCCCATTTATTACTGTTACAAAATGGGAGGGGGTTTAAAAAGGAGTAAGGAACGATTTAGAATTTTAGACAGTAATAATTCTGTACTCAGTGTTGAAAGACAAGGAGAATCTAGATGTAGAGCAGGGAGCAGGGAAGACAAGCATCTTCCCACAAATTTCCTGTGAAGCATCCCATTAATGCTGCAGTCTGGAGTCTGTCTTCTTGCAGAAGAACCAGTAGGGCCTGGGGTGGGCCTTGCCACATCCACATTTATCTGTAGGGCATGATATATTGGTACAATTGGGTAAGAGTATTTCTAGACCCTTCAAAGAAGCACATGAATTGTTTCTGCCCATTGTTGCGTTACTGGATGCTTGGTTTGTGGGGAAATCACTTTTCAAGGATACAAAAAGTTTCTGTACTGTTATTTTTGTAGCACGGTCTCTACAGAAACCCACATATTGCCACCAAGCATTATGCCCAGTGGCTTTAGATAGGTTTGGACTAAGGTTACATAATCAATTTCTTTTGGGGGGTTTGTCCTCTGATAACCTTAATAAAAACATTTTTCTTTTTTTAAAACCTTTTCTGCAGCACTTTTGCGATTTCTAAAATGCTGATAGGGCAAATGTCAACCCATATCCACATGACGCGATAATGTCTACCCACAGTTTCACAAACCTTCAGGGGACGGTGGGTGAAAAATACCTCAGGCAATTGCCAAAACACTGAAGGGAAAAAGGGAAAATTGAAAGGAGAGCAACCGTGCAAGGCAGGTTGGAAAGCTCTTCAAAGGCTCTTACTCCTCTGGCATTGTAGAGTCGATGGCAGAGCAGGGGTTCCTCTGGGGTCATAAGCAAGACAGGATGAAATTTACTCCAACAGTCCTATGAAAAATTCCCAGTGGGGTAATTTGAATGACTGACCTATTTGGTGAGCATTCACAGAAGACCTGTACATTGTGTTTGCACACAGTTGTATATATAAGTAATTGCTGATCAGAATTCTGTTGTTTATGTAAACCTACATGGTTTTAGCAGTGCAAATCATAGCCACAAATTGCCTCCAGTTCAGGAGGCACTGCTTATATTCTTTACTGCAGACCAAGAGCAACAACGGGCACGTGACATGGAATGCAAGTGGCCACTCCTCAACCACCAGGGATTGGATGCTGTGATTTATGCCATTGTGCTTATGCCAAATGTACATAAGCAACATGTGTTGGGCTAATATTTAACAGTTGATGGGTGATGGATTTTGTCAGTTGACACCTAATGGTATTTGACATCTGACAATATTTTACTGAGAGATTAAGTTATTTCAAAAAATCAGTCATATAGTGGTACCCCGACTTAAGAGCAGCTCAACTTAAGGGCAATTCGACTTAAGAGCAGAAAACTGTCTCTAAAAGGTTTGCCAGCACTGCGCTATATGAATGTTTGAATCTGAATTTACTGTCCTCACTTCTTTCTCATCAGGTCTCTTGGGGAAAGTGTGCAAAGAAAAAGCCAGCTAACGCGTGCAACAGGAAGATGTCCACTGAAACGGTCAGCAGCCTAACAGAGGAACAGCTGGAAATCCTGGAGTATAACTTCAACAAAGTGAACAAGCATCCCGACCCAGCCACCCTTTGCCTGATTGCAGCGGAGGCAGGGTTGACGGAGGAAGAGACCCTGGTGAGTGGGCAGCTGCAGAACAGGAAGGCTGGCTCCCGTTGCAGAGTCCAGGCCAACAGAAATCTCATCTTCCATGGTCCCACAGTACCTACAGAGGCCCTTTCTCCACTTTGCCTCCGGCTCTGTTCTCCACATTAAGCATGTGTTCTTTTAATGAGTACGGGTTGGTTCCAATATGTCTGTTCTCAACATTTGATGGCCATCACAGTAAATAGGGTTTCACTTGCTTTTTTTGTCGCCCCCCCCTAAAATCAGACATTTCCCCCTTAGGAAGAAACTGCAGGTGTGACTATGCAGAAGTTAAAATGCAGAAGGATCTGCTATGAATTCACATCTGGGAAATTGGCCTTCCCAGTTGAATTCACTTTAGCTGTCCAGATAGGAGCCAGCAAAGAAAGAGAGGAGGAAATGGCCAGCTAGTGTTTGTATGCAGTTCATTAAGGCAATTTCTGTTGTAGCCATCGAGATTTGAAGGAGACACCAGAAAAGAAGAGGAAAACTAAAGAGGGAACAAGGAACAGAATCATCTCAGGACTTGAGATCAGACAGCTGTCCTTCAAGGACAGCCCAGCCAGCACTAGTGGGAAAGAAATGCAGAAAAATGGGGGAAAACAGAGAGCTTGTATGGATCCTGCAACTGCAGACAAGCAAGTGCCATGAAAGATGGTGGTAGCCAAGGAAGGGTAGGGAGAGTGGAGGGAGGGACAGAAGGAGCTGTATTAAAGCAACCACAGAGTGCTGTTCTATCACCTTGGAGGCAGTCAGGAGCAGTGGAGACTTAACCCTTTGCAACAGAGAGTAGGACCCTGGAATTTGAAACACTTCTTGATGTCATGAGGAAAAGTGTTCTCTATTATATGATGTGGGGTGCAGTGGGGGGCGGCAGCCAAGAATGCAACCTCAAAGAGATCCCTCCCAGCCCCATCTCCCTTGGGAACCATCTAGCCCAACCTTACTGCACAGAAACAATGCTAAAGTGCAGACTGGCTGTTTCTGAGAAGCTAACCAAGGGAGTGTGAATATAGTGCAACCTCAAAACCAGCAATTTTGACTGAAACACTCCCTCACAATATTGCACAGTCTTTAGGTAAAGACAATTTCCAGTCTCCTTGCATGCATAGTACAAAGCCAGCAGGCTCTTTGTACCTGGGGCTCCTTGGTACACAGTGTACACTCTGCACCATTGGCCAGTGAAGAGGCAATTAGATGAACTATATTTTAATTAGCATTTCAGAACTTGACATCAGTAGTTACGTATTCTATCTGTGAAGCTCAAACTCCTATACAAAATATGATGTGCTCATTAGGTGCTAGGGCAACGTATGAGAATGTACAGTATATTAGTAACAGTCAACAATTTGTAGTTGTAGATATTACCGTATTCATTGGCAAGAGAGCCAAGGCATATAAGCCCTGAGAATTATCAGATTCGCCCTGATTAAATGGTCCACGAGCTTTACCATCCTCAGTAAAAGTAGCATAGCTTACTAGACCTGGTTTTTAAAAAAGGAAACATAATAGGGTTATATGGTTATGGTTGGAAATGTTTGAAGGCTAAACCCCCCCGGGGGGGGTTGAGGAGGAATCAAGGTGGACAACGCAAATAGACCCTATGGACTTTTTTCTCTGCCTCTGCTGTTTGAAGACCTCAGTGCACAGGAAGCAAAACAAGATTTTGCCATGTCAATGCAACATAAAGAAATAGCAAGAACAAATAGCAAGAGACCTTTGGGTAGTGTTGGCGGCACATAAGTTGAATGAATGAATGAATGACTATAGGGGATACAGGAAGTTTTCGACATCTTCTTTCATTTTAATGAGAAATCCAGTAGTCTTGAGTAATTACCCTAGACCTAGAGGGCGGTTGGACCCGTCTGAATGGAAAATTCATCTACTTCAACCATCCCAATCCCTATCATTTCCTGTACAGTATTATTTGTCAAATTCTTTAGTCCAGCACAGTGCAAAGTGCACTAAAATGAAGCCTCAAGACTGTGGGAGGCAGCTTGTCAGTAAGGGCTAGTGACAGTGTTCTTTTTCCTATGCTGCCTCTGGTAAGCTAATGGTCCATCATTCATTCCCACGCTATTGCACATCCCGCTAGTGCCTTACAAAGCCAGCTTGGACCACAAGGTGCCACAGAGGGAGTCTGCAACTTCACATAACTCTAGGGGCAAGTTAGAAGTCATAAGTTCGTTTATATATATAATGGTTAACCTGAACCTTATGCATGAATTGTAGTTGCCCTGTTACCGTCAAGCCCGGCCCTCACACAGTGTGGCTTTTGTCTCTGTGGAACCAGTCTGCCCACTCAGATCTCTTTCACCCTCTTTGGGACAATCAAGAAACAAGAAACCCAGTGACACACAGCTGGTCTAGCAGGAGTTTTGGTCCCGCTGTGGTGAACATCCCGTCCTCATCCATGTTATATAATCTGATGAGTTTCTCATTCACAACCTACGGAGGCCTCGTGCCTCTACTGGCAGTGGCAATTAACCATGATGGATGGGTGAATGGGTGGGGAGACTTTGTTCTACATGATGGGCAGGCTTCTAAGCAGCAAGCAAGTACTAATTCAGCCAGAAGGTGAGTGGGAGGAAAACACTAGGTCTTGACTTTTGTGGGCAATCTAATATCCTGGCTAGTTCAAACCAGGTTCCACCTGTGCTTCTTTTCCTTGAGAAAGCAGCATCTTCCTTTGAATCACAACTTTCAGATCTGCCTCAGTCAGCAGAAGTCCGACTGTCTTTCCACATTCTGGGTGAAGATCAAGAGATTCCTTCTCAAACCTTCATTATCTGAGTCAATTCTCACCTTCACTGGCAAGACCGCAGCTAACGACCCAATCCTTAATGGGTGTTGGGAAGGGTTGCATAGGTGGGACTTTCATGGACCCCAGCCCACTGTCTACCCAACAAGCCTATTCAAGCCATAGTCCAGTTTATGAGCCCACTCAGATCTGGATGATGTGAAATCAAGGTGAACTATAAAATGGAGGACTCGCCACTAACTTTCCTCAGACTAATGAAGCTGCTTGGATGAGTAGCAAAACATTTTGATCTCTCAAGAAAAGAAGTCCAGTTGCCATGACTCAGCTTCCAGATAAAGTCACCTGGATGACTGAGAATCCTCACAGACTCATCTTGAATTCTACTAAATTTATTTTCTTTTAGCTTTGCGTCAAGCCTCCTGTTCCAGCTTTTCTTTTTGACCTTGCCTGATCATGTTTCCTTTCTCCACATTCTAAACAAGGAACTGTTTGGCATCTCTCTAGCTTCCTGGCTATTTGTGTTCCAAGAATAACGGCCCAATATGCACTAAGGTCATGTTTTGTTTCGTTTTTAGCCATGCCTTCTATCTTTGTCATACTTATTGCAAGAAATCCCAGCACTGTTGGGAGAAGGGATGTTTGGCAAGAAAACACAGGGAAGAAAGGTTTAAGCCCAGCCTCTTGTGCTGATGGGCTCCAATCTGGATCGTCCCCAAACCCACCCTGGCTTGTGCATAGGAAAAATAATGCCCTGTGGTTAAGCAAATGTTTTGAAGTGCATAACCACATGGCTTATAGATCCATTTTGTATTCTGTCAGTGGGAGCAGTGACTGAGCAACCTTCTGCTCCTTCCCTTTGGCAGGGACCAGGGGAATCTACCCCTTCATCCCCCCCCCCCCCCCCCCCCCCCGGAACCAGCACTGTACCAGGGAAACAAGGTGCCATAAGGAACACACTTGAATAATAATTGTGTAGTGTCAAGTCAATTCTGATTTACAATAACCCTTTCCAGGGTGTCCTAGGTAGAGAGTACTCAGAAGTAGTTTGCTATTCCCTCTTTTTTCAGGGCCTGTTGCAGGTTGATCAAGGCTACCCAGGATGGCTCTTCTGGGATACACAATAATTTCCATGCTTCAGCTGCACAGCCAGATACCTAACTCACTGAGCTTTCCAGACAGCTACATACCTATAAATAGATACTTTGTGGGGCTAATAATGGTGTAACAAAATTAATGCAACAAGCAGGAATACATTCATTATACTGGTGTGAAAAACCAATGTTTTCTAGTTACCTTAAGGGGGAAATGGGCATTTGAATATATTTTAAAAGCATTCAGTGAGGAATTCTCCATGATTTAGGTCAATTTGAACCCAATATGTTCCCTAAAAAAGGTAATAAAAAGTGACAAGCAGCCCTATATACTTATGTAAGAAGTTACTTATAATAATAAGTAGCATTATAATAAGTAGCGACAGTGGATTACTTCAAATACTGTAACTGGAAGAAAACACTTTTAGAAAGTGATGGTCCCAAGTTCTGCCTGTCACCATCTTTGCCACTGTTCTGAGCTGTCTGCAGCGCAGAAGAATGAAGTGGGTAGAATCCTGAGGTGGTAAGGATGGCTTGTACCACTTTAAGCGATGCAGAGTGGATCCCATTTGTGAAAGATCCCTTCCAATGAAAAGAGCCTCTTCTTGCACACAGAAAAAAAAGAGCAGGAATCAGTGGGTGGGCCAAGAACCTTTCTCCCCAGTATGGTGGTTTTGTATACTTACTTACCTTCAAAAACTACCTGATTTCAGTTGAAGTTGGTACAGTCCACTATGTACACATACAAGCGTTCTCCCCATATGCTGTGACCTGAGTCTGCAGCAATAACCCACACCTGCCTCACCGTCTACTTCCTGTGCATGTTGGCCATATCAGCAGCTGTGCCTTTTACTCTAAATATGTCCACCCCACCCCCCGGCTGCCACCCCGTAACGCATGCATTGTGCTGGGCAACTCATCAGTTTCTCCCTATTCAACTGTTCACTAACTTTTTAAAAAAATTGGCTTTCCTAGAAATGGTTCAAGAAGCGTCTGGCTGAATGGAGGAAATCGGAAGGACTCCCTTCGGAGAGCGGATCTGTCAGGGACTGACGCTTTGAACTTTGCTTCTGGAAGCAGCTCTGGAATACCGGCAATGGCTGAGGGATTACGTTGCTGTGAAATGCCATGAAAATCCATCCTCTTCCTGCTATTTAACCTGCCGCCTTATTTAACCCAATGCCTTATTTAATATGTACATAACCAGAGAGCAAAATTTATTGTCTCAAACCGTATGTGCCATGTAATGTATTATATATTATAGATATAATGATAAAGGAGAAGCTACAACTCTCCTTGGGTACAACTGCTTTGGTGTGGAGTCCATGTGTGGCTCATATAGTAATGGTCCCAGGGATTCTTGGGGGAAAGTAATCCAAATGGGCAGACTGAGTGCACCCTCCCCCTCCCCCTGGAGTCCACAAAGATGAGCTCAGTGCCACAGTGTAGAGGATGAACATCCAGAAAACAAATTGCAATAACGTCTGAAAGCCTGAAGAAAAATTGGGGAATGATCCAGCCTCCCTTCCACTGGCTATGGAAACAGATGTGTCTCCAAGCTGTGTCTCGACTGAACCTACGCTCAATGACGACCGGTGTATTAGCAAAAAGAAAAAGAAAAACCACATGGTGCCATTGCTATCCTAGGCCAGAGGCCCCCAATCTTCACTAGGAAATGTGTTTGGGTGCCTACCTTTTCCAGTAAGGGAGCAGGCCCCTCCAGTGCAGTTTGCTTGCAGTCAGAGTATCTGAAGGCTTCACTAGAAGAGCATCCCCGAGTGTGTCTGTGGAGCCAAGCTCATCTTCTTTACACCGCCCAGGTTCTTGGCCTAACTTTGGTAGATACACTACTAAGAAAGCCGAGCCCTGCATTCTACTGCTGCTCCTTGGTACACAGACAGATTTATTGATGCTACCCAATCATGCTCATAATTCATTAGACGTCAACATATCTAAGGGCTTGTACCAGCAGCAGAATGGAAACATGTCGTTTTGCTCCTTTTATACCGGCTGCTAATGGAAATTTGTAGAAATGACTGCTTGCCACATCCCCATTTTCAGATATGTTTTACACCAGGAAGTTCATATGCTTCTCTCTACATCCGAGGAGGCAACAAGAACATTGCTACTGCCACATACACTACCACACTCCTACATAAGAACATAAGAACATAAGAAAAGCCATGCTGGATCAGGCCAAAGGTCCATCTAGTCCAGCTTCCTGTATCTCACAGTGGCCCCACCAGATGCATTTGGGAGCGCATGAGACTAGATATCTGTCTCCTGATGCTACTCCCCTGAATCTGGCCCTTGAAGGACCCCGGTTTTAAGCTTGGAGATGACACATCTGCCTCATGGTTTGTAACCTGTGATGGACTTTTCCTCCAGGAATCTGCCCAATCCCCTTTTGAAGGCATCCAGGCCAGACGTCATCACCACATCCTATGGCAGGGAGTTCCACAGACTAACAACGCGCTGGGTGAAAAAATATTTTCTTTTGTCTGTTCTCACTCTCCCAGTCCTCAATTTGAGTGTATGTCCCCTAGTTCTGGTATTTTGTGAGAGGGAGAAGAGCTTCCCTCTATCCACTTTACTCATGCCCTGCATTATTTTGTACGTCTCAATCATATCCCCCCTTAGGCGCCTTTTTTCCAGACTAAAGAGCCCCAAATGTTTTAGCCTTTGCTCATAAGGGAGGTGCCCCAGCCCAGTAATCATTTTGGTCGCTCTCTTTTGCACCTTTTCCAGTTCCACTATGTCTTTCTTGAGATGCGGTGACCAGAATTGTACACAATACTCCAGGTGGGGCCTTACTATTGTTTTGTATAATGGCATTATAATGTTGGCTGTCTTATTTTCAATCCCCTTTTTGATAATCCCTAGCATGGAATTGGCCTTCTTCCCCGCTGCCACACATTGGGGAGACATCTTCATGGAGCTGTCCACCAACACACCAAGATCTCTTTCCTGATCTGTCACGGATAATTCAGAGCCCATGAGTTGATAGATAAAGTTTTGATTTTTTGCCCCAATATGCATTACTTTACATTTGGTTACATTAAAATGCATTTGCAATTTTGTAGCCCATTCCCCCAGTTTGGAGAGATCCTTCTGGAGCTCTTACAATCTTCTCTGGTTTTTACCATACAGAAATGTTTTGTGTCATCCATAAACTTAGCCATCTCAATGCTTATCCCTGTCTCCAGGTCATTTATGAACAGATTGAAAAGCACCAGTCCCAGGACAGAGCCCTGGGGCACACCGCTTTTCACTTCTCTCCATTGTGAAAATTTCCTATTGACACCTACTCTTTGTTTCCTGGATTCCTTTGTTTCCTCCCCATCTGCATCTTCCCACCCAACTTTATGTCCCTTTCACCCATCTATATGTGTCTTCTATGTTTTCTGCCCCTAACAAACATCAAACGTTTCTGCTCTTAAAGCACTGTTATTTTTTTGTTGTTTCCAAAATTAATCTAGCACTAAATCACTTTAAAATAGCCAATTTCAGGCACCAAGAGTTTCTTTCTTTCTTTCCTTCCTTCCTTCCTTCCTTCGTTCTTTCTTCCTTCCCTTTATATTGCCCCACAGTGCAGAGTAGTTTACAATGCCATTTAAAACACATATAAATACAATACTCAACAATTAATATTTAAATAGATTAAGAATAGATAGATCTGCCTCCAGAGAGAGAGATCTGGGTCCAAGAGTACATCCAAGCTGCGAACCAAATCCTTCAGGTGGAGTATAACCCCATCAAGGTGACTCTTAAAAGTGTCTCCAGCATTTATGAAATTGGTAATGTGGTTCCCAGAGGAAATGAGTGGAGTGAGATGAACGTTTTCAATGGCAATGCTGATTTCTCGTTAAAAAAAAAAAAAAAAACAGTGAAAGAATGGTTTTACATGGTAACCTGAGTGTTTTTCAAAGAGTTGGTGTAAAAGGCCACTGGTTTCCAAATGTGATTAAGAGTAGTGTAAGACTTTGCCATCCACAACTGAGACCAGAAGCTGTCAGGGTTAGTAATGGGACAGAAGAGAGGCAAGAAGCCACAGGATTTGGATATTCCCATGCCTTGTCTCACAGGTGATATTATGTACTTTGAACTAAAGATATGGCCATCAAAGGTACAGAACCAACAATATGCATGATTCCATCACACAGTGTTGACACAAAACAACAAACAAAATACCACATAAAACTCCAAAACAAACAAACACACAAACAAACAAACAAAAACCAGAAGCACAAACAGAAATAAAACTGAATAAAAAAGAACCAGAAAGGCACACAAAGAGATGGTCTTTAATAAGCATGAACATAGCAATGAAATTGGCCAGTGGGTTTTCCTTACAAATTCGTGATTCAACAATCTGATTGCAAATTATAATGGTGTTAACCTTCTGCTAACCAGTTATGCTGGAATTTAAACAATGATAAAATATGACAAGCATGTGGACAAGGGAGATCCAGTTAACATTGTTTATCTGGACTTTCAGAAGGCTTTTGACAAGGTCCTGCATCAAAGTCTCTTGAATAAACGTGTCAGTCATGGAATAAAGGGACTGATCTTATCCTGAATCAGCAACTGGCTAAGGGACAGGAAACAGAGGGCAGCATTAAATGGACACTTCTCCAAGTGGAGGGAGGTAAAGACTGGTGTCCCCCAAGGTTCAGTACTGGGACCCCTGCTTTTCAACTTCTGCATAAATGATCCAGAAGTAGGAGTAAATAGCAAGGTAGCCAAATTTGTCGATGACACTAAATTATACAGGGTAGTAAAAACTGAGAGAGATTGTGAGGAGCTCCAGAGGGATCTCTTGACACTGGGGGAGTGGGCAAACCAGTGGCAAATGAACGTCAACATTAGTAAGTGCAGAGTGATGCAGGTTGGGGTAAAAAAAACAACACCAATTACATTTATAAACTGAACTCTCTGCAACAAACCAGGACAAGGACCTTGGTGTCCTGGTGGACAGCTCAATGAAGATGTCAACTCAGTGTGCCGCAGTAGTGAAAAAACCAAACTCAGTGCTGGGGATCATTAGGAAGGATATAGAAAATAAGTCAGCAAGTGTCATTTTGCCTCTTTGTAAATCTATGGTGAGGCCCCATCTGGAGTATTGTTGTACCATTCTGGTCACCATACCTCCAGAAGGATATCATGGAAATGGAAAAAGTGCAGAGGAAGGCAACCAGAATGATTAAGGGGCTGGAACACCTTCCTTACCATCTGAGGCTGCAACCGCTGGGTCTCTTCATTCTTGAACGATGGCATCTAAGAGGTGACCTGACTGAAGTTTATAAAATCATACATGGTGTGGACAAAGTAGAAAAAATATCCTTTTTCCCTTTCACACAACACTAGAACTAGGGGGCACTCCATGAAACTTTTGGGTGCTAGATCTCAAACAAATAAGAGGAAATACTTTTTCACCCAGAGGATCTATGGAACTCCCTGTCATAAGAAGTGGTGACGGCTGTCAGCCTTGACAGCTGTAAGAAAGGATTAGACAAATTCATGGAGAACAAGGGTATCAATGGTTACCATTATGGATGCCTAAGGACAACCTCTGGGTTGGAGAGATAGGCAGGATATATCTCAATGCCATTTGCAGGGAACCATAAGCAGGTGAAGGCATCTGCTTGGGAATACCCAGAAGCAAATGGTGAGCCACTGTGTGAGACCCAATGCTGGACTGGATGGGCTGTGGCCTGTTCCAGCAAGGCTGTTCTTATGTTCTTATGTTATTATGTTATTATAGTGAGGAAAAGAAGGTATCCTTCACCACTGAAGGGAGCATTCTTTCTAAGTATCTGCTAAATGCATGGTCTGGGTTGACCCTACAACTCTGGGGAGAGCTACAAACATTCATTCAGTGTAAATGATCTTTCTTCAAATGTGTGCCCACTAGATAGTTTGGAATATAATTCCCATAATTCTTAGCTGGCTACTTGGGACTGATGAAGATTACAGACCTAAACAACTGGAGGGCATCGGTTCTGGAGAAAGATGGTGTAGATGATCCAGGATTAAACAGACCATTATTTTATTTGGTACAGATCACTTCCCTACCTTCTTATGTTGAGTAACAAGAAAGAAACACAAAAATTAAGGAAGTGTGGAGATTATCGATTCAGAAATGGGTTTTTCTACATTTTACTAAAATTATGCAAATGAAATTCATGAAGACTTAAAGGAAGCTACTTTCCCCTATTGAGTTATGTTCATGGGAATATCAAATATTTCTTCCCCTGTGGTTGTAATGGGTCTCAAAAGATAATTAGTTTAAGTGGAAGCAAGGGCAGTTTCTCTAAAATTCCCGAGTTCAGTATTTTGAGCCATTATTCAGACAATGGATATAGTCAAAATACACAACTGCAACTACAATGTCTTTCATAAAAATGAACCTTAAAATTGGAAAATTGGAAAATCACAGACATATATTAACCAACATGCTATATACATAGGATCAGATAAATATAGAACTGTGTCTCACGCATAGACATGTAAGTACAGTAGGAGTCCCTTATCCATTGGTTCACTTAGCCAGTCTGGAAAATGTTAAAAATATCATAAGAAAAATCCTAGAAATATATTACTGTATATTTAAAGTCAACATTGCTAAAACTGGCTCTTAGAAGGAGCCAAAGACCATGCAATATGTAGCACTCACCATTAAGTCCTACTTGATGTTCCATATTATGCAGGTGCTACAGTAGTTGAAGCCTTCATCAGAAAACCGTTTGCTCGGCTTTCTACACGGCCATGTCACCAACCAAGTCCTGCAGCATTTTCTGTCCTCTTGGTTTCCATGGATGCCATAACTGATTTCTCTTCCAGTTTCCACCGTTTCCCTGGATTTGAAGAGTACAGGTGACCTGGTACTGTTGAGAAGCTCTATGGAGAAGAACAAGGCAGCTTTACTGGTGTCATGAACTCCTTTGTTTCCACCTACAAGCCAGGGGTTCTCCCTTTTTCCTACCTTAGGAATCTAGCTCCCCCCCCATTCCCTTCCCTTGGTGCTCCTTCAAACTCTGTCCTGACCCGAAACAGTAACACGCCCTGGTACTCTCATTCTCACCCTTCACATACTTGAATGATTCCCATCCCATCTCATTCCAGTCCTCTTTCTATTTCCCTCCACTCTTTCTTTTCTCATCCTTTCTTTCTTTTGTTCCGTTTTTGCTTTTCTTTTTTCTTTTTTTTAATTATTTTTTTAATTTATTGCATGAGGAACAAACATACACTTTCAGTCCTTACAACTATTCCAAAAACATTATACCATCTTTTGGTCCCTTCCTCATTAACCCTCCCTCTCCCCCCTCCCAGCAAGCACAAATTACACTATCCTTTCATATTAAACATGACTGAGGCATTATGGAATAGTCTAGCCCATTTTTTGTTCTCGGGCTTTCCTTTTATCCAAATTATATACTTCTCCCAATCCTTTAAAATTCTATTTTTCCCTTCTGTCTTGCCTTCTTGCATAATTTCTATCCATTCATTTTGAAAACATTGATGTACAGTGGACCCTTGTATAACAAACAGCTTATATAACATAAAATTTGCACAACATTAAAAATTCTGGAGATAGGGGAAATTTGCTTAACATAATCGCCTATGGAGAAAATCCGTACAACATAAAAATGGGAGCACTCCATTTTCAATGCATTCCTATGGGAATTTGTATAAAGGAAAATTTGCTTAACATAATTTCATTTGGAACGAATTAATTCCTTTATACAAGGTACCACTGTATATAATCTTTCCATTTATCATATTTCCATTTTTCTTCCTCTTTCCATCCACACGTTAATACCATTATAGCCACTGCTATCCCATAATACACAATCTTTTTTATGCTGCTCCATTTTTTCTCTATCTACTATCCCTAAGAAGATATGATCTATTTTAGCTCAATCCCTTTCTTTGTAATTTCTGATAACCAATTTTCTACTTTCTTCCAAAATGTTCGTATTTTCTCAAATTTCCATATCATGTGTGCAAAAGTACCCTTTCTTTTTTACAATGCCAACAATATTGCAATATGTTATTATTCTATTTAATTTCTGTGGGGTATAATACCATTTATGCAACCCCTTCAATTGCATATCCTTAATTTTTTCCCATTTTACCTCTCTTATTCCCCTTAATATAGCCTGTATCTTTTCTTTATTTAAATCTATATCTTCTTCCCAATTATATTTAATTAAATTTTCAGTCTGATTTCCCAATCTCTTCTGCTCTGACCTTTTTTTCTTCATATTTCTTATACACCAATTCCCATTGTCTAACTTCTTTTCCCATAAGAGAATGGAACCATTGTTCATATCCCCTTTTCATACTTTCTGCCACCATCCACTTTTGATTCCTTAATATCCCTTTTAGTTTATTTATCCCCTCTCATGATAACATTAAATCATGCATGTCTTTGATTTTATAATGTCCTTTCTGTTTTAAATTCTTTATAACTTTTGTGACAAGATCTTCCCCTCTTTATTAAACTGCTCTAATGGGCCTCAATTCGATGCTCCTCCTATTTTCATCCTCTTTATTAAAATCTCCATCGTTACTTACCTTGGTCTCTTAACTTCCTTCAATATTCTTTTATCTCTATCAAATATACCCAAAGAACCTGCTGAATTATTTATTGCATCTTCTATTCTTTTCCATTTAGGCGTGGAATGTTTCCCCACCTTCATTACCCATTTTAATTGGAAAGCTATATAATACTTTTCTAGAGAGGGCATATTCCAACCTCCTTCTTCTTTTACCGCATATAAAATTTTATGCTTCATTCTCAGGCTTTTCTTACCAAAAACCCATTTCCTTAATGAAGCGTCCCATTTTTAAATATATTTTCTGTTAATAATATTGGGAGTACCTGAAATAAATATAGCAACTTTGAAACTATATAAATTTTCAAAGTCCTAATCTTTGACATAATATCCCCGTTTTTTAATCTTTCCAGCCCTTTATTATTTTCTGGATCTTTCTCCAGGTTTTATTATAATTTTCCACCCCAAATTTCTTCCAATTTTTTGTTAATACCACTCCTAAATAAATCTCTTTTTTACTCCATTCCCCATTCTCATTTTTAACCTTAATTGATCTTGCTCCTTCCTAGGAACATTTAAAAACATTAAACATTTCTGATTTTTGTAAATTTACTTCTAACCCTGAGATTTTTTCAAACTTCTTTAATATATTAATCAGTGGACCCGCCACTCTGAAGGATTAGTCAATATTAAAATTAAATCATCCGCAAACATATTTAACTTTATTTCCTCTTTTCCTATTTTATACCCTTTAATTTGAATACATTCTCTCAAACTTTGTGCCAGTGGTTCCATCGCTAATGCAAATAATTAGGGGGATGATCGGCATCCCTGTTTGTACCTCTTTCCACTTTAAACTTTTCTGCTAACGATCTATTTACTCTTACCCTTGCAAAATGTATATATTTCCTTTACTGCATTCGCATAGGGGCCTATAATATCCATCTGTCTTAATAACTTTAGTAAGTACTCTCTACAGGATCAAAAGCTTGTTTAATGTCCAATTTTACTATTGTCACTTTATTTCTTTCCCTCTTGGCATCTGCCATTATATTCATTACTATTCTTATTGGACCACCTATATATCTTCCCTTGACAAACCTATATTGATCCTCCTGTGTTAAATCTGGAATTACATCCTTTAATATCTTGGCTCATATTTTAGTGAAAATCTTGTAGTCTTGGTTAGCCAATGTAATTGGTCTATATGAAGCTACTTGTTCTTCTGCTTTACCTTGCTTTCTCAGAGGAATAATTTCTGTCTCTTTCCATGTTTCTGGGATTCCTTCCCCTTGCATTATATTGTTAAATAATTTCTCCATTCTTTCTCCTAACCCCTCTTCAAACTGTCTATAAAACAGAACCATAAATCCATCTAAACCTGGAGCTTTCCCCGTTTTTATTGTTCCAATTACCTCCTTAATTTCATCTACCGTAATCTTAATCATTTAGCGTCTGTTTCTGTATTTCAGAGATTTTACTTCTAACTTGTAATTCTTAATCTCATTGTCTTTTTTTTTAACCCTTCCTTAAATATTCAGTCATAATTCTTTTTTCCCGTCTTCTTTATATTTGCATTCCCCCTTTTTATTTTTTAGTCTCTTAATGAAGTTTTTACTTTTCTGTATTTTTAAATACGATATAAATCTTTTCCCTGCCTGAATTGTCGTCCTTTGAAATTCATTTTTAACCAAGGCTTGTTTCTTCCATAAAAGTAAATTATTTACTTCATCTATTTTTCCTCTGTACTTTCTTATTTGCTTTTCTAACTTTTTTGAATATTTATTTTGTAATTTTTTCTGTAATTCTAGTAATTCCTCCATAGCTTTATTTTTTCTCACTCAGTTCCTTTTTATATCTCCTGTCTTCCTCTAGACCAGTGCTCCCCAACCTTTTTGTCTCCACGGACCGGGAAAAGTTTGATGATTTTCCCGTGGCCCGGGGTGGGGGTGGGGAG
>JAHTLZ010000237.1:1960785-1973514 GCA_023846285.1 Phrynocephalus versicolor | reverse complement strand
TCCACAAAGTACTTGACCCGCCCCACGGAGGTCCACTGCGCGGCCTCCTCCCTCTCCCGCTGGGCCTGACGCTTCATCATTTCCCGCAGGGGGCGCTCTTCTTCTGGGATGGGCTCTGAGACTTCCAGGTCAGGGGGTGGAGTCCTCCATGGGATGAAGGTGTCCCCTTTGTACTCGCAGGAAGCAGGGGGCTCCACGGGGCGCCGCACAACTACCGTGGATGTCCGGCTGATGATGGAGGGTCTCCAGTGGCCTCGCCCAGACGTGGCTGCCGCTGGTGGTGGTGGAGGAGGAGGATGGGGCGCATTGGTCTCCCTGGAGGTGCTGGCCTTTGAGGGCCTCCACCCACTGGCCTGGTACAGCCGGGAGGTTGAATCCTTGGCTTCGTAGGGCCGGGATAAGACCGAGGGGTTGAGGGCAGGCCTTTGGGCTGCAGCAGGCATTGAGGATGCCACTGAGTGGGAGGGTGGCTGAGGGCCTGGGCGGGAGGCCGAGAGTTTTGGTATTCGTGGCAGGGAGGCCAAGGGTCTGGGCGCGGTCTCCTTCCCTGGAAATGGCTTGGCTGCAGCAGAGGCAGCCGGAGGGAGCTGCTTTTTCTGTGGGGGCGGGAGGTGCCTGCCCTTCCCCAGTGGGTACAAGATGTTCAGCGATTCGATCATCTGCAAAGCCAGGTGGCTCCTGGGGACTGGCTTGGGGGGCTCCACCGCTGCCACGGTGCTCTCTTTCTTCCTCCCTCTGGCCCCTGGGAAAGCAGTGCGCCCTTTCTGGGTCCCCAAAGCCTCCTCGGCCCCCTTGGAGGTCTTTGGGGCAGTGGTGGGATCCGAGCTGCTACTTCTCTTGGAAACCTTCTTGCGTGGCTCCTCCCCTTCCCTCGGTGACGCCTTTCTCTTCTTGGCCTTGGCAGGCAGTTGAGGCTCCCCGGGTGGTCTCTCTTGCAATGGTCTTGGGGTGAACCTCTCCCTGCTGCCTTGGGGCTCCTGAGAGAGGCCCTGGAATCCACCGGGCTCTGGAGGACTCGCCAAAAGTCCATCTACCTGCCAGAAGGCACTCAATTCTGATGGATCCATAGATGAAGGGATGTCATCAGGAAGGAGGGATTCCATAGAAGACATCAACTCTTCAAAATCTGGGAAATCAGTGACAAGATTCTTGGGCAGCTCGATCTCATCTTTTCTCTCTTGGTTGGTAGGAAGCAGGTGAGATGCCAACAGGGGGGAAATTTGAACACCATTTCCTGGAAGAGAGGGAACAAAAATAGGAGCCTTGACACAGGGGACACAAAAATATTTCCTTGATTACTGGGACAGCATAAACTGCTACCAAGTGCCAACCCTGGGAATGAGGTTCTGCAGCACCAATCGAGTGGTGTACAAGTTGAAGGAAGGAAGGGATAGAGGGAGCAACCAACCAACCAACCACTCTAAGGACACTGGGCAGGAAAAGCCACCATCCAAAGGTCCTTGCAGGAGCCATTGCCCAGTGGGTGGGTTTTTCCTGCTTCCAGTTCACCAGAACCCATGGAAAGCAGGAAGAAAAATATGAACTCACCGTTGTTGTTTTCCTGTGTGCTTCTTTCTGTTCTGCACTCACTGTGGGATCCTGCATGGAGTGTCTCAATGTTCTGAGAAAATGCTTCTTCAGAGGAAACAGATGGATGGGCAGAAGAAGACTGGGAGTAGCTGCCACTCAGGCTGTGCTCCAGGGTGGCCTGTGCAGGGTCTCTGAGAGGGTCTCCGAGTCCTTCGGGAACAAAAGAGGTGCTTGCTGCTGAAAGAGAGAACAGAGGAGTGGCTACAGACCCTCTTCTTGGCTGGCCATGTCCTACCCTCAAGTACCAGGAGGCCCACGGCTCAAGGTTGGGGGAGCTTCTCCACTGCAGGTCCCATTATAGGGTTTGGGAACTGGATGAAGGCATAACCTCGAGGCACTGCTTACTGACCAAAAAAGCAATCTGCTGCAGAGGCCCACAGCACTGCCAAGGAGCTCAGCATGATTTTGGAAGTGGTAACTGCATTTCCAATGTATGTAGGCCAGCCCCTTTGTATGTCCCACACACACCAACAGTGGGAATTTTACTTTTTTACGGGAAAGGAAATGCATTGTCTCTTCAGTTACTTTTGTGATTATAATTGTCAACCCTCTTGATAAAAGACTGGCATGAAACGTAAGGAAATCTTGTCAAAATGCCGCCCAAACCAACCTGTCGGAGTTCTGCAATCCCTGGCTTTTGCTGCACTCCCAGAAGGCCTGCTGGTGGGAGCAGACACCCTGATGCTTGGGAATTCCATCTCCCTGAGGTTTTCTGAGGTGGGTGGCATTGAGACAGCTTCTGTTGTCAGACCCCTTTCTAACAACTGGATGGGAACCAAAGTGGTGTGATGGTCAAAGGAGATGCTGGTCCCACCCTGGAAGGCAGGCTGATGATCAGAAAGAGAGAAGGGTACCAACTGTAGTCTGGGCACAACCTGTGTGGTGGGGTACCCATACAGTTGTTCCATGGCTGTCATAGGAAGCCTTCCGCTGGGGAAAGCCACAGGTACAGGCAAATGGGGCCAAGACTGAAGTTCACAGCCCTCCTTGTGGAGGCAGTAGGGCCCCGTAGAGCCGGATGGTGGCATCTGACCAGGGTTCCTGCTCAGGTAGATTATGGGGGCTTTTGGCTGAGGAAAAAAGCTGGCATTTGGAGGCATCTGCCAAGATGAGGCCTGAGATGGAACGCTGCCCCTGATGCTGTGAGAGGTTCCTCCTGGCGTCACTGGTGGAGCAGGGTGGTGTAGAAGTGCTGAGCCTTCCCTTGGCTGCCTCTTGGGCCACTGGTCTGTAAGAGAAAGGAATGAGAGATGACTGCAAATATTGCTCAGCCTTACCAAGGTCAACCTGCTCTACTCTGGATCTTCCTGAGCCAATTGTCCTGATAAAATATAGTTTCCCTGGGCTTCAGAAGCAGGAAGCATGGCTGTGGTATTCTGTTTCTCTTGCCTCCTCTCTTCCTACAGCCCTCTCGTTTTTTCCTCTTCTGCAACCTCACAGGTATACCGAGTGAGCCCTCTTCCTGTTGCCCAGCCCATAGCAGCTGGGGAGTGGGTGGGTTAGATATTTTGTCTTCATTTTCCTATATTCACTCCGACCTGATTGTCAAAAGTCTATTATCTGTCCCTCCTGCCCCAATAAAAGGAAAAGGCCCCACTTGGCACGGCTTTTGTGTGCAATGTCAAAGCTGGGGTTGATGCCTCACTGCTTCTTGTCAAGTTGCCACAGTGACTCCAGGGTTCTGAGAATGTTTGGATCTGAAAGGGCGTCTGGAGTGGAAGGCAGTTGGCTTGAGGTGGGAGGCCAATCGTCCGTTAAGAGCCAAAATGAAGTCCAACCAAAACATACATACCAAAATGAACCCTCGTATATGGTCTGCCAGGTGAAGTCTCCTCCTAAGTGGAGATTCGTCTGAAGAGTTGGTGTGTAGACACACGCTCCAGTCTGAAGGCTCCCTAAGTGATGGGTCAGAGAGCCTTCAAAGGCCTCTTAGCCCCTTCCCTCTCCCTGAACAAAGCACAAGGACCTGCATACAGCAACTAGATAAACCTGGAGACCGGCCGGCCCTAAAGGCTGTGCCTCTCCTCCTCTTCCCCCTTCTCAGAGTCATTGTTTTCTTTAGGAACATTTGAGTTGCAAGCACATTGCCGCCAAAGACAAAAGTGAAATCTCACCATGCTTAAGGGCTGACGGAAAAGCCCTTAAGCATGGTGACCCTAAAACCTGTTGACGTGGCTAGGAAGTTCCGTTGTTACTAAAGTTCCTGGATTGTGCCTTAGGGCTGTGAAGCTGCTATTTGCCCCTACCGCCAATCTATCCCCTTGTGTTTCCACATCCCTTTTCATGTAGTTTAACTGATCTAACATCCTAAGGTCTTATGCATGTCCCAGCTATTCATCCATAGCTTTGTTGGAACTGCCTTGGAAAAGTAAGTAAGTAAGTAAGTAAGTAAGTAAGTAAGTAAGTAAGTAAGTAAGTAAGTAAGTAAGTAAGTAAGTAAAAAGAAAAATGCATTTTTATCTCAAAATGGCACCAAGTCCTACCTGTCATGGCGAATAAGGTGTTTGGGGGAGTTTTTTTTCCCCAGTTAGTGCAGAAAGCACCTCCAAACACTCCAAATTGAACAAGCGTCCGGTAAGGAGTGGGCAATGGAATGGTGATGATGCAAAAGTGTCGATGGCTGTTCCTATGGTAACCTGTAGGCTGGTGGACCAGGGGCAACTGCCATAGAATCTGATGATGTATAATGATGGCATTGCCCCAGAAAAGCCAGGGAGAGCAAAGGAAGAGAGGAAAGCCATGGGCCTATTCATCTTTCTGATGGAGAAGCCATCTGCACAAATGGTCTATACCTGCTGCACTATTGATCCATCCATCTATTCATCGTTCCACCCACCACCACCCCCGCCTTGGATCTAACCCCCTAGCACAGTGGTGGCGAACCTTTGGCACTCCAGATGTTTTGGACCACAACTCCCACAGTCCTTTGTTGTTGGCAATCTAGGCTCGGAATTCTGGGAGTTGTGGCCCAAAACATCTGGAGTGCCAAAGGTTCGCCACCACTGCCCTAGTGCCTACTTTTCACAGTTCATCCCTCACAGAAACCAATGGTAGAGGATGTACACTCCTACCCGTACTATGCACTGAGGCCACAGCTCTATTTCTCCACCCTTCACCTGAAAGATGATGGCCTCTATTTGCATCTTTTATCTAAATTGAGAATGCACAATAGGAATTCTGGGGCTTTCTATCATCCCTCCCCCTGCCTGTTGGGGAGAGAAAATTTTGATGGAGTGCAATTAATCCTGGAGGGTGTTTCCCAAGAAAAAATGTGGGGAAATAGGCATAGGGGCTTCTTTTTTGTTTCTTTTAACTCCAGTTCAACAAGTGTCAGGCACAGGTATAAACCATCTGGATTCCAACATCTGCTCCTCTAGCGAACATTTTCAGAGTGGATCCAATTTTCAATGTATTTGTAATAGAAGGATGGAATGGCCTCCTCTGCGTTTGACACTGATGTTGTAACGGCTTCGAAGCTGCAAATTATTTACTGTATGTAATTTGGGAACCCCCTGAATTTAATCTGAAAAGTCTGTGGGGGACTGGGGTCCTCCAAATGATACAAATACAAGAGCAGGTGATGCCTTTATTAGACCACTAAAAACAAGCAAGCAAGCAGTAGACAGCTAGCTTTCCATCTATCTCAGTCTGTGCGTCACAATAATGTAATTAGAGAAAAGTATATTTTAGAGTGCCAAAATTTCATGGTTGTTTTTTCAGGCCAGGTTAGCTCCTTAAATTGAGTGTAGATGCAGTCTGCAAAATTCTTGGAGTGTGTTTGTGGTTTCAATCACCTGCTAGAAGATGAGAAGGCAAGGGATGGTGCCAAGAGAGTTATTGTGCATGATTGGGGCAGAACATGATCAAAAAGCTCCCAAAGTAAGTAATATGGAAAATTGATTTGGGTAAGGAAAGAAGTACCACCAACTTGTGGAATCCTATTCGGAGAAAGAGAATTTTAAAAAAGCTGTGCTCGTTAGAATTAAAGGAAATAAAACAATTAAATAGTGTATATCATATGATCAATTAATACCCATTAAATAAAATAATTAAAACATTTTTTTTAAAAAGCTGGCTTGTGATTTGAATGCCCCTGGGCAACAACATGGGCCCCTACTTCTCAGGGCCTTTTCCTGTCCTTTGTTGTTGTTGTTGTTGTTGTTGTTGTTGTTGTTGTTGTTGTTGTTGTTGTTGTTGTTGTTGTTGTTGTTGCCTTCCTTGGTCTTACTTCTGAGGGAACTGCTGCGTTTCTTCTGAGCTCTGAAAGGTGTCCGCCTTCCCACCCAGAAGAATTTGGAGGTCTCTGCTTCTGTCTCGAGAAACGTCTTGCAGAGTTCCCCTTCAAGCGGTGGGTTTTGCTATTCTTTTCACCTTGGTAGTGAGCTGAGGCTCAGAGGGGGCCATGGATGATCTCTCTTGTGGTTGTCTTGGGACTCTGGAGAAGCAGAGGGAGTTGATACCTAGAGGCAGAGATCATATGGAATTGGGCGGTGGAGGGTGGGGGGAGAGAGGATTGTTCACAAAGAATCATTTAAAATTCACTTTAAACTTTCATAAGAAAAAAATGATAATATAAAATAAAAAATCCACTTTTCTAAGCCATCTAAATTGCAAGACAGCCCAATGTGAAAGGCTAGTACACGCTTGCCTTTCATCCTTCATCGTGGCTCACCAGCATCACCAATGTTCACCAAGAAAAAGGGAAGAAAGTGTGTACGTTTCCATTTGATGGGGGTGGGGTGGGATTTTTAAAAATAAAGGCTTAAAAATGAATCAGTAATTGACAGGGATCTGAAGAGCCCCTGGACCCTCGAATCCACCCAGTTTTTCTCATCACTGAATTTGGGAATTACGGTACTAGCCTATCCAACTACACGTCAGTGCCGAGAGAGAAAGTGACTTGTCTGGATCATGTTCGCCCCCTCAGGAAGGCAGCCCTGGTTACAAGGCATTAGGAAGAAGGTGACATTATTGATGTCCAAGAGGGAGGATTCCCCAAAGTGCCCTTCCCTCCAGAAATGGTGACTCCTAATCACTTCCCACCCTGTTCTTAAGGAGACAAACTCTTTCCCAGAGGCTATTAGGAAGGGTGTTAAGGGACACATTTCAGGCCATGTTCCTTTTGGGATGGAGCATCCACCTTATAGTGGCTGGAGATAGGGATGATGTTTGGTTTTTTGGGTGAGCCATAGCTGGGCAGAAAAATATGCTTGCTTTGTCCTCAGTCTTAAACCACCTAAGCTTGGCTTGCAGGGGCCGCGGTGTAGATACTGTATATTTCACATTCTTATGTACAAGCATCACTCACACACACCTTGTATATATACGAGTACATCCCATGGCATGCAGGTGCTACATTAGTTGAAGCCTCCATCCAAACACTGAAAGTTCTGTTCTCTTGGCTACCATGTATGGCATAACTGAATTCTCTTCCAGCTTCTGCAGTTTCGATCCAACTGGGTGTCAGTGAGAAGCCTTCTGAGGAGAACAAGGCAGTTTCACTTGCTTTCAAATGTAGTTTTGAAAACCAAAGCAAATTGACTGGCAAACTTGAAAATAATCTTATTACTCATCCACTTTTCACGTGACCCGGTTTCAGTTTTGGTGCTATGCTGGAGATGGACAGAAATAGCATTTGTATTATTACAGCTACTAGTGCAATACAGAGAGACTTCTCACACCCCAGTTTCCGAATGTTTGTTCCTCATCTCTGCCAGTCATAGAAAAATTGTATGTCGTCAGTGTGACTGATGTTTGCTTTATGGAAGAATATTTATTTATTTATTTATTTATTTATCACTTTTGTCGCCTAAAGGGCCCAAGGTGGCCTACTTGCCCTTTTAAACTTGAGCCTAATTTTGGGTAGGATGGAGACAGCGGAAAAGACAACCAAGACGACTTGGGGGACAGAGAAGATAGAATAAAAACACTGAATATGGCCAAATGCTCATCAGTTGTATTACAGCTATGATTTTAGATTAAAGGCTTAAGCCAGATTCTGGATAGAAGAGGTTGCAATACACTCTGCAGTTCAATTTACTGTATGATAAAAATCCATGACAATGTTATCAGTACTTTACAACACCAGAGAGATTGAAAAAAAATTCAGACCAGGGGGCTTCGTGTGAGGACAAACTATATAGCCCTGCTGAAACATCTTTGAGAAACTGAGATTAGACCATTCATTGGGAATTCTGAAGTTTAGGTTTTGGTTTTTGATACTGAAAGCAGGTTTTCATATTCTAGACTTTTCTGCAGGGTTAGCTTAGATATATATCCAGGAAACCTCACAATTCCAGGAGAGTCAGGCTGATGGTTGCCTAGCTGCAGTAGTTTACTGGCCCAATGGCACAGGGATAGTTTAGGGTGAATACCAATGCATTATGATATCACTAGCATGATCTTCTTGCCTTGAATGACATCATTGGGGTAACCCCATTGTTCTGGCAAGCTGAGGCAGCAGTCAGTCAGAGCAAGGCCTCACTCTGTCCAAGTGAGTCTTCCTGAGAGGCCACAAGAAGATGTATTGGAAGCATAGCCAGCACTACCATCAAGCAAAGTGAGGCAGCTATCTTGGGCAACAGGTCTCAATCCTGCATTATTGTAGTTATTTATGATGGGGATTTTCGATGGGATTTTCTGTTCCAGGCACCAAAATAACTGTGAGCCACGCAGGCAGCAGTTAAAGTGTTCTGCTTATATACCGCCCCAGAGCACTTCAAGCACTCTCTGGGCGGTTTTACAATTTAATTATGCAGAATACACATTGCACACACACACACCCCAAGTAAGCTGGGTACTCATTTTACTGACCTTGGAAGGAAGGAAGGCTGAGTCAGCCATGAGCCTGCTACCTGGGATTGAACCCCAGGTCCTGAGCACAGTTTTACCTGCAGTAGAGGCATTTAACCACTGCGCCACCAGGCTCCTTAAGTCATCCTTCATGCCAGAGTGCTCCATACATGAATGCATTCCTTCTCTCTATGTGGGGAAAGAAAGTGGGCTTATTGGTGCACAGAGTCAAGATGGTCTTGATGACTTAACAGTGTTATAAGCTTTGCACGGCACAAACCAAGGGTCTGGAAGTTCTCGAAGGAAGAGCATCAACTAAAGGTCTTCCCATTCATCACATTCTGAGGTTTTGACAGAATGAAAGTGATAGCATCATAGAACTGCAGCATGTGTGCCCTGTAAGAGGGTGGGAGTCTTCTGGAAGGCACTCCATCTTTAGAAAGAAATGTGACGCTGATATTAAGCATCATTCCCAAGTTAATAACTGAGGGGACCTGAGGTGGGCAGCATGTTGTTAGTCATCTAAGCAGTAGTCGGGCGGAGAGGCTTTTCTGTGCAACTTTCTGTTTCAAGTACCAAAGTAATCCTTAGCTGAGCAGGGGGCCCCAAGCAGCAGCTGGGAGGAGGCCTACCCCACAGTCTCAGAGGGGGGAATTTTCCTCCACAGCCTCTTGTGGAATCACGGACTGAACCGGTGGCAGTTGGGTGGCCCTGGGGCTGCTTGAGGCCACTTGGAAACAGCCAAGGCAGGGAATTCTACAGTTGGGAGGAGTCTCTCTCTTCATGGCTGCTGCCTTTTAAAACAAGGTTATTCACCAGTAGTAGGCGGGGGGGGGAATGGAAGGGGAAGAGGATGAGAAAGGAAAAGCAATGGAAAGGAAGAGTAGGGCAGTTGGCACAGGAGAGCGTGAAAAGGTGCTGGGACAGTTGACTGAAAAAGGAGGGTGGTCAGTTCAGCAGTGGGATGGACAGTAGTGGTGGTGTGTTTTTATTTTTAAATTCCTGCTATCTGGCATTGCCCTGTATCAGATAAAAGGATTTTTTAAAAAAGCAGCAGGGACATTAACTTATGTGGAATCGATTTCCTCCCCAAATGAGGAAAATAAAAAGGAACACAAACTCTGGCAAAAGAAATGTAAGAAGATGATAAGGGAGGCAAAGAAAGACTTTGAGGAACGCATGGCTAGCAATATAAAGGGTAATAATAAAAGCTTCTTTAAATATGTTAGAACTAGAAAACCTGCCAGAGAACCAGTTGGCCCTCTGGATGGTGAGGGAGGAAAAGGGGAGGTTAAGGAAGACTTGGACATTGCAGAGAAATTGAATGAGTTCTTTGCGTCTGTCTTCACGACAGAGGACCTTGAGCGAATTCCGCTGCCTCAGCCGCCCCTCTTGACTAAAGAATTAAATCAAATACAGGTTAAAAGAGAGGAGGTTTTAGGACTAATTGATAAATTGAGGATTAACAAGTCACCGGGCCCAGGTGGCATCCACCCAAGGGTTATTAGGGAACTGAGAAATGAAATTGCAGATCTCTTAACGGTTATATGCAACTTGTCTCTTAAAACGGCCACAGTGCCGGAGGACTGGAGGATAGCAGATGTCACACCAATTTTTAAAAAAGGAAGGAGGGGGAACCCAGGAAACTACAGGCCGGTTAGCCTTACATCTGTCCCAGGGAAGATGGTGGAAAGCCTCATCCAAGAGAAAATCTTAAAACACATAAAAGAACAAACCTTGCTGAGAGAAAATCAGCATGGCTTCTGTAAGGGTAAATCTTGTCTGACAAACCTTTTAGAATGTTTTGAAAAGGTCAACAGGCACGTGGATTTGGGTGAACCAGTGGATATAGTCTATCTGGATTTTCAAAAGGCTTTTGACACAGTCCCTCACCAAAGGCTGCTGAGAAAATTGCATAGTCAGGGGATAAGAGGGCAGGTCCTCTTATGGATTGAGAACTGGTTGAGATCCCGGAAACAAAGAGTAGGTGTCAATGGGAAATTTTCACAATGGAGAGAAGTGAAAAGCGGTGTGCCCCAGGGCTTGGTCCTGGGACCGGTGCTTTTCAATCTGTTCATAAATGACCTGCAGACAGGGATAAACAGTGAGGTGGCCAAGTTTGCAGACGACACAAAACTTTTCCGTGTGGTAAAAACCAGAGAAGATTGTGAAGAGCTCCAGAAGGATCTCTCCAAACTGGGGGAGTGGGCTGAGAAATGGCAAATGCGTTTTAATGTAACCAAATGTAAAGTAATGCATATTGGGGCAAAAAATCCAAACTTCATCTATCAACTCATGGGCTCTGAGTTATCCGTGACGGATCAGGAAAGAGATCTTGGTGTGTTGGTGGACAGCTCCATGAAGGTGTCTCCCCAATGTGCGGCAGCGGTGAAGAAGGCCAATTCCATGCTAGGGATTATCAAAAAGGCGATTGAAAATAAAACAGCCAACATTTTAATGCCATTATACAAAACAATAGTAAGGCCCCACCTGGAGTATTGTGTACAATTCTGGTCACCGCATCTCAAGAAAGACATAGTGGAACTGGAAAAGGTGCAGAAGAGGGCGACTAAAATGATTACTGGGCTGGGGCACCTCCCTTATGAAGAAAGGCTAAAACATTTGGGCCTCTTTAGTCTGGGAAAAAGGCGCTTGAGGGGGGATATGATTGAGACATACAAAATAATGCAGGGTATGAGTAAAGTGGATAGAGGGAAGCTCTTCTCCCTCTCCCAAAATACCAGAACTAGGGGACATACACTCAAATTGAGGGCTGGGAGAGTAAAAACTGACAAAAGAAAATATTTTTTTACCCAGCGCATTGTAAGTCTATGGAATTCCCTGCCACACAATGTGGTGATGGCATCTGACCTGGATGCCTTCAAAAGGGGATTGGACAGATTCCTGGAGGAAAAGTCCATCACAGGTTACAAACCATGATGGAGATGTGTAGTCTCCAGGCTTTAAACCAGGATACTTCAAGGGCCAGATGCAGGAGAGTGGTATCAGGAGACAGATATCTAGTCTCATGCGCTCCCAAACACATCTGGTGTGGCCGCTGTGAGATACAGGAAGCTGGACTAGATGGGCCTTTGGCCTGATCCAGCATGGCTCTTCTTATGTTCTTATGTTGATTGTTTCACATTCAAAAAAAAAATTCCATGTCCATCACAAAATAAACAGACCTCTGGTGGTGGTGGTGGTGGGTCAGCCTGTGGTTGATATAAATAAATAAATGGATCTGTTTCCATCACATAAGAAATAAAGAGGCAGTCAACCAATCTTCTTAAACTAGTCTTTATGTTCTAAGCATCAAAACACTGCCAAAGTCTTGCTAGAGAGATTGCTGCTCTCTGTAGGATTATTATCCAGTACAATCGTTTAATCTAAGGGAGCAGTCAGGATCCTTGAATGCAGTCAGAGTTTGGCAATACTGTAGGCTGGATAGAATAGGATAAGGATAAACTAGAATCAAAATCCAGATAAGGTGATTGTTAGAAAATCAGACTTGGTATGGGATTCAATCAGGACAGGAGACTTACCTAGAAGGCATCACACTTCCCTTGAAAGACTGCATAGTTTCATAGTTTGTCAATATTTTTGACTCTGTGCTGGTCCATTTCAAGGTACTGGTTTTAAACTTCAAAGCCCTAAATCAGTTGGGAGCCTGTCCATACACAGAAATCCAAGTTATGCAACTGTTTGTTTAAAGCTCAAGGAGAGGTTCTTTTAAGAACACCAACAGGTACAAAGACTGCTTGACCCCAGAGGATTTGTTTCAGCCCCCAGACTATGAAATGCAGTTTGGAAGGCTGGTAGAATGCTGTCACAGGATGCATATGGATGGCTTTTGAAAAGATGCCCACAATGAATAATACTTTACATGCCATCAAAATGATTCTGACTATAGCAACAGCTTTCCCTAATTGATCTAGAATTCTAAGATGTGGGCTGGAGACCAATTACCAATGTTCATTGTTAAGATTAAGATATTTGATGGAGAAGGTATTATCTGGTAAATGTAGTTGCTCCCTTGACCTTAGGGAGTGTGAAGAATATCCTTAGAGAAACAGATATTTTGTGAATTTACCAATTCTCTTTTTTACAACCTTCTTCAGTGCCACAAAGGCAACTAATTCTGACTCAAGCTGGTAATGTCAAGGTAATTATGAGCATATGTTGGCCTGTTCATGTTCCGTTATAATTTTGTGGCTTTTGATGGCAAGGAGAACATTGAAAAAAGGGATGGATGGATTTTCAATGGTGTTTAATAATAATAATAATAATAATAATAATAATAATAATAATAATAATAATAATAATAATAATAATAATAATAATAATAAT
>JAHTLZ010000237.1:1946456-1960775 GCA_023846285.1 Phrynocephalus versicolor | reverse complement strand
ATAATAATAATAATAATAATAATAATAATAATAATAATAATAATAATGTGCTGTTGTGCCTCCAAGCTTATTTTAATGTATGGAGATTCTTTCTAGGTACGGAGTCTTCAACAGTTGTTCATAGGGTCTGTGCTTGTCCCTGGGCCAGTGGTGGCAAACCTTTTAGAGACCGAGTGCCCAAACTGTGATTCAAAACCCACTAATTTTTCGCAAAGTGCCAATAAAGCAATTTAACTTGAATACAGGTGGCTGTGAAGGGGCAATGTCAGGTGCCCACAGAAAGGGCTCCAGGTTCCACCTTTGGCACCCATGCCATAGGTTCGCCAACCCTGCCCTGGGCTATACAGAGTAATTCTTCTGCAGGAGGCACAGCTGGTCCGTGAACATAATGATGCAGAAACTAGTAAAAAATAAACTAAAAATAACTGAGATGATATCTCTCTTTGTGTATGTTGGCTTAAATTAATGGAATATGGTTTTTAACATGCCATCATATATCAAAGATACCAAAGATTAGTTACTGAGTTTTTACACAGAAAGCAGCTATTTGAGTAAGGATTTAGTATGACAACTCCTCTGTAGTAGGTTACAGTTAGAGAAGGCCCATTTAAATCAGTACAACTTATGGAGGAGTTGAATCACCAAATCTTCTTTGATTCAATGAGTCTACAGGATTCTGACTGCAGGATACCACATCTCTTTACACTAAGATAACATTGGTCTCAAGCCGTAAATTAATTTGTTAACATGAAGAATTCTAAGGATCCTCCCACAAGAGGATATTACCAGTTTGGCAATACTGGTCCTGGCCTGCAATCATTCAGTATCTAAACCAACAGGACTAGGTACAACCGCAGAGGGTGCGGAAGTGAATACTCACTCACTCTGTTCTCATTCAAATCTGTTCATCAAGCTAGAAACAATTATCCTGAAACAGGCCAGTGGTAAATGTCTTCTATGGTGGCAACACATTGGTGAAACATCCACACTCTGCTTCTTCATTTCCAGTGCATGTCATACAGTAGTACTGTATCATCTGCAGGCAATTAAGAATATAAGAAAAGCCTTGCTGGAACAGGCCACAGCCCATCCAGTCCAGCACTCAGTCTCACACAGTGGCTCACCATTTGCTCCATGAAGGTGTCTCCCCAATGTGCGGCAGCGGTGAAGAAGGCCAATTCCATGCTAGGGATTATCAAAAAGGGGATTGAAAATAAAACAGCCAACATTATAATGCCATTATACAAAACAATAGTAAGGCCCCACATGGAGTATTGTGTACAATTCTGGTCACCGCATCTCAAGAAAGACATAGTGGAACTGGAAAAGGTGCAGAAGAGGGCGACTAAAATGATTAGTGGGCTGGGGCACCTCCCTTATGAAGAAAGGCTAAAATATTTGGGCCTCTTTAGTCTGGAAAAAGGCGCCTGAGGGGGGATATGATTGAGACATACAAAATAATGCAGGGTATGAGTAAAGTGGATAGAGGGAAGCTCTTCTCCCTCTCCCAAAATACCAGAACTAGGGGACATACACTCAAATTGAGGGCTGGGATAGTAAAAACTGACAAAAGAAAATATTTTTTCACCCAGCGCGTTGTAAGTCTATGGAATTCCCTGCCACACAATGTGGTGATGGCATCTGACCTGGATGCCTTCAAAAGGGGACTGGACAGATTCCTGGAGGAAAAGTCCATCACAGGTTACAGACCATGATGGAGATGTGTAACCTCTAGGCTTTAAACCAGGATACTTCAAGGGCCAGATGCAGGGGAGTGGTATCAGGAGACAGATATCTAGTCTCATGAGCTCCCAGATGCATCTGGTGGGGCCGCTGTGAGATACAGGAAGCTGGACTAGATGGGCCTTTGGCCTGATCCAGCATGGCTCTTCTTATGTTCTTATGTTCAGGGTATTCCCAGATGTCTTCAACTGCTTAAGATTCCACGCAAATGGCATTGAGAGATATCCTGCCTATTTCTCCAACCTGGAGGTTGTCCTTAGGCATCCATAATGATAGTCATTGATACCCTTGTTCTCCATGAACTTGTCCATCATTTCTTAAAGCTGTCAAGGCTGACAGCTGTCACCACTTCTTCAGGCAGGGAGTTCCAGAGACCAGTGATCCTCTGGGTGAAAAAGTACTTTCTCTTATTTGTTTGACATCTAGCACCCAAAGGTTTCATAGAGTGCCCCCAAGTTCTAGTGTTGTGCAATAGGGAAAACAGTTTTTTGTGGACACTGTGTATGATTTTATAAACGTCAATAACAGTTCTGAGGACAACAGGTAATAAAAAGTTGCCGTGGAAGAAGGAATTCATAGTTCTCCAGATGGAGTTGAAGACCAACTTCCATCGTCCTTCAATCTTAGTCACATGGGTTGGGGTGAATGGAAGCTCCAGTTGAACACCACCCATAATGCCACCAATTCTTCACCCCTGCAGTACGCAATATATTGCCAAGTTTTTTGACAAGAGATTCTGTTTAGGGGCACCTTGTCCCAGTTATTCCATCTAATTTACACACAAGTCAGTCACCAATGGGAATCTGGCCATTTTCATTATCCATTTTCATTCATTCCTTGATGTTGGTCCTAAGTTATTTGTCTGTTTTATTTATTTTTAGCAAATTGCTGTTTTGCTTTAATTGGCAGGATTCTACCTATTTAATATGAAGGACAATGTTGTGTTGTTAGATGCTTAATGGAACCTTGCACTGAGCCTGTCTTTAGATGTCCCTGAGCGAGTGTGTCAATGGTAAAAGTTGGTGGCAGAAAGAAACAGGAGGCAAGCCCGGTCCTCCTAATTTATTGAAAACTGGGTGAGTGAGAAGTTGGATGTATCCGGTGAGTAAGATCAGCGCTGAACTGGTTGTGCTAGCTCCTTGATTCTTTCCGAACAGATCGCTTTCTTTGCAGTCTCCTTCACGGTAAATGCTTCCGGGTTAAATTGGACAAACTGTGTTGGGGCCCTACAAATGCAAGAGGAAGGGAGAAGTCGCTGTCAGTCTGAAAGGTTTCCAAAAGGGCAGCCACTTTAAGTCTTTTGATACAAAAATGATGGCATCCCCTGCCACCTGAAAGACCAAGGATCCAGTAAGCCTGGTCTGTGTAGGGAACCATCTAGCGTAGATACAGCTGGGCTTTTTTGGGGGGGGGGCACTGCCTTCCCATCTGCCGAAAGGGGGCCACTTCTCACATGGCTAAGTGGATGCCTGGCTTTGTGGGTTGTGGAAGTAAGGGATTATGGGGAGGACAGGCAAAAATATCTCCGTGACACTCCCCCAGTATTGTGTGTGTGTGTGTGTGTGTGTGTGTGCGCGCGCGCACGCACGCGTGCACATTGTGTCTTTACAGTTGTGACTAATCTTGGATGATACCAATTGGCAGTACCAATTGTCTGATAAACCAGCATATGGCACTATGCCAGTGCAATGCCAGGGAGACAAGAAAAAGAAATCTGGGCAGAATCAGGGGATTCATTCTCATAAAGAGATGAGTTCCATCTCTGGCAGAAACACACATCTAGGCCTATAAAGGAAGGAGCCACTCTTTGATGCTAGGAATTAGGCAAGCCTCCTGAGGAGGGGGGGAAATCCCCAAATGATGAGCAGTGCCAATTAGGAATGGGTGTAGGAAACCACACAAGCCATGAAATGTGGGGTTATGAAATTTTTCCTCTTTAAGGCTGTTGAGAGCAAGAAAGGAAGATCTGCAGGGGGGGGGGCAGAACACAACCTGTGATGGATTACCTACAAATTCATACATATGTTTGCAGAAAGGGCACAGTTTCATTGAGCTGGAAGAGCTTGAACCTTCCATGATGCACGCCCTAAAACAAAACATTAAAAATGCTACCCTAGGCAACCAGAGAGTGAGGACGCTGCAGAAAGGTCTTCCTCAAACAATCGGCTCAAGGTGACTTGTGCCAAAAAGAAAAAGCCCCATACATTTATTTCAGCGGAGGGTGGCTTTCCCACTGAATCTTCGCTTCTTAACCCTTGGTTTAAGGATCATTTGCACCCTGAGGGCAAAGAGAATGTTTTCCCCAAATCTACCAAAGGAACCCTACCTTTTGGGAGGCTGAGCCAGTTCCTCAAGTCTCGGTGTGGCTACGGCATGCCTTGCGGCGACTGACACTGGCCAGGCAGAGGGACGGTCAGGGGCGCTCTCAGGAGGGAGCACTTTGGGTTTGGCAAGCTGGGCTACCCGCGGGCTTGCCACTGCCTGCTGTGCAGCCAGGCTGACCTGCAGAAGGAAGCACGGCAATTCTTGCTGAACAACACACACAGGATGTAAATCTACTGCCTTTCCAACAAAGTTAGGAGAGCATAAGGCTGCTCACCAAGGAATTATAACATAGTCCTTTTTCACCTTAAAATTATGGCAGCAGATGAAATTTGCCACACAACTGGACCACATCCGCCCCTATTGCTTACAGAATCCAGGGGATTTTTTCCCCTCCACTTCTTTTCCACAGGTCACACACATGCCCTCCAACTACCACATAGAAACCCCAAACATTTCAAGACCTATAAATAACAAACAGAACTCCCACAACCATCTGCAGAGCATGATTTACCCTCTAAATATAATTTAATCCTCATCTGGGCCCTTTTTCTAACCCAGAAAAGGCGGTCTATTTCAGAAACAAGAGATACATATATACAGTTTATACAAAATGACTTTGCTAGCCAAGTGACCCCGCAAAGTTGGGAGCTTCCTCTTTAAAGGCCGAACCATGCCGTCTGGAAGGCAGGTCTTGCCCAATTACCCAAAGGAAGACAGTTACTTGACGGATCGGAGCCTCCACGCATCTGCTATCATAGTAGACAATGTGCTGCTTCAACACTGGCTGGGCAAGAAAGTCTGTCCTTAGGGATGGTGAAGCCCTCCTGGCAGCCCTTGAAACATGTGTTTCAGCCTACAAACAAACAAACAAACAAACAGATAAGTCCTTTCCATTTCGGAGTGGGCTTTTACAAACCAGATTCTAGACAAGATACCAGAAAAGGCACTGTTCTGCACACTACAAAGAAAAACACTACCCCACTCTAACACAGAAGTGGACTTTTACAAACAATGTGACTGGTTTTAACTGAAATTCACAGGAGCTCTTGAATATTTAACACAACTTTTAAAACACAAAGGTGAAGAGGCTCATCTTTAGGTGAGGTCTGTGCCCACAAACATGGCAACACTTGATTTATTGCATAAATCCTGGTGCATGTGTGTGCTCCAGATGAAATATTAATTCTGCAATTGCTCTGCCCTGCTTACAGATTTTTAAGGAGGGGAAGGAAGATCTCATTTTCCATGTACAACCCAGTCACGATTTCTCGTTACTAATTCCATCGTACCACAGGGGAAAGGATGAAATAGCTGAACAGTGTCTTGAAGTGCTAAGTGAGCTCAGTTTGGATGCACCCTGAAGAACAGCCATTTTGTGAGGGGGTCAAGGTCCTCTCAGTAGAATTTTCATCTTCTGTGGTTCAAATATTTCCAGGTGTTGGTGTTGGTGTGTGTGTGCGTGCGCGCGCGCATGTGCGTGCGTGCATGCATGCTGCAGACAGGACAAAAGTGGTTAGCTCAGCAAGCCCTGTCCATCTAGAAATAGAGGCAATGCCAAGTTCATAACAAGGGAACCTTTGTTTACCTGCACTTTACCTTTTGTGGAACCATCATAGAGAAGGCTTCCCATCCGAGGTATTCCTGCTTTCTGGAAAGGCCAGCTTGCTAGGAAAAGGCTATCTAACTTCCCATAATAAGCCCAGCCATCTAACACTTCCCTAACCTATTAAGCTTATCAGAAGCAACACCATTCTTGGAGAAAAGAATGAGGAGGATGCAATAAAAGGATACCTTTGGGAACTAAAATTTTCTAAACTCTTTAGAATAGTGTGATTCACGAAGACCAGAAGCCTCTAAAAATGCTCAGTGACAGCAAAGCAAAAAGTCTGCTTCACCCAAGATGCTGGTTATCCATCTCTGTCCACACATAAGCTGGGTCACCCAGCTCCTTCTGTTTCCTTCTTTTCTGCCCAGGTAAGAGGAATGGGTGGGGGCAGAAGGAAGCTCACCTGTCCCTTTGAACTAAGGTGCTGCTTATTCCTTCTCATGGGGGTGTGCAAAAGGCAAAGAGATGCTGAAGAAAGTCCCCCAGAGAAGAGGTTTGCACAGTTGGAACATGCCTTTCCTAGTTATGGGAGATGGAAGTGTAATGGGGTGCAGGAGAAGAAAATACCTACCAGATTCATTCCCTTCCCTAGCTCTTTCAACTTCCTTTTCCATTGAGCGCCCTTCTTGTTCCTTTATGCAAAAAAGCAGCTGCCTTTACCTATATCTGCGCAGGAAGGAAATAGGTTTGGCAATCCATGTTGTAATCTGACCATATTACTCTACACCTGTGTGCTGTTAAACACAACAATGCACGTCTGGCTCAGGAACCATAGCCTAGAGTAACCACTGTTACATAACAGTTTCAGTAGCAGGATGTGAGCTAGTCATTCCAGAAGAACAGAGTGTAAGTGCACTGGAACAAGAAAAGAAGAGGAAACAATAATGTGTGCAACCACACTGGCCCTTTTGGAACCGGCTGGTGGTTGCTTCAGGGTGGCTTCAGGACTGGGGAAGAAGCCATACGTTCAACCAGCCTCATACACATCTCAGTCTGGCTCGTTCCACTGTCAAATGAACACTTCTGCTTCTCCACAGTGGACCAGTGGAAACTAAAATATTGTTGCCTGTGCTAAATGTAAATTCCAAAGGACAGCAGGGGAAGTGTTCAATTTGCCAGTATCTTGAAGTTGCTCACATATTAAGACATTTTTGATATCAGAAATTCAAACCAGGAGGATTATTGGTGGGTTTGACAGGTGCAAGGATCAAATTTAGTCTATTCCCAACAATAGGAAAAAAGAGCAAGCCAATTTGCCTCTGCAATGCACCAAACAGCAGAACAAATGCCGGTGTGAACAAATCCAATGATTATGAGCCAAAGAATGGGCCTGGGACACAAATGAATGTAGCAAAACCCCACTACAAACCTTAAATGCTGTTGAAACACTGCTGTTCCTCAACAAACTAGAATCAGAATGATCAGGGAGGCATTAAAACAATATTTTAAAAACAATGTTTGGCATGCAATTGTCTTGCATTTGTGTGCGTATGAGACAGATTATGTTTATAGATATATATAGCTCAGAGAGTTGAGTACCTGACTGCAAAGCCCACAGGTCAGGAGTTAAATTCTCCCCGGTGTCCCCTGGGAGAAAACCTTAGGCAACCTGTACAGGGCCTCCAAGAGCAAGGAATGGTAAAATACTTTTGAGTACTGCGTACCTACAGAATCCTGGAAAGGGCCCCCATAATTCAAAATCAGCTTGCTAGCATACAACTTACTGTGTGTGTGCAAGAATATAGTAGGACCCCCATATCTTGGGGGATTGGTTCCAGGCCACCCTACAGATACCAAAATTGGCAGAAAATAAGATAGTACTCTGCTCTATGACTACATTGTCAATTACTACAGATGGACAGGGTGCAAAAAGAACATATACTGCTACTTCTGCAAGATCTCAGTAAGTTCATCTAGAACTTCTCATCTTGGGAAACCAGAGCAAAGCCAAAAGAGAGACCACTCACAAATGTAGATTCCCCAAGCGTCTTGATCCAGGACTGTCACTTCTGTTTCTATCTTGCTCCCTTGAATCTATATATGCTAGAAGCCAACTCAGCCAAAACCACCGCCCCACCATCTTAAATTTTACATTATCACAAGAGGGAGGGGGGAATGTAATGAAACCTTCATTTCCATTTTCCTAGATCATTTTATCAGACAGTGAAAACCAACAGACTGATTTTCTGTCTCTAATTCTAATTCTAATTCTAATGGTATTCTTGCTAAGAAGTTAGTAGGAAGTGGGATAGATAGTGCTACTGTTAGGTGGATTTGTAATTGGTTGACTGATCGCACCCAAAGGGTGACCATAAATGGCCTCTCTTCAGCTTGGAGATATGTGACCAGTAGGGTGCCCCAGGGTTCTGTTCTGGGTCCAGTGCTGTTCAATATCTTTATTAATGACTTGGGAGGAAAGAATAGAGAGTATGCTAATTAAATTTGCAGATGATACCAAATTGGGAGGAGTTGCTAATTCCCTAGAGGATAGGATGAAAATCCAAAAGGACCTTGACAGATTAGAGTGCTGGGCCAAAGCTAACGGAATGGGTTTCAACAGAGGGAAATGTAGGGTGCTGCATCTAGGTAAAAAGAATGAATTGCACAGATATAGGATGGGGGATACTTGGCTGGAGAATAGTACCTGTGAAGAGGAGGGCGACCAGGATGATTGAGGGTCTGGAGGAAATGTCTTATGAGGAACAGCTTAGGGAACTGGGAATGTTTAGCCTCTCTAAAAAAAAGGCTGAGGGGGGGATATGATAACTATGTTTAAATATTTGAAAGGATGTCATATTGAAGAGGGAACAGGTTTGTTTTCCATGGCTTCAGAGACTAGGACAGGGGGCAATGGTTTCAAACTGCAGGAAAAGAGATTCCATTTGAACATTAGGAAGAACTTCATGATGGTTAGAGCTGTTCAGCAGTGGGATATGCTGCCACAAAGGAGGGTGGTGGAGTCTCCTCCTTTGGAGGTTTTTAAGCAGAGGCTGGATGGCCATCTGTCGGAAATATTGTGAAGGGGTTCCTGCATGGCAGGGGGTTGGACTGGATGGCCCTTGAGGTCTCTTCCAACTCTAGGATTCTATGATTTTATGATTCTATGAATTATTTTTAAATGTTCAGTGCTGGCCCAAAGAATACTTGGAACGAGGAACCGGGCTTTCTCAGTGGTGCCCCCTCGCTTGTGGAATCAGCTCCCTGCTGAGATTTTTCTGGCCCCTACACTGTCAATTTTCAAAAAACATCTTATGACATGGCTATATAGAAAGCCTTTCCCTGGTTATTAATTCATTCTTTCTCGATTTGCTGATCTTTAATCCACCATTTCTGTTTAAGTTATCCTTTGTTCTTTCAGTGATTTTTATGATGTTATTGTTGATTTAGTTGTTTATTTTATGTATTAGCTGCATTTTTACATTGTATATTGTTCGTTTTTGTTGAAATATTTGAGTAGCCTTGTTGCTAGATGGCGTGGTATATAAGTCCAATAAAAAAATAAAAAAAATAAAAAATTGAGAAATCACCCTGAACGAGAGCTGAAAGTGCCATTGCAGAGACATCTTCTCCTTGTTTCTGCAAGATTTCAAAGGAATCTTGTGCTTAAATTCTGAAGACCAGTCACCAAACAAGCAATGGCTAGCTGGCATTGTCTCAGAGGGAGAGCAGTTCATGCCATCACAATCCAACACTCACCTTCATGAAGGACTCCCTCTTCTAGTCAGAGGCCACCTCCAGCATCCGTGTTTGGCCTCACATCACTCAGGAAGGTGAGTGGCAAAGGGCCTTGCTTGAAAAACCACTGCTTTCTTAAAACCATTGAGGGGCTGGGGAGGCTTGGGGCATCTTTCCCCCAAAGCAGCTGCAGAAGAACCTCAGGCTGTTTCTGCAGCGCCCAGAGAAGCAGACCGAGGGTGCCTGCAGAAGCCCCTCGAAAGTTCTGCTCGTCACAGTGTGTTCTCATGGGTGAGTCACACCATTACCTCTTTGGGAAGGGTGAAGCTCGGGTGGAAGGGTCTCGGCTGTGCAAGAGCCAGGACCCGCTTGGAAGGATGGCAACAAAGCGCTGAAGAGCTGACAGGCCACTGCGGGGAGCTTCGGGGTCTGAAAACAAAACACACACACGCAACGGACCATTAGCTACAGTCTCATAACTTTCCCCCATAGAAACACATTGCTCTTTAAGCACCAACAGACTATCCATGTTACCATTGAGAGGTGTCAGTAGCAAATACAGTACTTGGAAAATGCATCCAGACAAAAGGGCTGCTACGCCTGGAGGCTTACACCACAGTGTCTTTACGGCACTCTAAGACTTGTTCTTGTGGCAACATGGCTACCTCTTTGAATATGTTATGACATATAGTCATGTGAAAAAGAAAGCACACCCCTCTCTGAATTCTATGGTTTTATATATCAGGTCACAGGGTAATAACTCATGTGCTGTCGTTCATCTGAGGTTGTACTGTATTTACCTAATTTTCAGTCCTGATAAGGACCAGGTGATTTTATTATGTCCTGATAGTTAAAAACATAGAATTCAAAGAGGGTGTGCTTTCTTTTTCACATGGCTGCATATAGCAGGTGTGTTTATACATAACATCCAGGCATGCACTGCACAAGCACTGTCCAGATCAAAACTTGACCCTCACCCACAACTTCCTAGACAAATCATTAGCCAATTTCCAGGCCACGTGTGGTGCCATTTTAGACCTGCTGCCAGGTGGGCTCTGGTTGTGGAACAAATGTGCCTCTGATGTTCTGTGGAACAAGCTAAGGAACCACCCAGGCACAGAAAGTCACGGTAACCATGCAGCCTAGATGGCCATCTGTCGGAAATATTGTGAAGGGGTTCCTGCTTGGCAGGGGGTTGGACTCGATGGCCCATGAGGTCTCTTCCAACTCTATAATTCTATGATTCTATGATTCTATGTTCCCAGGTGAACAGATAGAGGAAGAGGGCAGGGGGGGCAGTACCACCGCCATGAATGCAAAGGCAGCGTTCTACCTTCAAGAAACAGCCAAATACGGTTGCAAGACTAGGCCACAGGTCAGTGTTGGCAAACCTATGGCACAGGTGCCAAAGTTGGCATTCAGAGCCCTTTCTGTAGGCACCCGACATCTCCCCTTCACAGCCACCTGTATTCAGGTTAAATTGCTGTATTGGCACTTTGCAAAAAAATAGTGGGTTCTGAATCACAGTTTGGGCACTCGGTCTCTAAAAGGCTCACCACCACTGCCATAGGTGATTGCTTTATAGGCCAATAATAAAAGGACAGAAAAAATTGCAAGCTTTCATGGCCAATACCTATTTCTTCAAAGCATGTACCAAAAAAATCTTGCCAAGAACTTTACATCTAAGAACAATCACCTGGCAAACCACATATTTTGCCATGTTTGGACTTCTGGTACATACTTTAAAGAAGTGGGTATTGCTTATGAAAGCTTGCAATGATTATTTATCGTTCTATTAGCATCCTATAAAGGTATCGTCTAGTCTTGGATATGTATTTTGTAATGGCCACATGGCTCCCCCTTTTTATTCCAAAGATTGTTGTGCTTTACACCTTTCCAAGCAATATAGGCATATTCTACAATGCTGATGGGCCTTAGCAGCATAATGGCTCTGTTAAAAATGACTTTTTTCTATTAGAGAAAAAATAGGACAAGTACAAGGTAAAGCTAAAGTGATCAGAACATGCTAAGAATGCTTTGTAGGCCTTCTGAACAAAAACAAAAACAAAATGAGCCTTGACTGAAAACACACCTTGTGTTCAGCATTCTGTTTTTAAAGCCTCTCTTTGTGTATTGATTATGAAGTCACCTCTTAAGCCTAATTTTCACAAAGGGCAATAGATGTTGGCTGAAATCTATATTACACGACTCCATGCAAGCAACAGGGAGGGCGTGTAATTATTAGTGGCAAACAGCGGCAGATGAAAGGTAAATCATTCCCGATTAAAGGCAATTTTGCAGTCCATCATTCTGCAACACAGTGAAGTCAGAGAAACCCCCAAAACACCCAAGGAAGCCTTTAACTGCTGCAATTGTGCCACCAATGATAACATCATCACTGCTACGCACATGGAGTTCAGTCCTGTTGTAAACTGGCATCTAGTCTGCGCCATTTATTTCATAATGCTGTTTGGAGCTCACATTCTCCATATAAAGGCCTCTCCTGGTAGAAAACTGGATGTTAGGTGGAAGATTTCTATCCTAGCCCATATTTTCTTGGCATGCTTGTTTTCTATGGGCAACAATTTTCTTCGCATGGTTGACTGTAGAGTTACATCTAGTAGAGGCAAGAAAAAGAGTTACCTCATCCTCTTCTGATTGTGAGAAAAGGGGCCCCAAATTGTCAAGAGACTGAGATTTTTTTTTGAGTAAGTACAGTTTCTCTTATTTCTAGCTTTCTCCTACGACCTTTCCACTATTTTGACTGCTGCCTCTGCTAATCTGCTTTCCTTTTCATGACTCACTGTCCCATTTTTGCAGCTGGTGGGAAATAGGGAGCAGACAACAGTCTAGGTTCAATGGCCAGTGGAACAGCAAAAAGAGGAGGCCAGACAATTGTGTTTAGCTAAGAACAATGGGAGCAATCTCTGGCAAGCTGGAAATAGCAGAACACTGTGGGTGGAGCTTTATGCTCCATTCATTTTCAACAGAGTACTTGCCGTCGCTCTCACTGACAGAAAGCTGCAAAATACTTCAGACTATAAAACAGACCATCAAAGGATTCCTTAGAATCTAGCTAGCTCTAGTCCAATTTATACACAATATTAACCCCACCATTTAATGAATACTATGTGCCACAGCTAGTGACTAAGACCAAGTAGGCTAGAAGTGGCTTCCCGAGCTGTGTTTACGGAACTCATCAATTATATTAAGGGCATACATCTATAGCACTAACAACATGCTTGTATGTGTCAAAATTTTGAAGGCCAGGCAAGTAGACACATCCTCTGCGACCCTGATGTCAATTTACTGATCTATAAACCACACTCAACTATGATGCTGGGTGACCATCTGTGAGTCAAAGCAAAGCCTGGAGCCCATTCCTTCTCTCTGCCTCTCCACTTGAAGTTGTGTGAGTGTTTCACAAAATGAGTTCAGCATTCAAGGCCCAGTTGTGGGCTGGTGAAGGGGAGAGAGAGCAAGCGGTGCAAGGTTTCCATTTATAGCTTCAGATATTTCCATCTTCTTAAAGCCAATTCTCTTCTCATTTTTTCCCATGACTTTTTTTTTAAAAGGATCCCTCTCATTCTATATGCTTCTCCCTGCTTGCTTTTTTCACTTACAGCTGCTGGAGCGTGAAATTACAAAATGGAAGGAGGGCGAGCTCCACACAAACTCATTTCTGGCAGAAGTCTTCTACCTCGCCAGGTTCAGAGGCCCAGAGTCTGTTTTAAAACAACATCTTAAAACCATGCCCTTTAATGTTCCAGCTTTCTCTTGGCAACCTCACGGTTAGGTAGGATCTAGCTTGTTAATTTAAACAGTTGTATAAAAGGAAAAAGAGCTTGTCATGCACAAAGGAGGCTGAAATTCTCTTGTAGGGTCAGGGGTCACAAACATGAGCATCTCACCTTTGCTTCAGGTAGGTAGCCAAGTACTGTTGCCGAGGTTCAGCTAGCTGTAGAATTCTTTTGGATGGCGTTACTGAATATAGTCCACGGGGGCGGTCCCAAATCTCAGACTCCCGGCCACAGCTGTACACAAAGAGGGGCCTGTGGAGATGCCACAACGTATCAGTGCAGAGAACACAGTATCGACGGTATTCACAAAGAACAATTCTGAAGTATGAAATGTGAATGCAAACCTTCCTGAATTTGCTCTGCCTGCGAATTCTTATACTTGAGAAAACCCACAGAACCAGGTCTCAAAGGGACCTTTCAGCGCGCTGCCAGTGCAGCAATATTCCTCTTGATCATGAACATGTGCAAAAAATAAATTACAATAAATAAATTGTAATCACTCAGCGTTCTCCATAAATTTCAATAGATGTCTGGAAAAAGGGGAAGGGGGTTATGTTTATTTGTTTAGAAGTGATAACAAAGCTCTTTTAAAGTGTTTAAAAAAGAAAATCTGAGGTGACTATAAAAATTAATTACAAATCTCTGCACAATGACTGGTTGCCTAACTGGCTGGAAAGCTGCTTTTTACAGGCCTACCCCAAATGCAAAACTCAAGTAGCTAGTGGCCCAAATCTTGTTGGATATTTAAGGTGTGCAAGAGGAACCTTAGAAGTTTCCACTGTTAATTGAAACAGGTACTACGCAGCTTCTGGATACATTATCACTCATGAAGCGAGGCATGTGACGGACATGAGAATGGCATTTTGTGAATTTTCCATGGTAATGTCAGTGATTCCTTGTCACCATACTGTATAAATATCCAGGACGATTCTGACATAGTTATGAATAAGCCTTGAAGAGCTATAGGTGAGGAAAAGAGGGAGGGAAACAAACTCCTGACAAACTCTTTAGCGTCTGTTCATATAACACTCATGTCTGTGAAGATTCTCAGTCATCCAGGTGAGTTTATCTGGGAGTTGAGTCATGGCTACTGGACTTCTTTTTTGAGAGATAGAAACGTTTCGCTGTTCATCCAAACAGCTTCATCGGTCTGAATACAGCAGGTGCAAA
>JAHTLZ010000237.1:1933453-1945956 GCA_023846285.1 Phrynocephalus versicolor | reverse complement strand
CTTGGGTGGATGCCACCTGGGCCCGGTGACTTGTTAATCCTCAATTTGTCAATTAGTCCTAAAACCTCCTCTCTTTTAACCTGTATTTGATTTAATTCTTTAGTCAAGAGGGGTGGCTCAGGCAGCGGAATCCGCTCAAGGTCCTCTGTCGTGAAGACAGACGCAAAGAACTCATTCAATTTCTCTGCAATGTCCAAGTCCTCCTTAACCTCCCCTTTTCCTCCCTCACTATCCAGGGGGCCAACTGGTTCTCTGGCAGGTTTTCTACTTCTAACATATTTAAAGAAGCTTTTATTGTTACCCTTTATATTGCTAGCCATGCGTTCCTCAAAATCTTTCTTTGCCTCCCTTATCATCTTCTTACATTTCTTTTGCCAGAGTTTGTGTTCCTTTTTATTTTCCTCATTTGGGGAGGATTTCCATTTACAGAAAGACCTCTCCTTGTGCTTTACAGCCTCTCTAACTCCACTCGTTAACCATGCTGGTGTCCTCTTGGACTTATATGAGCTCTTCTTTCTTTGTGGTATGCACTTGTGCTGGGCCTCTATTACTGTTGTTTTAAACAGGCTCCATGTACTCTGAAGAGATTGGATTCTTCTAACCTTCCCCTTCAATTTCTCTCTAACTAGTTTCCTCATCTGAGGGAAGTTTGCCCTTCGAAAATCAAGGGTTTTTATGTCTGATTTGCTTGACACTCTTCCTCCGACATGCATGGCAAAGGAGACTGCAGCATGGTCACTGTTCCCCAGAGGCTCAGTGACATTCACATCCCTGACCAGGTCCTGAGTATCACACAGTATTAGATCCAGAGTTGCCTGTTCTCCGGTGGGCTCCATGACAAGTTGCTCTAAGGCACAGTCATTCAGCAAGTCGAGAAACCCAGTTTCTCTTTCTTGCCCGGAGCTCGCATTGGCCCAGTCAATGTGGGGATAATTGAAGTCCCCCATGATTACTATCCTATCCCTCTTAGCCATCTCCATGATTTCTCTCCTCATTTCAAGGTCCCCCTCAAGTTTTTGATCTGGTGGGCGATAGAATACTCCAACTATCACATCACTCCTGGGACCTGGTAGTTTAACCCACAGTGATTCTATGGTGGAGTCAGACCCTCTGTCGATCTCCATTCTGCTGGATTTTACTCCTTCTTTGACATAGATGGCCACTCCTCCTCCAACCCGCCCCTCTCTATCCCTTCTATAGAGTTTATAGCCTGGGATTGCTGTATCCCACTGGTTCTCCACATTCCACCAGGTTTCCATTATGGCTATTATATCTATGTTATCCCTAGCTGCCAAATGTTCAAGTTCTCCCATCTTTGCTCAGAGGCTTCGAGCATTGGCGTAGAAGCACCTGTACAGTGGGTCCCGCAACAACAGCTGCTGCCTTGTTCTCCCCCCCCCCCACAGCTTTTATTTTCAGTAGACAAACTGTCACATTCCGTTATTCTCCCAGTGCTAATACCTTCTATGCCATCTCTATGTGATTCTCTACCCTCTCCAACCTCATTCCCCGAGAATGAGGTGTTCCGAACCGGATGCCACTCAGCTCCTGTCGGCTCACCAAGAGATAGGTGAGGTAACAGATAAATTAAAGAATAATAAAACTCCTGGAGTGGATGGTCTGGGACCTGAATTTTATAAACTTCTCAAAGCAATATTAGTACCCAAACTAAAAAAGCTATATAATAAAATAATAGAAGGAGAACAAGTTCCGAAATCCTGGACCCACTCCTTAACCATTTTAATACCTAAATCTAATAAAAATTTAATGGACATTGGATCATATAGACCAATTTCCCTATTAAATCAGGATGCTAAGATTTTTACTGCAATTCTGGCTAAAAGAATGAATAATTTTGTAGCTAAATATATTAAAGAGGATCAATGTGGTTTTATCAAGGGAAGACAAATGGCAAACATTATAAGAAGAAATCGGAATGTTCTTTATGAAATGGGAAAAAGTAATACCAAAGCAGGCATGTTATCTTTAGATCTTTTTAAAGCTTTTGATTGTGTTCAATGGGCTACATTAAAAATCTTGTTAGAAAAATGGGGATTTGGAAAACATTTTTTAGGAGTAATAAATCAATTGTACTCAGAAGGTACTTCCTCAATAATAGTTAATGATGGAATGACCGAACAAATTATCCTAGGCTGGGGAACTAGACAAGGATGTCCTCTTTCTCCAGTTCTCTTTTGCATTGTTATAGAACTTTTGGCAAACACAATAAGGGATGATGAATCCATTAAAGGTATTGGGAAAGATGGGGTAACCCAAATTAGTCTATTCACGGATGATGCCCTACTGACAATTTTAGATCCAATAGAGAAAATTCAAAGAGTAAAAATTCATTTAGAAGAATTTGGGGAAATAACTGGATTATGTGTTAACTGGCAAAAATCAGAAAGTCTATTGTTTAATTATGGAAGAGAAGATCTTAAGATAATGGAAAACTTTGGGCTGAAATGCAGTAAAAGTATTAAATATTTAGGATTAGAACTCTATAAGGAGTTTACCAAGACTAAGGAAAAATATTTTAAAATTAAAAGAAGAGATGAAAAATAGAATACAAAGCTATACTAAATTGAACTTATCTTGGTTTGGTAGAATAGCAATGACAAAAATGAAGATACTGCCTAAAATTAATTCTATCTTTAGAATGTGACCTGTTCAGTTTGTAGAAAACGATCTTAAAACTCTCCCAGACATGATAAATAGGTACTGTAATGGTGGGAAAAAATCAAGAATAAACAAAAGTTTGTGGTATAGATCCCAAAAAGAAGGAGGATTAGGTATACCCAATCTAATAAATTATTATATAGCTAATCAAATCAGTTGTTTGGGAGAAATCTTATTTAAACCAGAGAAGGTAATATGGTGGGAGCTGGAGTCATTAGACATAAAGGGGGAAATAAATAAATTTTTGTTCAGTGACTTTAAAAATAAGGTAGAGATTGAGAATCCCCTCCTGAATGGTTTAATGACTACATGGAGAAAATATAGAAAAATCTTATCACCGAAGGGTTCCCCATTATGTTTAGTAACAGACTCAGAAAATTTTCCTATGAATTTGAAGCATTATTTAGGGTTATTTAAAGCTAAGAAAATAGCCAGATTAAAAGACTGATTGGCCAAAATTAGAACAAATCAGGACATAAAAACCACTTTGCAATCTAGTGATTTAATATGGATAAACTATATCCAGTTAGAAAAATGGACAAAGAATTGGGTCAGAAGAAACAGTGAACTTAGAGAATGTACAGAGTTTGAACAGTTTTTATTATCGCTTGAATCCGACCAGGACAATTTAGAGAAAGGACTAGTATGTAAAATATATAAAATAATAGGGGACTCACTGGAAGTGAAGGAGTCAGATTCTCTGAGACAGGTCTGGAAACAAGACCTTAATGTAGAGATAAAAAAAGAAGACTGGGGGAAAATCTGGAACATGAGATCATTATCGGTTAGGATAAAAGAAAATTATTTTAAATTAGTTTCTAGATGGTACTTGACACCAATTAGGTTGAATAGAATGAACGCTGAATATTCTAAGATTTGCTGGAAATGTGAAAAAAGATAGGTACATGCATGCATCTCTGGTGGGAATGTGAAATAGTTCAAAAGTTTTGGAAAATGGTTTTTTTAGAGCTAAGTGAGATGATTCAAGTAGATATTGATTTGTAATCCAGAGACAGCATTGTTATCATTGTCAACTAGTAAAGATTATGATGTTACAACCAAGGAACTAATAGCAAATCTTATGACAGCCGCCAGATTAATTATAGCAAGAAACTGGAAATCCAAACTAGATCTCAAGATGGAAGATTGGTATAACGAACTTTGGGATATAGATGTGAGGAAAAGAGTGGATAGATCAGAAGAGTATCAATGGTCAGCTACTGTTAAGCCTCTCAGCTGGTCAGAAACTTCTGAGAAGTTCAGGAAAGAATGGAGGAGCGAGAGGTTCCCGAACCCTGTGGCTCAATGGGCTCGCCATCCAATGTATGGGTCGGGGTATGAGTATTCGCCATTACTTCTGAAGTCCGCCGGGTATGAAGTTCCTATTGTTAATGTTATTTATGAAGAAGCTGTAACTCAAGAATCTGTACCAAAGCCATGTCCCTAGTTAACGCCGCAATTAATAGATCCAGTTTTGTCAGTTCCCGAGTTATTGTTAAATAAAAATCCTTTTGATTTCACCTATCAAGACGTCTCCAAAGTAATTATTGACTCGGAACCAGGTATGGAAAGAGACGAACCCTCACAGTGGACCTTCGTGAAGCCACACAGAGGGGTTTCCCGACATGCACATGCAGAGGTTGGACTTCTCTAGCAATAGGAAAGTCCATTAGTCTCCTCCCCCTTGCCCTGTGCATGAGCGAGAGGCTTCCCGCCTAAACGCCTCAGTCCTCGTAACCGCCAGAGTGACAGGCACCAGCCACTGCATGACGACTTGAGGGGAGGCGGGCGGATGCTGTGTGGCTTCCACTCAAAGAACCACCTTTACAGGTAAGTAACTGCTTCTTTTCCTTCGTGGCCTTCGTAAAGCCACACAGATGGATGATTGCAAGAAGTACTCACAGTATGGTGGGAAGTCACACTGTCACAGTGGAAAGGACAGCTCTTCCAAAGGCTGTTAGAAGACCTTATCTGGGTATCCATCCTGTAGTGTTTCATGAAGCTAATTGGTTTTGACCACATAGCGGCATTGCAGATGTCTTCCAAGGGGACACCTCTGAGAAAGGCTGCAGAGGAGGCAACTGCTCTGGTGGGATGGGCTCAAACAGTGCACAGCAAAGGCCGTTTTGCTAACTCATAAGCAAGATTAATGGTAGAAACTATCCAGCAAGAAAACCGCTGGGCAGAAACAGGAGACCCCCTAGAACTAGGGTCATAACAAATAAATAACTTTTGAGTTGTTCAAAGCGAAGCAGTCCTGGAGGTGTAGAAGGCCAGTGCCTGAAGAACATCCAGGGAATGAAGGTCCTTTTCCAGTGGAGTTGATGGATTTGGAAAGAAGATAGGTAGGGAAATAGGCTGGGAGAGGTAGAAAGAAGAGACCACCTTGGGAAGGAAGGAAATGTCTGGATAGGCCATGACCTTGTCCTTATAAAACTGAAGGTAGGGAGGGTCACAGTGGAGTCCATACAGTTCGCTAGATGTTCTTGCCAAAGCAATAGCCAGGAGAAATGCTGTCTTGAAGGTGAGCAAGCGCAAGTCATCAGTAGCCATGGGCTCAAAGGGTGGACACGTGAGCTGTTGGCGGACAAGAGAAAGGGACCACTGAGGAAGAATCGGCTTCCAATCTGGGAAGGTATTCTTTAAACCGAAGAGAAATGGTTTTAGGCATGGATGGCAGGAAAAAAGTGAGGCTGCGGAGTGAAGCGGCTGGTGGGCGATAATAGCCTATAGGTGTAACCGGAGCGAGGCCAGAGTAAAGCTGGATCTCTTCAAATGCAGCAAGTATTGCAAGATCTGAGTGAGAGAAGGGATGATGGCAGAGAACCCTCTGTCAGAGGTGAAGGAAAGGAATCTTTTCCATTTATATCGATAGAGCAGAGTGGTAGAGGGCTTTCAGCAAGCCATGAAGAGCCTGGTCATTAATTCCTGATCCTCCATGCTGTCCACTGGAGGCGAGGCAGGTCCTGGTGGAGAACCTGTCCCCCGTTGTGAGAGAGCAGGTCCAGAGTTGTAGGTAGAAGATAAAAGTCTTGTGCTAGGTTGAGAAGGCAGGCAAACCATGGTTGCCTCGGCCACCAAGGAGCGACAAGGATGACATTCGATCACACTTGAAGAATCTTGGTGACCATCTTATGCAGGAGAGGGATGAGAGGGAAGGCATAGAGTAAATGACCTGTCCATGGAAGCAGAAGGGCATCCCCTTTGGATCCGTTGCCCATCCTGGCCCTGGAGCAGAACTGGGGACACTATGAGTTTTGAGGAGTGGAAAACAGGTCCAGCAGTGCGTAGCCCCACCTGCGATCGTAGACAAGTTGATGTAACTCCCACTCTTGGGATGTGTTTTGTTTCCTGCTCAGGTTGTCAGCATCAATGTTATCTAAGCCGGCGAGGTGCATGGCAATCGTGTGGAAGCAATGTGACAGACAGCACTCCCAGAACTCCAGGGTCAACCGGAGCAGACGCTTTGAACGAATTCTACCCTGCTTGTTGATGTAGTACATGGTGGCTGTGTTGTTCGTATCCACCAGTACTACATTGCCAGAGAGGTGTCGGAGAAACACACAAAAGGCCCTGAACACCGTGAGTAACTCCAGCTGGTTTATATAAAGATGGCGCTCCTGTGGAGACCAGGTATCATTTATCTTGTACTTGAGGCCGAGTTCTCCCCAACCTGTGTTGCTAGCATCCGTGGTGACTTGAATCGTTGGAAATGGGGAACGAAATGGATGTCTGAACATGAGATTGGTCGGAGAGGTCCACCAGGTAAGTTGCTGAGGACGTCCAGGACAACAAAGATCTTGGTGCATGGGTCTGCAAGTGGACGGAACTGTGAGAGAAACCATAGCTGTAGATGTCAGAGTTTTAATCTGGCATAGGGTAGAAGAGCCGTCATGGAAGCCATGAAACCAAGGAGACGCTGAACTGCACTGAGGTGTGCGGGTGGAACAATGGCAAAAGAGCAGATATTTCTTCTAAGCACTCTGGTGGGGGATACACAAGGCCACAAAGTTGTAGATGTTCCTACCAACGTTGTCCAATTTACTTCTTTCCTTGGACGGAAGGATCGGGACATGCTTCGTCTGAGATTGAACTTGTGGTGCTGCAACCACAACCGAATTGGGCTGTGGATGCTTGCTGAGAAAAGGTGCCTTTTTCGTGCACCTTGTAGAGAGATTCAATCTTTCTGGATGCCAACATGGATCCTATGTTATTGAACAACTCCTCCGCCATGGAGAGAAAGGAGGGTATCATTAAAAGATGTATTGGTGCCGCTTTCTCAGAAGAAATCTTGCCAAAAATGTGGCAAGTATGTTTAGGCCTGGGATGGTGAGTAGGAATTTCAATGGACTTGGCCATACGCAATACAAAGTTGGTGTAATTTTGCATTGCTTCAGAAGACGTGGAAGGAGTACGCTCCTCCATGTCCAAATCCGGAGTGGTCATGAGCTGAGGAGAATGGGACGGGTTAGATGGAGGATCCATCTGAGAGCCCACTGATTCTAACCCATTTCTTTTGATCCATGTAGGAACTAATGATACTTCAAAATGCAGTTTTCCAGATATCACAAATGCATATGAAGAGATGGGTAGGTAGGAAGCTGAAGGATCTGGGTGGACAGGTGGTAATCTCATCTCTCCTCCCTGTAGAAGGGCGTGGCCCACGAAGGGAAAGAACAATAGTGGAGGTGAACAATTGGCTTCGGAGATGGTGCCGGCAGGAACGATTCGGATTCTTGGACCATGGTTTGCTTTTTCATTCAGATGGGATATTGGGCCAGGACAGAGTGCACCTCACCACTGCTGGTAGGAATCTTTTTGCCAAGAGGACTGCAGATTTAATAAGGAGAGCTTTAAACTGAGTTTGCAGGGGGAGGGAGAAAATTATCTTAACAGTAGAGATCCAGAAGGGGTTGTGGAGACTAGCCCAAATGTTGAAATAGGAACAGGACAAGAAGTAGTGCAGACCATTAGTGCAAGGAAAAACAGGTTAAGCAAAGGACATGTAAGAAGCACACGCAACCTAAAATGTCTCTACACCAGTGTACAGAGCATGGGGAACAAACAAGAGGAGCTGGAACTCCTAATACGGCAAAATAAATATGACATAATTGGCATCACTGAAACATGGTGGGATGAGACGTATGATTGGAATGTAGTCATTGGAGGGTATAACCTGTTTCAAAGGAACAGGCCGAGTAAGAAAGGAGGAGGTGTAGCTTTATATATTAAGGACATTTATACTGCTGAAGAAATACAAGATAAACAGCAGAGGAACCATGTTGAGAGTATTTGGGTGAAAAAACCAGGAGGGATGTCACTGTGGGGGTATATTATAGACCCCCAAGCCAGTTGGAGGAGTGGGATGATGCCTTCTTTGAGCAGATGGCCACACAGTCAAAAGGGAGAGATGTAGTACTAATGGGAGATTTTAACTATCCTGATATATGCTGGCAGTCCTACTCAGCTAGGAATGCAAGGTCTAACACATTCCTTACTGCCCTTGCAGACAATTTCATGGTCCAGAAGGTACAGGAGGCAACAAGAGGCACAACCATTTTAGATCTGGTCTTAACCAATAAGGAGGACCTTGTAAATGGGGTCGAAGTGGTGGGATCATTAGGTAAAAGTGACCATGCCCTTTTGGAATTTGTTATACAGTTGGAAGCTAAGCATAGCTAGACAAGAATCCCCGACTTTAAGAAACAGGTTTGTTTTCCATGGTTTCAGAGTCTAGGACTTGGGGCAATGGTTTCAAACTCTATGATTCTATGATCCTGTGATTCTATGAATCCAACAATTGGATGGACCACTGCTTCCCATCAAAATGTAAGGAAAATGCTGGAGTTGGAGGCATCGGTACTGTCCGCAGCTGCTCCATCGAAGTCGAAGTCTTGAGCTTATTCTTAGGGGGCGCAGACAGAGATGGAGGCTCCATGCAGGTCGAAACCAAAACTGTTTTTGACAGATTCAACGAAGCTGTGGTTGGTACCGAGAACGTTGGGATCGAAGTGGCTGATGACTTGGAAGCAGAAATGGAGGTTGAGGTTTGTAGGAGGATCAACAGATCCAAAGGCAGTACCGACACAGTGGATAAAGTCGGTACCAAAGCTCCAGGCAGTCATGCAGCGGAAGAGGACTTCGATACTGAGGGGAGGATTGACGTATCCGAAGACTGGATCTCTACTGTCAAGACGGTGGTTGGAGTTGAGACCGGCACTGTGGAGAGTCATGCTTCTTCGGTTTGTGACGCCACTTGGCCTCCCGGGCAAAGGCAGCCGGGTTTGATGGCAAAGACGTCGAGGAATCGTTAACCGTCACTGTAGCAACTGGCAAAATGGCAGGTTTCGAGGCCGTGAACACAGCAGGATATCGAGCTGACTTCGATGCTGAAGGAGAAGGTACGTCCACGGGACCAGGTGTCTAAGTGAAGAGGTCCTTCATCAAACTAATGTTCGGTGACTGCTCCAAAACTGAAGCCTCGTCCTTGGAGGACGAATCTGAAGAAGGAGGACACAGTGGATAAAATTCCGGTTGATCCGAAAGGATAGGAGCAGAACCTGAAAATTCTGTCTCGACAATGAAGACATCGGAGGATTTTGAAGCCGAGGTAGTCTTAGGCAATTTTGAAGTCAAAGCGGTCTTTGGCGATTTCGATGGTGCCACTTTGTGTTTGGAGTGCTTTTCCAACACCAGCAGTTGTCAAGCCTGAGACTTGTGGGATGTCTTTGAAATAGAGGAAGAAATTGAAGACGCGGAAGGAGAAGGTTTTTGTTACTCGACAGCTTGAGGCCGAAGGGACCTCGCAAGCAAAAAGGTACTGAGGCGATTCTGACAGTTCTTCAGTGCCAGGGCACTAAAGCCCTTGCAGATGGAACAGGCCTCAGGATGGTGTGACTCACTGAGGCAATAGAGGCACCAAATAGGACCGCCGGAGTGTGGGATTTTAGCCCCACACGATACACACTTCTTGAACAGAGGCAAGGAGGACATAAGAAATCCGTAGAAACATCGCTGACAAGAAGAAAAAAAATTTTTCACCGGAGACCAATGAAAATACGATCTCTAACCGTGACGGTTAAGAGGAACTGAGGTGTTTAGGTGGGAAGCCTCTCGCTCCTGCGCAGGGCAAGAGGGGAGGAGACTAACAAACTTTCCTACTGGTATTGAAGTCTAACCTCTGCACATGCACGACGGGAAACCCCTCTGTGTGGCTTCACGAAGGCCACAAAGGATGATGATGATGATGATGATAAAGCCATAGTACTCAATAGTACTCAGCAAGCTACCACCACCCAAGAAGGACAAGAAATTTTGTTGCACCTCAAAGACTAAACAGTTCTGTTTGGCATCAATCTTTTACATACTGCAGTCCAGAGCAGCTGATGTGAAATAAAGTGTGCTGGCCTTGAAGGTACCACAACACTTCTTATTATTTTTATGTCAACAGAATAACATGGATACTCCCCTAGGAATGTCTACACAGTGACCAAGTAACGTTAACCTCGGGATGGTTACGTAGAAAGACCTTATGAAGCCTGGCCTCTGTTACTCCTCTCCAGCAGGGCATGGACCACACACACTTCATTGGGGGAATCACACACAGATACTGATAGGTTCAACCTTTTGCATCTCTGGGAAGGGTTAGAAAGGAGTCCTGCCTGAAAGTGTGGAGAGCCACTGCCCCTGAAGGTTATCAATACTAGCTAGATAAGCCGACACTTAAATCTATATAAGGCAGATCCCAGTCTTCCTTTGAGAAACAAAGGCATAACGACAAACCTGGGCTGGAGAGGTCGGTCTGGTTTGTTCTTGGGTTTTGCCAGAGTGAGGATCCTCGAAGTTGGTTGACTTAGCAGAGCACGTGACGAGAGAGGCCATATTGTTTCTTGATTCCCTGAGACTAGCTTGCTATTGTAAACAAGAGAACACAAAGGATGTAACAGGCATTTGTCTATTTCTACTTACTTCGTATCCCAAACCAGCCACATACATTAACAATAAATTTTAATTGTAATCCAACATACACAAGAGAGCCAAAACAAATTTTAAAAATAGTTTTAAAAGAAAAGGGCACTAAAAGAATTCAAGTCTTAGGGAAGAAGTGCATGATAAAAGGAACCTATTTTTATAAGACAGAAGCACTTCAACAAGATGGAGTGAGGCAGGCTTCTCAGAGGAAGGATACTGCCAGGGAGAAAGCTCCAACTGTACCATGGATCCACCCGGAGCTCCAGCCAGCCCTGGATTACATAGGGGCACAGAGACCTGCAAGTACCTTGGCCCTAAAAAAGGAGACATTAAGGGTTGAAAAGTGGTAGCCTGCACTTTGAATCTGGTCACCAGAACTCATCGGAGGCCACTCGAGGTTAAAGTAGCAAAATAAGTGGTTGGCTGTTCACGGAGGTGGGGAAGGGCCAGCTGGACTGCTTCTACAACTGGAGAGGTGGCGATGGTGTCATGTAGATACCAGTAAAGGGCTGGTTTGGTCTGGTCTGGGGGAAGGAGGAGGGTACTGGGCCACGACAGCACCTGTGATGCCACAATTCATATTCGTATTCAGAGGATATGAATTCAAAATGCCCATCTCTAAATACCAGTTGTTTGAACAACAGCAGCAACAATAGCAGCAATAACAATGTGCTGTCCAGTCAATTCTCACATGCCTACCATTTTCCCGCTACTCAGAGGTTATTTACCATTTCCTTCTTCTGGAAGCCCAAGGCCCATTGGCTGGGTGGCACAGTGGAGAGTCACACTCCCAATCTCTGGCGCCACAGCCAGATGCACAACTCACTGAGCTATCCAGCCAACCAGCATTCCTACTACCGCATTTTTCCATGTATAAGACTATGCTTTTGTCTACAATCATTAGACCAAAAATTGAGGGTTGTCTTATACATGGAAGTAAGCCAAGGAGAGAACTGTGTAGTTGTGAAACTGCCCATACCTGGTCTCTGCAAAGAGTCGACATATATGGGGGATTCTTGTACATTGAAAAATATGGACAGGTCCCCTAAATGGCAAATTAATTACTGAAGGCACAATTTGCCATTTAAAGGGAATCTTCCCTGTCTTTTTAGGCCTTTTTCTTTTCTTTTTCTAAAAGAAGACGAAATGACAGCTAATTTAATGTGTGAAGTTACTCTAATAAGTGACACAATCAGACAATGTATGACATGTGGAGTGTTCTGCACGATACAGTATAAGAATTCTTATTACCGTTGACAACATTTATTAAGATGCATAACCTTACCGAGAAAAGTTCCACACATCTTTTACCTCCTTTGGTTTTGCAAGTTCTTTGAGTCTGAAAAAAAAAGAGAAATCAAATGTGCATCCAAGATTTATATATATATATATATATATATATATATATATATATATATAACTTGGACTGATGGTGATTCCATCTCAAACATACCCTTGGTGGCAAAATCTAGGTTCACTCTTGTTCTAATGTGTGGAATCAAGGTCAATTATTCTCAGAAGGAGCTAAAAGCTTTCCATATATTTCATTCCCCCCTTCCATTCTGTCCTGGGTGCACCAACAGGGCACTGCTGAGATGACGACAGATTGTTATGTTCATTTGGCAGAAAATCCCAGGTAATGGATTTAGCTAATTACACTTAAACTCCAATGTAATTCCCACATCTACAAAACTTGCTCTGAGGCAAAATCTTGGTTTGAGAGGCACCTGGGACAACAAGGTTTTTCAGCAGGTTAGGACATGTTCAAATACAGAACCCTTTTTACAAGCCTCCCACCCAGGTTACGTTTATAATAATGTTTTTCTTCACAAACAGGAATATGAGAATAAACA